>OY986438.1:102487195-103131058 GCA_963920525.1 Dichetophora obliterata
TGCCTTTTTGTTAGCTTTCGACTGATGTTTACTGAAACTTAATCATATAATTTTATGCTTGCGAAAAATTGAGATTTGCAACAAATTGCTAATTTTTTAATTGGATTTTTTTGTTTTTGTTAAAAATAAAAGCCAAAGTATTTTTCTTTATACTGGTAGAATTTAAGAGTGGACACTTGAATACTTACGGGGCAATGCTTTGTTCACGTGAAATACATTGGAACAGCGAATTTAAATTTAGTACACGACATTTCTGACAACGTCACCGGAACGTTTTAAGCAATAGATTGAATGAACTGACAAGTTTAGACAAGTAAACAAATTTAGAAAAGCACGATGAGGTACGCTTCGTACGTGTAAGTTGCGATTGGAAAATTCATTGCTCTGCAATTATTTGAGTGTTCACTTTTAAATTAAAAAAAAAACAAACAAAATAGGCACAAATTAAAAAAAAAAATCTCTATTTTTCGAAAAAAAATATGATTGAGTTCTAGTAAACATCATTCGAAAGCTAACAAACAGGCGCACATGTCTTCTATGGGACAAATTTTTCTATCTTCATCTATTAGTATAAGCAATTGAAAAAAAGGTCCTTATATACCAAGGCTTGCCTTATCTGCAGATAATTGTTTGGTAGTACTTGTACGATCGAGTTCATCTGCTTTGCAGTTACCTAGAAAATCCCTATGTTCAGAAATCAGGCATAGGAAGATTCTGAGCTGCTTTTTGCCATCTCATTTAGAGATCTGCGGCAGTTGAGAAATATTTCAGATGTAAATACAGTGCAATGATCAGGGAGCCTGAACGCTATATTAATGTTGCATGCTTCAGAGTAGACTCCTTTACCTACTTTGCCATCTAGTTTAGATCCATGGTACCTTCTTTCCACTGGAAGGTGGCTTTTAGGCGGGTGGCTGATTTAGCGGCCATCTATTTAGCTAGGATGTCCAGTAGTGTAAGATGGAGCATTATGCCCAATGCGTGTCTGTTCCATAGATCTTGCGAAGGATCTTTCTCTAGAAGGCTCTGAAAGCCTTTTCATTTAAACTGCTCAGCGTCTATGTTGGGATGCATAAAGCAGGATGGACGTGGTGAGCGATTTATAAAGCGTGATTTTCGTTCGTCAGAAAAGGGCTCTGCTTCTCAGTTGCTTACTGAGCTCAAAGTAACACCTGTTGGCAAGAGTTATCCTTCGTTTGATCTCAATGCTGAAATCGTTGGTTGAGTTAATGCTGGATCCCAGGTAGACGAAGTCCTTCACAACCTCAAAGGAGGTACACCCAAAAAGTATTTAGGATAAAATTACGAATAAAATTTTTGCAGAAATACAAACAGAGGCTATTCGTAGAATGTACAAATATTTTGTACATAGTACAAACGTTTGTAGTGTTGACCGCATGTAAAAGAATTTTTGAACTCGTAACTTTGTACATTCTACAAACGCTAGTTTGTAAAAATCTATAATGAATAAATTTGTGATCTGAACGAACATTAATTGAAAATATACAAAGCGGTGGCAGCAGCGTTTGTATATTTGTTCGTATCCTTTGTAGATGAAACGAATGCAATTGTAAACTATACAAATTTTTCTTTGTACAATGTACAAACGGTTATTTGTATTATTCAAAAAGTCGTTCGTTGGCTAAAAAGAACAAACAGCTTTGTAGAATATAATAATTGTTTTGTACATAGCACGAAGCTTTTTTTGGGTGTATTGTCAACATTAACGTGAGTTCCAAGACGCTGGGACTGTTTGTTGCTGGGACACCTGATCCTGGAATAGCTGAATTAATTCCAGGATCAAGTGGCCTGATTTGAAAAATAAGAATTTCCTGATCAGCTTCCGGTTATATCTGCAGGCACATTTTCACTTGGATACTTTAGCTTTCGAAGTCTTATTTGAAATTTTTTTCAATTTATAAATAGATTTCTACAAATTTTAAAATTTCATCGAATTTCATCACTGTTGCTTTCAATGCAAAACAAACAAACAAACAAACAAACAAGAAAGCATGCAAACAACTGTTAAAATCAATCATCATACAAGAACATCATCCTTCGTGAAAGGCACGAACGATTTCCATAAAATTTGTTAAAATTCACTGTCACTTCTGAATGCAGTGTAGTTTTTTTTTCTAGTTTCCTGCAAAGTGCCTGCAAGCGAAACCATTTATTTCAGTTGTTGTTGTAGTTTTTCCTTTCAGTGCTTAAAATGCCGCCAAACGCATTCAATGAATGATTCTCGCACTCAACTAATGCAGTTAGTAGTGAAAATTTATGCCCATATCTGTGGCAGTAAAGCGTGTGTGTGTGTGTTTAGGGCGAGAAGGGGCAAAGTGGGGCTATCAAAGAGTAGCAGAAACGAGGATACTGTTGTCCATGGTGCTGATGACGATGACGATGGTATTCATAACGTTGTTGATGATGATGTTGTTGACGTTTGATGCTCACAGATATCAGCAACAACAACAGACGTCGATGACGTTGCAGTGGCCTATGTGTTCGGAATCTAATTTTTGTTCGTTGAGGCAATCGTGCAACCTATCTGTCTGTATATCAGTAGTTACTTTAGTATGATGTTCGCTAGCAATCCATCACAGCTTCATGGAATGCGTGTGTTTTTGCATCAGTCTATTTTTTAAGCATATTCATCTGTTTTTTGTGAACTTCCTGCCAACATCGCTTCTAGCAACTTTGGCGATGATGTGCACATCATTTGTTGCAATGTTGTTTGATGTCGCTGTAGTTGATACGCGCGAAAAAAACGAAACTAATAAAACTAAGTTAAGTGCGCAATACTGCGCTTCGAGTAGGAAACGCTTTTTTAGTTAATAATATTAAAATGGAGTTAACTATTGAGCTTGTTTTTGAACATTTTGTTTATGTAGTTTTATTTTTATTTTTAGTATGTTTTATTTAGTCAAACAGAGCTTCAACTCTTACAGACTATTAACAATATATCACAAATAGCGAATTAACGAGTATTTTATTAAGTTTATGTACAAAAACAAGAGTTGAATGAAAACCTAACGAATTATGAAGTATGTAAACAAAATTGTTTGATTGAACATGAAGATGAATTATAAATAAATTATAGAGCAAAAATAGTTTAGTTTATAAGAAATAATAACAATTTATTGGAAGAAAGATAGAAGTTTTTCTAGATATAAGAGCTTTTGAGGAAGGTATAGAGTTTGATTTTAAAATCCTCGCGATGTTTGGATAAATAATACTAGTCTACGAATTTCGGATCCGGTAAGTCCATTTTCATTCCTATATGTACTTTCAATACTCGTTCCAACTCCGTACTCAGTTTCCTCCTATATTGTACAATTTTCGAGATACAGGGTGTTTCACGTTTTTGGCAAGTGTTTAGTATATTGATCTCGAATCTAAACTACTCACCATAAAATAAAAAGTATAATTTTGTATTTTTGAAAAATTATCAACTTTTCCATCAATGTATCAACTTTTCCATCAATGTATCAACCACTTTCATGAGCTGTAGCGAAGCTAAAATTCTGAGATTATCCAACGAAATATCAACAAATTTTGTATCTTTTGTTTTAGCGGAACTGAATTCGTCCAAATTTAAAATATCTTTTTCTACCTCTTTCTACCAATTCTAACTTTGGACAGTAACAGCTCCGCTTAAACAAAAGATAGAAAATTTGTCGATATTTTGTTGGATAATATCAAAATTTTTTCTCCGCTACAGCACATGACACTAAAGCGATTGATATATTGTACTTATAACAAATCTGATATTTATGAAAAAATATAATTTTTTATTTTATGGTGAGTAGTTAAGATTCTAGATCAATAATACTAAACACGTACCAAAACCGTAAAACACCCTGTATCTTGAAAGTTTTACAATATAGGAGGAAACTGAGTATGGAGTTGGAACGAGTGTTGAAAGTGTATATAGGAATGAAAATGGACTTACCGGATCTGAAATTTGTAGACTAGTATTATTTATCCAAACAAGTCTGAATATAAGGGTACTACTATTATTTTAACCGCAGCTGTATATCGATAGAGGAGAGGACTTCCTTTACACTTCTAGTACTACGTGATAAGAGTTATGTAAAAATGCAATTAATGTCGGCACAACAAAATTCCAACACTTCAACTTTAAAAATAAGTTGAGAAAAATTGTGATGACCTTGAAAGGTCAATTTAAGTGCGACGGACTCTTCATATTTTTGCAAATAAAAACTCCCTTTTCCGATTCCCCGGGAAAAATCATTCAGAATTGAATGATTACCAATACCATATATAGCAAATACTGCCGCCGTTGGTCAAAAATGCCCAAGATATGAAGATTTTGGGTTATATGGGTGAGGCCACGCCCCTTTTTCCGCTCACAACTTTATATAGTCAAGAATATTTTATTTCGTAAGAATATCCTATTGTGTACATTTAATGACGATCGGTCCAGTAGTTAAGACTACATTACGATTTTTAATTTTCCTTAAAAGGGGCGTGGTCCCACCCACTTTTCTCCTGGTACGTATTCCTAACTATGGCAATACCATATGAACAAAATATCATCGACGTAGGTCAAAAAATGCCCAAAATATGGCAATTTAAATTTTTGGGTTATATGGGCGGTGCCACGCCCCTTTGTCCAATAAAAACTTCATATAGCCTATTATTCACATGCTGTGAAAGTTTCAGGAAGATCGGTCCAAGGGTTTGGCCTCCTATAAAGCACAAACAAACAAACAGACATTCATTTTTATATATATATATTTTTAACTTATTGTATATTGTTCCACTTTAGTAAGCGCGGAATATCTTGTGTTATCGAATGATGTAAATATTTTGTAAATAAACCGAAAACTCGGATTTTTGAATGCAACATTTCGAAAGTTTTAAAATTATGTTATTGGATCGTTATTAACATAGGTTTTTTGTAAATATCTTCGGAACTACACAACCGATTTAAGAGTTTGATATCTCGTTTTAAAGAACATGACATTGGCTTTCAAAAAAAAAAAGAAAAAAAAAATAAAAAAAGTAAAAAAAAATAAATATATGTAAATATTGTCATTGGTGGTAAAATATGAAAATTGGATGTTGCCACGTCCCTCCGCCCACAGACCGAAAATAAAAAATCAGACTTCACAGTGTCACCCGCCTGAATATTCTGAAGATTCCCTGAATATTTCATCAAAATCGGCCCAGCCGTTTTGGAGTCCATACGTTACATACATACACACATCCTGTTTTATATATATAGATTTGATATTCAATATTAGTATTACAAGAACACGTTCTTTTAAAATACAAAGGTAGTAGCTTAACAATAATATTATATTCAGATTTAACAATTATAACATAGTCAATAAATTTTATTAATGGATTTATTATTATTATTTATTATTAATACGTAATCATAACAATTACATTTTTCATAAAGTTAAAAACAATAGCACTGACTCAGGATACGGGAATGCCCTGCGACAAAGTTAAAAAATTTAGAAAAAATATTATTTAATAATATCAATATCAGTTTAATAAGAAGATAGAAGGAAATATAGTAAGAATTATAGTAAGAAATAGATCGTCAAATGTTAATAGGGAGCTAAAAATAGAAATATCGTTATTTTATTTTATATAAAGATTATTTTATATAAAGATAATTGCAATCAAGCAAAATGATTTAAAACGGCTTGCCTAACACACTGCCTCCACTTACAATATTTGATTGCATGCGAACTGTCAAATTGAATTTCATGATATCCAGATTTCATGCTATAATTGCTATAATTTAGGTGGGCACTTCATCTCCAGAAATTTCATTTTTGAATTGTTTGTAAAAGTTTATTGAATCAATAATTTCTTCCATTCGCCATTCCATTTTATGTTTTTTTCACTCTTTAAATGTTTTTGCAATATTTTTTGCTTGAAGAGTTCTTAAAAATGCACACACTTACATATTTTCACTTACATATAAGGTAATGCTATTTTTCGTGCATTTTGATGAATTTTTTTAATTTTTTTTTCACTAAAATTCAAAAAAACGTCATTATTTCTAATGCAATCCTCACTTTAAAGATGTCGTTGGAAAGCTTTTGAATCCTTGCATTGATTCCTTGTCACAATTGCTTAAACTGATATATATTGAAACTAAAATATTAATTATAAAATAAACACTTACGGAAAAAATATTGCAAGAAACTAAAAAAAAAAATATCAACTATGCAGTTATTTCAATTTTGAAAGTTTTGGGAATCATCATAACATAAATCAAGGATTAATTTTGAGTTACCCAAATAGTTTTTTTTTAAGTTCCGTATTTAAAAATTTGTGTTTTTTTTTTGTTATTTTAATATATAAAAGTGGTTTTGTTGGGTTTCTGCTAATTTTTGCGCATTTATTGTGTCCTTTCATGAAAGAGTGATTATATTATATTGTTAAGCGAAAAAATCTGCAAGAAAGAATTGGAAGAAATTGGATTTTGTTGAATTACCTTCGACTTAATAAAATAATACCACCACAGCCGTATTTAAGTATACAAGTATCGCCTGTGGTCGAAGTTCGACCATATCAAATTCGATTTGTCTTTTGTTTTTCTTTAATTTTTATTGAAAAACGTTATTCAAAGTTAAAAAACACTACACTGATAAATACTTTTGGCTAATACACATCCACAACGCATTTTACGTACTCTTTACTAGCTTTATCAGAATCAGAATGTAAAACAAATTTTCATGTATCGATTGCGCTAATTATTATTTATTTTTGCTTCTCATATAGTTTCGATGTTCATCAGCGGACTTTAGTTTTTTTTTTAGTGGACACATTTTAACAAACAAAATAATATATTTTAAAATCTTAATTGATTTGAGGTCATTTGGTGCAAAAAAAAATATTGCAGTACATACTTTTGGTACTTTAAAATCCTTGAAAGACGTGAAAATATCAAAATATCGGCTTTGAATATATTTTAAGGTTATAAAATGTCCATTTACTCCAAAAATCATACAAAAATTCTCAATGGCTTAGCGTCAGGTCTAAAAGGGATAAAGGACAAAAGGATAAAGAACAGACAAACAGTGTTGTCGTTTAACAGACGTTGAAAGTAGTCATGGCAACTTTTTTTAAATAACACTAACATACCAAATTTATTACATTTTATACATTTTTGGTTAATACCATTAAAACTGTCTGAAATATGGCATTTCTCTTAATTTGTGGATGTGGATGGACTCAGGAGGTGATGCTGATCAAGTATATTTAAACTTTTCTATACCTCCCACTCCTCCTTATCGGCGTAACAAGCTGAGTGACAAAGTTAATATACCTATTAAGCAGTACGTGTTTCTACTAGAAAATAACAAGTCGGCCGACCAAGTTAGAATAATAGTGATCTCCTAAGAGGTTAAAACCACTTTTTATATTCAAAGGGCTTGTGATTCCTTTTTGAATAAAAAAAACTTAAATAAAACATTTGAGTAGAAAATGGGACCTCATAACAAATGAGAAGGTTTGATTTCCTTGTGAAGAGCATTTATTGGTTTCATATTTAGAACCCTGAATGCAAAGTAACTCCATAAGAATAAGCAATTAGAAAAGTGTACTGAATGAACAACAACGAATGTGAATTTAATTTTCTTGAGACCAAAAATTATCGCAAAATGAAAATACATCAAATTGTGGTGGTTTCAGAGATCCATAAAGATAGTTTTATAATTGCATTTCTTAATTTAATGTTGTTATTTTAAAATATTTTTATTGAATTCTTTTGTTTAAATATCAAAATATAAAAATCAGATATTTTCTTCAGAATAAAATGAGATCTATAAAATGCAAGTTAAATTGCTATAAAATAAAAAAGTGTTTTATTAATCTGTACAATATACATTATTATTTCAGATCAGGTGCTCAATTAAGGGAGAATTGAGTCTTTTTTGAAAGAAACCTTGTAGATAATTTTTTAAAGGAATTTTCAGCGTACATACTTTCAAATAAGCGCATGCTAAAATTCTTTAACTGAAGATTATGTAAACGCGTAACAAGATTAAGCACATGCCTTTCTTGCTGGTGCTTCAAATACTGTTTTTGTACTTTAAGCTTATACATCTTGGAAGAAGCAATATCTGGGCTGTTGTCGAACCCAATTTTTTTTGGATTTAAATAAAAATCCAGGCTTTTATTATTCTAACCCTCTCTGGTCACACCTACACAGTATAACTTAAAGATCACAAGGGGTAGAACGAACTCAGAAAATTTTACCGAAATAGTTCCCAAAAAACTTAACGAAATATATGTAAAAAAAAAAATGTATAATAGGAGCATTCAAGATAACACTGTAGGTACATTTTTAAATTTAGAAAAGACAATACAAAAAATGCAAGTATCAGATCAAAATATCAAGATATTCAAATGTCTGATATTTGACATTTATTTGACGTTCATTTAAAAAAATTTCTATAGTTTTTAACAATTACTTTTTATTGTCTTTTCAAAAATACCTCCAAAGTGAAAATCGAATTATTCTTGTTGAATCTATGATTTTTCAAAAGTTAAGCAATTTCACATTTTCTTCCATTTTGACTAAATTTTAATGTTGAACGTAAAAACTTAAATTTTTTTACTTTAATTATTGTTTTTTTTTTCATAAGTAGATTAAATTCTGAAAGTTAAAGCCAAATCGATGGCGGTCAAAACATTTAGTCTCCAAAAATAAGGAAAATATAGCTAAAAAGGGGTCGTCTAAAAGTGACTAAATTTCAATCGCAAATATCTCGAGATTTTGATCTGATTGGAAAAACTGAGTATACCACTAAATTCTACAACCAAAAAATAAGATTGTGTCTCGGCATTTTCGAGTGTCTTTTTGACGAATCTACAGAGTAATCATTACCAAGACAAAAACCTTACATTGCTTGAATGGACTTGTTCAAACAATAAATGCAATCCTTGCAATGTCTTCAGATTTATTTTTTAAAATACGATGACTGGTTTTATTTAAGAACCATTAAATGTTATCCAGATCCTATTGAGAACTTATTCGGTCATATTCGACACAAAAAACGAAACCCTTAGGTATATGAGTTAACCCAAATTATAGATTTATATCTGTGCAAATTATGTATTCCTCTGATTATGCACACTATGAAGAGGATTCCGACTATTTATTTGCAATTGTCTGAAGAGCGGTTGTTGGCAGCAATCAAAATGATCAAATACAGCAAAAATCTCAGCAAAACCTTCATGAAATCGCATCTCAACAGAACATACCAATAGAAGGTGATGAAAAAAAGGATGATGAGCTTGAGTTACATAATTCTTTAAATATTCAAGACGTACGTTATACAATAGTGCAGCAACATACTTTGCAGGATATGTAGTCCAAAAAGTTTGGAAAAAAGTATAAAAAACTGTAAAAAGTGCACTGAAGCCATCGAGCATATCGGAGCAGAAGAATGTTCAAGCTCAGAATGGCTCTTGCATTTTATAAAAACTTTTCTGAATTTTCAGATTTTGGTTCCCTAAATTGGCCAACCAATTCTTTTTATAACATTATAAAAAAATTAATAAAAATATTTAATGATTTATTCATGAGTGAGCCATTTGTAAGATATGTAAAAGAAAAAATTATTGCAAAATTCGAAAATGATTTAAACGTATGGATAAATGTAGATGAAAAGTGTATTGAACACAAAAAAAAAAAAAATAATAATTGATTTGCCTTGCTCGTTTTGTTTTGTTCGGTGGTCAATTGACAAAATTCGTAATGCAAGCAATTTGCAAAATGACAGGCTTAATATTTAAAGCAATTACTGCAAAAATACAGAATGAAATCACTAAAAAAATTGAACAAATTAAAAAAACGAAAACAAAATTAAAAGCCATTAAGAAAAAAAAAAATTATGTCTCTGGTAGGAGTTGAACTCACTACTTAAGATTCCAAAAAATAAGATTTAAAAACTAAAGCCTCACCAGCCTCGGACAGATTTGTTAAAGAATTATATGCAAGCAGTATGTTTCTTTAAGAAATCATCATGACATATTTGTGCACGATGCCTTGCACTGCAGGGGGCTTTAACATTGGAGGCAAAGTTTGAAAAACTTTTCGGCCGCTTTTTGTTCTAAGATATACATCTATATGATCCCTGCAGTGTAATCAACTAGATTTATACCAGTCAACAACTAGTTGGAAATATCCAACAACTAGTTCTATTTATGTCCTATTCTCATAGAACCGACTGGTATTTTTTACGTGGTGATGTCATTGGAAAAGACAATTGTCTTACTATAGATAAGGTTTTAACTAGTTAACAACTCATTTTTTATGTAAAGTAAAGTTCTAGTTGGGTTGTGACTAGATTTTAACCAATATAGTAATTATCGAATTAAAACTAGTTCATAGGTTCATATTTTTTCAATAGTTCATAGGTTCAAAGAACATATATTTTTACAACAAAATATTAGCTGAAGGCTAAAGTTAAAGCTATTTGATGAAATACCATGTTTATGGTATACTACATGTTTTTAAATTAGTTTTTATATGTTTTAATTTGTTTATTATTAGTTTGTTCCAATGGGGTACCCAGCTCCAACTGGTTTTGGAACTGGTTGATTTTGATAATATGTAGTATAGTTTGATTTTGGCAAGTTTTACAACTGGTTTAATGTGACTTGACAAAAACTAGTTGGGTTTAAACTACTTTTGCAACTAGTAAATCGTGACAAAATATAAACTAGTTTGTTTTGACTAGTATAAATACTACTCATGTTTTAATGCTGACTAGTCTTACACTGCAGGGATAACTTATCTGTGGTTATCCCTTCAGTGTAACCAACTAGTTTAAAGCCAGTCTGCATACTAGTTGAAAACTGAGCAGTACTAGTTCAAGATCGTATTTTTTTCATATACCCAACTAGTATTTTTAACATGGCGATGTCATAGGAAACATCAAATGTCTTATTCTGAACAGATGAAAACTAGTTTATAGTAAATATAATTATAATTAGTTATATTCTAGTTTGTTGTAAATGGTTGTCAAATTTGCCAAATTTTAACTAGTTTCTAGTTTAACCTTTCCTGAGTGGTTGGCAAATAGTCAGGTTTTAATTAGTTAACAACTACTTATAATAATGATTCAACCAGTTTTTTATTCGGCATTTTATCTTTTGAATTTGGAGCTTCTACTTAAGCGACAATTAAAAAAATTGCAAGTAAAATTTACATAGTGTTTTATTATTTCATATAAAAAACATTTTTAAAGTTCATAAAGCACAGTTGATTTTAACAATATGTAATATAGTTTAATAATAGTGTAATATAGTTTGATTTTGGCTAGTTTTTCAACTAGTTTATTGTGATATGACATAAAATAGTTGAATTTAAACTATTTTTGCAACTAGTAAATCGTGACAAAATATAAACTAGTTTGTTTTAACTAGTATAAAGACTAATCATTTTTACTGCTGAATAGCCTTACACTGCAGGGTATACTATACTAGCATAGTTATTTATACTTGTACTAAATAACTATGCAGGGGATCATATCAACATCTTGGGTAACACTTTCATAAAGCTTCGGTGAAATTTTCATAAAGGTGCGGTAACACTTCAGTACAGTTTTTGAAAATACTTTAAAAAGGCACTTTCACAAAACGTAAATAAATTTAATTATGCAGGCTATCAATTAAAGAGACTCCAGCACTCTTAAAGCGAGTGAGAGCAGTGCTTTTGTACCTTTCTCAAATTTAAAAAATACTTAGCTAAAAAATACTTAAAAAGTTTGTTGCCGGTCACAAGCTCTGCAGAATTCAAATCGAAGCTCCAGGTGTAGCATTCTTATTATTTTCTAACCTTATAGCAGTTTCTTTGTTAGTTTGTAGGCGGCTTTAAACTATTTCAATGAAGTAATTTACTCAAAGTAAACTCTCTAACATTTCCCTCTAAACTACCTCCAAATTAATGCTTAAAGCACAATTTAGTGCGCATAACAATCTGCAATTGACACAAGCAAAACAAAAAACAGCAGCAGCAGTCGTTGGCAGCAACAAATATTTTATCAAAAAATTAACAACAAAAAACAACCAAAACACATAACAAAGAGCCGACAATTTTCGTGTAAAACGATTTAATCGAGTGAAAAAACTGAAGTAAATTATTGCCAATTGGCAATAAAATTGCAAACAATTGCAATATTAACACTTTTATTACCAGACTGTGGAACAGCCGGATAAAGCTGATGACTAGGTAGCTGAAACAGAATTGGGTGAAAGAGCAAAGGGGTAATAAAAAAAAAATAAAAAACAACAAACAATAAAGAAAGCATTAAGGTTTGGCTAAGATCAATTTAAGCGTAGAGAGTTAACTGTCGGCCAGTTGATGCATTTGTTTTTTCTCCTGTGTTTATTGCTAATAAACCAAGTGGCAACATTTACAAAGCACTGCCAACACTAGGTACACTAAAAACTAAGGCAACAAATAGCCAAAAACCAAGAAGAAAAAATTCAGTCTCATTCAAGTTGATTTAAGTTCAGTGGAGGTACCGAAGCTGCTGTTGCTGGCAGTAGCGGTGGCGGCTTATGGTAGGTTATGGTTCGGAAGTCAAACACATGCTGCCAGACGCTCACAAACAAAAAAAAAAACGCAGTTACACACACACACAAAAAGATGTTAACAATTGCATGGAGTAAATAACAAAAATGAGCAGAAAAACAACAATTGTTGGCAAATAAAAAGCAAAAAAAAAAAATTAAAGCGATTAACGAACGATAAAAATGGCAACAATAAAGACTTAAAACCAACGGCAGCACCAATAACAACAAAACTGCAACGCTGGCAATAATTACAACAACATCAGCACACAAACACACACTCACACGGGTGAGTACATGTAATAAACTGTTCATAAAGTTAAACGGGCTGCTTAAAGTTGATCCAGTAGATAAATGGTGGCTACAACGGTTTCCGGTTCCCAGCCCGGCCAACGCATCAAATGAAAACGTTGAGTTAATAAAGAAGAAGTAGCTCAGCGTGAACCAAAAGAAGCAAGCGTTAAAAATAATTAATAAGTATATAAATAAAATAAAATAAAATAAATTAAGCTGAAATAAAATAAATTAAATTGCAATAAAAAACGAACCCAAAGCAGCAATAAGAACAGCGACAGCAACCTAAGATTAATTAAAACCACGCAAAAAAAAACACACTCCCACACACATATCCACACGACTCTTACACCCACCCGCCTGTTCAGAGTTCATGTGAAACAAAACGAGTTCTTAATTAATGTGAAAAAATAAATAAGCCAAATGACAACCAAATGAAAAAAAAAGCCAAAACCAAGCCAGTAATAAAAACGCCCATAAGTATGCAGCAAATGGCACAATTTGTTTATTAATGAATTATAAAGAATTATAAAGAACTCTTAACCCTTTCAAGACCACAAGGTTTCCAGAAATGAAATAAAGTTTTTGGGATAATCAAATTGATTAATTAGCTTCAAATAAGCATATTTAAAATAAATTATAAAATAAAATTCTTCAGTTTTCTTGTATTTTCTTATGGTCCTTAAAGGTAATATTTTATTGTTACTTATTGATAGAGCTTTGAATGTAACAACAATACGGATAAACAAAAAATAAATTTAATATATACGTTTATATTTAATAAAGATATGCAGCAAAGCAGTGTCTGTTTTATGCACTTTGCATGTTTTACAAACATTTGTAGTGCGCTTTTCAATACCCGATTTGGCACAATTTACACATCGTTTACGGAAACTTTAATGACTTTAAGATAGACTGCGTTAAATATGTTTTTGAGAATTCCTCTCTTGATATAACCTGTGTGTCGGAAACCTGGTTTCATAAAGACGTTGAAAATTTGTATTTAAATATTAAAAACTTTAACCTATTTCGGAATGACATATCAAACAAAAAAGGCGGTGGCGTTGCAATATATTGCAAAAAATATCTGAATGTTAAAGTGCTGAATAAATCTATTGGCTTGGATGTTGAATACTTGAATGTTGAAATTTATAACAACAGAACTAAAGTCTTTCTTTCATGTATTCTTACAACCCTAATCGCAACTGTAGATTAGAACCTCTATTTAAAGACATTTCAACACTTCATTCTATGTGGTGATTTCGATACCAATATACTTGTATATGATAGTCTAATTAGTAATTTTGTCGATAATTTAGCTGAAGTCGGCCTTAGCGTAGTTAATACAACATTTCCAACTAGGTTTGCTAACAATGCATCTTATAACTTACTGGATATTTTGTAGTGTAGCCAAAACAGATTTGGCTCTGTTTTGATTTTTGACCAATTGTTTTTCCTTTCACACCATGACCTCATATTTTGTACACTGGATATTGATGTCTCACCAGCTGCTATTGATACTACTTTTTCTTACCGTAACTTTAAGAGTAAAGAATATGGATCAGAATATGGTCTTTCATTAACTGGACTGACTGTTGGTTTTTGAGTTCAGTCGATGAAAAATTAAAATTTTTTGTTGATAACATAACTGATCTTTTTGAAAACCATGTTCCCCTTAGCACTTTTTGAGTCACTAATAGGTCCTGCCCTATTAGTTCACGTCTTCTGTGAAAATGGCTTTCAAAAAGCATCACAAGTCCTATAGTAGGTGGAAACGAAATCCAACCGTGGCGAACTGGGAGGCTCATCAAATTTTAAGGAACGAAGCTACGTTAGCTGTTAGGTTGTCCAAAAACCAATTTTATATGTCTAAGCTCAGTCCCATATTGTCATCGAAAAAGTTGTGGAGCAACTTAAAAAATATAGGGATTTGCAATAAGAATATCGAATCTTGCCCAATTTATCCCAATGACAATTTTTTACTGCTAACTCGATGTCTGATGATTTTTGTGAATCCATTAACTATATTAGTTCTTCTATCTTCCCTACTCAGTTTCATTTTACCGCGGTTAGTGAACTGGATGTCGCCCGCTGCATAACAAAAATAAAATCTAACTTAATCTAAATCTAAAATCTAAATCTGGTGCGGATGGCATATCCATAAAGTTTGTTAAACTTATATTGCCTTGCGCACATAATTAACCACATTTTTACAACGTCGTGCTATCTTACAATCTGGAAGGTAGCTACTATTATTAAAATTGCTAAAAAATCTAATGCGTGCTAGCCATCTGATTTTAGACCTATTAGCTTGCTGTCTTCGTTTTCAAAAGTTTGCCAATCTGTAATGGCTGAGCAGATTACAAGCGATGTAAACACATATCGCTCATTTACTTGAAGACCGTCATAACTCAAAAACGCGATTTTGCAGGAAATGCGTTTAAAGTTTTCCATTGCCTCTCAGCTTGTATGAAAAACGAGAGGCATATTCTCTTCTTACGCGGAGACTATTCAAAATAATAACATGAAATTTTTACACAGTATGAAGCATGTGATATAAAGAACAATTTTGCATCATTAACCTAAAAATCGTGTTTTTTGAGTTATGACGGTCTTCAAGTAAATGCGCGATATGGTCTCATTTCAGACCTTCAATCTGGGTTCCGGCCAGGCCATAGCTGCTGCTCTGCAATAGTTAAAGTCATGGATATGTTAGAATCCCCCATATCAGAGGGGGATTCTATATCAGATTTGACCTTACTTTGCTTACTGGACTTTTCCAAAGCCTTTGATTCAGTAAACCGTAGTATTTTATGTAAAAACCTAAAGTTCTATTTTGGATTTCCCGATTCTTCAGTTCGGCTTTTGGAAAATTATTTAAGCGAAAGGTCACAGAGAGCAAAAGTAGTAGGGTTCAATAACTCCACATTCAAGAATACTAATAAGCCCACTTTTGTTTTCTTTGTTCATCAATGACATTTTCGATATATGGAAAAATGTCACAATGCATGATCTTCATGCTTTTCTGCTGTCAAAATGCTGATGATCTTCAATAATATTTGTCTTGGCCAAGCGGTCTCATCAAAGATTTGTGTGTAAGAATAAATTAAGACTTAGATACTGTAGCTAAATGGTCTAAGGCTAATAAACTCAAATTAAACCCCCTTAAAACATTCTACCGATTTCTAAAACATCCTTCTTAAATTATGATTTACCCCCAATTCTACTCAACAACGTTTAACTGAAAGTTGTTTTTAAGGCATCTAACCTTGGGCTTAAAATATATAGTTCCCTGTCCAGTGAGAATCACATTAATTCCTGCGTTAGTAAAGTTTACTATGTTCTTCGCAACCCAAGAATGACCTCAGCGTATTTTCCTGTCGAAACATCATCACTTACTCAGAAGTTGTTTATAGCAATCTAGAATCACGCTCATCCCACAAGTTGTTGGTTGCTCTAAATAACACTGCCCGTTACGTCTATGGACTAAGCTACTCGGTCGCTGCTTATTTCGCTATCTCGAAGCAAGAAATTGTATATTTTTGCATAAAATAATTTACTCGCGTTGCCCACATTACTTGTATGAAAAACTTCAGTTCTGCAGGTCAAGTAGAAGCATGAATCTATTGATTCTGATCTGCTATTACAAAATTCTAGCAGGCTGTTTTTCATCAGTGCAATAAGATTGTGGAATTCTCTACCAAATAGCATTAAAGTCGTCTCCAACCAAAAAGCCTTTAAGCGTTTACTCTTTACAAATTTCTCTTAACTTTTTTTTACAACTAAATTTGTATTTAAAATCAAGAATGATTTAAACTATCAAACATTTAGAATTTGTATTTAAATCATAGAAAATCAACATAATAAATAACAAGGTCATCAAAATTTTTTAATTAATTTCTATCTGCTTTTTCTCTATCTGTTTGTTTCTTCTACTGTTCTTCTTCTTTTTCATGAATTGTTAATTTTATTAGATTAATGTATTATTCTTATAAATAAGTCCAAAACGATTTTTAATAATCTTTTTATGTTATTATTCTAAGAAATTTTTTCTTTTTTCTTTATATTTCTCAAAATTTGTTGTATATTATTTTTATAATTTTAAATTTATCCATCCATTCACTCACTCATTTTAATAATTTTAAGTTTTTTATTTATTATTCAGCTGTTGTTATTTTATTTAATAATGTTGTTGTTAAATTTTATTCATTTAACTTGCAGCATGGAATAGCATATAATTCTTATATGCTAACATATTTACTAAATAAATTGAAATTTAAACAGATGTAGATGGAATTCATCTTTTACGGAATGTAAAATTACCAATCAAATCTTGATATAAAATATGTCAACATATGAACAAGTCTGTTGTCCATTCACTTCATTAATACCCAGCCTTGAGAGTTGACTGAAAAAATGTCTCCCCTTCTCATATTTTTGTCTAATGGTATGTCTTTTGAAAGATTCTTTCTATTCACTCGGACTGTTCCACACGTTTTTATATTCAGCTTGATAAGTCATAGTTGCAGTGATAACGAATTAAAAAATTTTTGAAATATATTTAACATCCCAAGGATGCAATTGATTCCGTGAACTCTAAGACAACTGACTCACCTAAGCCGATTTAAGTATATTTAGTTTTTTTGCCTGTGTATATATCGAACTGAAACAAATATCCCGTATCTGAATCCGGCTTGTTTTTATGTACTGTTGTTAATGTATTCTGGCCTTTTAATTTTATGATGTGTTCATCGATTGCTTGGTATTTGGTAATTTTCATTGTTGCTTGAAAACATTGATTGAAATGTGTTATTATGGGCTTATATGCCTCACTGGCTGGCATATATATGACTGGCAGAATTTTTTTCAGGTTGATTTTCATTGTTGCAAAAATTTAAGTTATTGTGTATTTTCTCGAACTGAGTGCGAGACGTAATATTTGCAATATAAGGTGCAGCCATATCCGGCTTAGTTGACCAACAATGCTTTATAGTTGGTATTATATATGATAGCTCATTTGGTAGTTCATCCCTAAAAATGATTTCATTTCAGCCTTGTAAACAGCAAATGTTCTTCCATTTTTCTGTGCATACTGAATGGATTCCGAAATCAAAATATAAATTAATGTTTGGAACTGGGTTCACTCGTAAAAAATGTTTGCAGGTGTCACTAAAGTTGAGCTTTCCCTTCCAAAAATATCAATTTTACAAAACATATAGTCGTTTTCGTCAAATGTATGTGGAATGTATGAATGATGTCTCCATCCGAAATTTTGAGAATTTAAACTCCAACATCAATATGTCCCTCGATGAAAATGTGATCTTCCTCTTCAAGAGTCCGTGCGTCCTCCTCCTCGTTATCCTCAGCCATAAGCAGTTCCAAAATCTCATTCTCTCTTAAATGTGCCGTAATGCGTCATTCCTATAATAATTTCAGCAAAGCAAAACTTTTATTAGCACGAAATATAATTTTATGGCATTAGATTATGGCATTTATGGTTCGTAATTTAGCACCTGTGTCCCACGTGGTTTTTGCTTCAAATTCTTAACTATTTTCAATATTTTCGAGATAAAAACTACTCAAATAAAAAAATAGATTTACCGATTGAATAAAGAAATGGAAATTTATAATAATTATTAAGCAATAAATACGAGTTATAATATCACAATGTTCAACTCACAAAAACTCGCGCAACGAACGGCTGATTTTTGGATTTTAAGATAAGTTCTAATGAACAAAAAGATTTCTGCGACACAGGTGTCCCTTGGTCCTGAAAAGGTTAACAAACAAATAAACACCCGCAAAACAAAATAATGTTGAAATTTTCAAGCAAAAAGCTAACAGAACACTTAAAGTATGCAAACGAACGCGTCGTTAACAGTACAAACAAAAAAAAAGTTTTTTGCTGTGCCAAAGAATACAAAATTGTTCGATAAATTTATTAATTGTAAAACATAAAAAGTGTATAGCGTTATTTTATGAATTTGTACAAATTTGAATGCTTTTAGACACTTTTCGACAGTACGAAAAACTTTTTTTTAATTAAAACGTTCAAAATCATGCATATTTCATATTTACTATGGTTCAGGGAATCCAGGAGTTTAAGGAAGGTCTAGAATTGTTATGAAATTGACTGTTTTTTGAAAATAGGTCAAAAGTGTAGTCTTTTGAGAATATACTAGCAAATTTTTTTTAACGATACTGACGTTATTTTTGCTTCTACAGCCGTTTTAGCAGGTATCGAGCCACAGTGTTTTGTCTGCACTCAATCTCTTTACACTTATTTGTCTCAAAACTACTTTTTTCGGCAATTTGTTGTAGAAAAAAGAAAACTATTAATTAAGTCAAATCATTTGAAATTTTAATATGTATTCACAACATCAGTGGCTATCGCTGGAACTAGCATCAAAGTATTATTTTCAAAACATTGTTTATTTTACACTAAATAACAGGTAAAAAACCTGTTTTTAGAACTTAAATTTCAAAAGCGTGTCATTCTGTAAATTTTCAAAATTTTGTTTTTTTTCTAGTCCCGGCCGCAGTTACTCATAAAAAAAAATAAACTGGCCATTTCAGCCCTTGGAAGGACTTTGACCTAGCTTCTATTGATCAATTGTGTTGTGCGTGTTATTAAATGTTTGATCACAAATGACCGAGAACAGGACCTACGTGTTTTATGCCGACTCCGATCGGCTTATGTTCTCAAGAAGCTTTACATGGCAATTTTTACTCTTTGAGGTTTGCCATTGTCTGCAGAGATTTGACGACCGAACAGAAAAATTAATTCAATTGAAAAAATTTTCTGTCTGAGCTGGAATTGAACCCAGCTACTGCGGTTCTTTAGCTTAGGGGCCACGCACTCTACCCACTAGGCTACGGCCGCCACATTGTTGTTGTTGTTTCTTTGGAAAAATTCGTTAGAACATTTAATTGTTCTAACTTTGACCTAAAGGTCAATAAACGATTTTAAACTACCAAACAACTAGAATTTGTATTTAAAATCAAGTATGATTTAAACTATCAAACATTTAGAATTTGTATTTAAATCATATAAAATCAACATAATCAGAAATTTTTAAAATTAATACATTTTATTTTTTATTTGGAATGAGTTACAATTTACGTAACAAGTTTAAATATCGTTGTTCATTATTTTAATCTTTAAAAAAAAAACTCCTTAAAAATTTCTCAAATTTTCGAGCGCTAGACCTGCGGCCTGCCTTGAGCTATCGAACAGTGCGTTGAGCCCATATTTTTATATAAAATCTAACGTTTGCCTAGGCAACTTTGTTTTTGTAGTTAAACTTCCTGAAACTTCTTTATGCATGAAAAAGTGACAGTAAAAAGAGCCAAACATCTTTAGAATTTAGCCTGCTAGGGAATGAGATGGTATATAGATTGTTTATTATTTATTACTATTTAATATATAGCTCCAGCACATATCGGAACTCGATATAAATTCGTATCAAAATCGAAACTGTTCCGAAATTTGATGTAATCAAATAAAAGCGAATTCCTTAGGGCACACAATGGAGTATTGAACCCTCAAAATGAGAATCAATTCACATAGAAGACGCTGGGAATTTTTTACTTGTTCTTTAGTTGGAATAGTAGGTCCAAAAAAGAAAAAAAACTGTCTGTCGGTCTGTCTGTCCACACGATTACAGCCGTGATTTGGAAGCTATCGTAATAAAATTCGGTATTTTGGATTTTATATACAAAATAAAAATCATGTTAAAAAAATTAACCAAATCGGATAAAAAGCACTCCTACCTCCCATAAAAATAGAAACTTTATCAAAACAGTACATCTTTTTGAACTTCACAAAACTTAATGTATGTACTTGAAATTTTGCATATGGATATTTCCACCAAAAGGTATATCGCTACTGAAAAATTAAATGTGACTGAAAATTTTTTTAAGCCTCCATAATAGAGAAAAAAATGTTTAAATTTATATTGTGAGAGTACTGGGAGCTGATCTCAATTTGAATCTAAAAAAAAAATGGCAACAAACATGAGGAATAGCAACAAAAGTGGAAAAATGGTTACAATCGTTAAAAAAATTTAACTTAATATGAAATTTTATAAGTAAATATATACTCGTATAATACTCGCATAGTTTTAGATTTTTTGGTACTGAATTGCACTTACATGTTTTTCCAGTTCAATTAAATAAATTTTAAAAAATATGTAGTTCTTTGAAGGGAAAAATCTTTAAGGTTACGTATGTATCGTAACGAATCATATTACGGTTTGTATAAAAATAATTAAAAAAAATTTTCATCGAAACAATTATGAATATATGGCAACATTATTCCAGATTATATTAAAACCACCTTCATTAAAAAACTCGTGCATACTTTGCAGATATTTTCGTTACGTAACGAGCCCTTTTTTGTTTTCTTATGTCTTTGGAAAATACTTTCTATCGCTTTCACTTTTTCCACTTAATATAGAACTACAAGAGTGCTATCCATAAAGCAAAACAGGAAAAAAATTATTTTAATTCTTTCGTTGCTTTTCTTAACTCGTAGCAACATTAAAAGCGTACGAACGTTAAGTGCGCGGCCATGGAAATGCTCATATATCAGAATAACTCTTTCTAAACTTTAGTGGTTAAAATTTCTTAAAAACTGTACATAATCTTCTGAACACTGACACCAAACTTAACTGATTCGCTACTAATAGTGGCACATCTGTGACAACGTTTCACTATCATATCACGCATATTTTATTTTTTACTTTTTAATTTTTAATTAAAAAAAAGGGCTGTGTGGGAGGTTTTTCTCTAAGCTTCTGGTAGCGAAAGAAATAATCACGTTGAGAGATGCATAGAAAAAATAAAAAATATAAACTGTAAAAAATAAATAATCAAATTACTTTTTTGAATATAATTTAAAAATAAATGCCTTAAAACTGTACGAATTTTTTGAATATAAAATAAAATTATTTTAAAAAATAACTATAATATAAAAAAAATGTTTATTAAAAATATAAGAAAATACAAAAAGTAAAAGAAAATGTAACAAAATATACAAAAAATATTAAAAAATATAACAAATTTAATAAAATATAAAAAATTGAAAACTTTTGTTATTTAATATATAATAAAATTTAAGAAATAAAAAATATAAATTATAAAAAAATATAATAAATACAAGAAAATATTAAAAAATATAACCAAACTAGCTGAAACCCGGCGCGTTGCAGCCACGTTTCCTTGTCAATTGCCCATAAAATATTTTCAGTGAAACTACATGTGTAAATTGAGGTCGAGTTTTGAATTCCGATGCTGTGCGACCGAAGTTCTAGGAGATGCCACGCCCCCTTTATCAACGCTAATAAAATGCAATCAATGAAACTGCATGTGTACAGGTATTGAGGTCGAATACTGAATTCCGACGCTGTGCAACCTATAACTCAAAAACTAATCGATATTACAAATTTGAGTTGTATGGGAGGTGCCACGCTCCCTTAATCAACGCTCATAAAATGTTATCAATGAAACTGCATGTGTACATTGAGGTCGAATACTGAATTCCGACGCTGTGCCACCTATAACTCCAAAGTGTATGATAGCACAAATTTGTGTTGTATTGAGGTGTTGTAAATTTGAGGTACCACGTCCCCTTGTCCAACTTCCATAAAATGTCATCAGTGAAACGGCACGTGTTAATTGTGGTCAAATACTGGATTTCGAGTCTGTGTGACCCATAACTACAAAGTTATTTTATATCGCAAATTTTTTGTGTATTTGTGGGTGGTAAAAGGGGGTGTGGCAATTTTTTCTGAAAACATCTCGCACTCGAAATAAATTCATTGCTAACATTTTAGCTCAACCGGACCAGTACTTGCGAAGTCTTTTCATATTTTCTTAATAGTAGGCGTAACGATAGTGTGTTCGCGCCCATTTTAAGTATAGCCACGGACAGTTATCATACGAACTTAATTTTAAAAAATGTGGGTTTTAAAAGGTGGTGTGGCAACAACGAACAAACCCGTAGAAGGAAGTATCCAATTTGGTCTCGTCGTTTCCAAGTTTTAAGCATCCGAACAAATCACGATCCATTTTTATATATATAGATATAAAAAATATTAATAAATATAAAAATTTTTATAAAATTAAAAAAACGAAAAAATATACAAACAAAAATATAAGATATAAATAAAAATATATAAAAAGCATAAAAAATATAAAATAAAAAAATTAAAAAAATTTTATTTATAAGATTTTTGGTGCATAACTTCTGAACATCGCATAACTTCTGAATGGCTTTATCGATAAGGGTCGTATTTGGTCAATATTTTGCTCTTGTGAATCTTACTGTTTGTAGCTATGTTGAGATCCAATAGGAGGAACACAATAGAGCGTTGTAGTACAAACTTTAAAAGAACTGCAATAATCTCCTAAGCCATAAAATATGCAAGGAAATGATATAACAAGAAGAATTTCACCATCTTTCCCTAATACCCTACAAAATACAATTTTTTATGTAATATGTGTGAAAAAACTACCGTTATATTGACTTAAAAAACACTCAGATATCTTAAAACTATAGATACAAATGCATTTGTATGAAAAATCGTTAGTTAAATGTTTTGTAATTTTATTCAGTTTTCTAAATATTTTGCTTTAAATACATCTGTTTAGCATCTTTTCTTTATATTATAACTTGATAAGAGTTGTTTTGATTAATTTTCTAACTCTTATAAATACGATACGTCCTGTATTAAGGGAACTATCGATTTATATTGTAATTAAAAATATATAAAACCATTATTTGTAATTTGTGGAAAAGAGCAAATATAATGGCATTAACTGCAACTAACAATTAGACAAAATAATGCAAAATATCTTGATCTCGACGAAAATGTTGCCAAAATTCTATTATTTAATTTATCATTACACTAGAACTATGGACGTTGGACAACAACATTGCTCTGGTTGGCAACCACAAAATATGCCAGCAGCATTTGAGATAATTGCAAGAGCTGCAATATATTGACCACTGAGCAATTTTGCTAAATAATCAAATTAATGGGGCAACACTCTACATAATGGCGATGGTGCTGGTTCTGATGGTGATGATGATAATGATGATGTGTTGAGTATTAAGTCAAAAGGCAAATACAGCAAAAATGTTAAGAGGAAATGAAACACAAATAAGAGTAATTTCAAATGTTGACCAACAAGGTAGTAAAAATAAATGCTTTTTTACTCAGATGAAAACAATGAGACACACCCAAAATAAATTATTTTACAGTTTATTGCGATTAAACATGTTGTTAAGGTAGACTTCAGCCGTTAAAGATACATTTCCAATCAATATAAACATATATATTTATGCATTTCCACACATTTGTGCTAATTTTTGTGTACATTTGTGAACATTTCCACACATTTTTAAATTAGAATTAAGGCATTCGCTGAAATAATTATTAAGGTTACAGAATTGCATAGAAATTCTTTTCAATTTAAACGACGAAAAATTGTTAATTTTTTGGTAGATTTTAATAACTAGCAAAACCAAAAAAGCAAATTAAAGCCACAAACGTAGACACTCACTTACGTAAACATTATCTTCATTGAAAATAATTCTTTAAAAAAGTAGTGAGCATCTCTAAAATGTGCGGCCAAATATTAAAACCCATTCTGCAGTTGAAAATAAATTTAGTTGAGGAACATTTTGTACGCATTTCAGCAAAATTTATTTTGGTGAAGTGTCTGCGTGAAGAAAAGGTAAAAGACGAAGTTGCTTTTAAATACTGGTTGATGGAGTAAACGCATGTTGTTCTTACTGTAGTTGTTGATTTTGTTGTGTTGTTGACTAAAAGGCAACATGTAGATAGTTTCTAAGGAAACTTAGTTTGTTTCTGAAATGTATGTATAAAAGTACGTATGTATATATATGTATGGGATAGAGAGTGTGTAAAATGTATGTGTTTAAACGTCTGACTCGATGCAGAGATCAGATTATTTGCTGCAAAGATTAGCAGCTGCACGTGATTTGAAAATTGTATATGGTGCATGATTTAATAGGTATGAGAGTAGAATGGTGTAAGCAGTAAAAAGAAGAGTGGTTGAAAGGCCAAGCAATTGTTGTTCAAGTTAAATTGTTGTTGCAGTTTCTATTTGTGATCAAATTCTATAATTTTTCTGCTTAAAGATGAAGGAAGTAGAATCTTACAGTAGTCTATAGCTCATACATACAATTTATAAAAATAATTTCACACACCGATGCGCGTATATAATTCTCATATAGTTCTTTAATTTAACTTTTAGAAAATTACTTTATTGGGAGTATGCATTAAAATCGTATTACACATATTAGGAGTATGCATTCGTAACCAACTTCATATCTATTGGTTGGTTGGTTTGGATTTTGATGCTACAACTAGCAGGAGCCAAGTTGCTCTAGTGAGCCGTTTTGATGCCATAACCTCGTGTTCCTGTATGTAAATTGAGTATCGCATTGATTATTTTTAGCCAGCCAGTGCGGTTGATGAATGTTAAAAGATTATTGATTTTTACTTTTAAGAGTACCTCTAGATTGTTAAAGAAAGGCTTGTCTAGCGCTCTTAATCTGGACCTGGTCAGGGCTGGGCAGGTGAACAGGAACTGAGTTATTGTTTCCTTTTCACTAACTATTGTAGTGTAAATTGTGGACAAATTTTAAATTCCGACGCTGTGCGACCTATGTATAACTCAAAAGCGACTCGATATTAAACATTTTAGCTGTATGGGAGGTGCCACGCAACCTTGGTAAACGCTCATTAAGTTCCATCATTAAAACTGCATGCCTTCATTGAGGTCGAATATTGAATTCCGCCGCTGTGCGACCTATAACTCAAAGCTATATGATAGCACAAATTTGGGTAGTATGGGGAGTTGCACTCCCCCTTGTCCTACGCCCATAAAATTTAATCAATGAAAATACATATGTTTATTGAAGTCGAATACTGAATTCTGACGCTGTGCGACTTATAACTTCAAAGCTATTCGATACAGAAAATTTGGGTTGTAGGGGAGGTGCCACTGCACTTTCTCCAATGCCCAAAAAATGTTACCAATTCAAGTGCATGTGAAAATTAAGATCGAATACGACGCTGTGCGACGCTGTGCGATCTTTAATTCCAAAGCTATTCGATAGCCCAATTATGGATTGTATAGAAGGTGCCACTCCCCCTTGTCCTACTCCCATAAAATGTCAATAATGAAACGGCATACATAAATTGAGGTCGAGTACTGAATTCTGACACTGTGCGACCTATAACTTCAAAACTATTTGATATCCCAAATTTGGGTGAAATGAGAGGTGCCACACCGCCTTCAGAAACGCTTATAAATTTTAATCAATGAAACTGCATAGTTGCGTTGAAATCAACTACTGAATTCCTACGATGTGCGACCTATAATTCCAAAGCTATTCGATAGTTTAAATCTGGATTGTATGAGAGATGCCACTTCCCCTTGTCCTCCTACTCCCATAAAATCGAATACTGAATTCCGACGCAGTGCGACCCTTAACTCCAAAGCTATTCGATAGCACAAAATTGGATTGTAAGGGAGGTGTGACGCCCCCTTGACAAACGAAATAAAATGTGATCAGTAAAACTGCATGTGTTAATTGAGGTCGAATACTGAATGTAGCTGTGCGACATATAACTCCAAAGCTATACGATAGCAAAAATTTGGGTTGTGCGGGAGGTGCCACGCCCCGTGTACAACGCTCATAAAATTAAATCAATGAAACTGCATACATACATTGAGGTCGGATACAGAATGCAGACGCTGTGCGATCTATATTTCTAAAGCTATTCGATATAGGTAATTTTGGTTGTATGGGAGGTGCCATTCCGCCTTGCCCAACTCCCATAAAATGTCATTAGTGAAACGGCACGTGTAAATTGTTATCGAATACCGAATTTCGAGGCTGTGCGACCCATAAATCCAAAGCAATTTGATATCGCAAATTTTTTAGATATTTGTGGGCGGTAAAAGAGGGTGTGGACATTTCTTTCTTAAACTTTCTCATACTCGAAACAAATCCATTTCCAAAATTTGAGCTCAACCGGACCAGTAGTTTCGAAGTCTTTTGATATTTTTTAAAAGTAAGCGTAGCGCTAGTGTGATCACACCCATTTTTAGTTTAGTTACCGACAGCTATCATACGAATTTAATTTTTGAAGTTTAGTTTAATACGAACCGTCTTAAATAGAGCATTTTTAATGATTTGTGGGCGGTAAAATGGGGTGTGGCAACTTTTTCTTATTTCCTAAACCTTCGCATAACAATTACGAACAAACCCGTAGAAGAAAGTATTCAATTTGGTCCAGTCGTTTCAATGACTCGGAAAGTCCTGCGGGATCAAAATACTGTTTTTTATTGTTTGGTCCTGTTTTTTTATTTGCTTCCATGTTTGCAATTTAGTGCACTTTGTTTATTATTCATACTTTTCTGATATAAATCAAAAGTTTTCCTCAACACACTTTTGCTTTTTTTGTGTCCCTGTTAAAAGTGTCTGTGCAACTTATTTTTTAAACTTGTCCAAATATCGAAGCATAAGTGTGTGTTAAGCAATCAACTTAAAAATATTCATTCCTTGAAAAAGAATTAGCGATAGTGAGGTGACGCTCAAAGTACAAAGGAGTATCTGGAAAATTTAACTTATGTGCCATCGTAATTAAACTGATTTGTTTTTTTAAGCTTTTTTACATTGAATATAATTGAATATTTAAATAAGAAGATTGAATTCTATTTTTGTTTTAACAAAATTACATATTAAGAGCAATTACCTAATATTAATTGATACTTGAAGCTTATGCTGCAATTCGTAAATCTATAGTAATAAAACTCATTTTCTGTTTGTTTGTTTGTTTGTTTGTTTGGCCTTTATACAAATCTAAACGGCTCAACGGATTTTGCTCAAACTAGGTACACATATTAAGCTTATCCCAACTTAAAATGTTACATACTTAGTTTTTGCCACGCCCCCTCTGAAATTTTTCAACTAACGGTAATTTTGTTATTATAAAACTTCTTACCATCGGAGATTTTTTATATATAATTTTAAAATTTTTTTGTTATTTTGACATCAAAAACACTCATATATCTTCAAAATAGGAAAAATTTTCTGTACAACGACTTTTTCATAAAACATCGTTACCTAAGAATGAGAAGAAAACGACATGAAAATCAAAGTTTGGTCTTTCGATGCAAATATCTCCGCTGTCCATTAATATATTTCATTCAAATTTTTTTTGTTCAATAGTTCAATAAAATCACTTTACAAAAATAGGTCGAACTGTACCGTTAAGTCAGTGTATATATGTTTTATGAGTATGCCAAAAAAGGTCCAAAATATTGACTTTTTACTCAAAAAATGACTCAAAAATTGTTGTTGTTGTAAAAATGAAATCAATTAAAAACAGCAAATCTGAACACCTTTCATATGACATAGCATTTATTTGCAAAAATTCTTCCAGCTAAGCGCAAAAATTATTTTACTGTTTTTGTCATCAAAACAACAAGGGTACCCCCTTTGATTTTTTTCGCGAAATTTATTTTTTCTTAAATGTTGTTTTTATATTTTTTACAAAAAAGTCAAGTCTCAAAAATAATTTCTGTGAAAAAATTACCCCAATATCTCTTTCCAATCAAAAGTTATGGCCAAAAATCTATTTTTTTCATACCAGACTATTAATAAAACTTAGTTTTGTGTTAGAATTCTCCATGTAGTTTGAACGTCCCCATTTATCTCTAAGAATGCAGTTGTGTGTCTAAAGTAATTACGATTATTTTGGATTCTCTATGTAGTTTGAACGTTCCCATTTATCTCTAAGAATGCAGTTGTGTGTCTAAAGTAATTACGATTATTTTGGATTTTATAAAATCTTCTTTATATTTTTGCCTCCCCACCCCCCGCCCCCTCCTGTTAAATTTGTTTTGTTGTGATGGCTCTATTTTTTCTCACTATTGTGTCACCGTTGTCACTTAGTTCTTTATCAATGGTACTTTAAATGTTGTATATATATCACAATTTTATCGAAAAAATGACTGTGAATACGAATGCTGTTAAAGTAAATATTTTCATGTAATCAGTTTTAGCTATATGGCGATATAATAAAACATATGCGCATCTGGTCAGCACAATTATTTCATTAGTTTTGATCTGTGCGTTAAATTCACAGATAGATGGCGCCACATTTGTAAGATGTGTGGGTACAGACTATACTTACACCTTGCTGTGAAAAGCTGAATACTGTTTTTTCAAAAGTTTCTTCAAATTTAACCCCACACGTTTGGGATTACAGACAGGTGGCAATATTTTCTGCTTACAGAAGAATATCTGATGTTCTTATACAGCTAGCAGATAAGTTTTGCGAAATATTTTGCGAAAATGCTATTGCTACCAAACTTTTTTTTTTTTTTGAATTTAGGTTACTCCATAACGAAGAATTATTTGGCCAATGCTACCAAACTTTTAAAAATAATGCAGTAATGCCAGTTTTTTCAGTGTCAGCGTCATCTAGCGTCATTAACACTTAAAAACATAGAATTGGATCAATTTAAATGTCCAGCTCACTTGCTGGACTTTTTGTTGTTTTTGCTTTGCTTGCAAATGCGATTATATGATCCTGATCTCCAATGAAAAAACGCAGCTAATAAAAATTTTAGTAGGTACAATCATTTTTAGCACAACGAATTTTCATAAAACATTGATAGCTAATAATGAGACAAAAATTATATGAAAATCAAAGTTTTTACTTTTAATGCCAATATCTCCGCTGTTTTTAATATATTTCATTAAAATTTTTTTTGTTAAAAAGTTCAATATGTTTTTTAATATTAATCTTTGTTTAAACGTTAAAATGTCCATATCTCAAGGACGCATTGAGTCCCACCATAATTTTTTTTTTGTTGAAAAGGTAATTGTGCTTGCTTTATGCTTAAGTAAATATAAAAATTTTTTTAATTTTTAAAATATGTTTTTCGTACCCCTTTGAATTCAATTAGCTCACCACAAGAGATGGAACCACCAACAACAAAAATTTTCCTAATTTTTTTTGGATTAATGTTCGTTCAATTACCTTTCTAACGGTAGATAAATAAAATTAAATAAAATAAAATTCAAATAAAATTCAACATGTTTTTCAATATTCCCGATTTTAAAAAACATTTAATCGAGAAGTTTATGTTAAAATGTTTATATAAGTGACTCTCGAGTAACACCGGGTATATCAGCTAGTTAAATAATAAATTTGAAAATATTATCAATGAAAATACTTATTTTAATTCTTTGAACATACAAATAATAATAATTTTTCGACTTTAAATTGCATCCTGCGAATATGTCCTGTTTTTTTTGCGAGACGTCCTGTAAAATCTTAAAAGTTTTGTAAATTTGTTCTGTTTTTGGCGAAAAAAGAGATGGGAGCGTTTAGTATACAACATAGTAACTTACTCTGGTTAAATGCAAAACATATGCTTGTTATGCAGAACAAACCATTTTAATATGCGATTTCCTTGGAGGCTACAATTTAGTATTGCACGAAAAAAATAAAAACAAATATTATGTAAAGTAACGAGAAGCCTATTCTTTTTTTATAATAAAAAAATACACTATATCCTTATATCCTTATATATATAATATAAAAATTGGAAGACACAGACAAAGCTGGATTTGAGAAAATATTTTAAAATAGAAAAATTATTAGCGTAAAAAATATTTTTTTTTTAAATATAAAAAGAAAACATAAATAATGGATTAAATATTTTTTGGTGTACTAAGAAACTAAAAAATACTATGGCGTTTGCAACAAGTGATCTACATTTTCTGTGCAACTTTTCGTTCAGGAGTTATGTACTTTTAAAAAAAGTGGGAAAATACTAATGTTAAGAAGCACAAAAAAATAAAAATGAATATGATGTCAAGTCACGATAAGCTTATTCTTTTTTGATTATGAAAATAGACACCATAACCTTATGAATATAAAATCTTGAAGACAATGACAAAGCTAGATTTTCAAACCGAAAAAGTAGAAACTCGAGTTGGCGAGTTATCGAGTCAGCATTTCAAAGTCTAGTTTATAAAAAAAATGAATCGTTTCAAGTAAGAGTTATTCGTTACTTTCAGGCCAGATTTCTTTTCTATATAAAAGAACTGTTTGTACTGATTGTAAGAACTTTCTTTACTAATGAATTGTATTAATTGTAAGGATTATTAGAACTTGGTAAATAAACCAATTCCTTGCTGATGAATGTTTCAAAAACAAGCAGAAATTCCGATGTAATTAGAACAACGGTTATTATTGCTTTGGTAAGGAAGTTGTTTTATACATACAGAACTCAATACATTTTTTAACCTTTTAGGGCAAATTTTTCAGTGTAAGTTTAACTCTGTTTCTCGGTTAAACTAAGTTTAGACCATGAAATAAGTTTTTCAGTGAATATTAACCAAAGTTTAAACTAAGTTTAACCGCTCAATATTCATTAGTTAAACTTTTGTTAACTTACCTTTCGATTTTGCCAAATGATTTGTTTTCTTTACTTATACAAAAAAAAAAAAATAAATTCATACTGAGCAAAGCTTTTATTGCTGAGGACGGTTTTGGTCTTCTTCCTGTTTTATAAATTTGTTGCTTTTCGAAAGCATAACCATTTTTGCAGGCGTAGCGATGATTTGTTGATTGTTGCTAACAAAAATTCAATTTCATTAATGAAAAGTTGCATTCTTTTTTTACTAATTTTGTTTTTTTTTTTTGTTGAGACTTCAGATTTTACTGATATTTATTTAAATTGAAGTGAAGTTTAATGGTATTGCCTTATCAGTAAACAGTGTTTGGTTAAGTAACAAGTAATTGTGTGGTTAAACTCTGGTCAACTTTAATCTACGATTAAATAAATTCTTGTTAACTAGGGTTTAAACCAGCACTGAAAAATTTGCCTTTTTAAAAAAGTTTGTTTATTAATAAAACTAGATAAACAAAAAACAATTTAAAGAAAAATAAATAAATAAAAGAAATTATCTTTTTTGCAATACAATCATTTTAAACAAAGAAATACATAAAATTGGTTAAAAACAAAAATATTTTAAAATATTAACAATATAAACTAATGTGAGTTTATTCAACGAGTAACGTTTCTCTTTTTTAAAGTTTTCTTTTTTAAGGTTTTTTAAAAGTTTTTCTTTTTTAAAAAAAACTAATAGCAGAGTGTATACTACTATTTAGGGTACGTTTTTATTTTTTTGGTACGAAGAATTAACGTGATAGTACTAACACTATTTTATTTTTTGTAGACTATGAAGGAAGTATTGTTATGTGAGATTTTATTATTGTGTGGAGCTATGATTGTGTTGTATTACGGATAAGAAAAGGTACCCAGTAAGGGGCAGGTTTGCAGGTTTGTTGTTGTAAAAAAATGCGCTTAATTTTCTGACAACTCGAGTTGCAGCGAAAAATGACTCGAGTCGACTCAAGTTAACGAGTTAAATAACTGGACTCTTCACATCACTAGCGGCAAGTATTCAAAAACAAGTCCAAATAAATTGTAAAGGACCAAATTAAATAAAACTATCTACTATATGGATATTGGTTGTTTCTTTTTTTAAGTTATTTAATATTCACATACCGGCATAATGATGGAGCACCATGTATATATACAAATAATCCCAAACTCAACAACGTAGATAACTTTAAAGGACGGTCGTAACGCAATGGAAAAATTTTAAAAAATTATCATTTATAATTGGAGTAATTCTTTTGAAAATATAATATTTGCTTTTATCAAGGCCAAAGAAAAACAAATAAACTATAAGAGCTAAGAAAAATTCAAGTATCTTACATATAAATGTGATACCACAGAATTTGTCAACTTTTAGTTTTTTAAAATTTTATTTTATTTTTAAAATATTTTTCTTATGAAATTGTATGGATTTATTGAATGTTAATTATTAAGGGTGCGGTCAAAGCCTACTGGGAAGAGTGCGTGGCCAGTAAGCGAAGGAACTCGTTAGCCTGGGGTCAATTCCAGCTCAGACAGAATGTTTATTCAATTGATTTAATATTTCGGATCGGTCACCACCGCTCTCTGTAGACAATGGCAAACCTCAGAGAGTAAAAACTCTCAAGTAAAGCTTCTTTAGAACATTAGCTGTTCGAAATCGGCATAAAACTTGTGTGTCCAGTGCTCAATTATTTGCGTTTAAGCATTTAATAACACGCAGAACACAATTGCTGAATAGAAACTCGGTCAAAAGTCCTTTTTAGGACTGAAATGGAGAATTTGTTTTATATTTTATGATGTTATGATGAGCTGCTAGCTCTTAAAAAAATGCAATAAAAAATATTTATTTTTTTCTGCTGAAAATGCTAATTTCCGTACTTGAACATATAAGAGCAAAAAAATCTCAAATTTTTATAAATATCTATTTAAACCATTTCCACTTCTCACTAATGTTTTTAATTTTAAATGTATTTTTATCAATTTTCCTGTTTCTTCTTTTTCAGGTAAGCATCTAAAACAGGCGTACACAATGTTTGGTAATGTATATTTATTAATGAAAACATAAATATTTTAAGAAATAATAAAAAAATGCTATTAGAGATGCGGGGCATCCCCATTCCCATGTTTCAATAAATTAAAGTATTGAATAGATTTCCACGCATTACTTGGTATTGCTACGCACAAGCTCTGATTTTTTCATCGTCTCTCTTTTGCTAAAATATACTTTCTATTGAATTGATTGAGTTATAAAATCAAAGATTTTTTTTGTTTTGTGGTTTTTATTAGTAGTATCCAAAATCTTTTAAATTGAGTAAATAACAAAACCGTGTAATAACAAAAAAGCCAAGTCTCAAATATAATTTTTGTAAAAAAATTACTCCAATACCTCTTTCTAATCAAAAGTTTTGGCTAAAAATCTATTTTTTCATCCCATTCACTATATATCTATAGTAATAAAACTAGTTTTTGTATTGAAATTCTTTATGCTTTGAGCACCCACCCTCCCCCATCCCTACTATTAATTTTATTTTAACCGTGTGTGCCGTAAAGTCCCCAGTTTTCTACTAAAAGGTGACCAGATAGCAACAATAGTTTTTCCAATTATTATGTTTCAGCAGCTGTCAAAATAGCCAACGACATAATTGCCTAAATATTCAGTAAGTTTTGATATTTGGCCACCCTATAAAACACAGTGTATAAATTAAATAGTCATGTTTGCTTACTTCATTGAAATTTGGCTAAACGGTTGGCCGAGTTGGCTAAACCAAGAAGAAGTGAGTTTAATCCATTGATGCTGAAACTTGCACAAATGTGCAGATGAGCTTTTGTTCTTTCACACGTATATAAACCTCCAGCATACAAAAAATCACTCCAGTTTGCTCTGGCACTTCAAGCGCTGAGGACTGCGTCGCTTAGTTCTTTTAATGCACGCAAAAAAATGTATGCATGAACTATTAAATATTTTCTTAATTAGAACAAAAAATATATTTTTCGTTTAAATAAATATATAAAAAATTATTTCTGCTAATAATCAGGTAAAATATTTTATTATAATGTATGCTTTTAATGAAGTGCAATGTTTGCTTTGCTACACATCATAAGTTAACCTAAGAAAATTTTGCGTAGAAATACATATTAGAAAATCACATGAAGTGTATGATTTCTATTGCGGGGAAGAGAGAACAAAATTGTTCCAGAGATAAAAAATGCCTTTTTTTAAAAATGAGACCGTAGTGAAAACAAAACATCACATCATAAGTAGTCAGAAAAATAGCAGATCATAAAAATAAGAGCCTATTTAACAGTAAGCGTTTATAGTTTTGATCAATTCAAGGCTAAATGATTTAAAAATTTCACTTGTATTTAATAACAAATTTAAACTGATTTGCTTGCATAACTCAGTAATAAAGCTTAAAGTCCCTATTATGTATAACAAATCAACTTAAGTTGACTCGATTCAACTAAATTTTTGTTCATATAATATATTACATAAATTTGAGTTGAACCATGTAGTTTGCCATGTAGTGGCGACCGTAGCCTAGTGGGTAGAGTGCGTGGCCCCTAAGCAAACGAACCGCGGTAGCCCGGGTTCAATTCCAGCTCAGACGGAAAGTTTTTCAATTGAATTAATTTTTCTGTTCGTTCGTCACCTCTCTGCAGACAATGGCAAACCTCAGAGAGTAAAATTGCCATGTAAAAGCTTCTGGAGAACATAAGCCGTTCGGAGTCGGCATAAAACACGTAGGTCGTATGTATAACCTAAAAGCGGTTTAGCTTAGAGATCTTAAATTTTGGGAGTAGATGGGTTTGGTATAGTACTATCGTTTGTCATTAAAAAGTGAATTTCAGATTTCGTGTTGGTCACACTTGTTTGCAGTTATGGCTCGATGTGTCCTTTATACAGGGTCTGCCATCTAACATTTTTTTTTCAAATAATGCTTATTTCGTGAATGGTAACACTTAGCTCATGTCTGATTTGGAAGATAGTTAGTTTTATCCTTCCGCTGAACGAATATGATTGTATAAACGCTTAAACAACGCTGGGAAATATTGCGACATTACTTTGAAAATCATGGTAATGCTGCAGTATGTGTGTGAAAATTTCGTACGGATTTTGGAAGAAGAGAAGCACCGTCAACTCCGTATGTTCGTTATCTTGTGAAAAAAGTGAAAGAAACTGGCATCCTCATCGATGAACCAAAGCGTGAAAAGCCAAAAGCAGTGCTTACACACCGAGAATATTGCTGATGTGGCAGAAAGTGTGCGTGAAGCGCCATCAACATCAATTCACCGTCGTTCTCAACAATTGAACATTTCGGAGACATCATTGAGACGAATTTTGCATAAAAACCTTGGTATGACGCCTTACAAAGTCCAATTGGTTCAGGAGTTGAAGCCAACTGACCATCCAATACGTTTTCGCTTCGCTAAGTGGGCCTGCGATCGACTTACAGAAGATTCTGATTTTGCCAAAAAAATCATATTTTCAGATGAAGCTCATTTTGATCTTGGCGGGTATGTAAACAAGCAAAATTGCCGCATTTGAGGCACAGAAAACCCGCACGCATACATTGAAAAGCCGCTGCACCCAATACGAGTCACTGTTTGGTGCGGATTTTGTCCAGAGGCATAATTGGGCCATTTTTCTTCGAAAATGAGCAAGGAGTGGCCGTTACAGTCAATGGCGATCGTTATTGGGCCATGTTGAACGAATTTTTGTTCACAAAAATTGAAGAGGAGGATATTGGCAACATTTGGTTTCAACAGGACGGCGCTACGTGCCACACAGCCGAAGCTACACTCGATGTTTTGCGCCCTGTTTTTGAAGATCGCATTATCAGCCGCAGAGCTGATGTCGTTTGGCCACCTCGGAGCTGCGATTTGACACCGTTGGACTATTATTTGTGGGGTGCCCTCAAAGATAAGTGTTACGCCGACAAGCCAGAGACAATTGACGCTTTAAAGGACAATATTCGTGAAGCCATTGGTGAAATACAGCTGTAGGCTACTACATGGCCAGCCGAGGCAGCCATTTGAAAGAAATTATTTTTCATTATTAACCGGAAGGATTGTACCTTTAAATAAAAAAAGAAATTTGAGAAAATATCCAGCAGTTTTTTAATAGAATTTTAAAAAAAAAAAAGTTATTTGGCGGACCCTTTAGATAGTTTATATTTTACCGTGGCGACCGTGGCCTAGTGGGTAGTGTGCGTAGCCCCTAAGCTAAAGAACCGCTGTAGCCCGGTTCAATTCGAACTCAGACAGAAAGTTTTTTCAATTGAATTCATTTTTCTGTTCGGTCGTGACCTCTCTGCAGACAACGGCAAACCTCAGAGAGTAAAAATTGCCATGTAAAAGCTTCTGGAGAACATAAGCCGTTCGGAGTCGGCATAAAACACGTAGATCCAGTTCACGGTCATTTGTGATCAAACATTTAATAACACGCACAACACAATTGATCAATAGAAGCTAGGTCAAAGTCCTTCCAAGGGCTGAAATGGCCAGTTTATTATATTATTATTATATTCACCACTGATGTGAACACTGATGTGTTCGCTATCGAAATTTCAAAAAATCGTTTTTATTTTGGCCATAGCTGAACTCATAGTAATCTTATATACATTAAGGCGCCTCAACTTGTATGGAGGAAAAAAAAGTTGTCCGGGTCACCTCCTGAAAACAAACTTTGGTTTATTTTATGATGATTCCCAAAATATTGCAACTCTAGCTTTAGCCGTTCGTGAGCTGGAATGGTTTGAAATAACCTCTAAAAATCGCGTTTTTGATTAATACTATTTATACCACACTACCTTCGGTCAAAAAAATTGTCACAAATAGTGTAAATCGATGAAATACATAGTTTTGTTTTTTTTTTTTTTTAAATCTGCCCACACACTTCGTTATTGAGTTATTTGCAGTGATTTTTTCAATTTTTTTTAATGCAGTTTTTATAAAAATATATATAACTTACCCATTTATAGCCTGATTTACCATTCCGTGGTATCATTGGAAAGGTACTGAATGCTGCTTTTCATTTCTGTCGTTAATTAACCCTTATAAGCACTTTTATAACCCTTACCTGCACATATTGCAAACAAGATTCAATCGCGCAAGCGTTACTGTAAAATTGAATCACGAAAAGATTTGGAATAAAAAAAAAAATTATTTCTTTGATAGAACTCTAAATTGTTTTTTTTTTATCTTTTAATTAGCGACTTAATAAATAACCACAAATTTTTTATCATGTTGATAAAAAATGCATTTTTATAAAAGTGCTTATAAGGGTTAATTAACGACAGAAATGAAAAGCAGCATTCAGTACCTTTCCAATGATACCACGGAATGGTAAATCAGGCTATAAATGGGGAAGTTATATATATTTTTATAAAAACTGCATTAAAAAAAATTGAAAAAATCACTGCAAATAACTCAATAACTAAGTGTGTGGGCAGATTTAAAAAAAAAAAAAACAAAACTATGTATTTCATCGATTTACACTATTTGTGACAATTTTTTTGACCGAAGGTAGTGTGGTATAAATAGTATTAATCAAAAACGCGATTTTTAGAGGTTATTTCAAACCATTCCAGCTCACGAACGGCTAAAGCTAGAGTTGCAATATTTTGGGAATCATCATAAAATAAACCAAAGTTTGTTTTCAGGAGGTGACCCGGACCACTTTTTTTTTGAGGCGCCTTAATATACATATATTATGCAAACGCAAATTTTGTACGAGTAAATTTATTTAAATTTTCAGAATGACCTGTTAACGAAAATATAAAATGGTTTAAACTAAAATAGCGACCGTAGCCTAGTGGGTATAGTGCGTGGCCCCTAAGCTTAAGAACCGCGGTAGCCCGGGTTCAATTCCAGCTCAGACAGAAAGTTTTTTCAATTGAATTAATTTTTCTGTTCGGTCATCACCCCTCTGCAGACAATGACAAACCTCAGAGAGTAAAAATTGCCATGTAAAGCTTCTTGAGAACATAAGACGTGCGGAGTCGGCATAAATCACGTAGGTCCAGTTCTCTGTCATTTGTAATCAAACATTTAATAACACGCACAACTCAAGGCGTATGTTCTCAAGAAGCTTTACATGGCAATTTTTACTCTCTGAGGTTTGCCATTGTCTGCAGAGAGGTGACGACCGAACAGAAAAATTAATTCAATTGAAAAAACTTTCTGTCTGAGCTGGAATTGAACCCGGGCTACCGGGGTTCCTTAGCTTAGGGGCCACGCACTCTACCCACTAGGCTACGGCCGCCACGCAATTACTAAATAGCTTGCTAATATTTACCCGGTTTTACTAGAGAAGTTATATTTATAAATGGAACATTCTTTGTCAAAACGGTCAACAAAAAGATCGGCCGATGCCAGTCGTGCTGATATGAATAATAAAATAGTTCCGTACAGCAATTTAACACAAAAAATCATTTTTTTAAATTTATTTCGATAATAATTTTTAGTGTAGAAGTAAAAGATTTTCATAATGATTTTAAATAATTGTTAAAGACTTTTAATAAAAAATAAAAAAAAAATAAATTTGGTTTCGTACTGTCTTGATTTATTCTATGTTGGTAGCAAAGTTGTTGGTTAGAATAATAGAAACATAAAAAAATGGTAGGACATAAAAAAAATTAATATTAAGTTTTATTTAATAAAGAGTTTTTTTTCTAAAAACCCCGAAAAAACTTTGCATCCAAATATTATTAAAAACCGAAAACAAACAAAAAAATAGTGTATATTAATAAACCTTCATTACAACTAGCAACATATAAACTAGATTGGAGCAAGGCTTATCATGATTAACGAATTAAAATAAGTGATGGAAACTATCGAATAAAAAAATGGAATAGTTCAAAACTATTTATTCATTCGATAGTTTTTTCATTTGCACTTCGTTTGCTTGCTTCTAACTGATTGATCGCGTCGTGAGTACAGCAAATTTAACTGAAAAAGTACGTTTACAACACTGCTTGATTTGTGTTTAAAAAAAAATTGATATGATATCACACCAGTCAATAGATATTTGGAGGTTTTTTAAGTCGAATGAATGAATACTTGAAATGATAGCAAAAACCATTCGATAGTTCTTTGTACTAGCTACTATTTTTATAATTCGAATGGATGTATAATGTATTCAATATTAGTTAATATTTTCTGAATTCGAATGAATGCGTGAATTATTCGATAGCTTAAATCATTCAATAGTTTCAAGCACTGTATACTATTTTTTGAATGTAAAAGAATGAAGGAAATATTCGAACGAATTGTTCGATAGTTGAAAACATTTAATAGTAAACTGTCGATAGTTGTTGATGGTGCCCCATCACTAATTAAAAGCAACTAAAGAGAGGCAAGTTCATTAAATTCAGCAAGCATTAGAAGCGGAGCGCCATCAAATGAAGTTTGACTGAACACTAATTTGTCTAATTTCCTCACGTTGCTGTCGTTTTCGATGTTGCTATCGTAGCTGTTGTCTTTGTTATTGCAACTTGCAGGTTGCAATCGAGTCCATAAAGAAACGAAGGTGCATTCCATGTAGTTGCTGTTGTTTTGAAGTATTTTTCTTTAGCTTTTTTTGCAGCAGCAGCTGTAACATCGTGTGCCATGCCGACAAAAGTCAGTAATATTTTGTTGATTTTAGTTTTGCTCTTGCTGTTTATGTGACACTACAATGTCATTTGTTGAGTTTAAAACTCAAGCTACTTCGAAAAAATGTTTTTACGCACAAATATTTGCAGTAAGCTTAAAAAATTAATAAAAAGTAGCGAAAGAAAAACATGTGAGTCGCCAAAGCAGTAGCATCGGCAATAATAGCAGGCAGCATCAACAGCATCAGCTGCAAGAGAAGTTACAAAAAACTTACACCCTTAAAAAGCTGACGTTTGCAACATCAACAACTACCATTGGCACTGATGTTGATTGCTCGTCATTGTTATTTGTTCATCGATGACTGTTTATTGTTGTTGATTTTGTTGATCAATGGAACCTTTCTGAAGATGCTTGCTTTTGTTTTCAAGTTTTTGAGACTGTAGAAAATCAGCCCCTACAGTTCACTCTTAATGCGATAGTAAAATTAAATGCTGACCACGAAAGAATGAGATAAATGCAAAATGACTAAAATTGAGTATTTTTCTCTAAAGCCTTATCCTCAGATAATTTTCTATAATTTCTGATAAAAATATTCTCAACTTCAACCGCAACCAACTTGATCTTAGGTTAAAATCAGATAAATTTTAATCTTAAAGCTTAAGTTCTAACTAACTAATTTTAGTTTAAACTAATAAGGTTATTATTATTATTATTATTATTATTTATTTGTTTTTAAGTAGAAGAAAATCATTATAAAACATATTGTTATTGCACAATTACAGAGTTTTGATTTAATACCTTACAAAAATAAAAGCTTATAGAATCTTTAAAAGTAGATACATAATTTTTTTCTGAAATATTCGTTAAAGGCAAAAAATTTAATACAAAAAAGCCTTAAATATAAATAAAAGAATTATGTAAATTAGTGAAATCAAATTACAAATATACAAAATTCCACAATTTTCAGAGAACTAAATTATACAATTCAATATATTAATTATCAAAATACAGACTAGAAATTAAATCATTATCTGATATATTGCAAAGAGATACAAAGCGTTTTGTAATTTTTATGAGTTTTTGTAATAGTTTGTTTTGACATAACATACACCCCAAATAGGGCACGCATACAACGCAATTGGTTGGAAAATTGATTTAACAATAATAAGTTTGTTATGAGTACTAAGTTAAGAGTGTCTATTTTATGAGAGGATATAACAGCTTAGTTGCTATATTAAACTTGGTTTTAATGTTGTGAATATGGTCACTGTAAATAAGCTTCTTGTCAAGGTAAACTCCTAAGTACTTAACACAACTATTCCATGGAATTTCAAAACTTCTAATTTTTATTTTAGAACGCGGTAAAAAGCAAGGTTGTCTTTTCCTAATGAGAAAAATAGCTTGTGACTTACCTACGTTTTGCTTTATTTTCCAATTAATAAAATAATCATACAGAGTATTTAAGGCACACTGTAAATTGTTCACAGAAATGTGACCAAATTTATGTGATGTAAACACGCCGATATCATCTGCATATGTTGCATACTGACAATCTCTTAATCGAGATATATCAGAGATAAAAATTATGTATAAAAGTGGCCCAAGGACTGATCCTTGAGGTACACCTGCAGGAATCTAATAAAGTTAATACAGTGAATTTACTTCTTAATAAATTTAATACATCCCAGCAAAAAGATGCTTCCAAAAGAAGCTAAAGTGGAAGAGAAAGTCTTGAATTCCATCCCTTCCCCTTTCTTACCCAGAAAGCGTTCTTTGAACATATGCATGTCATTGGGAAGAATGCTTTCTTCTAGAATTGCTTCCAGAGTTTTTTGAATGGAAGATTTCTTTGAGCACTTCAATGAAAGGATTCTAGTAAGTGTGTTCCAGGAAAACTTAAAGAAGGCATTTCATGGAATGAATTAGATTTTGGGGTCAGGGGGCTTAAAAAATCTCACGAAAAGTATTCCTTTTCCCAATTTTCTCGCGTTGGAAATGAGAAGTGTTTGAGTTTTGTTGGGGGTGTAAAAAATCCCACGTAAAATGTACCTTTCCCCGATTTTCACGGCTTTTTGGTGTTGGAAGTAGAAAGTGGTTAGGTTTTGTACTGGTTCTTAAAAAATTCCACGGAAGGTATCTAAAACATATATTAAATGCTATTTGAATGTCATCCAGAAGTAGTTTATGAGAATGCCTCTTCAAAGCACTTCTTCATAAGGCTAAGGAAAAGCACAATTGGATCTTAAGAATGTCTTCTGAAAGCAGTGTCCCTAAGAATGCATGTCACGTTTGTGTCAAAAATTTTGCTAGGTATTATTAAAAACTCAATTATAACGATAATTTTGCGATATCAACATAAAAGCACCACAAATCAATAGAAACAATGTAACATGTAACAATAGAAAATTTATAGATTGGAATGAATATATAGTGCATTAGCTAAAAATGTTCTCATTTTAATAAAATAAATAAGTTTTAGCTATAGCGTCCTTGCAAAATATGCTTAGGGGTGGGGGGGGGGGGGTAACGTTCGGTCAAAAACGGCCTATTTTCAAGAATTTTTTAAAACACATTGGTATTATAGATTCGTTATTTAAAATTTGTATATTATAATACAACATTTGAAGAATATATAAAAAAATTTTGGTGCAAAAATATAACAAAATAACGGATTTATTGCGTTTCTCCGCTGGTGCCTCGAAAATTTTTTTTGCGGTGACCGCGATTCCGCAGCACTGGATTATCTGAAATCCTAAACCAAATTATTTTTTTTTGTTAATTAGTATCTCTCTCAATTGACGGCTAGGTTTTTTGTTTTATCAATTTTTAAGTTGAATTGTCGATTTTTTGACAACAAAATCGACCTATTTGTTGTTATTGTAAGATTGATATTAGTTGAAAAATTTAAAAAAACTCGATGCCACTTGATATTTATTTGTATGCAGAATATGTGTACAAATTTTTAAAACTATCGGCTTAGTAGTTTTTTGGAATGATGGTCACCGACTTTAAAAATGACATGTTTGGAAAAATCGATTTAGAGGTTTTTATTCAAACATCCCAGTATGACAGCCGGTCGCTTGAAACGGTATATCTGCGTTAGTTTTGCTCCGATTTACTTGAAATTTTGACACAATACTCTCGACATGTTGTTTATTCAGAAAAAACAACAGTTATAAAACCTACCCCCCTCCCTTAAGGAAGTTTTAAGGCAAAAGCGGTTAAAATTAAGACATATTTAAAAATATGCTTTCTAAAAAAGTTATTTTTATACGCACGAAATTTCATTCCATGTTAATTTTACATCTTTTTTAACATATACAGTTATCGTCAAAATAATAGTTGTGCCCTTATATTCAGACATTCTTGAATAAATATTACTAGTCTTGAAATTTCGGATCCGATAAACCTATTATACTTCCTATATGTACTTTCAACACTGGTTCCAAATTTGTACTCAGTTCCCACCTGTATTTTAAAATTTTCTAGATACAGGGTTTTTTACGGTCTTGTCACGTGCCTAGTATTATTGATCTAGAATGTAAACAACTCACCATAAAATAAAAAAAAATATTTTGTGTATTAGAATAAATATCCATGAATATATCAACTACTGCTGTGTCATCTGCTGCAGCGGAACTAAAATTTTTGTATATAACGAAATATCAACAAATTTTGTATCTTTTATTTAAGCGGAACTGTTATCCAAAGTTAGAATTTAGAAAAAAAAAAAAACTGTTGATTAAGTGTATTTTTATATGAAAAGCAGCATTTTAAATTTGGACGATTACAGCTCCGCTAAAACAAAAGATACAAAATGTGTTGATGTTTCGTTGGATAATATTAAAATTTTAGCTTTGCTACAGCACATGACACGATAGCAGTTGATATATAGATATAAATTTGATAATTTTTTTAAAATACAAAGTAATATTTTTATTTTATGGTGAGTAGTTCAAAGTCTAGAACTGATGATCTGAACGATCACGTCGCACAGTGGGCTCAAATGGACGTTTGCGTCTCATAAATGATTTTTTTAAATTACTCTTGCAGCCTGTATCATTATGAAAATAATCTAAGAAAAGGCAAAATTTTGTACTACAATGAAAGTTTTATAAAAAAATTAACACGATTCAGTCACATGGCTTGCTAAAGTGTTCTAAGGACACAGTCCTTTATAAGCAGCGAAATGAAGCACATTTTTAATCGAACTGATGACTTCAAATTTTGCACAATGTCTTTAATATTTAATTTAAACTTTGAGTATGAAATTTGTAAAAATCGGATGAAAACCACGCCTATCTCCCATACAAAGTGACTTACCCACTTCAAGGTAAATCTCCTTTAATTCCAAAAAATTAATCTAATGACTTATAAACTTTAGGTATGAAATTTGGAAAAATCGAATGAAAACCACGGCTACCTCCCATACAAAGTGAGGTTACCAAAACGTTAAAGTCTCTTAAAAGCTCACAAAAATTAATCTAGTGACTTCAAATTTTGCACGTATGAAATTTTTAAAAGTCGAATAAAAATCGCGTCTGCCTCCCATACAAGGTGAGTTTACCAAAACGGTAAAATCTCTTTCAATTCCGCTAAAAATTGAGTTTACCACAGTTTTGGTGTGGTCATATACAGTCATGTGAAAATTGATAGGGACACCTATATTTTTATATTTGAAGCTGCATGAATTATATACAAGGTGCCCCAGATATAGCATTAATTCCCTCGGCTGGTGATTTTTATTGATAAGGCGATCATAACTCTTAATGGAGTTTCCTCCCACATTGTAAAACTTTCAAGATACAGGGTGTTTTACGGTTTTGGTACGTGTTTAGTATTATTGATATAGAATCTATACTACTCACCATAAAATAAAAAATCATATTTTCTATTTTAGAAAAAATATCTTTTAAAATAACTTTTTCATCAGTATATCAACCACTTTCGTGACTTGTGCTGTAGCGGAGCTAAAATTTTGAGATTATCCAACGAAATATCAACAAATTTTGTATCTTTTGTTTTAAAGGAGCTGTAATCGTCCAAATTTAAAATGTCTTTTTTCATGTAAAAATACACTTAATCAACAGTTTTTTTTTTTAAATTCTAAATTTGAACAATAACAGCTCCGCTAAAACAAAAGATACAAAATTTGTTGATATATCGTTTGATAATCTCAAAATTTTAGCTCCGCTGCAGCACATGATACGAAAGTGATTGATATGTTGATGGAAAATTTGATATTTTTTTTAAAATAGAAAATATTATTTTTTATTTCATGATGAGTAGCTTAGATTCTGGATCAATAATACTAAACACGTACTTAATCGTAATACACCCTGTATCTTGAAAGTTTTACAATGTGGGAGGAAACTCCATAAAGTTTTATACTCGCCTGATCAGGAGCAACCACCACCCGAAGGAATGAATGCTACATCTGTTGCACCTTGTATGTAATTCATGCAGCTTTATGTATAAAAATACAATCCCTATTTATTTTCACATGACTGTATGTAAGCCCAAAAGTACTAAAATTTATTCTAAGATTTTTAACTGTGTAGTCGGAGAAATCTAAAGAATCGATATTTTATTGATTTATTTAATCGATAATTATCTATGCTTCAAATTAATAAAAATAAGTTTTTTGAAAAAGGTAATAAATATGATATGAATAGCATATCGATTATTTTAAAGACAATTTATTTATCGAATAACTTAAAAGATAAAAACTGAAGTTAGTGTTAAGTTTTTCAATAAGCTATCGTAAGTTGGTCATTGAAATAGTGCTTATTCGTCATAAATGTATCACACAAATATCAGCAGCGATTATTCCTCATTCATTCTATTCAATCAATAGTATTGAAAAACAAATAAAACATAGAACAACCAAACTTACATAGATAACATTTAAAAAGAAAACTTTAAAATTGAGTAAAAATCCATTTCAACATATAAACGAGCTCTTTAAATTTAAAGCATGCTTTCAAACGTCCCCAAAGCGACGGACACACTTGGCAACTATTTGGGAGCATCCATCATTCATCCTCCCCCAAACACTTAATCGTACTTAACGCCAGCTTAAAATATTAACATAAAATGGGAACATTTTTAACCCTTGGGCTAATAGCTGGCTTGTGTCAAGTGAATTGCGTGAACGGCACAGCTGTTGGCTGATAGATGATGAGTGGAGCAAAAAACCGTTTTGTTCACCGCCACCACACACTCCCACATAATTTAACTTTTGCTTATTTAAAATGTATTTTTTTGACGCTTTTCAGAAAAACAAAAAATGTCTTTGGGGATAACACTGTTCCAAGGCCTCGCGGGTCTTCAAAATACTCTAAAATTTAAGGTTGCCACACCTCGCAACGTTGACTTGGATTTAAGCCGCATTTATCGTCTTATACATTTTTATATTCATCATGTTTCTGTGCTAGCTTTAATATAATTTCTTATTTTCTGTGGTGTTTGTTTTTGCTCTACCACCGCCTCCGCCATCCCCCTATGGCACTCTTGAAATATCACGTTATTTACTTCTTGTGCTGAATATTTAATTTTTATTGCGTGTCACACAAACTGCCTGACTGAGCTGAGGAAATAAAGGAAAAATTAAATACGTTTCCGTTGGTGTTGTATTAGCGTGGAGTTTGCTGCAACTTTTATGAGATAAAGAAAAATAATAAAAAAAGCCCTGCAAAAAACGGCAGAAGTTCTGAGATTAAGTAAACTTGATTTACCGTTCTTCTGCGTGATATCTTTTTAATTAAAACATATTAAGATTTAGAATAAAAAAAACATGTTCATGTTGCTTATTAAAATTGCCTACTGAAATTAAAAGAATTAGTTGAATAATCACTAATGTACGTATACATTTAAATGTACCAAAGTCATTATTGCTTACTGTATTAATTTATTAATTGAATTTAATTTAATTTATTGATAATTGTTATTAGTATAGTAAGAACTATGTTCTTTTCAAGGACAAAGGCTTAATAATAATGAAGTTATATAAGTTGAGATTTAAAATTGTAACTCAGAAATAAGTGAGAAATAATATTACAAGTAAAATAGACATTTAAAATAAGTTAAAACTAATCATATAAATTAGCATAAGTAAAAACTATAGAGAATTCAGAAACAAATGTTTAATAATAAAGAAATTATATAATTTAAGATTTAACACTGCAACTCAAATATAAGTGAAAAATAATATTTAATGCAAAATTGACATTCAAAATAAGTAAAAAGTAAGGTTGTAAATTATCACACATTAAAGTTTTAGAGCATTGGATTTGAAGGACTGAGTAAGTTGTTATTAAGAAAGAAGTAAAGAAAATATTTATTAAAGAGATAGATATAAGAGCAAGTAAACTGATAACTTACATTATGTTCTGCGAAAAATACTCAATTATGGCATTCTAAAAACGTTCATTTCCAACATTTGATTTTACGTTAGTTGGTAACGTATTCCATAACCTAATAAATTAATAAATTAATTAATTCCTAAATTCATTAATTCCTAAATTAATAAAAAATAATCTTGTTGAATTTAAGAAGTTGAAATTCGGTAAAGTAAGCATATGACTGCGCGACTGTCTAAACTGTAGTTTTTCATACAAGTAAGAAGGTGTTTTTAGTTGTATCAGCTTATAAAGAAAATTGGAATTTCTGACATTTTGGTAACTAATAATATCACAACCAACCAAGCAACAATTCCTGAATTGAGCCAAGTGATCTATATCCATAAACATACCGGGTAGCATGATTAAATGCAATTTCTAATTTAAGCCGAGACCGTGAGTTCAGCTTGCTATACACATGTTCAGAATACGTTATCACGGGAGGGACTAGTTTAATTATGAGTTTTCTCCTTGTATCAATAGGTGTATAAATTAATAAATTTTACGAACTACGCTGTTTATGTGGTCAGTACATGTGAGAGTACAATTAATGTTTAAACCTAGGTTACACACACTTTTAACTAGTTTAATATTCTAGTCACCTATAAATAGTTTAGGCATATCCTCAAAGTGAATTTCACTTTTGCAAATGGGTAACACATACGACTTTAGTGCATTCAACAATGGTCCATTTCTCTGGTTGATCAATGAGCTGGTTTATACTAAGCAAGTTTCATTCATTCTGCACACCAAATCTTCTAACAGGTTGGTTATTTGCAGTTGAGAAAATTATCACTTCCCTTAGTTCTTTGATCTTTAAAAAAAAACAATTATTTGCAAAATAAGATGCGTACCAGTTTTGTAACAATTTACACTAAAAAAAATGATACTAAAAAAATAATGATGACTTTTTCCGAAAAAAGAGCACTTTTTTCCTATATAAATGGTATGGATAAACTTTGGGCCCAGGTTTGATACAGCAGATATTATCCAATTAAGTAAATATTTTGAACAAACACTGATGGCATAAGTTCGCAACTTTTGCGTACTATTAGAATTCGATCAGAAAAACACGTTTTTTCGATCCACCCTAGTAAACAACTCAAATTGATTTAAATAAAGATAGAAAAAATTAACTTTTGGTATCACAATGGGCCTCATTGGCCTAAGTGTGTTTCTTTTGAGGCAACCACACTAACCTAACCTAAGTATATCTTGGTATCTCGTACCAAGTTGAGTAAAAACAAGTAAAGAACTATCTTCGACTGGACCGATGTCAAAATAACCTCACAGCCGTATTTTAGTTTGTTCAAAGTCTTGAATGTTATATTATTTCGATGACGTTACTTTTATAAGTCTTTAATTGTATCCAAATATTGGACATTTCAAACTCAAGAGTCCTTTGTATTTATAAAAGCTTATGTTCGCAATATCAAGTTTCAGCATTAATTTTTTTTTAATTTATAAAGGTTTTACTATTACGATGATGTCACTTTGTATGGGATGCAGGCGGAGTTTTCAGTTGTTTTACCAACTTCCTAGCATTGAGTGCATAGTAAATATTTAAACTAGTTTACAAAATTTGAAGCTATTGTACTAATTTTTTTAGGAATTTAAGAAGGTTTACCGTTTTATAGATACTTTGTATGAGAAGTAGACTTGGTTTTTATTCGATGTTAACAAAAATTAATAATTAATAAATGTAGATAAATATTTCTGTGCTCACAAAGAATAACGATTAAACTCAAAGTATCGTAAAGAACGATATTTTAATTGCACGAACAACGACCTATTTTTTTAATTATATTTATATATTACATTTATAAATATATAATACATATATTTAGTTACAAACAAAATATATGCAGACATAAGTGATGATCAATTCTGGGCAAAAAATGGATTTATGCATACTTCTAAAAATTGGCAAAAAAGTAAACGATTTACGATATTTTGAGTTTAATCATTATTCCTTGTGCCCACAGATTTTACGCCATACAAAAATGAGAACGCATGTTTTTAAATAGAAAAGTAAAAAGAAACGTTTTCAAAATAACTACGAATGTTTTACTTTGATATAGTACGGTAAAATTAATATTTTAAAAAACAATTTACGTCATACAAAATGAAAACGCACATTTTTAAATAGAATAGTAAAACGAAACGTTTTTAGAACAACTACAAACGTTTTAACATGACATAGTAAAATGATTATATAAATATATAAATACAATTCGAGTAGGGTGTTGATTTCACATGCTTTGTTTAAAAACACTTGTTAAGAACGAATTGTTTGTTATATATGTTTCATCGATTTATGTACTTGATATTTGTTTAGAAAATAAAATATTTCTTCAGTCTCGATTTCATCAGTCAAACTAAGTATTAAGTAAGTATTTAAGTATTTAAAATAAAACGATTAATATCTGGGAAAATTATTTTTTTTATAGACACTGAAATGCAGTGTATTCATCTAACATATTTGAACGAGATAGGACATAGCTGATGATAAAATAATTGAAATAAAACTATAATTTTAAAAACCAATAAAACGCCTTTTAATTAATAAAAATAATGAAAATGGGAATTTTTGGAAATGTTTTGAATTAATGGGAAATAATTAAAATTTTTGTTTTTAAAATTAAAATAATCGTTTTACTATTGCATTTGAAAATGCTTATTAGTTAAAAATCATGGTTCGTTTGGTTTTCAACAAATGTCCATTGTTAAAAACCAAACGAACATCTTTGAATATAGTTTTAAAATGTTCGTTTTTAAAATGAATATAAGCGTTTTACTATTGCACCTTTCTGCCACTTTTGAAAATGTTGTTTTCTCTGTGCAAAGAGATTTTACCGTTTGTGATTTTACCCCGTAAAGTCAAATTTTACGAGGGGTAGGCGTTATTTTAATTCGATTTGGCTTATTTTCGAACCTTATCAGTATTTTTAAATAAAAAGCTTATGTATTGAATTTCGTTACTAAAAGTATTTAGCTCTAAAATTACGACTGTTATCGTGAACACAGATGGACAGACAAATAGACGGACATGGCTACTTTTCTATACCTTCCACGCCTCCTTATCGGCGTTACAAACGGAGTGACAAAGTTAATATACCCTTACGCAGTATGCGTGGGGCTATAAAAAGGGGTTTGAGTGTGCGAACTTATGCTGTTTCACATCTTCGTTGTACATGACTTCATAGACAGCTAGCTCTCTAGCACTTGCGCTTTCAATTCTAAATTCAATTAACTTTGTCACAAATCGAAATGATGAAACCAACATTTTCTTTCACACTTACTTAGAATTTTCTTTCAAAGAAAATTAACGTCTTTTAGGGTTGAAATCAAAGGTCATAGAAGGGACGACTCAGAATTTTTAGTTAAACGTTTAAGGGTTGAGGTAAAAGGTCATTAAAGAGGCGTCCTAGAATCTTCTTGATATTTAATAATTTTTTTTGTATGCTTTTATAAAAATTTCTTAATTATTTTATTCTTTTAACTTTGTTTTTAACTTTACCCAGGGTTTTATTCCCTATATTTTCTTCCACTATTATTATTTTTGCTTGAGCAAACCGCGCCGTGACAATTTTTGTGTAATATTTTAGTAATTTTTTCTATTCCATTAATTTTTTTTTTTAAATAGGTCATTTATGACGGCGCTACAGTTTTTGTTGTTTTTCTTTTATATAATAGGTTCCACCAAACCAGCAACAGAGGCAATCACTTTATCAACAGCTGTTATTGTTTGTCTTCTATGCCATTTTCTTCTTTGCTCTTCTGCTCCTCACACCTTTGCACCCTAATTTTCTGTCGCTGCTTCCCTTTAATAACTGATGTCGCGTTGTTTGTCGGGGACGCACAGTGGGAACGCTTCATACAAGTTTTGGCCATAAATAGTAAAAATTAACCTACAGCTTCGAAATTTGGTGTGAGTGCTTTGTTGAGTTAAGTTTAAAACATATATAAGTTTGGATTAAATCCGTCTAAAGACACGCCCACCTGTCATACGATTTTTTTGTAAAAAATAGTAAAAATTAACTTCGAGCTTTGAAATTTGGTGTGAGTTTTTTGTACAGATAAATATGAAATATATATAAGTTTGTATCAAATCCGCCCACAGACACGTCTACGTTCCAAACAATTTTTTTAAAAAATAGTAAAAATAAACCTAGAGTTTCAAAATTTAGTATGATTGCTTTGTACAGGTAAATATAAAACATATATAAGTTTGGAATAAATCCGCCCACAGACACGCCCACCTTCCATACGATTTTTGTGTATGCATGTCATCATGTATCACATGCCTTATGCATCAACTATATTAGTGCAGTGCAATATGGATATAACGAACACCCGAAATAGTGAACAACTCGATATACTGAACGTTTAAGTAACTGATATTTCAAAGAATCAAAAGCTAAAAAGTAAAAAAAAAACAAAAAAAATTTCAAGACTTAAGCCAAACATACATTTTTTTGAAACAAATTCAATCTCGGAAATGCTAAAAGTCTGGATACAATTAACAGGCCTTGCAAAAATTAGTTCACTATCTTGAATAAATCTTGAATAATTCTGCTTCCATGTATTAAAACTTTATGCACGGATAGAGGCATGTTGTACCATTCATAGTGCTGAATATAGAGCTCAGCTGTTGCTTGAGTATAAACCTTAAACTTTGCTACATTTATTTCTTCTCCGCTAGCTAGAACTTCTAAAATATTTCTGAATCTTATTATTAGTTCCTCATTTATCTCCAGAATCTTTGAAACTCTTTCTGCTTCAGAGAAAAACCGTCGCGCAGTATTGTTATCATTTGTACTGCCATAGTCAGGCTCTACGAAATCCACACTAATAATTCCTAGCGTCTTTTTTAATTGCGTTGTGTATGTTGCTTTCTTTGTTCTTTTGCAGTTTTATTTTCATCTGAAGCGTAACCTTTTTTGAAGTCCAGATTATACGATATATGCAATAAGCACTCCATAAAGCGTATCCAACAATGTAAGGTTGAGAGTCCGAACCGAAAAATGTCTGTGTTAACCTATCATAATGAAATTTTTCAGTGATTTTTATACACACTTTATCATAAATTTTGGCTGGATATAAGGCGAAAAATGAAAGAAAACAGAATAGCCCAAAATTCGGCTGAAATTTAGACAACGACGCGTAAAAATAGAAAAATTACTGAATGGGTTTTCCTTACATTTATTTCTCAATAAAGTTCAACGTAAATAAATATTGTCTTAATTGAAACGATCACGAGATTCAGCCAATTTTCAAGCAACGTTTACAGCGCATTCTTTTCTGCAAAAAAATTCTGAATTTTTTCTGACCTCTTCAACAATTCTGCATTTTGAGAGGTCATATTTTTTTTCAGAAAGGAATTCGCTATTAGTATTTTTTTTTTGCTATAGCGAAAACTGTGTCAAATTTTGTTAAAATTAAGATATTTTTACGGATTTTATGGTGATCATTCGTTTCAGGATATATCGGTGAGCGGGCATGTCCTTTTTCCTATTTTGACCGAAACTAAAGTTTTTTTAGTATAATGCAATACAATATCTGTACCAAGTTTAAACTCTCTACGACAACGCTTTCCAAACAAAAATTCTGAAATATGCAGAAATTCATACATTTTGTGTATAAATATGCCAATAAAAAACACTTGATTAAAAAGCACCGGGCAGTCTACGGCAAAAACCGAATTCTGGGATTATTAAAACAGGCTTTAATGCATTATATCTAAAAATATCTTAGATATACTTTGTGATAAATTTTTTTTTACTCCAAAAGTTTGCAAAATTTTGCAATTTTTTCATTTTCAACTCTGATTTTTGAGAAATCAGTATAATTCGTATGTATTAGATATTAGTAAAAATGCTTTCTTGAAAGCAGAAGAGTAGTACTTTCCGCCAATATACTATTCAATTATATTCCAATATATTTAAAATAACTAAAATACTTAATGGGGCGGTAGTAAAATTCATAAATTCTGTAACCATATTTTTGATGTTTAAATGTCAACTTTCAGCTCGCCGCGCCACTACACTCCAAGAGAGTTCTAAACTTTTATTTTTGATTTATCTTATCTTAAGAATTATCTGTCGATCACCATGAACATGTTTATATTTACTAACAAATTTATTTTTTTTTGTATTTATGGCCACGATTCCCCACTGTTGGTCGGTTCGTTGGTGGCTGGTTGACTGGCTGGTTGATGTATGAGCTGGTTCCTTTTTAGATTGCCTTCGTCGCTTGGTGGTTGAATGTGGCGGGCGCTGGTTCAGTGCTTCGTTGCCGCTGTTTGCATTGCATTGTTAGTCAAGCCAAGTTGATTTGATGTAACCAGAGTTGTTGCAACTCGTTGGTTGGTAGATGCATTATTTTTGCTTCCTATTTTTCTTTTTTTTTTTTCTTATTCTTGTGCCAACTCTACACTAAGTACTTGTCATATCTAGGTCACTTCCAGCATATCTTGAATGTTGTTGCTGCATTGTAATTATTTAATATTAAGTTTCTTTGTTTTCTTCTTGCCTTGATTAGCAAAACCATTGCACAATTTTTTTGCTGCAGCTGCTGGATTATTTTGCCGCTCCATGCTGTGCCCTCAGGTCAGAACCAGTAGCATATGTTGTGCATTTGAAGGTCTCTTCTTCTCTTGTCGTCGTTATTGCTCTAGTTTAGCCTAAAATTGTTTTAGAACTTGTCGAAGTCTTAGCTTCCTTCGCCGCATTGCAGCAGTTCTTCAGCTGAACAAAGCTTTGACCGATCGTACCTGTGTGCTTGATTTTTTATTGCCTTTAACATCTTCTGCATCGGACTGCTTTTTATTATACTTTATAATCCTATATTTGGCATCTTTAAAAATTGTTGCAATAAAGGTGCTTAGTAAATTACATCCCTCGGCAGATGCACCCCATAGCAATGTTAATCAACAAACACTCCAAAGTCTGCTTTTTTCGATACTGTGATGTGTAAAAAGTTAATTGCTAATCATTTGTACTTAATGACAAATCGACTACTGTACTTCATGGTTTTGAAAAAAATTGATTTAAATCAAATGACTTTGTCTCTAAGGGCAGTTCTTTTAAGTCGCATACTAGACACGAACAACTTCGGCCTTAAACCTGTTTAAAGTAGATTAAAGTGATCATACTTTATAATTGTCCAAAAGACTTCTTGAAAAATAAAGAATCATTAACACAAAATTGTAAATTTTAAGAAAACCGAAACTGGTGACTGTTAAAGTGCGGCAGGAATAATATTGTCCGACCGAACTGCAGAATTGTGCAACTTGGAACTAAACAGTTAGGTTATTCTTTTTCAGCGCCCTTACATCTGAAGGTGAGTCGGTTTCACGCTGCAATCAAGAAAGTGGGCTCTCAGAAAAAGTTCCGTTAGCTTGAGGATGTCCACTTCCAAGTTTAAGTGGACTTCTTCAAATACTTGCAACCTGGAAAAGATTTAAGAAAATTCCTCTTTGCACTAAAAAAAAACACACCTACCTTTTTGTGATAAAAAATTTCTCTATTTTCGATAATATCAATATTCGCTATTTTAAATAAAATTTTCTTCAGTTAGAATAAATTTTCACATTATCGAAGAAATATTTCTTCACTTCTGGGAAATATTTCATGTCTCTAATAATGATAAGTATTTTTTGCGCACTAAAATATTCTCGTTCTTAGAGAAAAATGTACATAAACTGAAAAATTTTCTCTATTGTAGATAAACAATTCACTATGCAAAATATTTTCTTCAATAAAAACAAATCCTTTCACAAAAATAAAAACGGCTTCTAAAAAAGTGTTGCATATTGTGCATATTATGGCGATTGTTCCTGCAGGGGAATTTTTTATTTAACATAGCAACACAAAGCGATGTTGTTTATTGGCACTGGTTCTTTGGATGCATTTATAAAATCGTTTTTCAAAAGAAATTTCCGGAATATTTATAGGTGTCCCGAAAAACGATGCCACAACAATAATTCTACCTCTTAACTATTCTTAACTTATATTTTTACAACCGAATCACAATACCATATTAATACACTCAGAAAAAAGTTTATCGGAATATGAGAAAAAAGGCATCATATTAAGTGAAAAATGGTATTGACTTTGCTCCAGAGAATGCTTTTCTCTAAATGTGATACCAAAAATTCCCTAAAAATGGCAAAAAGCTTCCATGAAAATGAGAAATATTTTCTCATTAATAAAAGACAAATTCTCTTTAATAGAAAAATAAAAAAACCGTTTTCTTTATTTTGTAAATTGTTCCCGAAAACATAGAAATATTTATTTAATTTTAATAAATGTTTTCTTTAAGTTGCGTTTATAGTTTCTCACAAAAAATAAAACTTTCTTTAAAAAAAAGATATATTTTCTTAACATTGATACAATATATTTCTTTATTACGTACATTTTTCTTTAAAACACAGAAGTATATGCGCAATTACGATTAAAAAATTATTTTTGTCAAACATTTGTTTTAACTCAGTTCTACGCAAAGTAGAAGTATTAATATCAAATTGTGATTCGGTTTTAAAAATATTAGTTAAGAATGTGTAAAGAGGTAGAATTATTGTTGTGGCATAAGAAAAATATATCGATTTTTGAGAAGAAGCCTTTTTAATTTTTGAGAAAGGATTTGTTGTTATTGAAGAAAATATTTTGCATAGTGAATTATTTATCAACAATAGAGAACATTTTTCATTTTCTATATATTTTTCTCTATAAATGAGATTTTTTCAGTGAGAGAAAAATACTTATAATTATTAGAGACATGAAATATTTTCATTAACCACAAGGAAGGAAATATTTCTTCGAATATGTGAAAATTTATTTTAATTGAAGTAAATTTTATTTGAAATAAAGATAATTTCTATTATCGAAAATAGAGAAATTTTTTATCACAAAAAGATAGGTGTTTTTTCTGAGTGTAACCTTACTTTGCGTAGAACTGAGTTAAAGCAAATTTTTTCACAAAAAGAAAAAAAGTGTAACTTGATTAAAGCAGAGACTGTAAATAATAATTATTTTTAATTTTCAAACCAAAATAACATAGTAAAAAGCGCAATACTGAAATTGAAAAAAAGCGCAATCTACCAATATTAAGAAAATATATTTTTCTTTTGAAGAAAGTGTGCTTTTTTTGTGAGAAACTATAAATACACTTAAAAGAAAAGATATATCAAAATTAAAAAAATATTTCTCCGTTTTCGAGATAAAGAAAATGGTTGAACCGGATATAAAGAAATATTTGTCTTTAAAAGAGGATATTTTTATTGATGAGAAAATGTTTGTCTTTTTCATGAAAGCTTAAATAAAATTAAATAAATATTTCTCCGTTTTCGAGATAAAGAAAACGGTTGAACCGGATATAAAGAAATATTTGTCTTTAAAAGAGGATATTTTTATTGATGAGAAAATGTTTGTCTTTTTACCATGTTTAGGTAATTTTTTTGATCGCAGGTAGGTAAAAACATTCTATGGAGCAATGTCAATGCCATTTTACTCTAAATATGATGCCTTTTTTCTCATATTCCGAGAAACTTTTTTTTGAGTGTACATTAAAGTGGGTCAAAAAAACTTGGAAAAAACCACCCCCTATATTGCAAGCAAACATCTCCGCCATTTTCAAATAAATTTTCATCAAATTTTTTTGTCTGAAAGTTTAATTAAGTGAATTGAACTATATCTTTATATATATAGTGGACCCAACGGACGTTGTCCTGACTCAATTCAATGAATTTGTTTATGAACGTTTTGTGAATTTTTGAAAGTGTGTAAATTGCCCTACGAACAACACATGCCGGAGGTTTTCATTTGAAACATCAATTCATGACGATCACAATTATCTAATATATACAGCTCTCTAAGTGATGTACAGTATACCCCGGCAGACGTCCGGCGGACCGCCTTACTGCCATATACGAATTTTCATGCTGTTCGGAAATTATTTTTTATAAATTCGCCATTTTTAGTACAGTTTTTTATTTTTTAGACTACTTTACCAAATTTTAGTCGAATACGACCAAAACCGTTCGAACTATACCATTTTTGTTTATTTGTGGCCGGTAATGAGGGTGTGGCAAAATTTTTCTCACTTAAACCATCTCGTACTCGAAACAAATCAACTGGTAGAATTTCAGTCCAATTTAGCTTAAACCTAGTGCGCTTTGCTTCAGTCAAGTCAAGTAAGCGAAAAAGACCATTCAAAGTAAATTACCAAATTGTATTTTATGCGACCAAAATCGTCTTAAATATAGCATTTTTTGCAAATACTAAAAAAAAGACGTGGCAAATCTAGCATAGCATGTAATGATTTATTTGAAATGAGAAATCATTTGGTACCCATATCGTTCCAGGGTTCCATAAGGTTCCAGAACAATCATTACAACATTTACATGGTAAGCCAAGAACTTGCTTACTTACTTACTTATTTGGCGCTACAACCGTATGTCGGTCTTGGCCTCATCTAAGAATTTGTGCTAGCCATTTCTGTCTTTCGCTTGCTGGCGCCAGTTGGAAATTCCAAGCTTCGTCAGGTTGTCCTCTACTTGGTCTTTCCAACGAAGATGCGGTCGTCCTCTTCTGCGTTGACCGCCGCTGGGTGCCGAATCGAATGTTTTCTTCACTGGAGCATCGTCTTTCATGCGCTGAACATCACCAAGCCAGCGAAGCCGCTCGATTTTAATGCGCTTGACTATGTCGATGTCAGCGTACAGCTCATACAGTTCATCATTCCACCGTATTCGGTACTTTGACGCAGACGCAGATTGGTCCGTAGATCTTACGAAGAATCTTTTTCTCGAATGCTCCTAAAGTCCTTTCATCTGAGCTGCTCAGCGTCCAGGTTTGTGATGCGTAAAGTAGGACGGGCATGATGAGCGATATAAAGAGTGTGATTTTTGTTCGTCGAGAGAGGGCTCTGTTTCTCAATTGCCTACTGAGCCCAAAGTAGCACCTGTTGGCAAGAGTAATTCTTCGTTTGATCTCAATGCTGAGTCGTTGGTTGAGCTTATGGTGGATCCCAGATAAACGAAGTCCGTCACAACCTCGAAGGAGGTATTGTCAACTGTAACGTGGTCCAAGTCCAAGACGCTGGGAGTGTTTGTTTGTTGACACCAAGCATTTCGTCTTATCTGCATTCACTGCCAAACCCATTCGACTTGACTCTTTTTCTAATGGAAAATGCTGCACTGACTTCGCGCGTATTATGGCCAATGATATCGATGTCATCAGCATACGCAAGCAGCATAACACTCTTGTAGAATATTGTGCCTTTACGTCTCAGATCAGCAACTCGGATGATCTTTTCCATTATTAGGTTGAAAAATTCGCACGATAAGGAATCACCTTGTCTGAAACCTCGTTTGGTAATAAATGGTGGGGAGAGGTCCTTCCCGATTTTAACTGCGCTGCTGGTGTTGCTCAGTGTCATCCTGCAAAGTCGTATTAGTTTTGCAGGAATACCAAATTCAGACATGGTGGAGTACAGGAGCTTCCTTATTGGGCTGTCGAAGGCGGCTTTGTAGTCGACAAAAAGATGGTGGGTGCCGACTTGTTTTTCTTGAGTCTTCTCCAAGATTTGTCGTAGCGTGAAAATCTGGTCGATAGTAGACTTTCCAGGTCTGAAACCACACTGATAAGGTCCGATCAGTTCGTTTACCATTGTAATCTTTTACATAAATCGCTCGACAGGACCTTATATGCGATATTAAGAAGGCTTATCCCACGGTTATTGGCACAGATAGTAGGATCGCCTTTCTTGTGGATTGGGCAGAGCACACTGAGATTCCAATCGTTCGGAATGCATTCTTCAGACCATATTCTGCATAGAAGCTCGTGAATGCATTTAAGTACAGCTTCGCCTCCGTTCTTAAACAGCTCAGCAGGTAAGCCATCAGCTCCCGCGGCTTTGTTATTTTTAAGCAGAGCTATAGCTGTCAGAACATCATCATAGTCGGGCAGCGGAACTTCGACGCTGTCATTCGTGATTGGGGTTTCCGGGATATCATCTCTATTGGCGGGATTGTTGTCAGCGTCGCCATTTAGAAGCTTAGAGAAGTGTTCCCTCCATAACGTCAGTGTACTCTGGACATCTGTCACTAGATTCCCTTTTTCATCCTTGCAGGAATAGGCCCCGGTTTTAAAACCATCGGCAAGGCGTCTTATTTTTTCGAAAAATTTTCGGGCCTCATTCCTGTCACCATACATCTCAATCTTCTCCTGCTCGCGCTTTTCTGCCTCTCTTTTTTCCGCCTGAAAATACGTTATTCTTCCCTCCTCTTTTCTTTGTATCGCTCCTTAGCAGCGCGCGTTACAACCGACTGCAGGGTGGCTTTGTAGGCGGCTTCTTTCTCTGCAGTGGCGTCACGACACTCCTGGTTGTACCACTGGTTTCAGCGAGGGCGGTGGTAGCCAATCACCTCTTCAGCGGCCGCACGCATGGAGTTGGAAATGTGTGTCCACTGCGCGCATATATCATCGATTGGAAGAGTGCTTTGAAGCAGGAGTGAGGGTCGAGTGGTAAAAGCTTCGGCTGTCTGTTTCGATTGCAGCTTGTCGACGTCTAGCTTTCCCTGTGTAAGGTTGCGTGTATTTTTAGCTGCGCACAGACGTGTACGGATATTGGCTGCGACAAGATAGTGATCCGAGTCAATGTTTGCACCACGATTGCAACCCTGTCCCTTCCATCGCATTTCTCGGATAGCAGTGATATCAGTAAAGTAGGTATCTTTCCAAGGCATCAGTCAGTTGGATAGAGGCACCTTCCCAATTAAGGGTTCGGACATTCCAGGTGCATATCCGTAAATCATTATCAGTTTTTCGTTTGCGGTAGTCGTCATCAGATTTGGGGATCAGTTTTCTTCTATTTTTATTTGTTTTCATTGAAATGGGTTTTTACGGGTGGGGTTCAAACCCGACGCACAAACTATTTTAAGCCTAGGAGGGCCCGCCGCTCAGATTAGCCGCCAAACTAACGGTTGTCAGTTTTGACGTTGCCCAGGAAACACCACGTGGAGGTTTGAGTCGACTTGAGGCGATTTCACAAGGATTATGCTGGCCTCACCAGGTTGAGACAGTCAGACATGTTACCCTGTAAAGGTTCGCCTCCGGTTTACCAAGAACTTGCATTGTAGCCAAAAAGCACATACATTTATTTCTTATGTATCCCTTCATAACCTTAGCTCTTCAAACCTGACAGCTGTCAAACTAGAGGGCCCTGAGAGCCTTCTTATGCGTGTATGGGCCACGATAGGGAAGCTCCCCCAGACAAGGTGAAGCGGTTAGTGACCAGGGCAATGCAAGGTAACACCACCACACAATGTGGGGCAGCTCTGAAATCAACACTAGAGGTGCGTTTTTATTCGACTTCATTATTAAGTCTATTTTAAACATATGCAATTAAGAAAATACACCTACTTTCACCTTTCCAAGTACAGACAACTTCACAGGCTGGAGTAAAGTCTAGGACACATTATGCACACATTAGGACACATTAGTCTCCACATTATGCGATTATATTTTATTACACGATATAAAAATGTTAAGGAATCTTATCAAAATAACAGTGCATATTTGTTTTTATGACACATTTGCATTGAGATAAAGAAAAATTTTGTTCAATTCCACTTCATCTTATTTATATGGATGTTTTAACAAACCATAACGTTTTCAATGAGACTAACAGCCCTATCCTACAACTTGACAATAGTCAACCAGTATTTTTAATACTTCTATGTGTTTGTTGTAATTTTCTTATTAAAAAAAAAATGTAAGCCCAAAAAACAAAATTTTTTAGTGAAATTGTCACTATCTCAAAAGCAGTTGACAATTTTTATCATAATTTATTATTATTGAACTTCAAATTTTCAAACCAAGTTTCTAACAATTTATTAATGATTTTCTTTACAATCGCCAATGACCCACTGCAAAAAGAAACACAATTCTTGACCTGGGAGTTATTTTTGATTCTAAATTCACCTTCTTATATCACTTTAACTTTTTGCTTCCTAAACACTATTCCCTTCTTGCCTTTATTCGTAGGAATGCTCAAGAGTTCAAGGATTTTTATACAATTAAATCACTTTTTAATTGTCTTGTAAGGTCAAGACTAGAGTATGAGTCAATCATTTGAAATCCTTCGGCGGCAATTCATTCTTTTAGGCACTTAAAATTCAGACGAAAATAAGTTCATTAATGTTTATATATGATATTGTCTCGTGTGATATTGATGACCCCTCGTTATTAGAATTAATTAACTTTAAAATACCTCCAGGCAGTTGCGCTGTTTTAAACTGTTTACATCAAATACCACATAAAGCTCGAATTACGCTTTAAATGAACCCATAACTAGATCTTTGTGTTATATAATAATTTATCTTTAAAATACGTTTTTGATTTTTTAATGTCAAAATTCTCTTTTCAAAACGTTGTTACTAGTTTATTTTAATTTAATATATTAGTTATATGAATTATTTTTAATATGTTTTAAGGTCAGATATTATCTTTTATCTAGTCTGTAAGGATTTTTGTCATCCATAGACTCAATGAACTAAAGGTTGTCTTGTAAATACAATATAAGACTACAATGGTCTTGTACCTCCAACCCGTCGTTTTTATCACTATCGTTCAAATGGTTGCACGTTGCCACAATTAGAAGAATTTTTCAACTTTTGGTGTACTATAATTATTTATTTCACGATTTTTTTTTGGCAACTTGAATATATTGTCACGTTTTGTGGGCAATTTTTTTTTTAACAATGTTATTGCTGCGTTCTTATACCGAAATATTTTCAGAAACATTTTTTAATTTTATTTCATTCTTAAATTTTTAAAACTATTTCTTACAATTATCCATTTTGTTTGAATTAAAAAAATGTAAGAATTGTTAGTTTTGTACTCTTCTTACTTCTTTGTTTTGAAACTTATTAAATTATTTCTTTATGGCAAAAAGTAAAATATTTAGCGGTTTTTAATTTTTAAGAAAAAAAATCAAGGGCGGTAAATCGGGCTAACGGGGCTTATTAGTCGAATAAGACTTCGGAAGTGAAAACGCTCTGAAGAAGAAATGTAGTATTAGTTCAGCCCTTTTTAACGACATGCGATTTTTTTAAAAAAATACCATATCGGATGTTTTTCCGGTGGTCAAAAAATTTTTTATTTTGTTTTTGGAATCCTCTCGAGGTCATCTTTAATATACGGTGTGGCTTTTCCAAACATTTTTTTTTGTATTGATTCCAACCCACTCAAGTGTACATCTTGAGGTCGCAGAAAAGTCTATAGGAACTACATCCGAGCTTTCCTAAGTAATTTAAAGTTTGTTTATACTGTTTTTACTTTTTTGTATTAAAAAAATGCTAGATAAAGATTGAGGCTTTTTTTTAGACTGAACCAATGCTCAGGGGATGCCCCCTATTGAGGGCATGCATAATGCATAAGCATTGTGTTGATTCCAAAGATAGGTAATAGTTAGTTGGAGTAGTATCGGTGAAGATTTGTTTTAAATGTGCACAGCTCAAAACTGCCGGGAAATACGCTCGCAGGGAGACTATTCCACAACCTTATCGTGCGACTAAAAAACGAATTCTCTCGGTAATGCGAGGTTCTGTTGGACATCGAGGCAATGGTAAAGGCGTGGGCTTGAACAGCTGCCCGAGTGGACCTGGAAAACACACTAGCTGGTGGAGTGAGGCCATGTATCTCCCTTGAACACTTCCCATGGTAGTACCTGTACAGAAGGCCTAGGCAACCAACATTGCGTCGATGCCCAAGAGAGTTGGGAGTGTTGAAATACTTTAATCCCCTATCAAATATATCGCACGACGTTGATTTCGATCCAGAAGCTCCAAATATAATAAGATCTTGAAGCCCTTGCCCAAATGTGCGAATTGTACTCCATTTTTTTAACGTAACGATAAAGTTGCTGGAATGGTTATGATATTTTTGACAAGAGCATCAAAATTAGATCAAAAAAGAAATGAAAGTTCAGTGAATAAGTTTAATTTTTATTGTGCTTGGGGCAAATCAGGGGTAACGATGCAAAAAATGCCGCGTTAATACACCAACCCAAGCGCAGTTTTCTGTATCAGCGTAATGAGTTAACGCAATTACGTTATGACGTAGTTTAAATTAATATTATTTATGTATCATTAGTTTCATCATATGTAGTGCTTTGAGTAAGTTTACATGTTACCCCTGTTTATTGGCGGCCACACAAACGTTTTTGGAGTTTACTTCTTAAGAATCGTTTTCATTTAACCTTTAACTATAGAGATGAATTTTTTGATGACATCTGTCGTAATATATTTTTTTCTAAAAAAAATTCGTATTAACTGTTTTTTAAAAATGTGTCTTACTTAAAAACTAGTTTTAATATTTTTATTTAAAATAAACACAAATTTTAATTTGGTTTTTTTTTAATTTAACAAAACTGGCACTTTATTTCACAAGCCTTTTTAAGAAGACAAAAATATGTAACGAGGGTTTTGTAATTACCAGCACCTTCACAGTTAAAGGATATATAGCCCAAAGTATGAAAATTATATCAGGAGTGAAATCGAGCGTTAACAAAAAATTCAGCCGTTATGTTTCTCCATGAGCAGCATATTTGTGCATCTTATGCTGAACTTTTGTATACCAATAAACGTACTGTATAGCAGAGGTGTTGTATCAGTTAGTTTGAAAACAAAAAGAACAGCATTTGTTGCAACCTACGAGAAAATTACAACAACGAGAAAATACCAACAAAATACACAGCAGCAATAACCTTAATATCTTTCGACGCAAGTAAACAACAACAATTTCTTGCTGTCGCATCGCGATGTGCCAACGAAGTCAATTCTTCGAATTATAACACACATGGAAATAGTGAAGTAGTTGGGGGGCGTCCATTAATTACGTGAAGTGATTTTTGCGATTTTTTGACTCCCCTCCCTCTGGTGAGATATCGTGAGATTTGGCTCGCCCCCTCACCCCCCTCTAGTCTCACGTGAGATTGTTCAAAGTGCGTGTTTTTAGTGTAAATATGTTAATCAATGCTTCATTATGTTGCATTTATTAAAAAAATCTCGTAATTTATTTCATTATTTTTATTTAGGACCAGAGCTGTAAAAGAATGCATTCATTTGTGATTTAAAATCATTTAATTCCCAATCAATGATTTAAAAAATTTATTGCATTCATTTTTTCAAATCATTGATTATGATTTAAAATTTAAAATCTCAATCAATGATTTAAAAAAATAATTGCATTCTTTTTTTCAAATCATTGATTGTGATTTGAAATTTCAAGTCCCAATTAGTGATTTGAAAAAAAGAATGCAATCATTTTTTCAAATCATTGATTGAGATTTTAAATTTCAAATCACAATCAATGATTTGAAAAAAAGAATGCAATCACTTTTCAAATCATTGATTGGGAATTAAATGATTTTAAATCACAAATGAATGCATTCATTCATATTAATCATTTTTTGTTTATTTTTTTATTTAATATAAAATATTTTGTTAGAAGTAACAAAATTAAAATTTTTAAAGCGTGGAAATTTTCACCTTGTCATCGTGTCCCAAGGACTCAATCGAAGCCGGATTGAAGCATTGATCAAAATACACTGTTTAATAAAAAAATATCTTAATTACTTCACACTGATATTTTAAAACATTATATTATTGAGATTACAGTGACTATTTTGAATGATTTACTGCATGCAGTAGCATGAACAAGGCATGTATGGTAATTTAAAAAACCAACAATTATTCACATTCGCTGAGTATGCGTGTCGTTTGTAAACAGTAGCGTACATACTAAAATATGCATGCTGTATTAGTACCAAGGCATGAACTTTGCATGCATAATAGTCTTGCTTAAAAAAATATGAACTGCTAATTTGCATTTAAACTTTAAGGAGTGCAGCTGTACATTATTTATTAACAAAATATTAATTAATATAACAGAATATAACATCATGTTGATTTTATATGATTCAAATACAAATTCTAAATGTTTGATAGTTTTAAATCATACTTGATTTTAAATACAAATTCTAGTTGTTTGATAGTTAAAAATCGTTTATTGAGCTTAAGGTCAAAGTTAGAACAATTAATTGTACTAACGAATCTTTCCAAAGAAACAACAACAACAACAAAGTTTTTATTCAATATGAAAAGGAAAAAAATCACTAGCTGATTTTATTGCAATTTCGGCCGTGCTAAAGGCTTCCTCAGAAATCTTTTTGATTTCCGTGCAAGCGCGCACTGCACCACAGAGGCGATGAAATTTGAAGTGTCAATTTCTCAGTTTTTCTCCCATTTCACATGCTCACATTTGTTGTTGTATTTTGGCTTTACTTTAGTCTTTATGCTTATGTTATTATATGGATATAACATTTTTAAAAACTAAAATAAATAAGATGATTAATTAATGCCAACTGCAATTTTTTTTCTTATAATATTAATGCAAATGTATGCATACAGTATTAATGGTAATGTATGCATGCAGTATAAATGACAACGAATGCATAGAGTACTACTAATTTCCCATGCATACAGCAATAGTAATTGTGAGGGTACACAGCACACGTGCTCTTGTTTGACATCGCCATGTAAAATGGAAATGAGCTTGCATTTATGATGGCATGCATACTAAACATCAAAAGTATGCCTACATCATCAATGCTGTATGCATGAATGTACTTACTGGGATGTGCTTCATGTGTGCCGACCACTGAACTAAACATTTACGGACGTAAACACAACAAGTAGAGACTTGTCCAGGCGTCGCTGTCACAAGTCGCAGCGCTCGTCGAATCGCCTGTTCAACTAGCCGGTGGTAAAACAATCGACGAGCTACTATGCTACTTTGTTGCACTCGCATAGCCGCTAAAGATATAATAATGTTAAATTTAGTCATATTTTAGTAGCGAAACAGGTTTACCCAATTTAACCAGTTATCCCCTAATTCTACACTGTTTCTTGCTGATAAAAATTTACGTAATTTTTGCGAGAACCCCACTCTCCCCCACGTGAGAGTTAGTGAGATTCTGCCCCACCCCCCCAAAATGCCTCACGTAATTAAATTGTAAGTGACGCCCTCTTGTAAGTGAACTAAATAAAAAAGCGGCCAATATGAAAAGGTTGGAATGATCGCAAAATGGTGACGACAAGACTCATGAAAAAAGTTCAGCTCCGTTTTCGCGTCAGTATAAATATATGTTTACGAATATTAAACAACCAGTTGTGCAGTTTCATTTTCATTTATATATATATATATATTAGAATGAGTTATTTTTATTTATGTCTATCAATATTGATATTTTTTTAATCAAATATAAAGATATGGAAAAAACACATACACTGTGATGCAAAATAATAGACGCACCTATTTTTTTAAGCATTTCCATATCGAAAAAATAATTGTGAGAAAACCAAAAATTTTTTTAATCAAATATAAAGATATGGAAAAAGCACATACACTGTGATGCAAAATAATAGACGCAACTATTTTTTTAAGCATTTCCATATCGAAAAAATAATTGTGAGAAAACCAAAAATACAGTTTGAAAGGAAACAAAAAAAAAAACAACAATAAGTTTTAGAAAGTATTTTGAAATTTTTTTATACTAACAAAAAATACACTTTAATACTTAACAAAAAAAAAATAAATAAATAAATAAAGCACTTTAGGTGGAGTAAATTGAATTATTTATGAAATTAATAATGCGCAGGGCCGCTTATCCTTTCCTTTAAACCATTTTTGCACGAACATTCGGATTAATTGACTCCCATGCCTCAATCACTCCAATGTTAGGTCTCCAATACTGTCATATTGCTTATTTTCCGCATACATTTTCCGAACCATTATTCCCCTGACGTTTTCAATAGAATTTTGGTCTGGGAAACAGGCTGGCCATTGCAAAACATCAACATTATTCGCTTCCATCCACGAGTGGGTCGCATTACTTTTGTGTTCGGAGGCATTATTTTGCTGAAAAATTTAATTTTCAGAGCGGCGATTTTCCAAATATGGAGCATATTTGTTGTAAGTAGTGTTGTATACTCCTCTGAATTCATTCGAGTGCTTGGAAATGATACCTCTAGCATCTTATCTACACAAAATGCTTCCCAAACCATCAAAGAGCCACCACCGAAATTTCTCTTTGAACAATATCATGGTTCTTTACGCAGATCTCGCCAGTAAGAGTTGAAAAAAATTATCTAAAATTAAAAATTGGTTAGCATTTTTAAAAGATATGTTATTGAAAAAACATATTTTTTCCAGTCAGTGTGTGTTCATGTTTGATCTTCCGAATTCGAGGCGGGCTACTTTATGGCGAGGTAAAAATTTCCGTATTGACTTTAATTTTTGCCGAACAATATAGTTAAATTTTTTAACACACGATTAACGGTCCATTCTGAGACATTTTACCTTAAATCATTGCTATTTGTCCTCTTTTCATAGAGTTGCTGGCTGCTTTTATAATACTGCGCTTATAACGCAAAAAAAATTATTTTGTTTTCTTCCGCCTTTCTGTGAACTAAGTGATCTGATCGCTTAAGTTTTCGAGAATTTTCGCGAATACTGAAACCTTCTTCTCTAAAAGCGACAATTTTACCCTTTTCTGTATCGGTTAAATATTGACCAAGCGGTAAAAAAAAATCAAGAATTAGCAAAAAAATCAAAAATGCTTTGCCGGCGACAGCTCTCACATATCGAACGTGCGTCTATTGTTATGCAGCAGCTTAAATTAAGAAAAATTTTTAAAACTATTCACCTAAATTGTTAACTGTATATGTTCTCTTTAATGCATTCAATAAAATTAGTCTTTCTTGTAATAGGCGTAGTTAATGTAGAAACAATAGAAACGCAGTGTACAAGTGGTGATGATAAAAAATGCAAAAATGCCCAAAACACGTGTATATTTTGAAATATGAATAAAAGTATGTAATTCTTTTAATAACATAAAAGATGCTGGTTATCTGAGGTTGAAATCTTCTTTATAATGAGAAAAAACGCTGGGAGGTTTCTTCTTATTCATTAATTTTTATTTCAGTGGTTTTAAGTAGTGTAGTTTTAACAAAATTAGGAATCAGAAAATTAATATACTTTTCAGTTTTTGATTTGATCAATAAAATTAATATACTTTTAAGTTTTTGATTTGATCAATTAAATAGTAAAGTAATAAAATGAATGTAAGGTTTAATATGACTAACGCACGGAGTTTCTTACACTGTGCGACCGTTCAGTTTTGCTGTTGCAGAAGAGAGGCGGAAACCCCGCCACCACTGTAGCTCGGAGGGAGCCATGGCGGAGAGCTGTGTTTAGCTGACGGAAAAGTAACGAAACAAATAGTGTAAAAACGTGTCGCAAGATATAAGAAACTCAGTGCGTTTTTTAATAACAAGAAAAAAATTGAGATCAATAAAAAGTATGATGGTGACGCGAACAGATGCCTTCATTCATCCCCTTTGCCTTTTGTGTACAGTGATGTGCAAATAAATAGGGACAACTGTATTTCTATATATAAAGCTGCCCCAGATATAGCAGTAACTCCCTCGGTTGATGATTACCCATAATAATTTGAGTAAAAAAATGTAAGGATGATGGTACCCCCCCCCCCCTTTAGCTAGAGAGGAAAAACTGGAAAATATGTGTCATTACATATTACTTATAAGTTAATCAAATTAACATTAAGTTGTTTATAAAACATTTTGCATAAAGTCATATATGAAAAAGTTATGAGCAACTAAATTCTAATAAAAATTTTAATTCAACTTTAATAAATATCTCGCATATGAATTAAATTTTTTGAATATTTGTATGATGTAATTTTTTTTTTAATGATAAAGTTTTCTATTGATTTAGTTTTTGATCTTGCCATAGCACTTGAGTACTCAGTGCAAAAACAACTACTTTTTTTTAAATTACCACACATAAAACAGTTAGCTTTTAGTGTGGTACGATTAGAAAACGGTTTTTGTATCATTGGTTTGAAGGTTATGTAGTCTCTTTTTCAAGATATTATTGACTTTGGAGATCGGTTAAGAGATAAATAAAATATATAGTAAGACGTAATGACACATGTATTTTCATTAATGCAATATCATCAATAATTAATGCTATATCTGGGGCACCTTGTATATAATTCATGCAGCTTTAAATATAAAAATACAGGCGTCCCTATTTGTTTGCACATCACTGTATTTATATATTTCAAACTCCTAGGAAATGTAAAAAATGAAATGTGGAGAAAATGTAATTTTTTTTTTGACTAATTGAAATATTTTTCTGGAATTTATATCAAGAAACACAAAAAAAAAATTGTTACAACTTGTCAAATTGATATATAAAATGAAAATAATAAATTAAACATTCATTAAACACGTTATTCAACATACAGCCACATGTCAGTTACAGCTCCCAACTGCGTGCTTTATGTACATATTTGCACACAAACATGCATTCGCTGGGACACAGTTGGAGCACCACACATGTATGACGCCTCTTTCTCAGCGACGAGCTGCAACAAATTTAGCGCATGGTCGGCCAATTCAGCTGACCAACCAGCAAGCACCATCTGCCACTCTGCGTGTTTCTGTCTAGCTGTCGGTCCGTCTGTCATTCACTATCGGCCTGTCTGTTCGTCTGATTATTCGTACTGCTGTCTGTTCAACTCAAACTAATAGCATTAAAATGTTGCCATTTTTTCCCCCTTTGCTGTTTGCTGATATACATACAGTGTTGACACAAATTTTTTACTTGCACTAGCTTAAGGTAGTCAAACGCTACGCACAGTAGTTGTTGGTTTTTATGTTATACCGTATTTTGTTTTTGTTGATTTATTTACATATATTCTACCTAGTACTTCAGACTTTTCGTTGGATTTGATTAAGTTTTTCTATTTTTGTTGGTGTCCCCATTTAATATGTAGACACATTTGGGCTATACTAAAGCGCCCTCTTTTTGTCTTTATATATGCTGTTGTTGAAATTGTGGTCATTGCTGATGCTGTTTTGAACCTGTTGTTGTTGAGCAAGGACGGTCTCTATTGTACTTTGAATCAACTCCATAAAGTTTTATCTCTAAAAAATGGCAACAAAAAATTACTTCGTCGCCACACAGTTGCATGACTTTTGTTGGCTTCGGAAAACCAATTTTTTTTTCTTTAGTTTGATTTTTGTTGCTGTTTGCTGTGCACAACTTTTGACATTTACTTGCAAAGATATTTGGTAACTGTCAAACTTAATTTCAAACAAATAATTTTTTGCTGAAATTGAAAATATTTCTTTATTTTGTCATTTTCAATTCCATTCATTAAATACTCATCTAAGTAGAAAATTTGATGTAAAAATATTCGATAAACTTAACCATGTAAAAGTATTAACACCTTCATAAAATATAACTCCACCTTCCTTTGTTGGAGTTGGAACCATTTGAAGTTACGGAAAATAATTGAGTAAAGAAAAAATTTGAAGTTGCCGCTTAAAACTTAATTTGAAGGGCGAAAGTAGTATAAGCTGATAAAGCTAGACTAAATAATTTTTAAGCATCACGTAACCTCAAAAGTACCATAAAAAATGAATCCGTTTTTTTAATATTTAACTTTTAAAAAACTTACTATTCTGACGTTATGTCTAAATTCTGATCTCGACTTTGGATTCTACGCAGCACTTTATTTTAGAAATGATCCCCAACTGCCTAACAACAATCATGACCTAATTGTTTGTAATTTAATTACTGTGATGATGTCATTTCGTTAGGAGTAAGTGACGCTCCCATCCCCGCAGGAGAGTCCTGTTTTTTTCGAGCAAATTCCTGCATCCTGTGTAACAGTCCTTGGCTCAAAATTGTGCTCTTTATTATTTTTTAATATTTTCTACCATGTTTGCAATTTAGTTCACTTTGTTTATTACTAATAAGTGTTTTACTATTAAGTCAAAAGTTTCCCTTAATACACTTTTCCTTTTTTTGCGACCCTGTTAAAAGTGTCTGTACAACTAATTTTTTTAACTTGTCGAAGGGAAAATGTCCCTTTCAAGTCAAGCAATCAACTTAAAAAAATCATTCCTGGGAAAAAATAGTGATAGTGAGGTGTTCTGCTCCAAGTGCAAAGGAATATAAAAAATCTAATTAATGTGCTATTTTAATGAGACTAGTTTGTTTTTTTTTTATTTATGTTATGTTGGATATAATTGAATATTTAAATATGAAGATTGAATTCTATTCTTATTTTAACGTAATTACATTTCTACACTGTTCATCCGATCGCGATGAAACTTTCCAAATTGTTTGCTTGCATTCATGTGCAGGTTTAAGTCGTAAAACGGACAGCGTTGGACAAGGGGGCTATTTCGAATAGCTTTTGAGGTATAGTTCGCACAGCCATGAAATTTGGTATTCGAAAACAATTTACACATGCTGTTTTACTGATAACATTTAATGGGCGTTGGACAAGGGGGTGTGGCACCTTTCATGCGACCCAAATTTGAGATTTTGAATAGCTTTTGCGTTATAATTCGCACAGCCTCAGAATTCATTATTCGACGACAATTTGCACGTGCTGTTTTACTGATAAGGGAGCGTGGCACCTCTAATAAAACGCAAATTTGTAATATCGAATAACTTTGAAGTTATAGACCACACAGTCTCGGAATTCAGTATTCGAACTCAATTTACACATGAAGTTTAACTGATAACATTGTATGGTGCTTAAAAATGGGGCGTGGCACCTCCTATGCAATCCAAATTTGAGGTATCGAACAGCTTTGGAGTTATAGACCGCACAGCCTCGGAATTGGGTATTCGAGCACAATTAACACATGTCGTTTTACTGATAAAATTTTATGAGCGTAGTACAAGGGGGCGTAGTAACCTCCCATAATTTGCGATATCGAATAGCTTTTGAGTTATAGTTCGCACAGCCATGGAATTCGGTATTCTATTACAATTTACACACGCTGTTCAGTTGGCGTGGCACCTCCCATACAACCTAAATTTGCGATTTGCCTTCTTAAAAACTTATTTGATCTAAAGATCGCAATTAAACTCATGTAATAAAAGGAAATTCACTAGTTCTTCTTAACTACATTCATATAATTATCATATACATATTTCATCAATTTGCCCACCTCCCATACAAAACGAAGAATAAAAGTGCAATATCTCTAGGTTTAGAAAGTGTAAGTAACAAAATTAACTTACTCTTTATTTACTTCATTCACATAATTATTACATAAAAATTTCATCAAGATCTGCCACGCTCTTCGCCCTCTACCGATAAAAAATTAAAAATAAAAGTGCAATATCGCCAGTTGTAGAAAGTATAAGAAAGGAAATTATCTTGTTTATTTTTAACTGGTTTCACTTAGGGCCAATTTTTCAGTGCGATTTTAAGCTCTAGTCAAGTTAAGCCGAGATTAACTCACCAAAATTTGACGTTTAAGCTCGGTTTAACTAGATATTTTAGCATTCGTTGAAGTTAAATTGACTTAAATTGTCATGTAATGCGTTTCTTTTTTGCCTAAATAAAGTTTAAACGTCCAATTTTGGTGAGTTAAGTTCGGTTTAATTTGACTAGAGTTTAAACTCGCACTGAAAAATTGACCCTTAATATCATATAATTATTTTATTCAGAATGGCAACGTCTTTCACCCGCCTCCCACACAATATTCAATTAAGTTTATTAATTAAAAAATATTTTGTTTTTAATACATGCGTTTGTTTAAATTTAACATTAATCTTAAGAATAAGAGAAAATAACAGAAAATTATTGACTGTCATCAGAATAATTCGTTGAGTTAATCGACACAAAGTCAGAGAAATCGAGATCAGAAATAAAATCAATTTTCTCATCATTCGTATCATGATCTTCATTGAAAATTTATTCATTAATTTCATTATCATAATTCGGTTTTTTTTTTTAATATTTTTCTAAGAGAAGATATAAAAGGATGAAAACAGGATGAAAACAGGAACCCACGGAATAGCTCTATATTGCATAGTTCTCAAAAGTTTTTACGGGTATGATTTAGGGCTTTCAATTGCGAGGGTTTTGGCAAGTCCCAAAATTTCTGGATTTTAAATTCATGATCCCGGGATCCCGAAATTTTTCGGGATTCCGAAATGCCAAATTTTAAAATAATGGCATTAAGCTGTATAAAAAGTAGGGACCGTTAATAACTCTTTCTCTTAATTTCTGCATTTTAGGAAAAACAATTGCTTATTTTTGTTTTTTATTTTTTAAAATAAAAATTCAAACTTATTCCTTATTAATATTAAAAATATTCAAAAACACTCAAAAGTGATAAGACAAAACTAAGACGAAATCATAATTACTAATATAGACAAAAGTTACAGTTGTAATGTATAAAGAAGAAAACAAGGAAAAAAATTCAACAATAACTGGAATAAAAAGTCAAATTCTGATAACCTATTTTGTATTTTTAGAGGAAGAACTTGTAAATTGTATGATTGAAAAGGTATACATACCTGATTAAATCAAATCGAAAAAAATTAAATTAAAAAGTAAAGTTTACGGTATTATGATTTTTTTTAAACCTTTACAGTCCTTAATTAAAGATATTTTCTAAATTTTTAAGCATTTAAATTTTATAATAAGCTTATTTCATAAGAAAGTTATGATTTTTCATATTTCAAAAAAATTCAACATTCATTTAAGAATGAAATCCCCAAAATATTTAAAATATCAAATAATATTTCACTTTATTATTAACATAAAAATATACACATTAAATAAGTTAAGCAAAACAAACAACATAAGTTTATCATATTTATTTATAAAAAATGTAAAAAGAAAACAAAACTTCTTAATTAAATAAACTAGTTAGCTGTTAGTAAAAAGTATGATGTGAGTAAAATATTCATTTTATTGTAAAAAAAATATAGTATAGTAATAAAACTATTGTTACTTTCAAAATTTCATGAACGTTTAACAGCCTAGTAAACAGAGTCTTTTAATATCACAACCAAAACAAACTAAAAATTAGACTTTCAAAGTGTGTAGAGAGAATAAAAGATGCGGGTGATATCGATATTAAAAAAACCATCGTTCACATTGCAGTTCCATTTAGAGTTGCTGAAAATGTTTATATTTTCTTATGTATAAAATCCCGTTTGGAATCCCGGGATTCCGGGATTAGAAATTGGTTCGTGACCCTGGGATTTAGGGATTCGGGATTGAAAGCCCTAGTATGATTTAAGCTAATTTTTCTCAGCTCTTTATGACTAGCTTCTAAAGCAATACAATTAATATTTTTACATATTTAATCCTATAACCTTCACTAAAATTCTAACCCACGGGGATCTTAATGTTTGAAAATGACAGCGTAAAATTTGGAAGAGTAAATTGTAACTAAACTTAATAATTCTGGTAAATGTTTTAGTCAAAACCCTTACAAACAATTTAAAAAGAACTACGATGAAATCAGATGCGTATAACTTGAGAAATCTTCGCCCTGGCTAAAAACGACTGTTTTTCGACACCCCTAGCGAGAAGAAGATGCATAAATATTAAAAAAAAAAGAAGTTTTTAGGATATTGATTTTTTATTATTTACGTAAAAAAATTTCAAGAAACACGTCTTTGCACAATAATGCCTTAAATTTGGTACTCATTTTCGTCAAAACATGCTTTAGAAAAGTGGTCATAAAATCCTTATTTGAAAGTAGTCTAATAACAAATTTTAGGAACGTGCTGAGAAAGTCATATTTTAAGACATACTTAAACATAAAAAAATACAAAATTGTTTTTATTTTGTAGTTAATTGTGCTTGAAATTTTTTTTTTTTTTTTGTATTAATTTGCGCACTTTCGTCAAAAAAATGTTCCAGGAACAGGTCATAAAATTCTTAGTTTTTATGCAAGGCTTCCCAAATTTCGAGAATGCGTTGAAAAAGAGTTCTTTTAAGACATACTTAAAAAAAAACAAAAATGTGCTTTTTGTTTGATTGCGTTCGAAACTTTATGAAAAATTTGGTATTTTTTCATATAAATTTGTGCGTTTTCCTCAAAACATGCTTTAGAAAAGTGGTCATAAAATCCTTATTGTAATGTAGTCTGAGACCAAACTTTGGGAATGTGTTAAAAACGACATTTTTTAAGAGAAACTTAAAACTAAAAAAAACAAAAATGTTTTTTTTTTTTCTTTAATTGTATATAGAGATTCTGGTTTTTTTGGATTTCTAGAACACCTTTTTTGAGGTATATGAAAATTTTTTTACTTTTATTTTTAAAGTTGTGTTTTCTAGCAAGAATTTGTGAAATATATTTTTATATATGAATTTGTATATGAAGTTGACTAAACTTTTGGGATTTTGGAAAATATTCAGTACAAAACTATAAAAATTCAAATTTCGTTAAATTTTCAAGGCAGCATATAAAGCCTATAACTACCACAAATGGAAAGATATAATGGAAATAATCCTTTAAGATTTCAATAATTAAGACTCCTAACTATAAATTTGCATAATTAGTTTTAACAATTTTTGACTTTGTTTTTCTTACCTACTTGTGTCCACCTCGTTACACTGAGTGACGCTGAAAACAAGTGGATCTTATTTTTTGGTCAAGCCGTAAACTCTATTAGAGTTGTGTATGCACTAAAGTGGCTCCTCCTTCTATTTCACGATGCGTCTCTTAGTTAATCGCTTTTTTGGCTGAATTCCAGGGGGAGTGACTTTTAGCTTAGCTTAGAACTTCTTGGTTAATCGCTTGGTTCTCTGATACCGGGTGGCGTGACAACGTTTTTATTTAAGCTTTGCTTGAAATTAAGATTATGCTACTTATGTGTGTTTCTATGCACACAAGTTAAACAATTTTACTTATATTTGGTGGGGCTCTACCAGAAGTTTTATAAATGAATTTTGACCTTCTCATTATTTTACAAGGTTATGATTTTATGAGCTTTAGGTTAAGTAATTTTAAGAAACTTTAGTGCGATTGACTTTATACAGAGTTGTTGTTGGTGTTGCTTTCTTTCATAAAATTGCTCGATCTAAAACTCATAAAATCATAACCTTGTATAATTTTCTGGTTTCGGTATTATTTTAATTAACTTTTTATACCATCAAAATCTATGGAACCCAGAAAAATTTCCCTTGAGACTACTGACCTGGCGTGAATGCACAGCACGAAGCAAAAACGCAACTCAAAGAACCCAGCAGAAAAAAATTGAGATAAGATGAAAATGTTTCCTAGGGCTAGCACACTGACGAAATGTTCGGGTGGTTATAACTACAAAAGGAATTAAAAAACAACGGAGTATTTACTAAAACAAAGATAAGGAACAGAGACAAGGTTTCTACCAGGTCTCAACACATGTTAAAAAAGATTTTTTTGCAAAGCTTTGCAGAGAAAAGATTTTTTTTCAATTTGACAAAGTTTCGCTATTCATACCGGGTTATCATGGCAGGATAGTAACAATTATGTAACAATAAAGTAAGTCATAAAATAAGACACAAACATAAAGATAACTAACGATTTAATAATAAGAGACATTATTAGAAACAAAAAATAAATCATCAGTAATTCAATTAACGGTCAATCAAATATATTATAAACATTTGCTTAATATAATTTTGAGTTTGTAATTTATAAATATATTTTATATGGATCAAATGTGGCAAAATTTGTGCCTCTGTTTTTAATTTAATAAACTTCATACAAGAAACATTCTGAGTTTTAATGTTTAAAACTGGGTTTTAGCATAAAAATTGCTCTGGGAAAAGTAAATAATTTAAAAACTTCGTCAGAAAAAGGTTTAGCATTAATGTTTATAGCGATCTAAATTTTATAATAGTATAAATGCCGTAAGAATTGAATTTAATCTTTTCAAAAGCTTAAATCATAACAAGCTTACAACAACATTACAATCCAACTGTAAACAAAATTTTGTCTTAAGCGTGCTCACTGCCACTCTCTCTGTTTCTGTCTCACTTAGTATCTGTGTTACGATTTCAATAACCGTTATAATTCAGTCTGTTCAATGTTGAGAAAATGTCGCAAACATAAAGATAATAATAATAAACCAAATTATGATAAAAATGACAAAGACCACGGGGGGAAAAGGGCAATGAGAAATATCATCATCTATAAAAATACAGCAGGCAGCAAATGCAAATGTCTAAAAAAGGGAGAGGCAGTCGAGTGTAAGCAAGTTTGCTAGCAGTTAGTCCTTAAAACAAAGAAGCTCTTGTAAGCACTGCCACATTAAGCGAGTGTGGGTCGGAGCTGTCAGGTGGCGCGATTTTACAAGTTTTCCAGGATTTTATTTTTTAGTTAAATGGGATGAAAATGATTAAAACGGGGAACATTGAGAGTTAGTAATATCCTATTTAACAATTTTTTCTACCTTTCTAATCAAAAATATATTATCTCTAATGGAAAATTCATCTTAATACTCGTAGGTTTGACTCAATAACTGGTAGAAATCATAAAACTTTTTACTTTCACAGAATCAATAAAAACTAAAAAAAACTTTTTGGGCGCCTTTTGCCCTTACTTTTTTTTTAATAAAAATAAAAAGCCAAGGGGAGGTTAAACTTCACACCCCCACATAATCGGAATGTATACAAAAAATTAATACAAATAAGACTTTAAAAGCAAAAAGCGTTAATTGTTTTGAAACATATTATAAAAAGATTCTAAAAAAATTTTCAAATGTCTAAAAATAAATATGTTATCTACTTTTAGAAACAAAAGTTAAAATAAAATTTTTAAAAATCTCTGGAGAGCTAAGAAATTTTCGATTCTCTCAAATTTAATTTAAATTTAGATTGGAAAGCTCAATTTATTTCACTAATTTTAGAAACTTTTATAGACAATTTTTAAAACAACTTTCAGTGCTTCACCCCTTTAACTGCCCACAAATCAATAAAAATGCTATATTTAAGACGGTTTTGGTCGTATTAAACTAATATTTGGTAACTAAGCTCTTATGATAACTGTCGGTAACTATACTAAAAATGGGCGTCGTCACACTATAGCTACGCCTACTTTTAAGAAAGGACCAAAATACTTCGAAACTACTGGTCCGATTGAGCTCAAACATTGGCAATGGATTTATATGAGTACGAAATGGTTTCAGAAAAAATTGCCACACCCTCTTTTACCACCCAAAACTATACAAAATTTGCAATATCAAATAGCTTTGGAGTTATGGATCGAACATCCTCGACCATAATTAACACGTTTCGTTTCACTGATGACATTTAATGGGAGTTGGATAAGGAGGAGTGGCATCTCCCATACAATCCAAGCTTGCGATATGGAATAGCTTTAGAGTTATATGCCGCACAGCTTCGAAATTCAGTATTCGACCTCAGTTTAGACTTGCAGTTTTACTGATAACATTTTATGGCATTTGTGTGGCACTTCCCATTTAACCCAAATTGGCGATATCGAATAGCTTAGGAGTAGCTTTGGAGTTATAGGTCACACAGCGTCGGAATTTAGTATTCGACTTAAATTTACAAATGCAGTTTCATTGGTAACATTTTATGGGCGTTGGACAATGGGACGTGGCACAACCTAAATTTTGAGATCTCGAATTGCCTTGGAGTTATAGGTCGCACAACCTCGGAATTCAGTATTCGACCTCAATTTACACATGCAAGGGAGCGTGGCAGCAACGCGCCGGTTTCCAGCTAACAATAGAATATATTTGGAGATATTAATATTAAATAACATACACATAGCCCATAAAGTCTGCGTTCACCTGATTAATTTGTTTAAGTGAAAAAAAAACACAATGTAAATATATAATTCATCAAAGTTTTTTCTAAATTACCTTGTTATTTTTTTGTTGATTTTATATGATTCAAATACAAATTCTTAATGTTAACATAAGCATAAAGACTAAAGTAAAGCAAAAATACAACAACAAATGTGAGAATGTGAAATGGGAGAAAATTTGAGAAATTGACAATTCAAATCTCATTGCTAATGCGCGCTTGCATGGGTATCACAAAGATTTCTGATGAAGCCGTTAGCACTGCCGAAATTGCAATAAAATCAGCTAGTGATTTTTTCCTTTTCATATTGAAAAACTTTGTTGTTTCTGTAGAAAGATTCGTTAGAACAATTAATTGTTCTTATTAATTAATTGACCTAAAGCTCAATAAACGATTTTAAACTATCAAACAACTAGAATTTGTGTATAAAATCAAGTATGATTTAAACTATCAAACATTTAGAATTTATATATAAATCATATAAAATCAACATAAAATATATAATTCATCTTTATTTTATATTCATGTATTTCTTCTTTACATTCTTAAGTTTAAAAAGTAAAAACAAAAATAAAATAACCAAAAACATAATTTTTTGCACTTTTTAGATTACAATATTTCTCATCTCATAAATGAAGAGGGAAATCCCAGATTTTTGTTTTGGCTTTTTTAACTTAAGAATGTGAAGAAGAAATACATGAATAAAAATTCGGATAAATTGTATATTTACATTGTGTTTTTATTCACTCAAATAAGTTAATCAGATGAACGCAGACTTGATGGGGTATGTGTATATTAGACTGGCCCTTGCTTGTATGGGAAAATTTTTTTTTTCGAAAAGTAAAGTTCTGCGCGTCTTAATTTGTGCGGTTTGATGTAAAAAACTATGTCAAGAAATTTCAGCTCGATACCTTGATGCCTAAACGTGCCTAGTGGGGCCCAAAGTATCCCCATACTAAAAAAATACATTTTCATGCATTTTTTCAAACTTTGTCAATTATATTTTGTTTTAAGGTAAAAGGTGGGCTTAAAAATATCATCTGATTGTGTACATAAGTAATACAAATGTATGAGTGTATAACAATTTGACGAGTTAAATGTTCTACTGTCCGAAAACCATTTTTAGCGGGAGAACAATGAGTATGAGAACAAATGAGAACAAATGAGTATTTTGAAATTTGCGGAAATTGCAAGTATATACATTTCGGCATGCCAAGAAAGCTTTTGAAATGTGTCATTTGCGGTCTATTACTCAAAGTGTGAGCAGTGAACATTATAAAGTGTTAAATAAATAAATAAAAAACAATTATGACTTCTCGAACAAAACGTAGTAGTCTTCAAATATTTTTAGTTGGTCTTTGTGAACCTAATATCTTCGGTTCCAAACTGCCATCTACAAAACAAGTGCTACAATTATTCTTTTTTCAATTGCGCGTAGAACATAAGAATGTAATGAGCAGTTTAAAATATACAATAGGTGTTACGCTTGAATTTTGGAGAAAAGCAAACATTCCTACTTTGCATGAAAAGAACTGTAGTGAAAAACTAAAAAAATATTATGAGATATGGAGAAGTTTGCAAAAAAATATGAAAACTCCATATAAAAAGTGTCGTGAAAATGAAAAAGCATTCCTTGATGAAATAGAGAACTTTATATTCGACATTGCAGCTTTAAATGCTCTTCAAATTATGAAAATAAAAGAGGACATTGATTTTCTTTTGCTGCAGAGACAAAGAGGACGTCCAGGTGCAATGTGTGGCGTTGACAGACCAAAGAACAACGCAAAGAGAAACGTTTAATAGAAAAGAAAAAACGCCATGAAAAGCAATTCATTCAATGTATTTTATATTTGCATAACCTTAAATGCAAACAATTCACTATATACTTTTTTAGCTGCTTATTCTATGAGTGTTGCAGATAACCTGGAGGCAGAAGAAGATACGGATAGTTCACTGAGCAATGAACTTTCTTCTATAATGGAAGATGCAGATTCTACACCACGTAATCAAAGTCTGGCCGTTAACAGTTCTGTGCATAGAGGAAAAGTGCACTTCATTGATGATAGGATGATTGCGAGCATGGACAAGCTTTCTTCAAGAGACGCCATGCATTTTATTACTGCAACTGTTGGAGCAATCTTAAACAAAATGCAAGAAGTGCAACCGGAATCATCGATGAAGTTGGAAGACTTTGTGCTAAATAGAACAACTATTCACCGAATGAGAAAGGACTATCGAAGAAGACAAGCTCAGCTTATTATTGATGCATTTAGTGTAAATATATTATTTAATTATTTTTTTTTTATATATCGTTAAGAAGCGCTTTCTCTAGATTCCAGAGGTATTTGTTCTTCACTGGGATGGCAAATTACTTTCTGAATTTAAAGGCAATGATAAACAAGATCGTTTAGCCATCGTTGTTACAGGCAAAAACACAGAAAAACTGCTTGGTATTCCAGTAATAGCACGTTCAACTGGAGAACACATTGCAGAAGCAACTTTTAATTTTCTTAAAAAATGGAGCCTAGATTCTTTAGTTGCAATTGTTGCTTTTGACACAACTGTTGCAAACACAGGATTGAATAATGGCGCTGCCTATTTGTTGGAAAAAAAATTGGGGCGCAGTTTGCTTTTTTTTCCATGTCGGCACCATATAAGCGAGCTATTAATTAAAGCTGTCTTCGAATTGAATTTTGGCAAATCATCAGGTCCAGACGTTCCGCTGTTTAACCGATTTTCAAAAACTTGGAAAAATTTAAAGACATCAAGCTTTAAGAGTGGGATAGCAGATGAAGAAGTTCAAAAGACTTTAACATCTTCTAAAGTAGAGGACTTGAAAAATTTTTGTCTCAATGCACTAAATTCAAAATATCTGCGAGCAGACTATAAGGAGCTCTTGCAACTATCATTACTCTTTATTGGGGCAAATGTACCCAAGTTCACGCAATTCCGAAAACCTGGCGCAATTTCACATGCAAGATTTATGTCTAAGTGCATTTATTCCCTCAAAATTTTTATGCTCCGTGAGAGGTTTGAACTCACAACATCGGAATTAAGCAGCCTTCGCAGTATTTGCTTGTTTTTGGTCATCATTTATGTACCATATTGGTTTCAGTGTATGAATACTGTTAACGTCCCAAGGATAGATCTCACACTGGTTCAAAATATATATTTTTATTTTGATAAAAATGTTTCCTGTACACTGTTGTTAAAAATAAGAAATCATTTGTGGTATTTGGCAGAGGAAGCAGTAATCTCATTTTTCGATGATGAAATACCGTTAGACGTGAAGAAAAAAATGGTATTGGCACTCGATGTCGGTTCTGAACCAGAAGTTGACGAAAATGAGGAAGTTCCCAAAAGAGTGGCGGCAACGTTGGCGGAAATGGAACAATTTAGCCAAAAAGACATGAGTGACTTTATTTCTCCCAGAACCATTCGGCTTTTCAATCGGTTGTCACTAGAAACAAATTTTTAAAACGGCCGCCAAAAACATTTGTATAAATTTGAATGTTGTCAACGATGCGGCTGAAAGAGCATTGAAATTAATGACAGATTTTAATCTTACTCTAACCCAGGATGAAGACAACAAGAAGTTTTTACTGCAAGCTATCGAGTACTATATACATATATTTCCTTCTCACACTAAATCCTCGCTCATTTCAGCCCGTATTTAACAAAGTTTTTTTTCGCGCCACAGATGTTTTTCATACAAAAAGAGGGCATATAAACCATCAAGTTTGTGTACATTTAAGCAATTATTTTATTTATACAATCAAACTATAGTTTAAGTTCATTTTTTACCGTAAATTAAAACATAATTGAAAAAATTTGAAAAAATGCTAGAAAACGTTTTATTTTTAATATGGGGATACTTTGGGCCCCACTAGGCACGTTTAGGCATCAAGATATCGAGCTGAAATTTTTTGAAATAGTTTTTTACATCAAACCTCACAAATTAAGAGGCGCAGAACTTTACTTTTCGAAAAAAAAATTTTTAAGGCCAGTCTAGTGTATATATCTATATGAATCTATATCCTCACTCATATAAAAATATGTTAACTTTGTCACTCCGTTTTGAACTCTCGATAAGGAAACGAGGCAAGTATATAAAAGTATATACAGTATAATTCGCTTAGTTGCCTATTCGCTTAAGAGAGTATGTATGTTAACTGCACAAAATCAATGTTCTGCTGCATTTTTTAACGTTACTGTAAGAAAATGTAATTTTTAGCTACCTCCCGCTTAAGGGCACATTTTCTTTAACATCATTAGGTTCTTGGTTATTTATATTAATTTTTCATGCTGAAAGCATCGCTTAGCAGCCTTTGTTAAAAATGCAACACTTCAGATTTTTAATCAGTTTATTATCGTCCCTAATTTGTATGTTGTTTTTTTTTTCTGATAAAATACACTTTGTTTTTGTTGAAACGAAATCATTTTTAGTGTACAAGTGCTTGATAGGCGCATTTATTTATTACTTTTATGAGCCTCACTTAGGTGCTTATGCGAATTTAAATATATGCCTCTATAAGGCCATTAAAAAAATTTGCTTAAGCAACAATATTTTCAACAATATTTAGTGGAATTTAATTGGGAACATTTTACCTTTAGCCTAAAATGGACTTTTTAATTTTTTTAAATGTGTATTTGGAGCTAAAAAAAGCGAATAGTAAAAAAATTAGGTGTCGCTCTCAAGACGTTTAAAAGTTATAGGGGTCCAAAGTTAGGAAAAAATTGCCTTAAAAACATGCTGTCATTTTTTCAATTTTCCTAGAAAAGTAAGCATTATGGGTATCAAAAGAAAGGTAATACGAGCACCTATTCAACAAGGTATCAAACATTAAAATCCATGCATACCTTTTTAAGATATAACTTATTTTATACTTGAATATTTTCGTTTTGTAGTGTTAAAAACAATATTCCGTACAAGGGCAAAACACTATTAAGCTGGAAGTCCAAATTATATAAAAAAAGGAACAATTGCAATTTTAGTAACTGAGGTATAACTAGTTACATATACGTTGTAACATATATAATGGAGTAATATTTACGAAGTAAGTTAGGGGTCGTCCATAAACTACGTTACTGATTTTCCCGGTTTTTTTCACCCCCCTCCCCCTGCGTTACTTTTCGTAGTGCTTTTCAAAACCCACTCCCCCCCCATGAAGTAACGTGAGATATGAAATTAGTTCATTCGAATGATTATATATTTTAACTAGCTCTGACAATTTTCACTAGTATTAGTGACTAGTATGACTAGATACATTAAAGGAACAATTGGAAAAAAATCAATAATTAATACCACCTGTAAAAGCTATTCCATCTGCTATCCAAGATTCGATGCTCTCAATCACTGGGATAGAAGAAGCTGGTAGCTTTGTTGAGGATTCTTCAAAAAAGAATTTTTCATCGGATTCTATGTCGACCCATTCAGGTGAATCCTCATTTCTAACGCAAAGAAATTCACTTGGTCTTTGACAGAGTACCCTTAAAGGCTGCACCCACCCGAGCTGCACCAAGTTCTGTGTTTTTGTGTAAATGCTTTCTGAAAATTGATTTATTTAAATAGTATTTTTTATTCCGATTTATTGTAAACGATATAATGCAAACTTATGGCAATTCATAGAAGTTTTAAAAACGAAATACAAGCCGCAGGTAGGACATCACCTTGAACCGATTTCTTCTTTCTGAGAAGGACAGTACATGTCATACGGTATCTCCCTTTCATCAAGAACATTCAGGCCTTAACGTCAAAGCCTGTCGCAAAAGCAAAGACCCAAATTTTTCAGACGTGTGCTGAGATGGTGAAGGAATACCAAAAGGTTCCTGTGTCGAGGGAAAAGGTGGTGGAAGAAATCGTTGTAACAAAAGTTAACCATCAATTTAGACGATCAAACATAAACATGTAAGGTTATATATTTTTGAAATGATTGTGTTATTAATTAGAGGTTTTTCGTCGATTTTTTTAATTTTTGGTAACGTTACAATATCTAAACACCTCCCCCCCTACCGTTAAATTGGTAACGTAGTTTATGGACGACCCCATAAATAGTTACATGAACGATTGGGGAAGCAAGGGCCACACTCGAGAAATTTTTGAAACATTTACATAGTCAGTTATACAGTTAATAGCCATAAAATATTAATTTTTTAAGAATTTTTGAAATATTAAGGAACTGTTAAATAAACGGTGAAAAATTATCCTTAAATTTTTACATTCAAATTCATGGAATCAGTTTTTGTCGTTTTTACATTCGAATTCATGGAATTAATTTTTGTCGTTTTTATTTGAATCTGAATCTAAAATTTTTATGCAAAATAGTTGGTACGTAAAAAGAGTTATATCTTAGAAAGTAATTAATGTAATTTTATTGTTAATAGCTTATTGAATAGGTAATAGAATAGCCTTTCTATTTAGTTTCTATTTAGAATAGTTTTGTTTATATATAGCAAAGATATAGAAAGTTTTTTTAGCCCATTTTTCATCTTTGGACCACTATAACTTCTAAACCAGATGAGAGCTACCATTATTTTTTTCAGATTTGGAATTAGAAGGCCTTAATACATATGTTCTAAGATTCATTTTAGCTAAAGGTAAAATATGCCTTTAATTGAAGGACGTTAAGCGAATTATACTGTATATTCTCGATCAGCATCACCTCCTGGATAAAAACCACGCCTTATAAAAATGACATCATCACAATAAAACAACATCGACATTAGAGTTTGAATAAACTAAAATACAGCCATGGGTGTATTCTAACTTCGGTTCAGTCAAAGATAATTCCTTACAAGTTTTTGTTGGCGGCCGCAGTCTACTGGGTAGAGTGCGAGGCCTTTAGGCTAAGGAACCGCTGCAAACCGGATTTGACTCTCAGCTCAAAAAAAGCTCAAACCAAAGTTTGTTTTGAGGGGGTGACCCGGACAACATTTTTTTGTGAGGCGCCTTAATGTATATTACAGTTTCCATACGCCAATTCAATACAAAAAATCATATTTTCAAATTTTTTTTCGATGATTATTTTTAGTGGAGCAGTAAAAAATATTTATAATAATTTCAATTAAGTGTAAAGAAGTATTTTATTTTTTAAAACCCTAAACTGACGCTGGTCTCGTTCAATCTTGAATTATTTTATATAAATTCTATCTACTGGTGTTAGACTGCACAAAGATTACAAAATAGTCAAAGTTCAAGGTCACCGAAAGGTCATACTTTTACTATATGCCAAAAAATTTTATCCATGGTTTCTTATAATTTTCAAAGATATGAGTGCTTGTATATAAAATTCATGATTAAACTGTGCGCTTTCTTGTACACTTTTTTCCCAGTATTTGATAATTTCATCGTTTTTCAGCAAAGTTGTTTCTATTTCTGATTAACAACTTTGCTGAACAAATAGACCGAGTGGGTCGTAGAAAAAGTCTTGTCTAAATTAAGCAGAGAGTGCACGAAGAAATTAGATTTTTTATAATTTTTTTATTTTTAAAAGATCAAAGAAGAAAGGCATGTGTCTTATACAAACAACGTATAATCTTTGACCAGAAAGGAAAGGGATAGATTATCAGAATAAGAATATATTGGAACCATACGTGAATTATCGATTGGGCGGAACAAACTTGAAAGTCAATTTGAATTGCTTATAACTGAGGCTAGTGTTATGTCTTAACCTCGGCAAGCATTTCCAGCCCTCAGTTGTTACTGTCATTTAATTCCACATTTTCCACAACTTAGCTGTGGATTTTTGGTTTCAATAATTCTTTAATGTACTAAAGAACAAAGAAAGCGAAAAAACCGTGCACGGATTCGAACCGGTGACCTCTGAGTTGATAGTCTAGCGCAAACTTCACTAGTTTGCAAAAGCCGACCAAGACTAAGGCCCCTATTATGTATTACAACTCAACTTAAGTTGACTAGATTCAACTAATTTTTTTTCTCATAATTTATTAAATACATTCCAGTTGAACTATGTTGTTTGAAAATTCTTAAAAGATTAAGGCAAACTACATGGTTCAACTAAAATAAATGTAATACGTTATATGAAAAAAATTTAGTTGAATCTAGTCAACTTAAGTTGAGTTATTTTACATAATAGGGGCCTAAACTACAAATTATTTTCAAGCGTTGAAAGCGGACCAGAAATATGTGGCTTGTAAAAATTGTTAGACAATTTCAAACGATTTTTCATATTTATTTGTTCATCAAAGTTGTCACGAAGTATTTCTCAGGCCGAGGTTACGCTCGCTGGAACCAAGGTCTGTGACAAAAATATAATTTAATTTGTCAGACACTAAAGCAAAACGCAGGTTATGTTCCAAACAACAATAATCTTTTATTCACAAAAGCTCTTAACTCTATCGTAGATTAACCCTAGTCTTGATGCAGAAGGCTATGATTAACTCTATGCAAGATTGTAATGGTGGTTCAAACTTATGACTGATTTGATATTTAAGAATGAAATATTAAATAAAGTTTATTGCAAAATCTATGTAGCAAATAATATTAATTTTAACATGCTTTGTGATTTTGGAATTGGTCACTAATGTAGTTCGCTATAGCGATTCGACTCTGGCAAAATTCGTTGAATTCGTTTTTGAGGAGCTCGATGAGATTCGACTACACCCAGGGGTAGGATAAGGTGTTTGGCTGATGCGTGAGATTCCACTACGCTCCGAGCCAGGGTGGAATTCAGACAGACTCCCCCCAGAGAGTGGTTATTCTAGTTCGCTTAGTTCAATTTATTTGGGGTAGGAGGAAAGGATGAGGTGAGATTTGACTATACCCTAGAGCTTAGATGTGGTTGATGATGAAGGCGCGAAAGAAGTATGGAGGATAGGATACGGGGTGAGATTCGACTACTCCCCGGGGAATTGGAGGTGATTGATGATGCGTGAGATTCGACTACACTCACCACGAATACACGAAGAAAAGATGGAAATAGGAGCCGAGGTGAGATTCGACTACACCACGAGGGATAGGATGAAGCTGATGATGAACGAGATTCGACAACGCTCACCACCAGTTTCACGGAAAAGAAGGATTAAAGATCTGAGCGATTATTTGCACTCGGTTGTTTGCTAGCACTGATTTTATTTTTCTAACGCGTGTCCTTAGGACCGATTCCTGTTCACTCAGCAAAACCACTCTTGTAAGCACTGATTGTATGCAAACGATATGATAAACTAACTATTAATTGAAATTGTGTTTATTTTAGATAAAAAAAATAATAAATAACTCTAATGATACGTGATACCGGTCTCCTCTTTATGGTTACGTATGTAGTAGCTCCTCTGCTGCGGTCGCTGTGTGGACTGCGTTGCTAAGGTGGTGCAACCGGCCCCTCTGCCGACTTCTCTGCCGACGCCTCTACCGACGTCTCTCTGTTGGCGGTCGCTGTGCTGCTGCGACTAGGCGGCCGTATGGCGTCTCTGTGGACGCTGGCTGCGCTATGGGTCAACGCTGTCGAAGTCGCCGTACTCCCTGGCGACTATTCGACCTAATAAGAACAACGCTCGACACTGGACGACGTTATTAATGTCGCTGTCGAGTACCGCTGGTGCACGGTGATAGTTTGGTTGCCTACGTTGGCGTAGGTTCCACGATGACTGCTCCCGTCGAACGGGCTTGCAAAACGTTTGATCACTGTCCAACTTGGATGTTCACGTTACCAAATGAAAGTCGCGCTACTACTGTTTAGAGATGATTTAAAATGAACTTAACTCTACAATGGCTCACATGAGACTGATCATTATGTAAGGTTTTCCCTCTTAGGTAGCTTCTTCTTTTCTTGGTGATCCTTCTGTGTGTGCGTTATATAGCTCTAATATATTTCCATATGGCGTGACTCGGTGTATGAGCACTGTTGTTGCAATCACGCCATTCTCCCGTTCTGGCTAGGCTTTGTGAAGAAAATGCTGCTTGCAATAACTAGCTCGTGCCAGAGTCCCGTTGTCCTATAGCCGCTATCGGCTCATGACCATGAAAATAAAATAAAACAATATATTATTGTCGCAATAACTAAAAAGTTACTATGTCGGGAAAAGACTAATTATTACCATGAACCCACATTAAATAAAACTATTATTATATTCTAGTTATATTTCAATAACTTTATTATTGTATCTTATTATCCTTTAATTTACAAACAAAAGTTGTTATTCATTTAGGCAGTTCTTTTGAAGAAGCTTTGGAAGCAAGACAAAATACGCAGGATGCCACCGCGAATTAACAGTAATAATAACTTTTCTTATTTGCTCCTGTTGTCGGATCCGTTTATTTCAACAAAAAAAAAACCACCCGCAGATACAGAAATGCTTTAATTCATTGAACTCAAAAAACTAATTACGAAGGCAGTTTAAATAAATGTAAAAGCTTTCAAATTTCTTTTTCCCAAGAAAACTCTACTTGTAGTTTAATTATATAGTAGTTTTATGAATTAAATGTTAAAATAAATTAAAAAGCTCGTATTACAGTTCAAATGATTAATAAAGCAATTTTATAAATTATATATTAGAATAATATCTTTAAATATGCTGTTAACTTAAAAATAAAAATTTGTTTAATTATAGTTTAAAATTTTTGTTTTTTATAAAATAGATTCATATTATTTTTATGAAAAAATTTGACAATATTTTTATTTGTCATAAAAATACTAAAGATAGTTAAAATTTCCAGACAAAAAACCAGGGCTGCGGAGTCTGACCAAAAAATCTCGACTTCGACTTCTCAAAATATCGAAGCTCCGACTCCAACTCCGACCAAATAGTTAAAAAAATTTTATATTACTTTTTTATAAATAATTTTATAAAAATTACTTTTACAACAAAAACAATTTTTCAAGTGAAGATTGGTTTTTAATTGAAAGCAGGTTTTTTCTTGCTACTAAACTAAGTACTTGGAGTGCTATTATTGTCGTTTTCAATTGCAATTTCCAACATTTTTAGATGAAAGCGTTGATGGTGCCTTTTTAGGTTAGATGCTCTTGATGGAGCGTTTTTATCCATTCCACAAAAACCACAACTAATTTTAGCATCACTATTTGTTTCTTCTAAGGTACTAAATTTTATAAATTTCCAAGAACTCCTTCTATTTTTGTACATCGCTTATATGGAAACATTTCACTGTGTGACGTCACAATTTGGTTTATTTTTTCATAAGATCACAAATCAACGTTAACAGTCATACGATAATTTTTGTCGTAGCTCTTGGACTTAGCGAGTTATAATTGAATGCAACGTCGTGACGTTTTCGACTTGAAATTTTTTGGAATCCACGAAGACGAATGAACTTTGTGAAATCAAAAATAAAAAATTATTTAACAGATTACGTTCACAAGAACCAAATTAACATAATTGAGAAAAAATGCTGAATACTGATCTAGAGCAGAAAATGTTAAGTAAAAAATACTATGATCTTTCTCAAAATTCAATTGATCTAAAAAATATAATTTTCTATTCTAGCTGCTTTTATTTAAATATATATAAAAAAAAACAGAGAAAAAAATTTAAATGAAAATAATTTCACACATCATATTTAGAGGTAAAAAAAGTGTTTTTTCAAAACCCCCTTTAAAAAAGATGGCTCTGGTCATCCTGATTCACGCTTATGCCAGGAAATCATTAATATTTAATTTAATCACTAGTTTGTGGTTTTTTTAATGTACTCAACATAGCACACGCTAAAGTTTTTCATCTAGTTACTTCCTGTCTCTTTCTGTCACTAAAGCGGTTTCTCCTTGACACTAATTCTGTTTCTGTTATCTTGGCCTAAATATTTTCAAACTGGCTTGTAGCGAAATGTGGTATTAAGTGTCAAAGAGCGCTGTAAGGCTGTTCCATTTCCATAGAAAAACAAATCGTTACTACCGTCAGTTATCTTAAATCTACTAGTTGCATTATTTATTGCAATGAGTTGGCGTTTATTAGTTTTTTCGCCAGCCTTTAAAGCAGTTATTTCAAGTAGCAAAAAACATATCTACCCATCCACTCCTTTTTGGCTCATTTTACTACAAGTTTTGCAAATTTCACACTCCGCCTACTTCTGAGGTTTGATTATATACAAAATTATAACTAGTTTGAAGGCGGTTTTGGTTTTTTAATTCTATTACGCAGCATTTTCTTGAATTTTGTATAGTTTATAATACAAAATTATAACTAGTTTGAAGGCGGTTTTGGTTTTTTAATTCTATTACGCAGCATTTTCTTGAATTTTTTATACCCTCTAATAAATACAAACGACCTTTTGGGGTAAAAAAAAAGATTCATCAATCAATTCACCTATTAATCAATCATATTTTTTGATCGCTTTATACAACATTTGACTCTTTCGATTAGCTGTCAGTTTGACGTATTGGGTAGCAACTAAAAAAACCGTAAATTTAAGCATCAATTTCCCTCTATTTTTTAGCATATGTTGCTTGCTTCTGGTGAAACGATTGCAATTTGCTAAATAATATTGTCGTTTTTCTTCTTGGCGAAAATAAAAACCATAAAAATCTTCTTAAAAAATTTGCATAAATCCAATTTAGTTAAATTCCAAACACGTAGCTTAGAATATTTCGACTAAAGTAAGAAAAATCCTAACAAAACCAACAACAGAAAAGAAAATGTTTATCCTCCTACAGCAGCAACAACAACACAGTCTGCGGAAAATCCCCTCAACAGGATTTCATGCTAAAAAACTTTACATCGCATCCCTGAAAAAAGCGCCTTACCTCCTTTCACTTACTCACTTTCCACCTTTAGTAGTTGCTGGTACTTGAGATTGAAAAGATAAATATGTATTAGACCGATTTTGAAGATTTTTTTTTTCTTTGCCTAAGCATTTTTTATGTGTACCCACTTGCCCAAATTGTAAAACTCTGGGAAATATTTTTAACTCGATGATAAGCTTTTTCTTCAAAAACATTATTTCTCTTTGAAATATTGTTTATGGCTAGGAAAAGCTTTTTATAAAAAACTCACGCAGCCTGTATTAAATACCATTAGCTTAAAGCGACCAAAAAACGAAATGTGACGTATTGAAATGCTTCCTAACATCTTAGCTGAAATAAAACAGATTTTATTATATAAGCTAAACAAATTACACTGTGCCGCATTTTCGGAGTTGTTGAAAGTATCTACAAATATCTCAATTGTTCGCAGTAGTCTATGACATATATAAAAAAAAAGAAACATAAACTGGCCATTTCAGCCCTTGGAAGGACTTTGACCTAGCTTCTATTGATCAATTGTGTTGTGCGGTGCGTGTTATTAAATGTTTGATCACAAATGACCGAGAACTGGACCTACCTGTTTCATGCCAACTCCGAACGGCTTATGTTCTCAAGAAGCTTTACATGGCAATTTTTACTCTCTGAGGTTTATCATTGTCTGCAGAGAGGTGACGACCGAACAGAAAAATTAATTCAATTGAAAAAACTTTCTGTCTGAGCTGGAATTGAACCCGGGCTACAGCGGTTCTTTAGCTTAGGGGCCACGCACTCTACCCACTAGGCTACGGTCGCCACCTAATGTCGCAACGGACTAATATATGATACAAAAACTTATCAGGTAGCCTTGACAACAACCTATTTTCTCACGAGCTGTGATAAACGAACAACAAACAAAAGAAAACAGAACGAGCGTTCAATAACAATTTTTTTTAAATACATTTCTTAATGCACCACCGCCTCCGCTGACATTGTATCAGGGAGTATCGCTTTCTATCAACAAAGAAAAAGATTAATTATGGAATTTATTAATTTGTATACATTATTTACAACTTAAATTAAATTTATTTAGTTTCTTTGTGTGACACAAAACATTTTTGATATCTCCATAGCAAGCATAGCACGCTCTCGTTTTGATTTTCTTTTGTTTGACATACGTTTATCGCAGCAAATATTGTTGCTCCTACTTAATAATAATTATACTATGACTAATATAATTTTTATAGATAATCTAAAGTAAGATATTTTTCAAGGTCAAAGTTTTTGATTTGTTTATTCAAACACTCAAATTTCTTTATCTTCTGAACTGTATTATAGTATTATTATTACAAAGTAGTAGCGACAATTTTTGCTGCGGTCAACGTATGTCAAACAAAAGAAATTCAAAACGAGAGCGTGCTATGGTTGCTATGGCAGCTGATGCAAAATGGAGATATAAAAAATGTTGTAACGTGGTTTTAAAAACCGAGGTAAAACTCAGCCGCTCCAGGGTCCTGTAAAAAGGTCCACTAACTCTCACAAATTATTTTGAAAATAAAAAGCGCAGGGTTTTCAGTAATTCACAAAGTTACTTTATTGAATACGTTATCCTTATTATAACCTCTTAGTCATGTAGCTTCAGGTAGTCGCTAGCGAGCTTAATAATCAGTTGGTAATCGCTTTAGTACTCGTTCATCAGTTGGTAATTGCTTTAGAAGCCGGTAATCAGTTGGTAACTGCTTCGGTTATCGGTTGGTAATAGCTTCGATAATCAGTTGGTAATCGCTTTGTAGATCCGTAACCGTTGGTAATCAGTTGGTAACTGCTTCAGTAATGTGTAATCAGTTGGTAATCGCTTCAGTAATGGGTTGGTAATTGATTCGGTAATCGGTAATCAGTTTGTAATCGCTTTGGTAATTGGTTGGTAATCGCTTCGGTAATCGGTTAGTAATCGCTTCGGTAATCGGTTGACAATCGCTGAAAAGGAATGCTCCGTTATTTCTAATACTAATAAACTGTAGACGCCATGTTGGTGTGGCAGAGAGTGCCTGTGTCGCAGTACCGGTGATAGGCCTTGCGGTCAACCGGGATTGTGACGTGGCAGTGAGTGCCTGCGTCGCAGCCCCGGTGATAGACCTTACGGTCAACCGAGGTAGCGACGTAGCTTTCGCAAACAAACAATAAATAAAAAGAAATAACTTACTACACTTAAAGATAACAACAAATTACCGTTCGCCACCCTCCCCGGACGATAGACCTGACGGTCAGCTGAGGCAGTAGCTACTTGGTTTGAGCTTACCTAAAAAAGAATGCTACCTTAGCTGGATTTGTCGTGTCTATTTATATGCTTCCGGAAGGAACTACTTAGGAATTATATACGTCATCTGTTGTATGGCGTATGAAAAGAATGTTTGGCGGCTGTTCTATGGCCACTACATGGTGAGTCTTGTTGTTGTGGCTGGTAATTTATGTAGGTCACGTTATTGTTGTCCAAGTTGTCAAAGTAGTCTATCCTATGCTGCATATATAAATAAATATAATTAATTTATCGTAAGCCTAACTGCAACGTCTGGTTACATGTTGTGTCACACTAAGAAAATAAATAAATTAGTTCCTTTTTCGTAGTCATAGCGAAGCAATTAGATATGCATTGAAAATAGTCAAGCAATTTCATACACTGATTTAGATACTTAGCACGATATTACATATTTCAATAGTATCAGGAACTAGAATTTCATCCTAAATTTTACTTATTAAAAGGCTGTATTGAACGTAGCATTAAGAACATGATGAAATATTCTTTAATTAAAATATTACAACTAATACTACTACGAAAAATTTTGTTGGACAGACCCTTTTTTTGCACTAAGTGTTGTAGTTTTAAGAACCAATAGAAGTATTAAGCCATTCTTTATTTGCATTAAGGAATCGAATTAGTTCTTCTACTAGCATTCCTTTTATTTTTAAACTGCAAGATAAAATAGGCAATTTTTCTTTTTCATTGGGGCAGTTTAAGCGCTTTTTTAAGTTTTCTCTCAAAAATGTTTTTCTAGATTTAGGTTGTTGTAACCTGATCCTATTCAAAATGAAATGAATGCAACAAAAATTTCGTCAGTTCAATGAAAAATGACGATTCTAGAGCGTGCGCAACAATGGGCAAAAAATAGCTTTTGATTATAAAATAACAATACTTGTTTTATATTTTTAAATCAAAAATTTGGCTTGAACCACTTGAAAGCGAACTATATCCCTTATTGATTCCAAAGACCATATTTTTAAAAAAAAAATTTGTGTACTTTGCTAGAATTTTAAAAAACTATCAAAAATTTTTTATTTTACCAGTCAATACAGATTATTGAGTTCATACCCGATGGTTGTTCCTGCATTTTATTTTATTTTTTAATAAGAACTTTTGTTTTAATATTATTTTGATTGAAAAACTGCACTTTTTTAACTATTCACTCTTCAATGTGGACAAATTGCGAGCACATTCAAAACTGTCTCACTGCAGAGAGATTAATCAAGTTACAAGGAAAATTATAACGGTACTTTGTGATCTCATTATTGTAATTGACAATAAGCTACAATGATTTGAATTTTGATTTTTTTCCACTCTAAGACTAACTCACTCACTGTGAGACGTATAGAGTTAATGAAAAACTGTTCAGACGATAAGCAGAAATGCGTAGGTTGCTATTAAGTTATTTCCGTGTTGAGATCTTAAAAACTACAGTTTCTGATACAAATGTGGTGGTTCTTTTGAAAAATTATATTATATAAATCAATCAGTTCAAGAGACTGTCAAAAGTCGAGCTGCAAATCTGTTTTGTATGCTGTGACGTGATCTATTCATTATAACTAGTGTCCGACCGAAACAGGATCCGAATATGCGGCCATTTTGTAATATTCGGCCGAAACCGAAACTGGCTATTCGTGTGAAAATTTAAGTTTTTTGTAAATACATTTTTTTTATTTAAATTTAACAAAAATACCATTTATACATATAAGAAAAAAATTTAATACAAAAAGGTATTCTTTAAATATTGACGTTTAAAATAATTAATTGAAGTTTATTATAATAATAAAAGAGATAATTTGTTATTTTATTCCGTACATACTCAAAGCAGTATGTACCTGCAATGTACATTTTTATAGAACTACAAAACAAATTATCTTTGTTTTTTTTTTTAAAGTTTAGCATTATAAGAATAGAAATATTTCGTTTCATTTACCTCAATTCCACACACACAGAATTGTTTATTGTGTCTTATTAAAAAAAATTAGTATTAATTGCAGTATAGACGATAAAATCGAAAATGATAGTATCGAACGCATAAAATTAATCAAAATATTTTGCATTTACACGATTATTCAAGTTATAAAAGAATTCATCATTTTTGTTTTGTATAACGCGTTGTAAATATTTTGATTAAACCAAACTTATATATTTGAATGAAATGACTTGACTGATGAAAGAAATTTTTACCAAAAGTTTCGGTTTCGGTGTTCGGTGTTTCGAATAGCCAAAACTAACAAAAAGGACACTAGTTACAACCCAAAACATTATGTACTATACTGTTATATGCAATATTCAGTTTTTGTTTACGCTACAAATTGAGCGGAGAACAAAAATTTATATAAAATCTATAACAGATCTCTTCATTGCTGTCGCAATTTTGTATTTTGTAAAAATGTATGGCGCATTTAATGGTGATGTCAAAAAAGTCATTTAGCTGTGGCTCTGGCATAAAAAAGCCGTTTGAAAACTTAATTTAATTTTTAAATAAAAATAAAAGACATTTTAACGTAAAACTAAAGAATATCAAATTATCTATTCAACGAGTACAAAACAAACTAAATCGGATCACCACAACCTAAGAAATTGCTATTTAAGTAACATAGCCATTGACAAAATTTTGTAATTTTTCACATTTTGACCTAATGGTATTCCGTAAAAAATTACCAATAGAAATTCCAAAACACGTGCAAGCCTTTTTTACGTAAAGAAAATTTATAGAATGTCACACGATTTAAAAATGTCAAATTCAATTAAAAAATGACCCATATGTACTAAAATTAATACATACATATACGTATTTTCATATTCTTGACTTTTTTTATATTTGTATATTATATTACTTATGTGTTTATTATGTCAATGCCAGCCAGATCGTCAATTTTCATTGTTTTTTTTTAGTTTTTTTTCGGTTTTTTTAATTTATTGTGTGTTTTTTAATTTGTATTTATTTTAATTTTATAATTCTTGTTATTTTATTTTTTATGTTTTCATTACTTTATTTAATCTTTTTTGTTCAATGTTTTACTACTTCCACGAAAGATGTAACATAATTTTGCACACATTAAACTGGAAGAAAAGAAGAGTTAAAATTGTTCAGCACCGATCCATGCCGCGACCTTCAGATATATTTTTTTTTTTGCTTAATTGTTCTTGGATACTTGCTTTATCTCCTCAATTAACAGCAAATTAATTCATTATCGAAGTATGGGTCTTGGCATCAATTAGTGGAAAAGAAACATGAAAAATTGTATTTTATTTTGAACTAGGAGGCCACTTATTGTCCGCGGCTTCGACACGGAAGTTTTTTATCAATCTCCATAACGCCAGTATTGAAAATAATCTAGAAATTTCGAGCCTTCTTAATAACACTGTCCTTGAAAAGCGACAACGCTTATGTCAAAGGGATTGTTTCTACAATTTGTTTCTGGCTAAGAATAAGCTGCCTTTTCGAGGAAATGGGTTTTTTGACATCGTTGCAAACGCAAAATAAAATCATAAATATTATTGCAAATTGTCTCCGAGAAATAAGTGCTAACGAGCTAAATCAAATTTAGCATTGATTGCAGATACGACAGATAGGAGTGAGAACGAAATATTTTCGATTGCATTTCTGTACATTGTTCGTTACTTTGCTTCAAAAAAGCTAATGAAGTCACAGCTAAGGAATTCTTTAAACTTATTATCGATCGACTGACAGAATTTAGAATTGAGCTCGAAAATATTTTGGGCCAGGGTTATGATCGTGCTGCTGTAATGAGTGGTCGATTAGGTGGACTGCAGAATTTGATGCAGGACTTTTTCAATCGAACAATTCCAAACGCTCATTCCACCGGTTCAAATCACCCCCGTCTTCATCTTTTTGTTGTCGAAATCGTGAAGAAAAATTATGACTCCCGACTTTTCTTCGACCAAATAAAAAAATTAGACGATTTTTTCAGTTGCTTCAAAGTTAAAAAAATTTACGAACAGACACACAGTTTTTCTGCTTTTTGAGCAACGTTGTCAGTACATTACAAAGCAATTGTTGTAATTTAAAAGTGACTTTGGACACTTTATCACTATACATAGAAATGTATTAAATTCATATTTTTATCCATTCGTCATTACAGTTCATGTTTTTTTCACTTTTATAATGCTATTGCAATATTTTTTGCTTGAAAGGTTCTTAAAAGTGCACACACTTACATATTTTCCTAAAAAGTGACAGCTCATCTCATGAAATATATCTCAAAAAATATTTCAAGAGATAAATTTCACGATATGAGCAGTACTACACTTGCGGTATTGCTCATTAAGTTCAATTTGACAGTTCGCATGCAATAAAATAATGCAAGTGTAGACACTGTGTAAGGCGCATTTATTATGAAATAATTGACTCAAATATTTCAGAAATTGATCAACGTTTTGAGAAAAATAATGACGACTTAAAAGCTGTCAACGACTTTTAAGCATAAATTTTAAATTCGATGCATTGCAACTATTAAATAAAATTAAATTGTAGTTCCTAGAAGAATTTTCGTTTGTCAAAACTTTAGTGGCCAACGAAAAATGCAAACGTTTATCGCATTTCAAAATCGAGAAATGATTCGAAACGAAGATCCTCATTGACCAATTAACGATTGCGAGGTTTTATATTCCTTTTTTTTCAAAAGAAAAGATTGGGTTCATTGCATTGCAAATAGATGTTATCTATGAATAAATAGTTATTTATTTTCTTGAAAAGTCAGCTCCCCCAAAAACTTGCTCAGCGGCCCCAAGTAATCGTTCCTGGCTACGGCCGTGTATTCATCTCTTCTTCACTTGTCGTTCGTTGGCACTTCACTTATTCATTAATTGTTCATGAAGTGGTGAAGGCAACGGATGATACTCACTTGTTCACGGGCGATAAAAAAAAAATAGATGGTTTGTATCAGAGAAGGAATTCGGTGATGACGCGAGTACTACGTAAAAATGGGTCGCTAAATCCGCATCCGTAGTCAAAATTTAAAAATTATGTAATTTCTTATAATAATATTTATTTTTAATAGTTTTAAACATAATTTAATGGTGTTAAATTTTATAACTTCATATTCGAAATCAGCACTGATAAATGATGTTTGAAACTCTTAAAAATACATATTATTAGGTGGCAACCCTATTATTTCAAAATTTTACGGCAACCCTATTTATAACTTCACATTTGAAATCAGCGACCCCCTAACACTTAAATTAAATTATGTTTAAAAATGTTATGTTAAATTATGTTTAAAACTATTAAAAATAAATATTATGAAGTGGCAACCCTATTATAAAAAATTACATAATTTTGATTTCATATGCTGCTAAAATTGTCATGTTTTAACTTGCTCTGTGTAAAGATCGCTTTAATAGTAACACATCGAAGTACCGTTATCTCTTGTTATTGAATACATATTTCTCTTTTTAATTCTACACATCAAGCAATTAAATTATCACAGAGTTTTGTTGATGACAAGCTATTAGCACGACAATAGAAAGTTTACGATTCGTTAAAAGTGATAAAACTCAAATAAGTTGATAATTTAAAAGAAAATTTGTGGTATTTAATTTTATTAAATTATCAACTTTGTGGTTTGTCAAACTGTTCTCTTAATATAAATTCGTTTTTGTTTTTCTTAAATATAAAATGCGTAAGTCTGAAGACATCATAAAATTGATTGTTTAGAAGCGGAAAAAAGGTGAATCGTATGGAAACATTGCCAAAAAATTTTCCATATTAAAGACAGGAGTACGAAAAATCTTTAAAAAATATAAAACCACCAAATCATGTACCACGAAGTGGGGAGGAGGTCGAAAACTAAAAATATCAATGCACGAAGAGCGCATTCTAAAGTGAAAAGTGGCAGCTAATCTTAAAATATCGCCGAGACAGCTTAAAGAATGCCTAGAATTAGATGTTTCGGAAAGAACGATGCAGAGGAAATTGAGAAGTTTTAGATTAAAACATTTTTGTGGCATAGAAATGACCATTATTTTCGAAGGTTAATAAAAAAAGCGCCTTGCTTTTGCTCTTCAATATGGGAGCATGCCGGAGTCGTTCTGGAGCAAAGTTATTTGGTCCAACGAATCGAAATTCGAATTAAAAAAATGCAAAAAAACGTAAATGAATTTGGTGTAGACCAGCAGATCGCCTTAAGCCGAACATGGTGCAACCCACTGTTAAGCATGGAGGAGGTTCGCTTATGTTGTGGGGTTGTTTCTCTGTTTATGGTGTAGGCAATCTTGTAAAAATTGACACACGTATGACAGCTGATATTTATGTAAGTATACTGCAAGAAAACCTTGTTGAAAGTGCAAACAAAATTAACTTGGGGTCGTTTATCTTTCAACAAGATAACGATCCTAAGCACACATCACACATTGCCACGCAGTATTTGGAAAGAAATGCAATTGGAAAACTAAAATGGCCGGCTCAATCTACAGATTTGAACTCCATTGAGTATCTGTGGTCAATATTGGATGAAAAAATACCAATTGCAAGTCGTACAAATATGACATAATTTTGGAATTAAATACAACATCAGTGGATCCATATCCCTCAAAATGTGATCCAAAATTTAGTGCTAAGCATATCAAATCGACTTCGAGCAGTTATTCAAAATAAAGGTGGTAACACTAAGTATTAAGTATAATATAAAAATAAAAAGAGTTAACATTCAAAAATATTTTCTGATGATTCTTCAAAGAATCGTGCACTTTCAATTGTCGCCCTATTTTTTAAAACTATGAGTTCTTTGAAGTTAAAATTACTTAATTCTGCTTACAAAACTGTAAGCAGAGAATAATATCCTTCGTCCAACTAAAAAAAGAAATGTGTGAACTTTTAATAAAAAATTAGATTACTGGCAAATATATAATCGTAAACTTTCATTTGTCGCCTAGTGAAGATACAGATATAGATATGAATAGAAGAAATTGTAGTGTTGCGTCAGAAGGACCTTCGGGCTAACAACGTGGCGCACACAACCATCCACAAGCTGACAAAAAAAATGAAGCAGTTATAGGATCTTGAAATAAGCGCCAAATGTTGTTATCATTGTTGTTGTTTATCAGGAATATCTTGACACAGCGTTGCCACATAAAAATACATGCTAACAACTTGCAAATATGTGTGTGTTTGTAAAATTTATGACCGACAACGCAGAAATATACACACGCACGTCATAAACGCCGTTTAGTTGCCGTTGTGTATTTATGTGTGTATGTAGGTTTGTTACGTATCGGTGTGTAAAAAAAATAGAATCGACAAAAAGAAAAATGGCACCTCTTCCCTTGATATCATATTTATTCCCTTGTTTTGCTTTTTCTTCGCTCAAAATATCCTTGGAAAATTAATGTTGTCGTTGTTATGCTTGTTCATCTGGTTGTCGATGTTGTTGTTGTTTTTGTGTGAGTTTTTGCTTGCATGTAAGCTTAAGTGTGAAGGATTATTTCGCGTATTTCGCATCTGTTTGCATGTTTTGTGCGTGTGTGCGAAATAAAAAAACAAATGAATTATTTTTATATGAAACAATATATATCTTTAACAAAGTACTTCAATTTCATTAACATTTAATGTGTAGATTAGAAGATTAGGGGGTGGAAGTGGGCATGAAGATATTTTATATAAATAAACAGTCGCTAACTGCATAGATGATAAACATTTTGAATCAATAAATTGTTTAAAAACTGTTTCGATAGCAATAAAGAAAAATTTAAAAAAGCTGTTAATTGTGAGAATTGTACCTCTTAAAAAAGTTTCTTATTAAAGAGAAGCTTCTTCGGTATTAAGAGGGATTCTACACCCAGAAGCCGAAAACAAAACTCCGTAAATTTTATAAGGAAACCTAAGGGATATTTTTTAATTTGGGCTTTTGTACCTAAAAATATACACATTCAAGAGTATGTTTATTTTTTTTTTTATTAGAAAAAATTAAAATTAGGGTAGATAAAGCAATTTATATAAAGCGCTGTGAAAAAAAAGTGAAAAGCGGTGACCAAGACTGCTCCAAAAAAATTCATCGGAAATAAAAAAAAAAGAAAAATATTATTAAACTAAATACTTAAATAAGTACTTGTCGTCCAAAAAATGGCGGAGTTACTAACGCAAAGTAACGATTTTTGACCAAAAATTCGTTATTATTTTGCCTATAATTATGAACGAAGCAACGAAAAAAAAATTTTGCAAGTACTAGATTATTATGTAAACAATATAATGCAGTTGATTATGCCGATCATTTCGGTCCTTACATAAGCTCCCTGTCGCTATGTATACGGTCTTAAAAAGGTGGATATCTCTGTCTGTTATAAAAAATTACTTGGTCGTGACTTAAAAAGTTACCTTGAAGTTAGGCATTGCATTTTCCTACACCGGATCATCTATACACGTAATCCTACACACCTTTTTGAAAAGCTGAAGTTTTGCAGATCAAGTAGAAATATGAACCTCGTGATCCTAGATACAATTTCCTTAACTCCAGGACATTGTTTTTCGTCAGCGTTATTAGGTCGTGGAATTCATAACGTAATAGTATTAAAAACGTTTCTAATAAAAATAGCTTTAAGCACTTCATTTTCAAATACTTCTCTTAGCTACCAATATTCAATGATAGTGATAATAATAATGATAGTGATAATAATAATAATAATAATAGTGATAATAATAATAATAATAATAATAATAGTGATAATAATGATAATAATAGTGATAATAATAGTGATAATAATAATGATAGTAATTATGATAATAATAATGATAGTAATAATGATAATAATAATGATAATAATAATGATAGTAATAATGATAGTAATAATGATAATAATGATAATAATAATAATAATGATAATAACAATGATAATAATGATTATCAAAAAATGATAATAATGATAATGATAATAATAATGATAGTAATAATAATAATAATAATTATAGTGATGATATTAATAATTATAATAATAATAGTGATAATAATAATGATAATAATAATTTTAGTGATGATATTAATAATAATAATAATAATAGTGATAATAATAATGATAATAATAGTGATAATAATAGTGATAATAATAATGATAGTAATAATGATAATAATAATGATAATAATAATGATAATAATAATAATGGTAATGATAATAATAATGATAATAATAATGATAATAACAATGATAATAATAATGATAATAATAATGATAATAATAATGATAGTAATGATAATAATCATAGTGATAATAATTATGATAATAGTGATAATAATTGTGATAATAATAGTGATAATAATAGTGATAATAATAATGATAGTAATAATGATAATAATAATGATAATAATAATGATAATAATAATGATAATAATAATAATAATAATAATGGTAATGATAATAGTAGGCCTGCAAAAAAATCCAAACAATCAAGGTTGAAAAATTCCCTTCCGGGTTAATTTTAATTGATCTTGGAATTGTTTTTTTGTAGGGAATTCTTATGGTATTTTTTAATCAAGCCAGGATTATTTTAATTGGTGTAGGAATTCAACGCGGTATTTTTTAATTGCATGGGAATTCGGAAATTTTCTTCTTAAAAGTTTATGTTTCACTTTTATTAAGCAAAAATTTAATAATGGTATTTGAATTGAACGCTGTACATTTGCTAGAAATTGCCCTTAATAAAAACGATTAAATTGCATATTTGTTGAAGAAGAAGTTGCCATCATGAAAACCAATTAGAAATTTTTTGACATATGGCAAGTCTATCCTGAATTTGTTATTTTTTTGCCCACGTAAAGTTTACAATAGTTTTTTTGAAATGCCAAAAATAAGTGAAAAATATAATTACTACGAAAACAATAATAAAAAATGTTTGCAAGTTTGCTTATCGATTCTATTGGTTTTCAATTATCTCTTAAAATGAAATCACAGTTGCCATTATACGCTCTACTTGCACCGCATTGTCGTAAGCTGCTTTTGTAAAATCCCTCAAATTTTTATTGTTGCAAAATAAGCTTCAGTTAATAAATCGCTCTTACGCTAGTTACATCATAAATAGAACGTTCATTGAATACCGCTATTATTTTTTGTGGTATTTCTAATTTCTTTTTAATTTCTTTTGCATATGGGACTTATTATGATATTTTTTAATGCTTATGAGTTTTTTAGTAGGATTTTTGAATGCATATCGGATTTTTGGTGGTATTTTTAAAACGAGCGATATTTTAGTGGTGATTTTTAATGATCGTTTGATTTATTTTGATATATTTTAATTGCGTTGAGAAGTTTTTGTTTAACCTTACCATGAGAATTTTGGTGGTATTTAATAATAATACTGTGGGAAAAAGGTAATTTTCGTTAAATTGTTCCGAATTTTGACTGGCAACCTTGCAAACGATCGGTTAACTGAGTTTCGAGAAATTTAAAAACATGGTTTTGAGAAAAACGCGTTTGAAAATTTCAAAGCTAATAGCTCCTCTCCCGCAGGCGGTTCACTTGCTAGGCTATTGGTATTTTTTGAGATATGGACTTGAAATTTTAACCACATATTCTTGAGACTTGAAGCTTTAAGAAATGCAAAAAAGTTCTGGTTGTGTAATCCCCTTAAGTAATAGTTCTGCGTCATCTAACGCTTACAGATTTCTTAATTTTAGAGCACAGCAATAATTCAGTTCTGCATTTATAGGCATATCTCGATTTTCTTAAGATAACTACCGACCATATTTTTTAGAAGCTGTCTCACAAGTGTTGTTCGAAACATTTTTGCCTAAAGCACAAGTACCTGATTTCTTTTTTCACCTAATCAATAAGGCCTTATCAAAAATTGATGCTCGTAATTGCATCAAAAAATGAAAATGGATGCTCGTAATTTAAAAAGAAATTCCCTAGAATAAGTGATTCTAGAATAAATAAAAAACTTTATAAAAAAAATATTTTACAATTTTGAAAAATCGTAGGTATTGAAAATATAATACATAAATATGAAAAACATAAAACTTTTTAAAATATTTAAATAATAATAAAAATATAAAATTATTAAAATATGATCATTTTTCTTCCTCTTTTCTTAAAAAAGTCATGTTTGTTAACAGAATCATAAGGGAAATATATTTAAAAGGAACAAAAAATAGTTGCTCCTTCTTAGAATGATGGAGTATATGATAATGTAACATGTTTGTAAAACATAATAATGTTAATATTCTGCGTTCACAAACTGTAGCACAATTTATGTATTTTAAAAAAACATGCTGTAGCATGTTGGATATTGAACCTCTGACTATTATACTGAACAATTTTTTGCTTAAATATGTTCCTTTTAAACTGACATTATCAAAAGTTTTACTCACTTGATTCTCTCCATAAACCCTTATCAATATCTCTAACATTGCATTTTTTTTTTGTCTAATAATCGTTCATTTAGCATAGTACAAATGATTTAAAGTCAATTTTTTTTTAACAAAATCAACAAATTCTTATGAAAGATGTGTAATACAAGTGTAATGTGTCATTAGTGTGCAAAATGTCTCGTAGAAAGGTTTTGGATGAATTTCAGAAAGATGAAATTATTGGTTTAAATTAAAAATGTGCATCGATTGCCGAAATCACAGACAAAATGTGTCGTAGCAGAAAAGTAATGTACAATTTTTTATCAAATATTGAAAAGTACGGAAAAAATAAGTCTGGAGGGCGAAAATTCAAAATTATCAGCGAAACAAGCGAAAAATATTCAAAGAAGCAAGCAACAGTAATAAGGACTGCACCCAAATTGCAACTTATGCTTCAAAAAAAATTTAGGCAAAAATTTAAGCTTTTGCCACGCCTCCTTAAGCGTCATAAGGTTGCACGGTTAGAGTTTTGTCTGTAAATGCACCCCAAATCATAATAGAACCTCTACCAAAATTTCTCTTTGAAAAATATTGGGGTTCTTTTCTTAAATCACGCCAATAGCCTCTATTGTCATCCGGACCGTCCAAGTTGAGCTTCTTTTAATCAGAAAAAATTACCTGTTATTAATATGAAAATGTAAGTTTGTACAAATAATTTTTTTTTAATTAAAAGGAAACAAAGTACTTTCATACACATAAGAAAAAAATTTAATATAAAAAAGTATTATTTGAATATTGAAGTGTATAATAATTAATTGAAGTTTACTATAATAATAAATGAGATAATTTTTTTTATTGTTTATTACAAAAGTATTTCATACTTTATATCTTCCGTACACACTCAAAATAGTATGCACCTACAATGTACATTTTTATAGAACTGCAAAACAAGTATTTTTTTTTAAGGTTTAGTATTATAACAACAGAAATATTTCGTTTTCTTTTCCTTTATTCCATACACACAAAATTCGTTCGGAAGTTTATTTATCAATTTTTGGCTTGAGTAGCTATAAAACTTTAATATTAATTGCAGTAGAGATGATAAAAATTTTATCGAATTCATAAAATTAACCAAAATGTTGCGCTAACACGATAAACGAAATTATAGACGAATTCATAATTTTTTGTTTTGTAAAATGTGTTTTAAATATTTTTATTAAACCAAACTTCTATATTTGAATTAAATGACTAATGGAAGAAATTTTACCAAAAGTTTCTGCTAATTTGGGCTATTCGCTCTTATCATTTTAATTTTCGCCCTCCAGACTTATTTTTTCCATACTTTTCAATATTTGATAAAAAAATTGTAATTTACTTTTCTGTTACGGCATATTTTGTCTGTGATTTCGGTAATTGATGCACCTTATTCATTTAAACTAATAATTTAGCCTTTCTGAAATTCACCCAAAACCTTTCCACGACGCATTTTGCATACTAATGACACATTACACTCGTATTACACAGCTTTCATAAGAATTTGTTGTTTTTGTTCTTCTTTAAATCATATGTGCTATACTAAATGAACGAATCGTGAGGCAAAAAAAATGCAATGTTAGAGATATTGGTAACGGTTTATGGAGAGAATCAAGTGAGTAAAACTTTTGATAATGTCAGTTTAAAGAGAACATATTTAAGCAAAAAATTTCTCAATATAAGAGTCAGAGGTTCAATATCCAACATGCTACAGCACGGTTTCTTAAAATACATAAATTGTGCTACTGTTTATGAACGCAGTGTATATAAGTATTATTTTCATTAGTTTGGATTAAATATATTAACTGTTTTCTATAAAATATAAAATCACTTAACACTTTTAATTTCTTAAACATCATGAGCTTTCAACAGTTTTTCTTTTTCAGTATTTATTTCGATTTTTCATAATCTTAAAGTCCAAATAGGAATTTTTTTTGAAAAAAATTCATTAACAGGACTTTGGTTTTTCTGTGAAGTTGGAGCTATAGCTTGAATTTAAGCTTGAGTTAGTATTAGATCTAACCGAGTGTGACCGTTAAATAAAGAACCAACTCTTACTCTACGTCAATATCTACTAAATAAATGCATTAACATCTTTTTGAATTTCGGTTATTGAATACTCAAATTTTTCTGAGTGCTTCATAGAAGAACTTTCTAAGGTTTTGTTATTTATGTTAGGTAGGGCCGTAGCCAAGGGGTGGTTTTCGGAATTCAAACCCCCAGAGGTTTGTGCTCGCTTTATGCTTGTGGCTGAGATGCTTTGTTTTCATTTGTTCTTATGGAAAATAATGCCCTCAATTGCGTTTTACAAAGTAAATTAAAGATTTTTCGTTTAATGAGTATGTAGATTCGCAATGTTCACCAACGAAAGATCAAACATAAGTTCAAAGAAACTTGAAAACACAAAGCATAGCAACGGTGGAAAGATTAGCACAAAAAGTACCCAAGAAAAATGCAAGAACCAGAGATAAAGACATGGGAAACTCCGTTGGAGAGGGATAGAACTATGTTCGATTTTACGTTAAATTGGCTCCAATACTAACACAAAACATTTATATGTGGTTGTAAAATCGACGGAAAACAACCCTGGTTTATGGTAGATTGAAAAATTTCACCAGTTACGTTTGAGGTCTAATAACTGTAAAACTGCATATTATTGGAACAAAATAGGTAACAAAAGGTATGGCACAAAAGACTACGGAGATGCGATGGAAAACATCCCTGAAACAACATGGTGAAATTATCTTAGAATAATTACACCATAGGAATCAGTCCAAGCAGCTTGCCGTTTTGAAAAATTTATGGATACTTTTTTAAGCCTCAGTGTAAGTTTAAATATTTTTTAAAAAAACTTTTTTATTTGAGTATATGATTTTATTTACAAAAATATAAAAGAGAAGGTTTTATAGCTCACTGCTGCTGAACGAATTTTTTCTTATTAAAAACTTGCTATAAATAAAATTTTTTTTAAATTTAATTTAATTCATTGAGTTTTATTTTTTTCACCTAATTTACAATGCTATTTTTTCAATAGATAACTTAGAACTATATGTATTATTCTAAAATAATTACAAGTTTTCGCTTCAAGCTTGTTGAGTATTTTATTTAATACAATAAATATTTTTTGTTATTTAATAAACTGTGTTTGCTCCCGGCACATTTGATATCAGAGAAGATAGTTTTCTACAAAAAAGTTTACTTAAAAGCTAGACTAAAATTTTAACTTACAAACTAAACAAACATACAAAAAAAAATAAAAAACAAAAATATTATCCTCTGTGTGTACCGTGTGTAATATTTTTATTGAAATCAGGCAATAAAAGAGGCAAGGCATTTATTTCAGCGCTAATTTTTTTTAAAAAAAGAGAAAACATCAGAAATTAAACTATTTTTATGGAACTCTAATTTATTAACAAATTTTTTAATAAGTTTAATGCACAATGCACAGTGGATTTATATTAGCTTTTTTATATAAGTGGGAGATTCATAGTTACGATCTGCGCATAATCTTAAAATATTTCTTTCTAAAATTTCTAATTTTTTTGCAACAGTTGTGAACCAAATTGGAAAGGCGTAAATAATAGCTGGTCTAATACTTACTTTGTAAATTAAAATTTTTGAATTTTGATTGAAATATTTGTTATGAAAGAGTTTGGCAAACATACCTTTTAATTTATTAGCTTTATTTAATATTATGCGTGCATGTTCGTTAAATTTTACTAGCTTATTAAATGTCACTCCTAAGTATTTTATGCTATCTTTGAAGGGGATTTCAGTACCATCACAAGAGCCAGGTTTTTGCTCTCAGGAACAACAGATCTCCTACATCTTCCTAAAGCATTCCTTAAACAAATTGCTTGAGATTTAGACACGTTTATTTTAATACCCCAATCTTTGTAATAATTATTTATCACTGAGAGGTGATTTGAGATAAGGCTTAAAGCTGTAGTTGGCGACTCATCATGGGCATATACTAGAGAGTCATCAGCGTATAATATACTTTTGGATTCATTAAAAATGTGTGGAAAATCATTTATTAAAATGTTGTGTAGATGAGGTGCCAAAATTAAACTTTGTGGTACGCCGCTTTAAACTAAACCGAAATTGGAGCATGTTTGATTAATTTCAACAAAAAATTTTCTACTGCTAAGGAAGCTTTTAAAAATTTTAATAAAAAAGGGATCAAAACCAATAATAATGAACTAATAAACCAATATAAACTAATCCATTGTGATAAGCTTTATCGAATGCTTTTTCAATATCTAGAGAAACGGCGACCGTACATTTTTGAATTCGAAGGTTATTGATGACATCATTTTGGAATTTAAATAAAGCATGAGAAGTAGAGTGGCCAGGCTTAAAACCAAATTGGTAACGTGGAATATAATTGGTATTCAAACTAATATCCATTTTTAATCGAATGACTCGTTCGTATAGTTTTCCTAAGTTGGACAATAAAGAAATCGGTCTAAAGCAGTGTCGGACAGCTTTGCACACCTATACTTTCTCATCTTGAGTATGTATTAATGAGCGCTTTAAAGCTCACACTGAAAACAAAGCAGTGCTAAAGCTCTTTTTGCAGAAATCTTACTAGGCATTATGGGATATTTTTCTGCTCGGATTTGTATTGCGAAATTAAATTAATAAGTAGTGGACGGAATGTCAAAAGGAAACAGACTGACAGACGGATAATGTGAAATACAGATAAGCAGACGGAAATGTAAAAAGGCAGGCTAATAGTAAAAAACAAATATGTTTTTTTATTGTGCTTATGTCGTAAGATGCTTTCATTATACGTACTTGGAATTGATCACTATATGATATGATATGTGGACATGCCGCTTTTAAATAATTAATTAATTTCTCTATCGCATGCCCCTTAATTACCTTATATTGGTCAAGAAAATAATCGTAATGCCTTGTAATGCATAATTTTTTTCATTTTACCTCTTTGATGCCGCACCATGCCGTTATTTTCTAAAATAAAAAATTTTCCCATACTTCCAAAAATTGTGCATACATAACATTTTATACAGTGTAATCTTACGTTATATCTGTGTCGATGAGTAATAACAGCTTAAGTCTTATTTCAAAGTTTCCAAAAATCTTGCTTCAAAGTTTTCAATAGCTATATAAGTTATATGACAGGTTCTTTAATTTTTGCGTCATATCTTTGGCTAAGGTCATGGTAGAAGTTCTAGATTTTGTGTGTGCATAATGATATATACGTGGAACACAACTATATCAATAACTCAGTTCTGTCTTAAATCGACTTAAGCTTCTATTGCTTATCGACACAGATATTATAAAATATATTCAAGGAACACGCAAGCGTAGACCTTATCTGCTTGACATTCGCTTGAACACTGAAGCTTTGATCGTTCTGTAGGTGAGATAAATACATATTTTACTGCACAAACACAATCTCAAGTGTGCAAAGCTGCCCGACACTGGTCTAAAGTTACTGAGAATATAGCTTCCAGTTTTCTTTTGAATTGAATAATTTTGGCAATTTTCCAATTATTTGGAAAGTAACCATTATTGGTGCAGTTATTAAATATAATAGCTAAGAATTTAAATGCTGAAATGGGAAATTTCTTAATGAAATTCGAAATTGAGTCAGGACCTGCATATTTTTTTGAATTTAGACCTTTGGAAAGGATAGCCAATTCATCCGGGGATGTGAAATGAACATCGTCTGAATTTTGTAACGAAGAAAAATTTTCCGAAAATGTATTTATTGAATGGGGTAATGACGACAAAGTGTTATTTATTGAAAATTCGATGTTAACATTGTCAGACCTTATTGGGATATTTTCTTTATATATTTCAGTGAAATGTTCTCGGAAGGCTTCTACTTTATAATTATCTTCAACGATTATATTGTCATTAACTGAAATTTTGAACACGATTTAGATTTATTGTAACCAATCATTTTGTAAATTTGTTTGTATGCCGTAGGACCCGGTTTAATTTTACTTACTCGCTTATTAAACTCTTCAGCTTGATAAATTTTGACTTGGTCTTTGATAATTTTATTTAAAAGTTGAATTTGAGTAGAAAGTAATTGGAACTCTGCACTGCTTCTATTAAAATTTCTATGAAAAATACGTTTTAATTTTCTTTACCACGAATATTTCCTTCTAAAAAGACTTTTAATATTTTCGGGGATTAAAAAGGCTTTATTTTTAAATTCAAATTTTTCTGTATGTAATTCTGTAATTGTGTTTATTGTGTTAGTGAAAGTATCTATGTATGCGTCTATTTTCTCGTTATTTAAATTCCTTTCCGAACTTGGTAAACTATTGCAAAAAACTTCATTTAAATTTTTTTCAAAATTATCCCATATAGTATTTTTGAAGGAAACAAAAGAGCGAGGTGAATTAATGTAAAATTCAAAATCATTGAAATCAAATTTAAATTTTAAAGGAAAGTGATCAGGAAATGAGGCTAAGCTCGAAATTGAAAAATTGTTGGTAATATGGTCTATAATATTTGAGCTAATAAGAAAATGGTCTAAAAAAAATGAGCCGTTTGGATATGAGGGGCTTACATCACAAACTCTACTAAAATCCAATGAATACGTTTGAAGCCAGTTGAATAAAATTTTTCCATTAGCATTATCGATGAGATCACCCCAATTTGTGTTTTTAGCATTAAGATCACCACCAATAAAAGAACCATCAAAGTTTTTTGAAAAGTCATTAAGTTGTTCTAAGCTCTCTAATAATTTTGCAGAAGTAAAGTTGCACGGAATATAAATGCTTCCTAACAAAAATGTTTTTAAATTTCCATTAACAGACAATTTTAACTCCCTAAAACATTGTGGAAAACTAACACCTGAAATATATAATGGTAAACATTTAAAATTTTTCTTAATCGCAATACCAACACCTTGCGTCGAATTATCTCTAATAAAATTATAATCCTCTAATATGATGTTATTGCTATGTAAATGAGTCTCTTGAATAAATGCAATATCAATCTTATGTGAATATAAGATTTTTAAAAGATCGATTCTTCGACTGGTTTTAATCAAAGATCTTACGTTAAATGTTAATAAATTTAAGAATTTATGGCCCATATTTTTTGATTACTTCTTTTAATAAAGCTGAGTACTCGGCTTTTGCTTTGTCTATCGAAATCGATCTAAAATTTTTAAGAAATTAAAGTTTTTTCTAAATGACCTCTATATTTATTATGTTGACTTTATATGACTTAAATACAAATTCTAAATGTTTGATAGTTTAAATCATACTTGATTTTAAATACAAATTCTAGTTGTTTGATAGTTTAAAATCGTTTATTGAGCTTAAGGTCAAAGTTAGAACAATTAATTGTTCTAACGAATTTTTCCAAAGAAACAAAAACAACAACAAAGTTTTTTTTTTCAATATGAAAGGAAAAAAACCACTAGCAATTGATTTTATTGTACAATTTCTGCGGTGCTAAACGCGTCATCAGAAATCTTTGTGATTGCCCGTGCAAGCGCGTTAACGCAATGCACCATCGGGGCGATGAGATTTTGAAGCTTCAATTTCTCATTTTTTTTCCTCAATTTCATAATGTCACATTTGTTGTTGTATTTCTGTTTTACTTTAGTTTCTATGCTTATGTTATTATATGTAGTCCAACAGCCTGCTGGAAGTCTGCACTAACAAAGCATGTTTACTGAAGTTGTTTTTAGAATTTTTTGCTGATTTTGTTTTCAGCTGTTTCCGTTTGGTCGAGCTCTACCATTTGATTAAAGTTTTTTCTAAATGACCTCTATATTTATTATGTTGACTTTATATGACTTAAATACAAATTCTAAATGTTTGATAGTTTAAATCATACTTGATTTTAAATACAAATTCTAGTTGTTTGATAGTTTAAAATCGTTTATTGAGCTTAAGGTCAAAGTTAGAACAATTAATTGTTCTAACGAATTTTTCCAAAGAAACAACAACAACAACTTGCAATTTTTTAAGAAATTGCTTAACTTTGTCTTCAAGCGTTAATATAACTGGATCTCAAAAATATTTTGCAACGTTTAAAAAGTCATCAATAAATGCAGGCCAAGATTTATTTGTTTTTTCAGTTTCAACAGGTATAATTTGGGAATAGAAGTTACTTGCAAAAGACTTGCTTAGTGTTACTAGATCGTTTCTGTATATAGTTGTGTTTATAGCATCTACTGCTTTAAGCCTTTTCTTTTAGTGGTGTCTAATAATTGTTTCTTTTTTTGTAAGTAAGCTTTAAGAGCTGGACATCTCCTATAATTAGCAGGATGCCCTGGCTTATGACACAAAAGGGAGTTGTCGATCCATATCTATTCAAAGAACAATTTCCTGGCTCGTGATCTTTATTACATTTTACACAATTGTAATTTCAGTTAAAGTTTTTAGCGCTGTGCCCCCAAAACTGACATCTTTTGCATTGAATTTCCCTTAAATTTGACTTTGGAGCCTCCAAGGTGATTGTTTGATTCAGAAGATAACGAAATTTTTGTAAATCACCGATTTTTTTTACCGTGCACTAAAGTAACGAGAAAAAGTCCAGAATCATAGTTATATTTAATGGAATTATGTGTTTTAAATTTTGAAACTGTGTCAATAACACCTGGAAGATCAAGTTCTAACGCTTCTTTCATTTCTGAAATTTCTGATTGGTGGTATAATCCTCTTAAGACTGCATTTACATGTCTTAGTTCCGAAGGAGTATACGAGTATGATTCGATGCCTTTGGAACGTAATAGTGCCATCATTTCAGAATGAATTCCGGCATCTTCAAAATAGAGCTTACTCTTAAAGCGGCTTTGATTGACTTTGAGCGACTCTGATGAATTCGTATATATCACTTGCTATAAACGGTAAGACTAGTAGATTTTTTTTTTGGGAATAGGTAAAAGTTTGCAAAACAATATGCAAAATACTTAAAAACGAATAAATTTGAACTTTTAAATTTAATATAAATAAAGGGCAACAGCAACCCATTTTATTTATATTACACTAAACTGAATAAGCTTTTAAATTACTTTTTTTATGTTTTATTTTGTATCATAGCTGTTAAATAATTATTACTAATCGTATTCATTAGCAATTCGATTATTGTTTAAAAAATTTTAAATAATTGATTATTTTAACATTTGTGTGACGATTGTCCTAAAAACATATGTGTGAAAGAGACAACGACAGCTTGTACATGGCGAGACATATATACATGGCGAGACATACACAAGCACTAAAAATACTCTATCAATCGCGTCGGAAGCGATCATCTGGGGGGGCAGTACAAATGGGGGGGCAGTACAAATGGTGGTGCAAAAAAAGTTCACCAAATTTTCTTCACATGAAACATGAAGAAGAGAGAAAGAAGAGGAAAATATTTAATACAAAAATATTATCGTTGTAAAAAAACTGATATTTTGAATAACTTTTCCTTTTAAATTGTTTATCTAGCTAAAAAAGTGGGGGGCAACTGCCCACCTTGCCCCCCGCTTCCGACGCCAATGTACTCTATACAATGACGTGTTACTTTCATATATACAATAGCCCAGTTTGTAAGTAGGAAATAAAGATAAATAAATGCATATATTTTGATAAATTTTATTTTTTTATTTTTATTTTTTAAAGATTAAAGAATCAAGATATGCGCCTTATACAAACAAAGTTTGTTCTTTGACCTGAAAGGAAAGGAGTAGATTTATTTAGAGGAATTGATGGAACCAAACGTGAATTATTGATTAGGCGGAACAACCGTGGAAGACAATTTGAATTGCTTTTAACCGAGGCTAGTGCTATACCTTGACCTCGGCAAGCATTTCCAGCCCTTAGTTGTTCCTGTCCTTTAATTTTACATTTTCTACAATTTAGTTGTGGATTTTTAGTTTTCCATAATTCTTAAGTGTTGGAAAGAACAAAGAAAGTGAAAAGAACCATGCCCGAGCCCGGATTCGAACCGGACTTCTGGGTTGATAGTCTAGCGCACTCTCCACTAGACTACAAAGGCCGACTAATGCAGATATTACGTTCACATATAGAATTATAAAAACACACAATCACTAAAAAATAACAACCCATGTATAGCATTAGCAGCGGAAACAAAAAAGGAACCATGAACCCAAAGTTCATACTGTAGCTCCCAACACTTTTGTTAATAAAACTTATCAAGTTTTCGTATAACTGTTATTCGTATAACTGTAGTAACTGAAAAAGCCGTATCAGCGTATGGGCGATTTCAGTTGATTGTATAAAAATTACTGGTTGCACCTTACAACCTCACCGTTGAAACGATACGAGTTGACTTCAAACAGAATCAAAAATAATTTCTAAAGTATTCGGATTATTTTTTCTTGATTACTTTTGATTCTTTTTGATTATTTTCGTAAAACCAAGTAGTCGTCATTATTTTTGGATTATTTGTAATCGTAATAAATTACTTATCAAAAACATCTTCCTCAAGGATTGTATAATGATTATAATTATTTTAAAATATAATTATATAATCTAATTGTTTACTAATCGTAATCGCAATTTAACAACTATGTTTTGTATATTGTTTCTTGTATAAATATCATACCTTTAAAATTAGTGTAATAAACATAATTTATACAAAATATAAAATATAGGACAAAATATAACAGACTGAAGTACTGAAATGTACATATGTTCCTTTTCAAAAATTTGTATCTTCTTTTTCTTCTTAATCTTTCAAAAGTATAGTTTTTGAGAATATACTGTTTAATTTTTGTAAGGCTACTGACGTTATCTCCGCTTCTACAGCCGTTTTAGCACGTATTGAGCGCACAGCAGAAATATACATACTCACTCTCTTAGCACTCATTTATCTCAAAACTACTTTTTTCGGCAATGTGTTGTAGCGAAAACAAAAGCTATTCAGCCGAATCATCTGAAATTTTAATATGTTATTCACATCAGTGGCTTTCGCTATCGAAATTTCAAAAAATCGCATATTTTGCACTGAATAAATAACCAGTAAAAAACCCTGTTTTTAGAACTTAAATTTCAAAAGATCGTCATTCCACCAATTTTCAGTGTTTTTTTTTTATTCTGGCCATAGCTGAACTCATAGTAATCTTATATACAGTCATGTGAAAATAAATAGGGACACCTATATTTTTATATTTGAAGCTGCATGAATTATATACAAGGTGCCCCAGATATAGCATTAATTCCCGCGGCTGGTGATTCTTATTGATAAGGCGAGAATACCACTTTATGGAGTTTCCTCCCACATTGTAAAACTTTCAAGATACAGGGTGTTTGACGGTTTTGGTACGTGTTTAGTATTATTGATATAGAATCTATACTACTCACCATAAAATAAAAAATAATATTTTCTATTTTAGAAAAAATATCAAGTTTTTAATCAGTATATCAACCACTTTCGTGTGATGTGCTGTAGCGGAGCTAAAATTTTGAGATTATCCAACAAAATATCAACAAATTTTGTATCTTTTCTTTTAGCGGAGCTAAAAGCACGCAAACGCAAAATTTGTACGACGTAAGGCTTTTTAAGTAGAAGTACAATCTTAATAAATTTAGTATGGTTTGGTAGGTTTAGACCTGTAGATGTGCAAACTGGACTTTTTATTTCTAAAAATTCATATTTTTTAAGTTATAGCGAGTTAAAGTTTGTATATAATTGTTGTGGTTATGTTTTCTCTTCTTTATTTCACATTATTTTAACTTTTGAAAAAACAAATCCTAATATTTAAAATATTCAAGCACTAGGTCTTAATATTATTATTTATTATTTTATATACGTACATGTTTTGTTTCTTACTATTACATATGAACAAAGCTATTTTTTTAGTTTTCAAATTAAATAAATAGAATTGTTATTGAAGATTAAAAATTGGGTTTCAGTACTTAATATGTGGATACTTTTTTCTGAAGTGGATACATTTGTTACCTTTTCATGGATACTTTTTTTTTAGAATCGTCCAAAGTTCATAAAACGGAAAAAACAAAATGAAATCATATGTTTTGACGTCACAAAATTTAATTTTCCTATCTCTTTATCTCAGGCAAGAACAACGAAAACTATGTAAAGTAACGAGATAGAATACACAAATGCATCAAACCGAAAAGCACCACAAAACGAAACAACAACGTTTAAAACTTCAGCACAAAAAAATATCCAACAAATAAAACAAAATCAACGAAAATATTGTTAACAGGCAAAATAGATAAACAAGTGCCAAAATACATATACAAATGCAGTACGATGCAATAAATAATAAAACTAAACAAAAAAATTAAAACTATGTGATCAAATAAGAATAAAGTGCCGAATAGCATTTTAAAAATGCTCCACAACAAAGCATAAAAAACAATATTATTTTGCTATGTATAGCAAGCGAGATGGAGATATAAGCGCTGAAAAGCATTTGAAAAGAAGCTTTATGCTAGTCTTAGAGCCAAAGCGGATGTCGGTTGTCTGATTTGGTGTCTGTGTTGCACTCATGTGAATTAAAAGCAAAATATAAAATAATTTATATCATTCCCATATTGAAATGCAACCGTGATCCAGCAACCTCCACCGCTCCTATTTTGGACGTGTTCTCAGCGGATTTCGCCGAGAGAGACCCGCCACCCGACATCCACTTTGGTTCTGTTTGGGCTCTTATGCTGGCATTATGAACACTTTGACCTTTTTCCATATGATTATACACAAAGTGTTTTTCAGCTAAACCTCTCGGCTAAGCTAAAAGCGTTTACTATAAACGCGGCCTTAGAAGCGAGTCATAAAGAGTTTAGAAAAATTAGCTTAAATCATACCCGTAAAAACCTTAGAGAACTATGCGATATAGATCTATTCCGTGGATTACTGCTTTTATCAGATCCTTATATCTTCTCTTAGAAAAATATTGAAAAAACCGAATAATGATTATGAAATCATTAATAAATTTTAAATGAAGATCATGATACGAACGATGACAAAATTTATTTAATTTCTGATCTTGATTTCTCTGACTTTGTGTCGAGGGCTCTACGAAATATTCTGATGAGAGTCAATTATTTTCTCTATTATTTTCTCTCATTCTTAAGATTTATGAAAATTTAAATAAACCCATAATAAAAATATTTTTTTAATAATAAATTTCATTGAATATTGTGTGGGAGGCTGGTGAATGACGTGGCCAAACTGAATAAAATAATTATATGATAATTAAGTGAGACCAGTTAAAAACTAAAAAAGTTTATTTCCTTTCTTATACTTTCTAAAACTGGCGATATTACACTTTTATTCTTAATTTTTTATCGGAAATGGTCGAAGGGTGTGGCAGATCTTGATGAAATTTTTATATGATAATTACGTGAATGTAGTTATGTAGGTACTAAAAAAATAGATAATTTCCTTTCTAATACTTTTTGCAACTCGAGGTATTATACTTTTATTCTTAATTTTGTATGGGACGTGAGCAAATATCTTGGGTGTTGCAGATCTTGATGAAAATGTTATATGATAATTATGTGAATGTAGTTATGAAAATAAATAGTTCACTTTTTGCAACTGGAGATGTTGCACTTTTTTTCTTAATTTTGTATGGGAAGTGGGTGAAGGGCGTAGCAAATATTGATGAAATTTTTAAATGGCCATTTTTCGAGATGTTGCACTTTTGTTGTTAATTTTGTGTGGGAGGTGGACGAAGGTCGTGGCCGATCTTGATAAAAATGAGTGTTTCGTTTTATATTTATGATATAATGAAACATTCTAAATTAGATGTACCTACGATGATTCTGTGCGTCATATGAAGTATAAAAATTGCAATTTTCGGTTTTTATTAATTTTACAACTAAAACAACTTCTGCACAATTTTTTGGAAGAATAAGAAAAAAAAATTAATAAAAATATCAATGATAACACCAGACAACAATTTTTTGCAAATGAAATTTAAACACACTTTTTGCATGGATTTTGACCTTCTAAACACGAAAATGAATTTTAAAAAATTTAGAATGGTGCCGTTTTTGAAATAAAAATCTTTGAATTTTTTTTTTTTAATTTTTGGAGGTGCACTTACTATTTTGGGTCTCCCTTATCCGATCTTCATATATGATGACTCAAATTAAAGATAATAAAACTCTCTACAACTCATTCCTTGAAAGTTTTCAAATAAGTAATGTCGTGTCGATACTACCGATTTAAATAACTGGAAAAACGGACATTTTTCTGTAAAACTTGGGGTGAAAATTTTATTTATTGTCGTTGGAACAATAGAAAACGTAATGCAAACCAATATTTTGCATTTTTTACAAATAGTTCACCCTTTTCCAAAGAAAACAAGACCCCAGCCGTAAAAATCCATGGACAATTTAAAGAGTTATTAATTTTTTGTTGAAAGACTAAAAATTAGGTTTTTAACGATTTTAATTTTATTTGTATATTATATATCGCTGCCTTAATATAGAAAGGCCCTAACTCATTTTTTTCAAAATAAATTTCTTTACAAATTTTTGCAAAAAAAAAAATGCTATAGAAAAACAATTGCTGCAAAAATATTGCTACAGCATTGAATTGGTTAGTGTCTTAAATAAAAAATCCATTTCAAGAAAATTCGGACCCGCAAAATTATAATTTTTATTAAGTTTTTTCCATCTCCTGTAAAGTAACAAAAAATGAGTTAGGGCCTTTCTATATTAAGGTAGCGATATATAAATATGTTTTGTTTAAAATCACTAAATATCGTGTCACCCTAATATTACTCTTTTCTATTTCTCGGTCCGATAAATATACATACATACATAGAATACTATAGGCTATATTTTTTTGAAAAATTGGACTCGTGGGTGAAGGGGGCGTATATATGTAAATGTCAGAACTGTAAACAATATTTATTCGGTTGACATCTGTATTTCAAGCGGGTGATACGCATTTTTTTAAAATAGACATAAATTAAAAATTAAAGAAACATTGTGGGTACTATGGTACCCACAGTTATACCCACAAACATACCCACAACATACCCACAGCCGGTAACAAGTATTAATTTCACAAAAGTTGTGAGAATCAGTAAGAGAAGTTGTGTGTTCGAGTGCTCAAATAATCCAAACGATTTCTGCAATGTTTGTGGGAATCATATGAAGAAAGATCAAGGCCTCAAATTTGTGAAAACACTGCAACAGCACTATTTCGATTCTTTCGGTGCTCTACCGAATCTCACTGAGTCATGGACACCTAACATGCTATGTGCCCTGTGCTATTCAAATTTGATGAATTGGGCTGCTGGAATAAGGTAAGAATGTTTGTTTCTATCCCTACGCATCGAACATAGTAAATACAGTTAAGCACTTTAACCATAGCCGGCATAGGAATTTTGACAAACCGATGATTTGGAGGAAGCCTTTGTGCCATGCGACTGATTGTTTTTTCTGCCTTAGCAAAAAAAGTAGCATTGGAAAAAGTTTGAAATGGACTTACCCCAATGTGGCATCCGTTACTTTCCCATTGCCACATTCGAATAATGTGCCTTATCCAGCATATCCAAATTCCGCTCTTCAAACTGCGGAAATGTTGGATGACTCTTTGGATTCAGGTGGAAGTGAGTTTGAGCCTTGTATAAAGCAACAGGAATTGACGCAGGCCGAATTAAATGATTGGGTGCGTGACTTTGGTATGACAAAAGAAAAGGCAGAACTTTTTGCGTCCCGCATGAAACAACGAGGATTTTTAGCTGCAGGCGTTAAAACATCAATATACAGAAATCGCCACAAGAAGTTTGCCAAATACTACACGAAAACAGACAAAATATGTTTTTGTACATATATATTGGGCTTATTTGAAGAGCTTCATGAAACCCACGATCCAAAGGAGTGGAGGTTGTTCATTGACAGCAACAAAGAAAGCTTAAAGGCCGTTCTGTTACATAACGGGAATGAAAAACCGTCTATTCCTGTTGCTCATGCAGTCAACTCTAAGGAAAATTATGAAACACTTGAAGCGGTTCTCAAATGCATTCAGTATGAAAAGTATGAGTGGAAGATCTGCGCCGATCTCAAAGTTGTGGCTATTTTGAACGGACTGCAAGGAGGATATACGCGATTTTGTTGTTTTCTTTGTCTTTGGAATAGTCGCGCTGACAAGCTACACTATATTAAAAAAGAATGGACGCCGCGAACAAATTTAGTAGTTGGCGAAGACAATATTCAACGGAATGCGCTCGTAAGGAAAGAAAATATTATTCTTCCTCCGCTGCACATCAAATTGGGTTTAATTAAAAACTTTGCGAAAAAATTGAACAAAGATGGAGAGGCTTTCGCGCACTTAGGGCGCGTTTATAGTGACAGCTGGTTGCTGGGCCGGACCGAGCTGGAAACGCGTCCTGCCAAAAGCAGCTGGAAGTGCGTATAGTGCGCGCTTGTCGCTGGTGACTTGTTTCAGCTGGTTTATGACTATTTTGGGTTTGTTTGTAAATTTTAGTTTTTTTTTGTTTATTTTTGCAACCGAAGCATCAAAAAAGACACATGATTTCGTTCATTCATTTTGCTTTCCTCAAACCAACAAGTGCAGAGACGAAAATGCGAAAAACGCTGCTGAAACGCGCTTCCTGCAACTGCAAGTCGTTTCAAGTCACTTGAGGTACCAGCTTGTTTCGACTTTTTTCGCAAGTGTTTTCTGCTGGTTTTTGTTGCCTTCTTGTTGTGTTTTTATTTCAATTTTTTTTTGACAAAAAAGAAGATCGATAAAGAACGCACATTAAAAAAACGTACATTAGCTGCTGGCCCAAGATTTTTTGATGCTATGACTCAGCGAAAACGCACTTCAAGCCGCATGAAGCCACTTGATCATCCAACTGGTTAAAACTTTTTTAACTTTTTCTTTAGGTTTTGTTTTTGTTAAGAATAATCTAAACAAAGTTGCTATATCTTGTTGCTACTATTTTTGTTTGTTTACTTTTGTGTTTTAAATTAAATGGAAAGGAAGAGCGCACATAAGAAAATTTGATAATCTTCGATTCTCTGTTTTAGATGAAACGCACTTGCAGCTGCTAATCGACGAATTGCTTCACCGGCTGGTTTAGCTTTTTTCACTATTTCTCTTTTTGTTTTCTGTGTGCAACAGTTGATAGAAATTTATCTTCGTTGCTTCTTTAAAGTGCTGTTTCTGTGTGTATTTTTTGCGGTCAAGAAAATACAGCATAACAACTGAGCGCAATTTCGTGTTCTTGTATGCTTATTACTTTTCTTGTTGGTCTTCTTTGTTGCTATCGTGTGGTTCTTTGTTTTTTGAATGAATGAATTCAAGGAAATACAGAATCGATCGCGACGCTGGCAGTCAAGTGTGCTGCAATTTGTTGTTTTTTCGTATATCAATATTTTCCGAGGAATTTAGTTTGCTAGCGCCAACGTTCCCAACTTTGTGGGAAAAATCCCTTTTCATTCGTTTGTTCATTTTACACACTTGCTTTTGTGCACTAGAAAAACAAAGACAAGACGAAGAAAAGGAGCAACAGTAAAAACAAAAAAAATTTATTTCCTTGTTTCTTATTCCATTTCATGTTATTTAACGAAAGTAATAACAAGCAAGTAAGAAACGTGTAAAATGAATCAAAACACAAGCAAACCGTGCGAGCGAGCGAGAAAGCAACAATCGGGAAGATGGAAACCAGCGCACAAGTCACTTGAAGTTGCAAGCTCGGCTGGCGCTATACGCACTTTGAGCTTGTTTCATATGATTGTATGTGCAGCGTTTTCCAGCTTTCCTTCTCGGTTCGGTCCGGTTCAGCAACAAGTCGCCACTATAAATGCGCCCTTACGCTTTATTTTCCCACAGCTATCGTTTGCCAAGATCAAGGAGGGAGTCTTTGCTGGTCCCGAAATAAAGAAGCTGTTAAAGGACGAAAGATTTCCTACACTATTATCACCTATCGAATCAGCAGCTTGGAACTCATTCAAGCTTGTTGTAAAAAATTTTTTGGGGAACCATAAAAGCTCTAATTTTAAGCAAATAGTTGAGGACCTAATCAAAAATTACGAAGCTATGGGTATGTTTTATTTATTATACATATGGTACTATATATGTATTAGAGTTCGATTTTTTAACTTTTTGCTTTATATTTTTGGATAGGAATACACATGTCATTGAAAATCCATTTTCTCGACTCTCATTTGGATTTTTTCCCTGAGAACTTAGGGGTCGTCCATAAACTACGTTACTGATTTTTCGGTTTTTTTTACCCCCCCTCCCTTTGCGTTACTTTTCGTAGTGCTTTTCAAAACCCCTCCCCCCTCCCCCCCCTAAAGTAACGTAACATATGAAATTAATTCATTCCAATGATTATATATTTTGACTAGCTCTGACAATTTTCACTAGTAATAGTGACTAGTATGACTAGATACATTAAAGGAACAATTGGAAAAAAATCAATAATTAATGTCATCTGTAAAAGCTATTCCATCTGCGATCCAAGATTCGATGCTCTCAATCACTAGGATAGAAGAAGCTGGTAGCTTTGTTGAGGATTCTTCAAAATAGAATTTTTCATCGGATTCTATGTCGACCCATTCAGGTGAATCCTCATTTCTAAAGGCTGCACCCGAGCTGCACCAAGTTCTGTGTTTTTGTGTAAATGCTTTCTGAAAATTGATTTATTTAAATAGTATTTTTTATTCCGATTTATTGTAAACGATATAATACAAACTTATGGCAATTCATAGAAGTTTTAAAAACGAAATACAAGCCGCAGGTAGGACACGACCTTGAACCGATTTCTTCTTTCTGAGAAGGACAGTACATGTCATACGGTATCTCCTTTGATCAAGAACATTCAGGCCTTAACGTCAAAGCCTGTCGCAAAAGCAAAGACCCAAATTTTTCAGACGTGTGCTGAGATGGTGAAGGAATACCAAAAGGTTCCTGTGTCGAGGGAAAAGGTGGTGGAAGAAATCGTTGAAACAAAAGTTAACCATCAATTTAGACGATCAAACATAAACATGTAAGGTTAAAAATTTTTGAAATGATTGTGTTATTAATTAGAGGTTTTTCGTCGATTTTTTTAATTTTTGGTAACGTTACAATATCTAAACACCTCCCCCCACTACCGTTACTTATCGTAGTGCATTTCAAAACCTTAATTGGTAACGTAGTTTATGGACGACCCCTTAGGAGATGTAAGCGACGAACATGGCGAGCGTTTCCACCAGCAATTAAAGGAAATGGAACGACGCTATCATGGCTTCTATAACACCGCAATGATGGGTGACTACGTTTGGTCACGTATACGGCACACCAACAATGATGTCTACCAAAAACAAAGGAGGAGCCATCAGTTTTTTTCAGTTGCCGTAAAATGAACAAAAAAAACAATCTGTTTTAGGGGGAGCACACTACCTACTGAAACAGTGACGGCGCGCCGTGGCGCAGAAAAAGGTCCAGCAAAATATTTATTATAATTGTAATTTAACTACCTACATATAGAAATATTTCATCATGAAATCGAATCTACCACAAATAAAATTAAAATCGTTAAAAACCTAATTTTTAGTCGTTCACCAAAAAATTAATAAATCTTTAAATTGTCCATGGATTTTTACGGCTGGGGTCTTGTTTTCTTTGGAAAAAGGTGAACTATTTGTAAAAAATGCAAAATATTGGTTAGCATTACGTTTTCTATTGTTCCAACGACAGTAAATAAAATTGTCACCCCAAGTTTTACAGAAAAATGTCCGTTTTTCCAGTTATTTAAATCGGTAGTATCGACACGACATTACTTATGTGAAAACTTTCAAGGAATGAGTTGTAGAGAGTTTTATTATCTTTAATTTGAGTCATCATATATGAAGATCGGATAAGGGAGACCCAAAATATACCCAAAATAGTAAGTGCACCTCCAAAAATTTAAAAAAAAAATTCAAAGATTTTTATATCAAAAACGGCACCATTCTAAATTTTTTAAAATTTATTTTTGTGTTTAGGAGGTCAAAATCTATGGAAAAAGTTTAAATTTAATTTGAAGAGAAAAAAGTAATTTTTGTTGGCTGGTGTAATCTAACGTTACTGCTTACAGGATAATATTTGTGTCAAAAGTCAAAACTTTGAATTTGGAATTGTTTTTTTTTTTTAAGGTAACGAGTAATATTCAAAAATTCATTGTACGAAGATTTTCTATATATGATAATGTTATTGGTGTCAAACAAACGTATGATTACAGCTCCGCTAAAACAAAAGATACAAAATTTGTTGATATTTCGTTAAATAATCTCAAAACTTTTGGCCCGTTAGCGCACATAACATGATTAATAGTGGTAGATATATTGATTGAAAAGTTGATATTTTTTTTTAAAATACAAAATATTATTTTTAATTTTATGGTGGGTAGTTTAGATTCTATATCAACAATACTAGGCACTTGCTTAAAACGTAAAACATCCTGTATCTTGAAAATTTTACAATATACGAGAAAACTGAGAAAAGGTTTGGAACCAGTGTTAAAAGTACATATAGAAGTGTTAATGGGTTTACCAGATCCGAAATTGTAAACTAGTATTATTTATTCAAACATGTCTGAATATAAGAGTACTGTTATTATTTCGTTCGCAGCTGTTCAATAAAAATAAAAGAATTATAATTAAGTTTTATTTAGTTTCCTATAATATATATATAATATATATATATATATTATTTCGTTCGCAGCTGTTCAATAAAAATAAAAGAATTATAATTAAGTTTTATTTAGTTTCCTATAATATATATAATATATATATAATATATATATATTGTATATATACAATAATAAAAAAACATTATCTTCTTTTTAATTTGTTTTGGATACTATTGCTATATGAAATAAGCATTTCTATTATGTTTTCGAAAACAATTTCTATTATGAAAAATTAACTTAAAAAGTTATGTTTAGCTTATTTTGGCCCATTAAAATTTTGAAAGGTTTTTAGATTAATTTGGCTTTTATTTTTTTCATAGAATCACGAAATCGACATTTTAAAAATATCGTTAAAGAACTAAAAAAAAATGCATCTCAACGAAATTTTCAAAATAATATGTCTGTTCCCTTTCTCGATTCAAGAACTTGAAGTTGCTTGAAAGCGATATTTTACAAATTTTTGAATCTCGAGATAAGAAAAACATGCAAAATGTCACTATCTATTATATTACAATTACTTGAAGTTAGTACGGGAACAGACCTAATAAGTTAATAAATTCAAAATAAAGATTATGACCTAATTCTGATACACAAATTAAAGATTATGACCTAACTCTGATATATAATGTTTTAAAAATTTGCAAAAAAACAAGCAAACAGCTTGATTGAGACCAGATTCTAAATAGGATTGATGAATCGCGAAAAAAATAAAATGTTTAACTGATATTAAAACCAAAAATTGTAACAACCACGATTATAGCTTTCTAGTTTACTGTTTTGTTTCCTAATCAGGTAATACATATAAAAATATTGTTCTTTTTTGTTAGTTTCATTAACACATTAGAAAACAAAATTTTTACATGTAAAAATTCAAAATTTTTTCAGCTCATACTAAAGCCATGTTGCTATCAAAGCAACATATCTTAAAAGAGGTAAGAGAGGTCATAGTAGAAAAATGTGAATCAGAATAAACACTTAATTATTTGTGAAAACAAACAAAAAGGAGCTCAAATCTAATATCATCACAACCAGTTGGAAAAACCTTAATTCATTTAAACGCAATATGCAAATTTGTTTAGTAATTTTAGGGGAAGACGGAAACTTACATAACAAAACTACACTTGACATTTAAAGTGTTAAAGCTCATTCGGTGTGGGTGGAAAAACTATTTTAATAAAATAAAATTAAGTAGGGACCAGCTTTAACACAATGGTGAGAATAAAAAAGATAATTTTGTCAGTTTGAAAAGGCAACAATGAAGGGGAATCGAAAAAAGGACAAAAAAGAAAATGTGAAAAAAATGTATAGCTATGGCAAAATATTTGCCACAATGAGTCTACTCTCACGTGTTTGTACCACAAGATAAAAAAAAATCAATAACTTTATGGAAAAAATAATAGCAAAGAATGAATTTGATTTGTTGCAAAATCCCAAGAGAAAATTCAGCAAAACTTGAAAAAATAAAAGATTTTTCAAGCACTGATTCAACCATTAGGGAATTGTAGCTGACGAAAATAGCCTTAAAGCAGGCTGTGAAAATGAATTAATGAAATACAAGCAAAACCAAGCTGGAATTTATATAAATATTGCTGAAATCAAAGCGGAAACACCACAAAAAAAAGAGGAGAAAAAGAAAAAAAAAAAAACCACAAGGAACTAAAACGGACAAGGCCACACAAGTGCAGCCATTGTGAAAACAAGAGCAGTGGAAAAAATTCATTTTGGTTCTAGCCAGAACTTAGCTTTAAATTGGCTAGATTCAATGAATTGTTTTATGTGCTGAAAGAAATGGTCAAGGAAATCAGTTTTTTTCTGTTAAAACTTAAAAAAGAAATAATAATTTATAGCATAAACTGATTTAGTTGATATCAAAGTAAACTGTTTATAATATGCAAAAAAGATAATCAATAAATGGGTTTTCCGGTTGCTGGGTTATGTGCCCAATGGGTCAGAACCTAATGTAATCACAACAAAAAATCCCATAACAAATTCAATAATCAAAGAAAAATTAAAATAAAAAATGCGAGGCACAAAAAAAACAACAAAGAATATATGTAAGAAAATAATCAATAATAAAAAAAAAAATAAAAGTCGGTTATGAGCTAGAGAACGATAAAGGAAAAAGGGAAAGCGACTAAAACATTCCACAGAATGAATTAGCGTCAATATTAAAAAAACAGAGTTTTCACTAAGTAAATAAGTCATTTTGAAAATTAGCTTAATTTGAAACTAATTAAGAGATATTAAGTCAAAATAAAATAAAACATCAACAGCTATGTAAAATAAAATTTATTCACTGCATCTGAAAATTACTGCAATTTTTACCATTAAAACTCCTAACAAAAATTCAAGTTTAAAGCGTTTCAAGGTTTTACTGTATTTTATGTGAACTAAAAATGTAAAGTTTGGTCAAAAAAAGACACAAATTATTTTATTAATAGCTTACATAAATACTTTGTATTAAACATTGAAAAGTTTCGTTAAAAACATGTCAACGAAGAATATTTTGTAATATCAACAAAAAAGTGGAAAACTTCAGATCACATATTTAATATCTTAAAAAAATAACACTTACAAAGAACTAAGGAAAATAATTACTAAACAGTCTTTAAAGAATCCAAATAAAATTTAAACAAATTAAGTAAAAAATTTAATTGATTTATTTAAATAACAGTATATATAAAATTTATGAAATAGTTAAGATATTAAAATAAATGCAAAATATTATTAAAATTAATTTAACGAAATGAAAAAAGCAATAATGATGACTAAAAATAAATAATAATAATTTATACAAATAATAAAACCAATAAAAAAATAAAAAATATAAATTATTAAAGTAAAAATGTCATATAAGTATTTAATGGAACAATTGTTTTGTTGTCCGAATTCATTTATATATTTAACATTTTCATTGTGTTACTAGAATACACTTGATTTTTAAACTCCTCAAAATACTAAAGCGTTAAAAGTTTTAAATAGATTTTTTTATATTTATAAGCACAAAGTGTTTTATTTCTTCATTATTATTACAATTTATGTATTATAAATGTAGGAAAATTTACAAAATAGAACCTTTTCATACTGGAAGTTTTTGATATTCTTTTTAAACTATACTGAAATAGTTTTGTCAGATTAGAAATAAATAAAAAAAAAATCAACGGCAGACCAAAGTCATCAAAGAAGTATGCAACATTTTTGTTATTTCGTAATACAAAAAACTTTTCCGATTAGCTTATTGCTATTTATACCAAAAAATATAACGAGTTAAAGTTTTGCTCTCTACAATTTTAATAGTTTGGATTAACAATTAAGCAGTATGCAGTAATTTGTGCGTTGAACAAACACACACATACATATGTTTATAAGCGGTGGATAGAGTAAAACTGCAAATCATTAAAATTTATCAAGCGACCCACTTCATTTTCAGCTAACTGATTTTGTGGCGTGGAATTTTTTGCATTTGGCTGTGAATGTGTGGGTGAGTGTTTATTTAGATGAATGGCGTTGTATTGCTGCTCGCCATGCTTTAATTTGTGAGTATTTTTTTTTTGTTTTTGTTGGCATAAACAAAAAAGTGCCAAATTGAATTCAAAAACTTTGATGATAGTTTAATGAATGTTTGGTTGGCTTGATTTAAATTGACATTGTTGAAGGCTTTACAAAATAACACCCGATTTGTCAGCACGCGTTCAACTCGAATGTGCAAATAAGCTTTAATTAAACTTTGTCGTTTAACTTTATTTGCTATGATATATAGGATGATATGGCCTTAAATAACTATTATACAGTGTTGCACAAAACAATAGCAACAAAATCAGTACGCTGCTACAAAATCGTGTATCTAAACATTAGGGACACACAAAAATTATTATAAGAACCCAAGCATATATTCATATATCATATTAAAAACAAATCATATTCAAATTGGGTTTTGTTTTTTTTATTAAATGTAAAATAAATGTGACTGCATTCAGTTTGTCTGAGAGCAAAACAAAAGCAACATAATTAATATTTGGTGTAAGATTCATTATTCTTGATAACCGCTGCACATCTGAGCGGCATCAACTCTATTAAATTAGATATGTTGGCATTAGGTATATGTTCCCAATTAAGTTTCAGGGCTTCATACAGTGCAGTCTTATTGGAAAACTTTTGGCCAAAAAGTCTTACCTTCAAAATCCAAAAAAGATTTTCAATGGGATTCAAGTCATTGTGACTGTGCCGGCCAATCAAGGACTTGAATCCCATTGCCTCTAATGTAATCTTTGATGTGCTTTGAAGTATGCTTCGGGTCATTATCAGGCTGAAACGTTCACTGAAGCGACGTATTCCATTCTAGATGGTTCAACTTCATTATAGGAAAAACAAGTGCAGACCATAATGCCACCGCCTCCGTGTTTAAAATTTATTTTGCAGTTTCTGGCTTCAAGTACCGTGCACATCTAATCTGAATTAATCGAGTTAAACTTTGATTCTTCGCTAAAAAAACGGTTTTCGATTTTTGAACGGTCCAATTTAGGTGCTCTTTTGCAAGACGAAGTCTAAAAAACAATTAATTGCAACTTGTTGTCACAATTTCAAACAAAATTGTTTAAATTGTAACAAATCACCTTGTTTTTTATGCTTAGATGTAAGCAATGGTTTTTCTGCCGTTCTGTAACTTCTTTAATCGTTCTCAACGGCTCGTCTTCAAACAGTGCTGTGATGGATATCTAAATAAAGTGTCCGAACAACCTCTTTGGATGTGACAAATGCATTTCGTTTGAACATGCCACAAATGTTCCTGTCATCACGCAGCGATGTCTCTGCGCCCGCACTCTTTAATGCACCGTTGTTATGTCTTTTGCGATGGTATATTTCTTTATTAATCTGCAAACTATTGACCGATTAATATCAAACTGTTTCTCGTTAGATATTTGCGAATTTACGTTTGTATATTTGGAAATAATTTGTAATTTAAGAGCTTCACAGTATTTAAAACATGCCATTATAAATGGAACAGTCAATGTCAAAACTAGCGCAAAAACAAAACTAAACTTAAATGTTTATGACTTACAAAAAACACGTGCTTCACAATAACGGAACTTTTACCAGTACATCTTGGAACTTCTTTTCTCTTTTTATATTTTTCAAGTTTTGTTGCTTTTGTTTTGCTCTCAAACAAATTGAATGCAGCCACATTAATTTTAAATTTAATAAAAAAAAACAAAACCAAATTTGAATTTGATTTGTTTTATATATGATGTATGAATATATGCTTTGATTCCTATAATCATTTTTGTGTGTCCCCAATATTAAAAAAGATACATGATTTTGTTGCAGCGCACTTATTTTGTTGATATTGTTTTGCGCAACACTGTATAATGCTTTTAGGCTTAGTTTACATGAAATTTTAGCTTGTAGTTTATTTAAAATTTGCTTGCGAACTCTCTTTCAATTAGCTATAAAAAATGGATTTTTTATGATGCCCAAATGTTTACTATATTTAAAAAAAGTTTTGAAAGAATTTAATTGTGACTGCAAAATTTTTTCTTTCATAAATAATAAAACTATGCGTAGTACTTGGGAATGATATAAAACTGTGCGAAAGGCCCAATTCTTAAACATACGATTTTTGCTACTCTTGAATAATCCTATAGCATTCAATTAGGTTATTAGGGCGTTCAAGATACTGCCGACCTTACAAAAAAAAAACACGGTTTTTGCCAAAGTTATTGTTTATTCTTTTACATAGTCCCTTTCGATGCACTTATTACAATCACTTCCTAACATTCCGATGCCCTTTGAATGGTTAGATTTCTCAAGATCTCCAAAATACGCTTCAGTTTTCAATTCGACCTTTTCATTCATAAAAGTCCCATAGGACATTCATAATAGGCCCAAATTTGGAGAATATGAGGAATGAGGAAGCGTAACTGTTGCAATTTGGCCATGGTTTCGATCGATTTGTGAGCTGGAGCATTGTCTTGCAAAAATATGATTTTTTTTTGTTAAATGCTTGCTTGCGATTTCGTATTTTAATCTGTCCTTACAGTAAAAGTCGATGTTGATTGTTTTTCATTTTCTCAAATAGACGATGAGCAAAATGCCACTTGAATCCCAAAAAACACGCTAACGCCTGTCCGTCGGTTTGTTGAGTCTTCGCTCGCTTTGGTTAACTACCCCTGGGACCTACCCACTCTTTTGCTGATTCTTTAGATTATGGTGTATAGTGGTTGATCCATGTTTCATCCATGGTCACTATTTTAAGCAACAAATCGGTCGGATTTTGTTTAAACGTGTCTAAACATTGTTGAGAAGTGCAAACACGTTCATGTTTTTGATTGATTGTTAAAGAACGCGCCATCCATCTTGCAGCCAGCTTTCTCTTGCCCAAATGTTCATGTAAAATTGAAATCACCGACCCATTTTATATGCCTATGGGTGTAGCTATCCCACTCACTTTCACTGTCGGATTGTCTAATATGAAATCGTGAATTTTTGCAATACCGGTGTCCTCATCTTTTGTGCTGATTCGAGCTCTTTTGAATTCTGCAATATAATATTTTGCGATCGTGGCGATCGTAGCCTAGTGGGTATAGTGCGTGGCCCCTAAGCTAAAGAACCGCGTTAGCCCGGGTTCAATTCCAGCTCAGACAGAACGTTTTTTCAATTGAATTAATTTTTCTGTTCGGTCGTCACCTCTCTGCAGACAATGGCAAACCTCAGAGAGTAAAAATTGCCATGTAAAGCTTCTTGAGAACATGAGCCGTTCGGAGTCGGCATAAAACACGTAGGTCCAGTTCTCGGTCATTTGTGATCAAAATTTAATAACACGCACAACACAATTGACCAATAGAAGCTAGGTCAAAGTCCTTCCAAGGGCTGAAATGGCCAGTTTATTTTTTTATTAATATAATATTTTACGGTTACGGTTGAATTCGACGGAGCAGATTCACCATAATATTTATCGACCGTTTCTTTTGTTTCTTTGGCACTTTTGTTACGCAAAAATTAATGCTTAATCATGGCACTAAATTCTTCCTTATCCATTTTTGTAACAATACTAACACTTGTTTAATGTAGAACACTGTAATGTCACTATTCATTGACAGATCGTTCTTACATTTATGGTGTGTTTATGTTAAGGTTGGCACCCGTCAAAAATGTTATGCATTTGAAGAGTGGTGAAGTCACTGGGAGATCGGAGGAATCTGTAATGCTCTAGTAACACTAGTGAACAATTTGGTAAAAAATTTTTGCGCGCCGAAAACAACATTACTAGTTCGATTGAGTACTGTTTTTGGATAATAAAAATCATTAAAACTTTTCTAGTTTCTAGGTTTCCTAGGATTTGTTTTTTTGAAGAATTTTTCGATTTTTTAATAACTCTAAAAGTATTTATTTATTTTACAAATTTTATAAATATTTACAACTGAAACATTTATACCTTTCATTTAAGCTATCATTTGTACTGATTTGTCGATTTTTGTAGAAATTTTCTGAATACTACATTTGCTAAAGCGTTTAAAATATACCATTTTTTAACATTTCTCCATTTTAAAGCACGCAAAAATATAACTTTGATGTATATTTTGGTTTTACAAAGTATGTTTGGATATTTCACTTATTGCGGTTTTAGTGAAAATACTCAAAATAACCTGCACCAAAGTCGACTTGGTGAGTTCGTACTAAAAAATCTTCAAACTTTAAAAATCCAATTATCATAAACTAAACTAAAGATATTACTTACAAGCAAAAATCGTAATTTTAAGTTTTAATAAAATTTGCAACACTGTAAACACTTTGGCAATGAGTAAAATTACGGAAATATTTATTATATAAATGAATAAAATGAATGAATTGAAATGGAAACGGAATGAATGAATATATTGCCAAACGCCCATAAAATGTTATCAGTGAAACTGCATGTGTAAATTATGGTCGAATACTGAATTCCGTGGATGTGCGATCTATATCGCAAAAGCTATTCAATTTCTCAAATTTGGGTTGTATGGGAGATGCCACGCCCCCTTGTCGAACGCCATACAATGTAATCAGTGAAACTGCATGTGTAAACTGAGTTCGAATACTGCATTCGGAGGCTGTACGATCTATAACTCCAAAGTTATTCAAAATAGCAAATTTGGCTGGTGTTGGAAGTGCCACGCCCACATGTCAACTCCCATAAAATGTTATCAGTGAAACGGCACGTGTAAATTGTGGTCTAATACTGAATTCCTTGGCTGTGCGACCTAAAATTCCAAAACTATTTGATCCAACTCTTTGATATCGGAAATTTGGGAGGAGTGGGAGTGCCACACCCCTTGTACAACGTCCATAACATGTTCAGCCCAATCACTGAGTCCCGTCGTAGTACGATACCGTAGAAACTACGGAAAAGGCATCACTGAGTTCATTCGTAGCGCCATTCGTAAGATTTTTAAAGGAATTTCTTACGACGTGTTTTGGTTGTGGGAGAAAATTTTGATAAAAGTTCATACAGTAAAAGTGGTTCCTCCTAAAAAATAAAAAAATCTACGAATGAACTCAGTGATATTGGAATGAACTCGGTACTCAGTGCTATCACTGCTGGTTATCAGGGAAACACCACGTCTAAATTGTGATCAAATACCGAATTTCGAGGCTTTGAGACCTATAATTACAAAGCGATTCGATAATGAAAATTTGGGTGGTGTGGAGAGCCACGCCCCCTTGTACAACGTCCATAACATGTCATCTGGGAAACTCCACGTGTAAATTGTGTTCGAATACCGAATTACGAGGCTTTGATGAGACCTATAATTCAAGAGCTATTCGATATCGCATTTTTGGCCTGTATGGGAGGTAGTTTTGAGTATTTTCACTAAAACTGCAATAACCAAAGTATTGAGAATGTTACAAACATAATTGGTTCCTTAAAATTTAAAAAACAAATGGTTCCTTAAAAAAATATTCTTTTTTAACAACAAAGAAAAAACGAAACATATTTTTTAAACTTTTTCACAAATATAGTATTCAGAAGACTTCTACAAAAATTGTTAGATCAGTACAAATTATAGCTTAAATGAAAGGTATAAATGTCTCATTCGTAAATATGTATAAAATTTGTAATATAAATAAATTCTTCTGGAGTCAAAGGATCATAACTGGGGACATATTTTTCAAAACTCCAAAAAATCTAATAATTAATTTAATAAAAATTCGCACTAACTTAATATTTTAAAATATTAAAATACATTTACGATACATTTTGAAATCTTTTATTAGTTTTTTTGTACTTTTGAATGCTTTTATTTTCTATATTTATTAATTTTAATCTTTTCTTGTTTTTTAGGTAAGTCATTGCTGCTGTCAAAGTATATTTGCTGTCTTTCATATATGACGAATTTTTTGTCAAACGAGCTAAGTATAAAATTGTTTTTATATTAAAATTGCAATTTATTTGTTTGAGTATAGCCGTAAATGTTACAAAAATAAGAGTACATTTTGAAATAAACCGTAAGCTTTAAACTGTAAGTGCATGCATTATATATTGCAAAGCTTTATGAAGCCTTGCAATTTTTGTTAAATGTAATTTAAATTCAAATAATTTGCTTACTGTTTATTCTAAAATAGATTGCAAATAAATCCTTAATAAAAAAGGCACAGTTTCGATAGTATCGTAAGTATAGAATTCCTTTTTATATAGTAACCAGTATTCCCCGGAAAACGTTGTCCTGCCACAGACAGCCTTATTTCCATGTATGAAAATGCCAAGAAATGACAAATATATTCACCATTTTCAGTATAGCTGCCGAAAGTAACCAAATGAACTAAATTACCAAGTTTTAGTCTAATACGATCAAAACCGTGCGAAATATAGCATTTTTATTGATTTGGAAGCGGTAAAATGGGGTGTGGTAAAATTATTTTCCTTAAACCATCTCGTACTCGAAACAAGTCTACTGCCAAAATTTCAGCTCAATTTAGCTTAAACCTGGCGACCTTTACTTCACTCCACGCTGACTCCCCGAAAAGTGTGTTTAAATAGAGTAACACGGGGCATGGAAACTAGATATCTGCATGAGTGCATAAAAAGCTACCCAAGAGACACTCTCTGAAATTTGCGTCATAGCGTCATTCAATTCTTTCGCGAAACGCATTGAGTTCATGAAGAAGAGGGATGAAGTTCATTGAGAATGAGAATAGCGAATTCTTTGTTCTCACTGTTCTCGCAACTTCCATGGATCGCACTCAGCAGAACCCACTATACATTGTTCATTGCTTGTGTGGAATGAGTGAAGGTTGAACTGAAAAATGATGGCACGGGTGAGGCATGTTAGTGCCCCAGAGATGAGTGTGGTGGCTGCATTCAAATGATTTGAATTATAGAAAAAATTCAAGAACATTGAATTTAATCTTGCATGAAAATGCATGGGCATACGCTTAATATTTTAGAACTTTAAAGTTATTTATATGTTTTTTTAATTTATATGATACTTTAATATGTGTAAATAAATATATATACATTAAGATATAAGAGATATTAAAATTTTTTTTCAACAAACAAAATAAAAGTCGACTCTAAATTTTGACAACATATTGTATTAAAAAACTCAAAAATGATTATACTAAATTTAAACTCGACTTTTGTTTTGTTTATGAAGACTGACCTATGAAAATAATATTAAATTAATTAAATGCGCAATATGACAACCAAATTAGTTAAGTTCCAAATTGTATACATTTGTATACAATTGTATACATTGAAATCATCTACACTTTTAATATACTTTGTTTGAAAGATTAATGTAGGGTTTGTTGAATAAACTCTTAATAGCACAGGTCTTTTATACGTACATATATATTTCGATGTTTATGTTTTTTAGAAATGATGCGAAAGATCAGTAGTGCCACTTGTAAAATTCGATTATTATGATACCTGCAGTAATAATACATAGTTTTTTTAAGTATCTTAGGGTTACATTGCACGTTGGAAAAAAAATGTCACTCAATTAAAGACATTTATTTTGAATAGACTTTAATACATAGAGACTTATTTTTTTTTACGTAAATAATACCAAAACAAGTATTGCAAAATATATTTGTTTTTGTTTTTAAAAGCTCCTTGTTCTTCGTTTTCAGCAGGGGCTAAAAGTGTACTTGTCGTTACAATCTATACTAGAAGTATGTAATTAAAACATTTTGGAATATTCTTTTTGTATAGTTTACGTAAAAAATTAAGTCTCTATCTATGTATTATAGTCTATCAAAAATAAATGTTTTAAATTGAGCAAAAAGACAAAAAATCCCTTTGTTTTATAGTTTTATCACAATACCCTTTGAGCCTTTTTATTTTTTCCAACGTACAATGTAGGGCCTGCTATTTTGGATTGTTTTGGCGATTCCAGGATTTTTGGGATTGCAAATTCAAATCCGGGGAATGCAACTGACTAAACAAACAATTTTAAACAATTTTTATAATTGAAAGATCTTTTGTTTTATAATAAAACACACGTAAAAAAACTAAACTGAACACGTAAACTATAAGTTATTGAAGCCACCGGAAATAATATTTTTTTTGAAAATCGAAATAGTGTTCTACAAATTTTAATAGCGATGAAACGCAATAAAATTATTTTTTAAAATGTTCAAAATTTAAAAATAATATAAAAAGAAACAGTTAAAGGAATAGTGAAATTCTAATTGTTTAAGGGAGACCGGTGGTATAGAGAATGTCTTCTGAGAATTTTAAAAACATTTTAAAAATAATTATAAAAAAGGAACAATTTCAGTATTTTATTTAAATAATACGTTACAAAAAACTATGCGTATACTTTTTTATTAATTTGGTCACCCGCTTTATTTTTATAATTTGATTCGTATTGAAAAGCATTGAAAGTTAAACTTAATGATTACTTTTTATATACACTAAGAAAAAAGCATACTAAAATAAAAAATGTACTCAATAATTAAGAAAATTTTACTTGTTTTAGCTCCTAGGAATTTTTTGTTTTCTTCAAATGGAATTTTTTTTTTTTGATAGAAAAAAACAAATTTCTAACCAAAATTTTAATTATTTCATTCAAATAAAAATTATTTCTTTCAAAGAAAAATATACATTCAGAAAAAAAAACTTCCTTGGCTAAAACAAGTAAAATTTTCTTAAGGTACTATTACAGTGTGTAGCTATAAAAAAAAAACATTTTTTTAGTAATTTTTTTTACCTAGTATTATTAGTTTTAATGATTCAAATTTCTTACATAATGAAGAATTATTCATGGGAAATATTTTTGTCTTTATAGTTGTTGTTGTTCATTTTCTACAGGTCGTTGAAGTTAGCGTGTTAAAAAATTGTTGCAATTGGCTTCTCTCTCTAGCATTTACAAAGCGTCTGAAAGTAAAACATCAAAGTGCATTCTTGAGTTAAGGGTTGTAGTTGAGCACTCAACCTACGCCAATAAAAAAAAAAAAATAAAAAATTGCATGCGTTGAAAAAGAAATGTACGAAAAACCCCCTTTTTTGCCGGAACTTTCAGCCATACAAAAAAAGTATAAAAGTGTTTTGGCTTTTTATAGGTCTAGTGCTTAACAGAGTCTATGAGGATCACAATAAATTGAAGTATTTCCTGAAGCAGCACTTTATACAAATACAAAATATTATTCGATTACGTTAAATAACATGGTCGTAAAAAATTTTTTTACTAGAAATGTAAAATTGTGGTAATTTTGACTTTGGGTATTTTACGAAAACAATCCAACAATGTAAAATTTAAAAAGCCAGATCTTGGATAACTTTACTTTCCAATCTTTAGCTATTTTAGAAATTACTTCAACAAAAATTAGGATAAAAGATTATAGCTGTTGAAACTTTCCTATTTTCAAAAATCCTCAAAGTGCCTTTTTATCACTGATAACTAAAAAAAATATCATAAGAAATCGACGAAACTATGTTTCTCATTAAAAATGACTTCAGGTATTTATAAAATAATTCTGATTTTAGTTAGAAAAAAGTTGGAATTCCAGAGCTGCCAACATATCAGACCCTGGTTTTAGGGTAAAAAATACCCAAAACACCATGACAAAATTTATGTACATTATAAAAAGACTTTTAATTCCACCAAATAAAATTGTATTGAACTGCTGTAAGATATTATGACCTGTGGTAAAATTCTTTATTTTGCACATAATATAAGAAAATCATTGTACAAATGATTATTAAAATATAATTTAGTCATAGATCCACCATAGATATATGTGTAAGAAATAGTTTTCCGTATTTTCTGTATAGTTAATTGTATTTTATATTTACCGTTTTCTTACCTTATTTTCTTTTATTATCTGATTAAATTGCATTGAAATCCATCATCCCCAATTTTAAAAATTGTAGAATTAATTTAAAATTCTTAAAATCTGTCTCAAGGTAATGAAAATGTTACATTCTTAACATTGCGCGATGTCGTTTCCAAAATAAATTTTACTAACAGACATCTTAAATAATATTCTCAAAAAATATATTAAAAAAATATTATTAAATAAAAGACACCTTAAATTTAGTTTTCAATGACATTAAATGCCATACAGTATGCATGTTTTCTTTCCACACACATTTCTCAAACCACTCATTTGTATTGCAATCATTTGAATTAATAAATGCCTTCATGAATTCTCAGCTCTACCGCTTGAATGAAGGTTGTACAAAATATATTGCTGATCATCTCTCACCGCAGTCGCTGCTCTGTGGCACCATCATTTCTTGTTTTCTCTCGTGATGAACACAGTGGGTCGGTTAGTTTTGTTGTATGGCGCAACGTAAAGACGAGGCACAACGAAGCACCACACAACTTCAGTGGCTGGGCTCATGAACATACATTTAAAAGCGATGGATTTCTTGAGTTATAAAACATACCCATGAATTCGGTTGTGCATTCATTGAATGAATGAATTCATGCAGATGTTTAATGGAAACCGATTTTTAGTACAGTTGTCGACAGTAACCATACAAACTAACAGCCCTATTCTGACAGCTTAACTAAGCTCCCCACATTAACAAAATAGTTAATATTAACAATTTGTTAAGGTTTCGTATTCTGCTGCAAATTTAAAAGCTCTTTTCCTTACAATTTTGTTAATAACAGAAAGAGTCTTAACAACGCATGAAATGTATGTTCTTAGATAGAAAATTATTGTGAAAATAATAAAAAATAAAAAATTGTAATATAATATTGAGTTTAAATACATTGAACTGAAAAATGGAAGAATTTTTTACTTATTTTAGGTGTTGATAATGAAATCTTTCAGTAGCCGTGGCAAATTTTTCAGGCGCTTGCAAAGTCACAAGCTGCACTCGAAGCATCTGTTTATATAGCGCATCTCTTTTTTCAATAGGCATATTGATTTTCACCATGCAAGGTGAACTTTAAAAGCTTTTTAAGCTTTTATGTTGTAAATAATTTTTAAGAATACCAACATTTACATAACATAACAATCAACTTAACAAGAGCTCCTTAACTATTTCTTGTTAAACTAACAACCAGAATAGGGCTGTAAATTACCAAATTTAAGTCTTATACGATCCAAAACGACTAAAATATAGCATTTTTATTGATTTGGTGGCGGTAAAAGGTGGGTTTTGCAAAGTATTTTGCCTAAACCATCTCGTACCTGACTGCCGAGTAGATTTAATCTCGAACAAATCTACTGCCAAAATTTCAAGTCAAGCGGTCAAGTAGCTTTAGAGTCTATAGGCGTCACACACAGACAGACATTACTTTGCTTTTTATATATATAGATAGCGTAAAATTCTGGTTTCTTAATTTATATTTTTCAAAACCCTTTTTCCCCTCTAGAGGACATTAAGTCATGAACAAAAATTTTTTTAGTAACATAAGCAAATCAGGAATCGTTGGAAGCGTTTTGACCGTTGAAGAAAAGTTATATGACGTCACTTTAATATCGCGCCCTCTATGCGACGTCACATAAAATTGAATATAGCGCCCTCTAGAGAACAGAAAGTAAAATAAACCTTAACTTCTAAACCACTTATCATAATTTGAGAAATGAGATATCGTTGGAAGCGCTTTGATCGCCCGCTGGCTATAAGCTGTGTGACGTCACACAACATTTATTATGGCGCCCTCTGGAGGACAGAAAGTAAACTAAAATCCTAACTTCTAAACTACACATCATAATTTGACAAATGAGATATCGTTGGAAGCTTTTTAATCGTCCGCTGGCTACAGGCCATGTGACGTCACGTAAAATGGCGCCTTCTGGAGGACAAAAAGTCAAATGAGGTATCATTGGAAACGTTTTGATCGTCCGCTGGTTATAGGTGTAACGTCACATACAATTTAATATAGCGCCCTCTAGAGGACATAAAGTCAACTAAACCACTAACAAGTGAGGTATCGTTGGAAGCGTTTTCCTCGTCCGGTGGTTAAAGGCTATGTGGCGTCAAATTTAATTTAATATGGATGGCGTCCTCTAGAGAACAGAAAATCGACTAAACCTCTATCTTCTAAACTTCTTATCATAATTTGACAAATCAGGTATCGTTGGAAGCGTTTCCTTTTAGTCTGCTTATTATAGGCTTTGTGAAGTCACATTCAATTGAATGTGGCGCCTTCTAAAGGACATAAAGTCATGCACCAAAAAAATTGTTTAAGTGCCATAATAAACATCTTTGTTTATAAATTGATCATCAAATAATTGCTTAGTAGTTAATACTTTCGATTATATAAAAATTGTATCCCCAAAATAATTTAAATAAAAAATGAGTTCAAAAAACTAAAACACGACTACTGAAGAGCGCTCTCTAAAAAGTATGAAACAAAAAATATGCTCACCTGAAATTGTTATGTATAAACTATTCAATTTTTTTTGTCTATTAAATAAACAACTAACTCATAATATATTTGATTGCATATAATACTAGTTTATAGTGGTACTCAAAAGATGTCCGTAGTCGTATGCCACCTACCCTAACAAACAATGCATTCTAACGGCAGTAAGCGATCAAAAGCTTTAGGGCAAAGTGCATTATACATCTAGATGGCGTCATATGACAATATATATGAGATGGCATACTACCACGTATATCTTCTGAACATCACTATAATTTACTATTTAATACAATAAAATATATTTTGTGTAAGTTGTTTAATAGACAAAAAATTTAATAGTTTCATACTTTTTAGAGAGCGCTTTTTAGCAGTCGGGTCTTAGTTTTTGGAACTTATTTTTTATTAATAATCAGCTTGAAATTTCTTCAAACGGTGTAGATTGATTGGTTTAAGTAACTGTAATAAAGTTCTACTGCATATGCTTGCTTGCAATGATATATCCAGAAATAATATTCTTGCATTGAGAAAATGTTTTCCTTACGAAAAAAGAGTTTAAAATGACTTTTTTTCAATTTCAAACTAATTGTTAGTATTTATCTTTAAGAAATTACGCAGTCGCTTTAGCTAGCAGTCGCTCTACAAGTTCTTTGTGTCATAATTAAAATATTCCATCTGTATGTAAAAATTAGTCTTATAGTACAATCTAACTAAAAATCAACATAGAGCCATCACCGCTGAGCTGAATGTCAAAATTGAAACATGACGCGAATTGTACATGTGAAAATATTAAAATTGAACAAGCCTAAAAATTTAAAAATAAAATATTTACGGTGTGCCAACAATATCATTTTTAAAGAAATAATTAATTTTAAATTAATTTTAAAGAATATATATAAATGGGTCAAATAATATATAAGGATATTTTATATGTAAAAAATTGCTATGGCGCTATTTTAAACCCATTTCTTGTATTACATGATTTTATAAAATAAAATTAAGAATCTTTAAACGATAATAGAGATGATATAATAGAGATGATATAATAGAGATCACATTGAAGTGTGATATCAGTTGCACTGACCATCTTCGATTTTGCTCAAATTTTGTCCTTAGATTGGGTTATGGTTTTGAAAACCAAATTCGAAGTTTCATAAATGAAGACTTTTTTTCGCGGACCCACAGCCATGCAAATGCCAGAATAGGGTCTTTTTTGAGACCACGTAGCTCAGTCAATTTAAACCCAATAAATGATGTATGTATTTTTAAGGAAAAAATATAAAACTTTTGTAAAAAAATGCAGTATGTTTCATAGTTTAACATCGCCTGAAACAGACGCTATAATTTTTTTATTTTCCTTTCCAACGATAAAAAATGAAGTCGTGCTCTTGAACAACTCGTTTTTATTTTGTATTGGTTTTAAAAAAAATTAAATCATGATCCAAAAGTGAACTTTAAGAAAAATATAAGATAGGTTAGGTTAAGGTGGAGGCAGGTCCTTACACCGGCCCACTAAGACCAAATTATTGGTCCGTTGTGATACCAAAGCATAAAAGAAGGGAGTAATTAAGTGAAACTTTTGTGTAGGATGTTTTTTAAATGTAACAGAAGCTGTTAAAACATACTCAATCTGACGCCTTAACCTCAGTCAAATCAACTTACTAAGCGTTCCTCTCCACAAACTTTCCTACCACCACCAACTACAACTTTTCGTCGTAAATCGATGTGTTTTAAAGTGTTTTTGATGAGAAATAAGAAAGCTAAAAACGTGGGACCATGGCCCGGCCTGGATTCGAACCCGAGACCCCTAACAGTGATGTCAGATAAGTACGAACAAATCAAAAATTATTTTAATTAGATTTTTCGAATGATTTTTTTTGACAGTCATATTTTTGGAAGCTTGTAGTTCAGAGGCAACTTATGTTAAAGCTACCAATCCCACGGAATTCAATAGTTGTAGTGTGCGACATATTTGTAATTCTTGAATTAGACCTGTACGGAAAATAAAAAAGCATGTCAATCCTGTTAATTCTTTGCCACTACAAAATGTAGTACTTAAAGGTACATATATATAATTGATACAAGAAAAATAATGCCTCATTGAAAATTGTATGCATAAATCAGAATTGAAAGTCTTCTTGCTTGAATCTTGCAGTGAATGCCTTATTTTTCCTCTGTGTAAAAAAGTTATCTCTTTGTTTTGTCTTAAAGTCCGCCTAAATGTATGCTACAAAAAATTATTTTGTACTGCCGTGTACTACATAGTCAAAAACTTGAAACTTTAAGTGCATTATTCTGTATTACGAACATGCACACCAACGATGAGAAAGACATGAAAAGCAATACAATTTTGTATGGAAGAAAGTATTGCTTCTCGTGTCTTTCTCATCGTTGGTGTGCTTCTTCGTGATACAGAATAATGCAGTAAGTTACTGAGTGCTCTACAACGCATTCTTGAAAAAAGTTTAACTTATCTTTAATGCTGTATACTTTTAGGAGTTTTTTTATTTCTTGTTTTTACCAATCGTTAGTGGATATTTTTTCCTTGAATAGATACATATATAGTTCTGGCCATAACTTATTATTTATTAGTTTTGTTCATTAGGGCCCAATATATTTCCCTACATTCGGGCGCAACTTCCATTACAAACTCATCTAAACAGCTTGATGGCAATTACTTCCGCTGGATTTCCAAACTTAACTGATTTTCTAATAATTTAATTCAGATTTTCGTGCAAAATGGTTCGTCCTTCACTGCCTCTTCCTACCGTATTCTAACACGTTATCATTTGCTTTTTCCCTTTCGCTCTTTTCTGCTGCCCAAGCTGTATGTCGCGCTCATTTTATTACCAGTAAAATAGCCGGAAGTTACTAAAAATATTCGTATATATATATTCTCTCAAATTGCAAAATGTTCATTTAATATCCCCAGCGCGTACCGTTGTACGAGTCGAAAAGGCAGAGCCGGGCGATAACGATGGAGACAGACACAAACAACAACAACTATAACAACATTACTTCAAATCCAATGTACTGTTAAGACTTCGCCGCTTCGTGCTGGCTGCAGTTAGCTGGTAGTTGATGTACTTGTGCCTGTTTGTGTGTGTGTGAGTGAGTACATATGAGTGTTTGTTGCCTTTTTGGCACTTTGACTGCTTCTTTCCTGTATTTTAACACCCTCACTAGTGGGTGGTGAGACTGACTGTCTGTGTTTGGGTTGAACATTTTCATTCTAATTTATGTGCCAGCAACAACAACAACAGCATCTACTAGAAGCGGTCTCAGACAGCAACAACAGTTGTTGTTGTTACCATGTTATGCACGTAGCTAATATAAATAAGTCTGTAAATATGAAATTTTATTTCGCAAAATTCTGCGGACTGCAACAACCAATATACAGCTAGTTAGTTCGTCTTATTGCAATCCTCGTAGTATGCAATGTTTATATTGGTAGAAAATTTTACATCGCTTAGTGCAGAAATGATCATCACTTTAAAATGCTTACTTTAATTTACTATAAACTTAAAAAAGTTTTTTTAAAATCGCATTTACCTTGAAAAACAATCTGGTTGGTATGCTAATTGTTGATCTGGCTTTGCAAAAATTCCAATTTAAGTCAGATTTTCCATACTTGCTAACATTTTTGCTATTTTCGATTCTGCCCATCTGTAGCAGTTTCTTTGTTGAGTCTTAACCAACATTTGAAAATTTTAAATAAAAGTCCTCTATGTTCGTATCTGCTTCCTTCATTTCCCAATCTTCACATCTCCCTCTTTCTCTAGCTTTCGTTCTATCTCTCTCTCGCTCTCTCTCTCTCCCTCTCTCTCTCTATGTTTATTAATTTTATTGGCTACATTTCAGCGTCAACTTAACTTTGTTTCCCATCCTTGTGTAATGTTGTTTCTGGGCTGGAGTTGAATAAGTAATCAGTTTGAATTTTTTTCTTTCTACTTCACTCGGCTTCTGTTGACATGCAACGGAAATGAAGCCAAAGTTAGAAAAACGAATATACGTCGTACATCTTTGTGCGCCTACACCTAGGCTGAAGTATTTAATTTGTTTTCCCTGACTAGACGCCAGCTGTACAGATGCCGCCTGTTTGTCTGTAAAGGAAAATAGAAAATTAAAGCCACTTTCCCGCATGCACATTAATTTATCTTGATAATAAAACTGCGTGTTTCTTCATTCCAATTTAAATTGAATTGAAATTGAATGCAGTAAATGAAGTTTTAATTGATTTTCTTAATAGTAAGACTTGTCGCAAGTGGCTTAAATCATTTATTTTAAGCAAAATATAGCATATTTGAAATTGATGATTTTTAAATAAAAGTTAGCATTTCGTGTTGAATTTTTTTTTGTCACCGTAAAAAAAAGGCAGCAAAATAAAAGTCTCTTACAATTTTATTTTAATTGGGCTAAAAATTATCGATTTGGCTCATTAACATTTGTAGCTGAAAACATGGATTTTAAAACAATTAAAATTAAAAATGAAAAGCGATACATATGAAAAGCGAAAAAACTATAAATAACCATTAAAAATTATATAAGTTTATTTTAAAAATGGTGCAAGTTCATTTGTCTTCTCTCGATATATTCAAAACTAAATATTTTATACGTTTCAGAGTAAGAATGAAGAATATGAATTTTCATTACTTAAATAATTTTTATTGAAGTTTAATTATAACAAGTATCGCCTGCGGTCGACATTCGACCAACTGTCTCTAAGCAGCGCACAAAAATTATCACTAACTTAGCGTATGTTAAGGCAATGTAGCGTAGATTTGAATAAAATAACATTAAATATGCGTAGATGACAGTATTCGTTTGTCATTTTTGTAGCGTTGAAGTTTTAGTACTGGAACATCTTATCAATGTCTAAAATTCTCTTTGACATCATGTTCTTCCATATCTTACAGTTTAGCTAATATTTAAAAAAAGCTCTTTCTACGCTGTTTCAGATCAAAGGTCACCAATCTACAATCCAACCATATTGTAGAAGCTTTCTCATCCAAACCTTTCATCCGATACCGCATTCTACCTCTTACTAATCCTGAGATCCCTTACTAATATGAATGTATACTTTCAGCGCTCATATTTCGGGTCATAAATCATCGATCTAAAGTCGAACACGTTTGTGCACATCTATAGTGCAGTACCTTTCGAATCATAGTTATACGTTTCATTACCCTAATTCTACAATTTAATTTCTTATCGTTACCTATCTAAATGTCAAAACATTTAAATAAAAATTATATACTTCACTTGCTATGCACCCGAGCTTTCAAATAATATAAGTTTTATTAAAATGTGTTGTATTAGAGTCGGTAATAAGGGGGCTAACGCTGCGTGCTTACGTATTAATATATAGATAATGAAATGGCTTAAAACATAGATTTGTGTAAATAATGTGGAGTGGCTTAAAATATTTTAAAATTTTTTCACAGAAATTATTGTATAAGACGTAGTATAACTTTGTAAAAAATATATAAACAACATTTTGAAAATTTTAATTTGCATCAAAAAATCATAGGGGCTAGGTAGCTCATGATTTTCAATGATAGAAACTACAGTAAGTAATGTATATAACGACATTGCTTATTGTGAACTATCGGTTATAACGAACCAAAATTGAAGTCCCGGCTGAAGGTCATACAAAATAGTAAAATTTTAATTGCTTATTGTTGATTATATTGTTGTTATTATATAAAACTAAGAAAAAAATTAATAAATAGCCAAAAATACAATATCGCTTATAGCTATCTATAGCTTATAACGTACAAAGTTATCGGTCCCTTGAAGTTCGTTATAAACATTACTTACTGTATTTATTGCACTTTGTGTCAAATTAAGCAGTTTTGGCAAATAAATGATATGTTATATAATAGAGTGAAAAAAGAAAATAAAAAAAAATACAACAAACAAATGTTCGCCTATTTTTTGAGCAAATATTAAATATTTTAGAGCTTTCTTTAAAACAATATTAAACATTGAATTGGTGAGATATCGGTGACTCTTTTCTTATTTTCTCAGACAAGGAAAATTTGATGGAAATCGATTGAAAAATTGCTGAGATATTTATTTGCAAAATCAAAACTAGAAATTTCAATAGTTTTTTCTCATTCTGAAGCCTCAAGGAAATGCGTTGTTCTGAGAAAATCTACCTTTTCGAGATATCTCAATTATTTATGAATTTTTTTTAATATACTATCCTTGAAAAATATTACCAAAAAAGCTTTCTTATCTATATAAATAAAAATCAAATGTCGTTCGTTGGTAATAGCATCAGTTGAGAACGGCTGAACCGATTTGGATAATTTTTTTTTTAAAATGTTCGTAATAGTCCAATTTAAGTTTTGTCGGAAAGAAAAATTGACCACGCCCACTTTTTCGCCCACTTTTTTCAATTTATCTAAAATCGGAAAACGGCTGGACCGATATGGATAATTTTTTTTTTCAAATGTTCGTAGTAATCCAATTTAAGTGTTTACTGAAAGAAAAATTGACCACGCCCACTTTTTCGCCCACTGTTTTGATATCTATATATATAAAATTAAGTGGCAAAACTTCCTGTTCGCATACTCCTCCTAGACGGCTTGCCCGATTTCAATGAAATTTTCAGGGGTGATTGGGGTCTGTGTGGAGGGTGCACATAAGAAATTGCATGTGTGTATCTTTGCAGGTTTTGTACCACACCCCCTTTTGTCGCCTACAAATCAATAAAAATGCTGTACTTAAGACGGTTTTGGTCGTATGAAATTAAAATTTGGTAAATAAGTTCGTATGATAACTATAATTAACTTTGAAAAAATGGGCGTGGTCACAATTCATCTACGCCTACTTTAAAGAAAATATCAAAATACTTCGAAACCATTGGTCCGATTGAGCTCAAATTTTGTAAGTACGCTTTGCTTTGAGTACGAGATGGTTTAAGGGGCAATGCCACACCCCCTTTTACCTCCCACATATAAATAAAAAATTGTTGTTATCGAATAGCTTTAGTTAGAGTTATGGGTCGCACAGCTTAGAAATTCGGTATTCGACCACAATTTAGACGTACCGTTTCTGTGATGAAATTTTATGGGAGTGGACAAGGGGGAGGGGCACCTCCGATACAACCCAAATTTGTGATATCGAATAGCTTTGAAGTTATAGGAATTCATCTTTGGAATTCAGTTTTTAACCTCAATTTACACATGCAGTTTCAATGGTTTTATTTTATGGGCGTTGGACAGGGAGGCGTGACATCTCCCTTACAACCCAAATTTGCGATATCGTATTGCTTTGAAGTTATAGGTTGACAGCGTAAGAATTCGGTATTCGACCTAAATTTATACATGCATTTTCAATACTTACATTTTGTCGTCGTAGGGCAAAGGGGAGTGGCACTTCCCATACAACCCAACTTTGTGCTATCAAATAGTTTTAGAGTTATAAGTCGTACAACGCCGAAATTCAGTATTCGACCTCAATATACACATGCAGTTTCATTGATTCAATCTATGTTCATTGGTAAGAGGGGCGTGGCACCTCCCATTTAACGTAAATTTGCGATATTGAATATCAGCGTCAGAATTCAGTATTCGGCCCCAATTTATACATGCAGTTTCATTAATTACATTTTATGGGCGTACGACAAGGGGGCGTGAAACCTCCTATTTAACCCAAATTAGAGATATCAAATAGCATTGGGGTTATAGGTCTCACAGTTTTGGAATTCAGTATTGGACCTCAATGTACACATGCAGTTTCATTGATAACATTTTATGAGCGTTGATCAAGGGGGAGTGGCACCTCCCATACAACGAAAATTTGTGATATCGAATAGCTTTGTAGTTCAAGGTCGCACAACGTCGGAACTCAGTATTCGACCAAAATTTACGCTTGCAGATTTACTGATAAAATTTTTTAGAGTTTGTCGGGGGGGCGTGACACCTCCAATTTAACCCAAATTTGCGATATCGAATAGATTTGGAGTTATAGGTAACTCAGCCTCAAAATTCAGTATTCGACCTCAATGTACTCATGCAGTTTCATTGCTAAAATTTTATGGGCGTAGGGAAAAGGAGAGTGGCACCTCCCATACAATCAAAATTTGTGCTATCGAATAGTTTTGGAGTTATATGTCGCACAGTTTTGGAATTCGGTATTCGACCTCCATGTAGACATCCAGTTTAATTGATTACATTCTATTAGCGGTGATGAAGAGAGAGTGGCACTTCCTATACAACCCAAATTTGTTATATCGAATAGCTTTGTGGATATAGGTCGCACAGTCTCAGAATTCAGTATTTGACCTCAATTTAGACATGCTGTTGAACTGATAACATTTTATGGGCGTTTGAATAGGGAGAGTGGCAGCAACGCGCCGGGTTTCAGCTAGTAAAGTTATATTTCTCAATCAACGACTTTTCACATAAATAGACGTTGTACTAAGAACATCTATTGTTTTTTCAAAATTTTCTGTTTGTAAGAAATTTCACCATCATAATATATATTTAAATTTGTTACATAAAAAAACGCTTATTGTAAAGTATCCGCAAGAGAAGACAAAAAATTTCTAAATTATTTTTTGCACATCTTCTCGATGTCTAAAATTCCCTCTAACATCATGTTTCCATCTCTTTTATGCTTGGTTTTCACTATGTCATTTTATGACGACACAAAAGTTTATCACCTGAAATATCACCTTGATAAAACTCTAGAACATTTTCTGCATAGCTCCATTTATTAATTTAATTGTTTTTAATTTTCCAAGATTCCCAAAGTAATACAAAAATCTCAACATGTTGTTATTTTCAATTTGATTGACAACAACCAACCACTGAAAATAACATAGTGAAAAAAAGCATTACGGCTTAGCTTTAATTAAATAAATGCTCTTTTTACGCTCATATTTAAAAGTCACTAATCTAAAATCTAAAATCCAATCTAATACAGTACTTATTGTTAAAATATGTTATCAGCTTATAAATATTTCGAGCTAAAAATCTTTATACAAAAGCCTAAGAGCTTTTACTTTTACTTTGTACCCTGTATCGATGTTTTTTCAAAATTGTATTGTTTTCGCTTTTACGAAACCTCATACAATATATTTTCCATTTCTAAAATGTATTTTATACGTATTTTGCTAAAATGAAATTGTTACGTTAAATTTAAGTTTAAGTAATAATTTTGTCGGCATTGTTTACTAATTTTAAACAGACGGCCTTGATAGTCTAGTGGTAGCGCGTTTGACTGCTACTCAAGGGTATCGGGTTCGAATCCGGGCCAGGCATACGCTTTCTTTCCTTAATTCTAATCAAAATAACTTTAAAACACATCAGATTAAGACGAAAATTGTATTTTGTGGTGGTAGGAAAAGTTTGTGGAGAGGAACGCTAAGTAACTTGATTTAACTAAAGCAACGGCATAACACTTGCCTCAGATTCAATATCACATACTTATACTGCTTTCTGCCACACATAAAACATTGAGTGCCTAATTAGTTATTCTAGAGAGCAGGGACTTTTTTAATCAATAGTTATGAAATTAAAGTGTAGGTCTATTTTAAAATAGCAACTCTGAATTGTTTTATTATAGACAGAAAATATCATTATTTTGTAAGTAAATATCATAAATTATTTCTCAATTTTTTTTAAAATGGATTTACACCACGCTGAAAATGGTCTATTATTAAAAATGGTTTTAAAAATTAAAGAGGAAAAAAATAATATAAATTATATATGAAAGCAAAAATAGCTCTTTTTTTATTTTAAATTAATATAAATTAACATTAACACCGCACTCGTTATTGTGTTGGTTTTTAATTGTTATTTTTTACATTCACTATGTTGTTGTAAAAGTATCGCACTATCGAACTACCCAGACACAAAGTAACAACGAAGCTACCCTGACCATTTTTTTCGTTAATTGAGAAAATACGAGCAGCTGTTCCATATGTTTAATTTTTTGAAATTAGATGCATTAAAAAGTAAACTAAACTCATATTGAAAGTAAGTATTTCACTAGAAAGGTAAGTATTTCCACTAGAGATGAGCGCGTGCAACATTTTTTACACATGGGCTCGCACGAGCACGACGACCATTTGCCCGCACGAAAAAGCACGATTTAGAACTTTGTATCATTAAAAAAATTTACAAAAAACCTCATGGTGTAATAAAAAAAAAACATAAAAAATAATAAAAACTTATTTCAAATTTTCTTAAATGTTTTTATCAATATTATATTTTTATTTTTAGAAAATTTTGCTCTTGAAACTTTTCCCAATTTTTTTTTTGTTTTTTTTTTTACATGCAATAACTATAGAGTTCAGCTACTACAGCTTTTTCGCACTTTCTCCACATTAGATTATCTTAAGAACCAACTTAATATCATTGAAATATCTCAACGATATACATAAATAAAAGTGGTCCAATACAATCTTAAGTGATAAAAATTTGCCCACCATAATATGGGTTGGGCTCAGTGACAACAAAGACATAACAACTAACCATGCGTTTACATAGATCTAATCATACATTACTTTTCAATCTACTTTTGAGTTGACCTTTCGATAAGTAAGTTAACATAAAAAAGCTACAGTTGTTAACAAAGGTATTCATGCGATTTAAAGGAGCAGTAGCCATATAATTTGTGCTACTAAAAGGTAAGTAAATTAAATTGTTAGCGTTTCTACTGGTTCTACGGTTAGTGTTAAAATTTATAAAAGTAAGGAAATCCAATGAATCGTACCCACCAGTTATGAGTTGGTGTAAGTAGACGATATCAGCAGACTTCCTTCTCTCATTTAAATATTGCATTTTTAATAGTTTTAAACGATCCTCATAAGGAGGAAGATTTAAAGTGTCAGTTTCAATTAAGCCCCTTAGAGCAAACCGAACAAAACGTTTTTGAATTCTCACTATTCGTTCAACATGTACATTGTAACTTGGCGACCAAACTTGACTTGCATACTCCAAGTGAGGACGGACAATTGAATAATACAGCGTTGTAATTGTAATCATACTATTAAATTCCTTGGCCCAGCGTTTTATAAAACCGAGCATAGATGACACTTTTTTACAAATGCTATCAATATGAACGCTATACGATAGCTTAGAATCCATGCATAAACCAAGATCTTTGACAGAATCTACAAGATTTAAAGCCGTATCTTTTATCTTATAATCAAAAATTAAATTATTCCTTTTTCGCGGAAAGGTCATAGTTTGGCATATATCTAGATTAAAAAAAATGTTATTTTTAGAACACCAAACTTCAAAGAATTTTAAATCAGACTGGAGTACTGTTCTGTATATTTTCATATCATCTGCATAAGTGCGCAAATCAGAGTATTTGACAATGTGGGTTACATCATTTATGGCTAAAATAAACAGAAGTGGACCAAGGTGTCTGCCTTGGGGAACACCTGATGCAGCAATAAATTCATCAGTCAATACACCGCGAAATCGTATTTGATAAAATCGCTCTGTCAGAAAAGATTGAATCCAACTAACAAAAATTGTGGAAAACCTATTAACTTTAGTTTAAATATAAATAATTTGTGTGGTAGTTTATCAAATTGTTTACTAAAATCAGTGTAAATACAATCGACCTGGTTACCTGAATAAACTGAATATAAGCACACGCAGAGAAGAGACATGGTTGAGACATGATTACTGCAAAAATATATATAATTATATAAATAATATATATAAATAAAAATAAACAGCTTTGATCGGCGTGCTCATACATCTTGAAGCGTGATAACGTGGATTACATCCTTTTAAAATACTTGTTATTTAATTTAATTTTCAATATAAATATATATATATATGTATATTTGTTTATAATTTGCTTCTTTCCTTCTTCCTGTTTTGTTTTTAGCGCAAACAGGTTTCTATAGAGCAAATTATCGTATTTTCTTTTTACATCTGTTTTAACGCTACTGCAAAAACTCTAGTGCTTATTAAACTTTCAATTCGTTGGTTCTACAAAATCAGGGCTGCAAAGTTTCTACAGTACAGTGTCTTTAAACAAAATAAACTGATTTTCATTAAAAGCATTTAAGTTAATTTTTCTCCTTTTACTTTCATCTATATTGCAAAACTTACTATTAAACTGAAAATGATCTGCAATTTCCGAAACTGCACTGTAAAAGGTGAATCAGACCGGCTGGTTACTTGCTGGTTGTGTGATTCATTTTTTCATATCAAGTGTGCGAGGATCTTCGATGCACTCAACGAAAGTAAGGGACTTCGTTGGTCATGTGAAGATTGCAGGTTCACAAACGTTGAGATCTTTAAACTTAATAGACAATCTCGGAAAGTTTTTTTGGAGGTGGCTAAGGATCTAAAGGTAGCACAAGATAGACTGAGTGAATACGAAGATTTGTTTAAAAAGTTTAAAATTATGGATGAAGCTTACAATTCTCCAAAACGTAAACGTTCAAACAAAAATCTTCGTAGTTCAGCTAAAACTACTGATATAGCCATGCCATCGCCCAATAATAATACTGTTCTACCTTCTACTTCAACTGTTTTCCCTAATGTGAACATACAGCTTGAAGATCAATTAATTGGAGCTGTCAATACTGATCAAATTACTGATAATATCGCACCAACTAAGGTCGCTGCGTCAGCTGATCAGATTTCTCTTTCTGTTGAAGCAATACCAATCATAGAGGAAAATGCTGATTCTCCTCGCGTTTCTGCCACAAAAAAAACTTACGCTGAAACTTGTATTTCCTCAAATGTGGTCCTTGCACCTTCTCAAATTACTCCGGTTTCTACAGGAGCGATACCGAAACAAATATCGAACAGCAATATCAAAGTCCCTGTTCATAAAGAACTTGTGGTTCTTCAGCCTGCAAAATCTATATTTGTTTCTCGTTTTACAGCTGATACATCCGGTGAAGACGTGTTATCTATATATATAAAAATGGTGTAAAAAATGTATAGTAAAACATCAATTGAGAATGGCTGGGCCGATTTGTCTAAAATTTTTTTTCAGTTGTTTATAATTGCCAGGAGAAGGTTTTTACGAAGGAAAATTTTGGAAAAACCCTCCGGGAAAGTCCGATAGGTGGCGTTGGGGTGGACTTATATCGAAAATTTGAATTTATGGACCAATTTAACTGAAATTCAGAATGTATGTTTGTTTAATCATAAGAAAATAATTTGTGTATAAATGGACCCGATAGGTGGCGCTGGGGTGGACTTATATCGAAAATTTGAATTTATGGACCAATTTAACTGAAATTCAGAATGTATGTTTGTTTAATCATAAGAAAATAATTTGTGTATAAATGGACCCGATAGGTGGCGCTGGGGTGGACTTATATCGAAAATTTGAATTTATGGACCAATTTAACTGAAATTCAGAATGTATGTTTGTTTAATCATAAGAAAATAATTTGTGTATGGTAGGTGGCGCTGGGGTGGACTTATTTCGAAAATTCAATGGCGTGAAAAGTGATTTTGGTATTGCCACAATTTTGAAATGCAATCCTGGTACGAGGGGGGTAGCGAAGCACACCGGGTTCAGCTAGTTCTATATAAACTCTAAGCTAAATGTTGTAAATAAAAATATCTCTGTTTACAAATTCAATTTTTCATACGAGCGAATTACGTCCTCTTTTAAAATATCTTTGCCTGGTGATCTTTTTCACAAGGTATTGGATCAAAAGTTTTGGCCTGACAATACGATGGTGCATGAATTTATTTCTAGACCTCGGCCTACAACTTCCTTGGCTACTTTTTCGGTTTTTAACAAGAATCAAAAAAACTAGATTGTTGCTTTCAGTTCCTTATCCTTTACCAAAACGTTCGTGGCATTAACACAAAACTAAATAATTTATTAATTTTGAGTCACAACCTTCACTTTAATATAATAGCTTTTAGTGAGACTTGGCTGAAACCTAACACTCTAAATACTGAAATTCTGTGGAACAAATTTAACATATACCGCAAAGATAGAAACTCCATTCCTGGTATTGGATCTAAAGGTGGGGTGTGTTGATTGCAGTCAAAGCGACACATTTCTCTGAAGAGTTATTAATTCCAGAATCCTTGGACATTGAATTCTGTTGTGTTCATGTTAAGTTTGGTTCCTTGAGCCTTTTTATTACATGCTCATATATTCCTCCCCTTTCTACCTTAGAAGTTTATAGCAAACATTTGGCTTCTATTAGTAAAGTTTGCTCAAAACTGCAATCAAATGATCATATTTTAATAACTGGAGATTTTAACCTGCCAAACGTTTCTTGGAACTGCTGTTCTGAAATTCCTGAAATATTTTTACCTTCGTCTGAAAGTTTATCCGATAATTACTTTTTAAACGAGCTCTCAATCCAAGGGCTATTCCAACTTAACTGCATTTTTAACAAAAATAATCGTTTGCTTGATCTGGTGTTTTTTGATGACAGCAATATCGCTTCTGTGTCTAAATCAGATCCTCTGGTTACACCCGAAGATTCTCATCATCCAACATTAGAAATTATTTTAAATTTTCCAAAACCATCTGTACAGTATTATGATTCTCAACCACCTATTGAGTTTAACTTTAAAAAAACAAACTACGTGATTTTAAAGAATAACTTGTCTAACATAAACTGGAATTCTATTCTAAATATTAATACAAAAAGTTTATCTTCTCAGGGTCTTGATGATGCGGTATATGCGTTTAATAGAACGCTCAATGATTGTTTTCTTAAAGCTGTTCCGCAAAGGAAAGCCTCTTTGACATCGGGTCCGGTATGGTATACAAATGAATTAAGAAAAATGAGGAACTTGAAATCTAAATACTATAAAAAATATCAAAAAACACATAACATATGCGATTTTGGATGCTATACCTCGATTAAATACAGTTATCAACAGTTATGCAAACAATCCTATAATACCTACTTAACAAAAGTAAAATTAAACATCAAATCTGATGCTAAATCCTTCTGGAACTTTGTTAACACAAAACGCAAGATTGATTCCTATCCTTCTTTTATGAAGTATAATTCGGTTGAGTCTGATAATGATAATAGTATTTGCAATCTTTTTGCTGACTTTTTCAAGTCGACTTATTCATCATCGTCCTATGATTATTTAAGTTTTGCTTTCAATATTCAATCTGGGGATATATATTTTCCAATAATTGACACAAACACAGTCTTATCATTTTTAAAAAATATTAAAACATCATATAAAAGTGGTCCTGATAACATACCTTCATGTATATTAAAATACTGCTGTGAAGAATTAGTAACTCCAATATCTTTACTATTTACTTCATCATTAAAATCCTGCTATTTTCCTGCAGCCTGGAAGCATTCATTTATTATTCCGCTGCATAAATCCGGAAATAGGTCTTTAATTGATAACTACCGTGGCATCGCAAAATTGAGCGCTTTGCCTAAACTTTTGGAGGCAATTGTTACATCACGACTATCGCATAGCGTTAAATCTTTAATGTCTCCTTTCCAACATGGATTCCTTTCTGGATTCCTTCCACTGTTACTAACCTTCTCGAATTTACATCAAAAACTATAGAAAACTTTGGAAAAGGCATGCAGACTGATGTTATTTACACGGATTTTAGCAAAGCTTTTGACGTTGTAAATCACAAACTACTGATCTTAAAATGACATCTTGTTGGATTTCCCATACCGTTGGTAAAGTGGATTGAATCTTACTTAAGCAATAGAAAACAATCTGTTATTTTTAAGCTCAAGAAATCACACGAGTTTCCTGTTTCTTCAGGAGTACCTCAAGGAAGTCATCTTGGGCCTCTTCTGTTTCTACTTTTTATAAACGATTTGCCATCTGTCATAATGCATTCCAGCATCTTAATGTTTGCTGACGACGTCAAACTCTTCCTTTCTTTTAAAAATGATAATGACGCTGTATTTTTGCAAGCCGACATAGATCATCTTCATAACTGGTGAAAAACGAACCGTATGAACCTCAACATGAAGAAATGCAAGCATATGTCTTTCTCGCGCAAACCACCAATTAAATGTACCTTCAAAATTTGTGGTTATCCATTGGAGTCCTTAGATAGTTTCAATGATCTTGGAGTTACAATGGATCCTAAACTACGCTTTAATATTCATGTAAATAAATAAAATAATAAATAGAGCAAATAGTACTTTAGGATTTATTAAACGTTGGGCAAAAGAGTTTAATGATCCTTTCATAACGAAAACCTTATTCACTTCCCTGGTGCGGCCTATCTTAGAATACGCTTCAGTTGTTTGGTGCCCACGATACGGTTGTTACATAGACGACATTGAATCAGTGCAGAAACAATTTCTTTTGTTTTGCTTAAGCTATCTTTATTGTAATACTGATTTTCACTTACCACCTTATGAATATCGGTTACAACTCTTAAATCTTCCTTCTTTAAAAAATCGGAGAATTATGATAAATGCTTGTTGGATTATAAAACTTTTACATGGCTATGTAAACAGTCCATATTTATTGAGTAAAATATATTTTAATATTCCTCTTCGTCCTAGAAGATCTTTTGAGTTACTCCACATGAACTTTTGTAGAACTAATTATTTGCAAAATGAACCTCTTAGAAGCGCTTGCGGTGATTTTAATTTTGTATCTGATGTTATATCCTCAAGTGAATCCATGGACTCAATCAAACATAAAATTATAGATTACCTGCAGTACCGTCGTTGATTATGTAAAGTTCTTTCAAACATATATCTGATGCATCTGGTGATTTGTAAACTCATTAATATAACAATCTAATGGATAAATGGACCTAAGCGTAAAATGGAAAATTTTGGTGGATAAACATCTAAGTAATCTGAATGGACCTAAACCTGGGATCTTCAGTTGCCTCATATCTTCATGATGATTGTAACTACACTTGTCGACGGTACCGTGGTGTCTTGGTGTCTTGGTGTCTTTTTACCTCTTGAAACACTACGTTAGATCGATTTGTAATATATTAATATGAGTGGCCGATAAGACCTAGTTTGTCTTGGTGCCTGCGTTCGCAACTGGTTTTCTTTATTTTATGAAAATTGGTTTGGTGAAGTTGACCTAGTTTGTCGAGTAACCACCCTGTCAAGCCAGGATTTCACCGGCTTCAGGGAGACAGAACGATATATATTATATATATACCTATTGGAGTGGTGTTTTATTGGGTATGAGACCTTGTTTATCACACGACTCCGCCGTATACAAAAATTGTTGCTGACTTGCCCTTGTTTGTCTTGAAAACGCAACCCTGCTATGCTGTCTGATTTTATCGATTTTTACTTAACTTTTTTTCTATTATTTTTTATATATTAATAAAATTATATACTTTAAGCAATTTACTAAAACTTTTTAGTTTGTTAATAATACATTATTTCATTCAAAATCATACTTTATATTTTTGAATTGTATTAAATATCTTATTTTATAATTTTAAATTTGCTATAAAACCTGTTAAGGTTTAGCAATCAAGTAAATAAATAAATAAATAAATAAATAAATAATAATTTTTTTACTAAAATTATTATACTATTTCTGCAAACACAAATTGTTGCCTTAATAAAGTCATTATTTACTAATGGTGGTACCAAAAATAACATTATAGTTGAAATCATAACATCATTGAAATCGTCAATCTACTATGATTGCCTCAACTATTAGTTGCAACAAAAATGTTGTAGTTCTGTCAATCATGATAAATGTGAATATTATTATAGAGACAAAGATATTTGAATTTTAAATGTTTGTCTGAACTGTTCTTTGCTTGTTAGCAAACGAAGCAGAACATAACCAAAAATCGAAAGAATTTATTGTGTCTGAACAGTTTGCAGGAAAAACTTTCACTTCATTCATACACAATAAATTTTATCTATTTCTGGCTATGTACTGTTTCGTTTGTCAACTGTTCAATTATTGTGTTTTATTTTAAATCGCCTTATTCTAAAAACAGCACGCAGAAAAGTGGCATTTTCGACTTTAATTGTAGCAAACATGTTTCTATTTACCGTAAACATATTTCGCAATTCTGACCATATTTTGTTTATCACAAATATATCTATTTTTGTGACAATGCACTTAACGTACCATGTTTATGAATGGTATTAGGCAGGCGAGCGGTAGTAGCGGCTGTGGCTTACTGGTAGTGTGCGTGGCTCGAAAGCGAAAAAGCCGCGGTTCAAACTCCAGCTCGGACAGAAAATTTTATAAAAAGGTTTTTCAATTGAATTAATATTTCTGTTCAGCCTAGTCAATGGCAAACCTTTGGAGATATCTTAATTAATAGCTGTGACAATTGGAGTGCATGAAAATAAATAATATTCAAAAATATTGTGGATCCTAACAATAAATTCATAATATAGTTGTTGCAATCATTCTATTTTGACCCAATAAGAGAATAATTATTGTTTCAATAATATATTGGTTCCTACAAAAAAGTTCCTTTTCTAAATATGGTTGTTGTAATCATTTTATCATGATCAAAGAAAATATTATATGTTTAAGAACATGTTAGCAACACTCATAATCCGAATCATACTATGATCCTCTTAAAACATGGTTGTTGTAACTATGTTTTTTCTCTGTGTGCAGAATGTTGTAAAATCGAGGATATTAGACACAGTGGATCTGCCAGTAACAAATTCATGCTGACGAGTTGTTATGACCTTCCCACAATGAATCTTTACACGATCATACACGAGCCTCTCATAAAGTTTTGGAATCGATGAGAAATTAGCGATAGGCGTATAGTTGCTTACATCATTCCTACAACCTTTTTTATAAATAGGACTTATAGATTTTTTCCAAAAAAAGTGGAAAATTACATTCTCTAATTGATTTATTGAATAACATGGAGAGTGGTTGACTTAGAATGGAACCACATTGCGTTAAAACTGCGGCAGGAATTCCGTCAGGTCCAGCATAAAAATCTTCGATCGATCCAATATACTTTTAAATATCCTCTGAATTAAAAGACTTAGGGTCCAACGAAACCCGGGTGTAGAGTTCATACATTCAAAATACTCTTCATCAGGATTAAAAGAGTCTGAAAAGAATGACTCTTTAAAGAGAGTGGTAAATAGGCCACAAATTATGACGGGATCGTCAGTAAATCCGTCAGAAATTTAAAATGATGAAGGGAATCCATCAGATTTTTTTTTTTGGTGTTTATGAAACCCCAGAATTTCTTTGGATCAGACAATATTTTCAGCTTAATACTGTCTAAATAATTGTGATACAAGGTAGCTGAGCAACTTTCAAAATCCAGAAACAAACGCTTGTAGGTTTCTTTCTAAGTAATTCTCTATGTAAAAAACTGTGCATGAAATATTTGTGATGGCAAAAAGAGGGCAGAAAAAATGCAACATTTTTTGATAAACGAAAACGTTATTAATCTTGTTTAAAGCTAACTATAAGGAACAATTCGAACAAAATTTCAAGAACTGCGTTTTCTTTTGCTTCGCAATCAATCTCATCCTTTGCTGACACCTTGTATTTTTAACTGCCACCTTTCTTTCTTCCCAGGCCTCTACTTAACTCATTTTCATTTGCTATAGCCAATCATTTGCAATTATTCATCACCTTCTGCTGATCTTGGTTTTTGCTCTTGCTTTTTTTTTTGTTTCGCTTCTTCCTGTTAATCTGCTGCTTCTTCTTCTCCACCTTATCAGCACATTTGCAAACATTTTGACACATTCAACCCATCACGTGGTTTTCTGACTATGTCCAAACGCACTGACATGCCTTCAGCAGCCAGCAACAACTAGGAAGCATCATCATTAAAAAAGAAAAAGAAATTTTTGCCATTTTTCGGATGCTCTGCAGCCACCACTGTGCAGTAATTTTTTTGGCTTGACTGTTATTTCGTTGAGTTATACCAATGTCTCGTTCCGTCTCCTCTTCTGGTCGTTCTGTTTTTTTTTCACTGATTTAACAAACATGCATTTTGAACTTGTGTGTCGTTCAAGACATGTTCATAAATTATGTTTTTATTTTGTAATTTTATTTTATTTTTTGTTCTTTATCTTTTTTTGTTCTTTTTGTTCTTTTGTTCTGAATTTTTATCGCCGTTGCTAAATTTGATTATTGTTGAAATTTTTTGACCTTTATTTGAAGTATAAAAATGCAATAACGTCAGTAATAGTTGACCTTTTTTTGTAGATTGTTTAGTTTTTTTTCTATTAAAGGCTCACAATACTAAGTTACAAATTTAAGAAACCGCATTGCGAATACATTTCGAGATTTCTACAACCCATTCCAAGTTGCTGTAATTTTTTATTATCATAATATCATATATTATATGAAGCAGAAGCTCTGCCTTTGCCTATTTCCCATATTCGAAATACATACTTCCTAATTTTTATTCTCATTGTAGCCTCGTCTTGAAATGTCTTGTCTTCGTCTGTATATCAACGAAATTAATTTTAAGTTCTTCTATCGAATTGAATTGAAATTTTTAATTTAAAATTTTCTTCTGACATCTCGTCACGCTCATCGATCAAATCAATTTCTTTACATTTAACATGTTGAATTTGTTTCTTTTATTGCATTAATTTTCTTTTCTTAGTCACCACCATTTTAATTTAGTAGTTTTTTATGCTTGCCGTATTCTTGTCTTTTTGTTTTCTTACTTTTTTCCTTATTTTTCTTACTTTTTTCTTTCAATAATGCTTCGAGTTTTTGGCGTACTACAAAGTTTTTGTTTCTTTCCTTACAATTATTTTTGTTGTTATTTTTATAGGTTTTTGTTGTTGCAACTAGATTCTTTTTGTTTTGTGATTTCAGTCTCGTTTTTAATATCGTTGGAGCGAAGAACGTCATCCGTCGTTTTCTGTGTCATTATTGACGGCGATGAAAACAGTATCGTTGAATTTGGTTGACAAAATCGCTGCCGTTTTATATAGCAAAGGCATAGCCCATGAACATTTTTATCTTTTAAATTAAATGTTTATTTCTTATTAATTTGTCATTAGTTTTTTTGTAAGAAATAAAATTAATAAAAAAAATCTTGTTAAATGAACTAAAAATTTATAATGAATAAAAAGTTAATAATGAATAAAAACAATAATGAATAAAAATTTAATAATAAATAAAAATTGAATATTGAATAAAAAATTGATAATAAATAAAAAATGGGTAATGGAAAACAAAAAGAAAAATTGTAAAATTCTCAACTTCTTTGTGAATAACATTCATATGAATAAAAAATTGCAGTCAAATTCATTATTCTGAATTACTAAAATTAAAATTTAAAATTAATAATAAATTAAATTTTTTAAAATTGAATGTGAATTTAAAATTTTATTTATGAATCAGTTTTGAATTTATTGAATGTATTTTTACGTCATTATTCAGTTGTACTTAAAATTCTAAATATGAATGCAGATTTTGAAGCTCTGGTAAATATGTAGATATTGTTTTCAATCAAAGAAAGATTTAAAATTTTAAATACTAAATCAAAAAATTACTTTATATAGGAGAAATACATTTAAGCAAAAACAAGTAAATTTGCTTACAACTTTAAGATTTTCAATTTTCTGGTTATACGTTTCACCGTGCCTGGCATCGCACAGTATTGCCTTTAATACAAGTTAGACAGAGGAAAATATTTTGTGAACATTTTTAGTAGTTTTCGTTGTTTAAGGTATAGGAAAGTAAAAAAAGTATTTAAGAAATTTTGGACAAATGGGTGTGGCATCTACTTTACAACTTAAACACATTTTGTGCTATACCTTAAAAATTATAAAAGCTACAATAACAAGATCAAAAGAAAAGGCGTTTCAAGAAGTATACCGAAAGTGAGTTTAATTTGGTTCAAATAAAGTTAATTATCCGTAAATAATACACAAAATAATTCAAAAGTGCGTATAATTTTATATCTTTTTTGATAGATGTCATTTAAACAATTTTTCCTTTCAATGACTCGGGTAAAAATGCAAAATGTTTTTGTAAAGACATATTTTCATTAGTAAACTTCATAGTAGGTCTTACTAACTATGGTAAATTCCCTACATTGCATTACAGGCGTTAGTCATGCAGAACAAACTAAGGATGTGCAAGTCAAAAACTTACTTTTGCTTGATAATTTAGAAATCGATTTTCTAATATTGGAAAAGTCGATAGTCGACACTTTCGAATTTTTTCATTTTATGTGAAACAAAAGTTCGACTCTTCTCTGTTCCAGTACGAGGGTTTTGGAACACATTTCCCTTTTTTAAAGGGGTTTTTTAATCGTCTTTTGAGATTAAAGGGAAACATTATGCTTGAAGATGAAAAAAAGGAATTTTAAAATCGACAATGTCAATTTTGGAATATCCAAAAGAGACAAGTTTATAAAAAATTCCTTATAGTACAGAAATTTTTTACAAAAAAGTCGCAATTTAGATTACTTCAAGGGCTGATTGCAATAGCAAACCAACACCAACGATAAAACATAAATATGTGAATATTTCCGATTATGAGTTATGTTTTTTGAAAGACATTTTAGGTTTTTGTTTGAACGCTATTATAGAGATTTTTCAAAATTTTAATGGGGAGAAAAGGGCATTTTATTCATATGTTTGTGGAAAATTATACATAAATATATGATAACTGTTCTTCTCTAAACGAAATTGCTGTTAAAAAAAATAAATAACCGTAAGTCTCATAGCTGGTCTTATAGCCAACCAATTACGAATATGCTTTCGCAAGAACATCTGAACATGTTGGTTTTTCTATTTACACAAACATATTTACATATTTTCTTTTTAACAATAACTTTTTCTTTTTATAACAATATTTGTATTGTTTTTTATATATTATTTATAAACTGAATTTGTTTTTTTTTTTTAACAACAAAACACATTTTTCATATTGAATCATGTGCTGTTTAACTGCAGAACAAAAAAGGTACGAAAGTAATTCGAAAAAAGTCGACTTCTATTGGATTAAAAAGTCGATGAGTCGACTTCTACATTTATAACAGTTGAAAAAGTCGAAGTCGACTTTTGCTGGCAGTTGCAAATCCCAAGAACAAACCATTTTAATATGCGATTTTCTTGGAGGTTACAGTTACCTATTCTATTTTGATTATGAAAATAGACATCATAGCCTTATACATATAAAAATTTGAAGGTCTAAAAAAACTATAGTCACATTTAGATTTTCCAAAATATTAAAAAATATAAAGTTTTTTCCCTAAAAATATATTGTTTAAATATAAAAAAAAAAACATAAATAATATATGAAAAAGTTTTCTGTGTACTTACTAACTTAGATGGTGGTTTTGGCCTCATCTAAAAATGTGCGCCAGTCATTTCTGTCTCTCGCTTGCTGGCGTCAGTTGGAAATTCCAAGCATCGTCAGGTTGTAATCTCCTTGGCCTTTCCAACGAAGATGCGGTCGTCCTCTTCCGCGTTGACCACTGGGTACCGAATCGAATATTTTCTTCACATATCATCTTTCATGCGCTCAACATAACTTAGCCAGCGAAGCCGATCGATTTTAATGCGCTTGACTATGTCAATGTCAGCGTACAGCTCGTCAGCACTCGCCATTGACGTAGATTGGTCCGTAGATCTTATGAAAAAACTTTCTCTCGAAGGCTCCTAAAGTGTTTTCATCTGAACTGCTGCTCAGTGTCCAGGTTTGTGATGCATAGAGTAGGCTCTGCTTCTCAATTGCCTACAGAGGCCAAAGTAAAACCAGTTAACAAGAGTTATTCTTCGTTTGATTTCAATGCTGATGTTGGTTGAGTTAATGCTGAATCCCAGATAGACGAAGTCCTTCACTCTAATCTGGAGAATGCTGCACTGACTTCGCCGTATTATGGCCAATGTAATCAGCAGACGCAAGCCGCATAACACTCTTGTAGAATATTGTGCCAATACGTCTCAGATCAGCAGCTCGGATGATCTTCTCCATCATTAGGTTGAAAAATTTACGTGATAAGGAATCACCTTGTCTTAAACCTCGTTAGGTAACAAATGGTTGGAAGAGGTCCTTCCCGATTTTAACCCACATTTAAATATGGCCACCATACTACATGTTCTTTCTGCGTGCTTTATATTTTAAACAGTGCTTTATATTTCTTAACCAGTTTGTTGTTGTGCTACAGAGCATAGCGGTACACAAAGCGTGCATTGATGATCTTTGTCTAGTATTGTTCCTTATGTGTTTTTTGCTTAAAAAATGTCAGTTTTGTGAACTTAGCAAATTTGTAAAGATGTCACTTGATCGGTTGGAATAAGTTTTATAAGCCTATTTTATTTTTGTTGTGTTTCTGTGTTTTTTTTTTTATTGACAATAGCTGTAAAAACTAGATAATACGTTGAAAAAGTACATGTAAAAAAGTTAATTATAAGTGAGTTTCATTGATGTATTTGCTGGCGTACTACATGTAATACGTTGGGCATATATGTGCGAAATATAGTGAAATATACATATGAAAAAATTCACAGCTTTCAGCTTATATAGTAACTCTATTCGGGGGAAAAATAGTATTTTTCTATTTTAGCACACTTCATTGATCTTGCAGTGCTAATACGTGACTAGCTTCTAGCTTTTCATCGGTGAATTGCCACATTGCTGATATCAACTTATGAAAAGTCCTTAGATACGTTTCCATCAAGATCATCAGCGGATATCAAATTTGATCGAAAGGATCATTTGCTTCGTCGCATTAAATGTGATGTGCCTCTTCATGTAAAGTGTAATTTGGAATACCCCATCACCAAATAAATTTTCATTTTTTAATATTATAATATCTCTTTTATTGCTTTTCTTTACTTAAATAGTACTGCTTTGAAATCCAAGTAAATTTTTCAGTTTTGCAATACACTATGTCAGATTTAAGGGATTTAGGAAAACTATGAAAAACTATTGTTATGCTAATATGCCCGTAGGCATATCTGGACTAACTGCGCTGTTGGTTTTGCTCAGTGTAATCCAGCAAAGTCGAATAAGTGTTGCAGGAATACCAAATTCAGACGTGGTGGAGTATAGGTGATTCGTTATTGGGCTGTCGATTTGTCGAAAATTTGTCGTAGCATGAGGATCTGGTCGATGGCAGACTTTCCAGCTCTAAAGTCACACTGATAAGGTCCAATCAGTTGGCTTACAGGGGACTTTATTCTTTCACATAAAACGCTCGACGATAAACCTTCTTAATATTGTATATTAATAAGGCTAATCCCAAGGTAATTGTCACAAAAAATGGGACCGTCTTTCTTGTTGATTTGGCAGAGCACACTGAGACTCCAATCGTTTGTAAAAAATTCTTCCGACCATATTCTGCATAGAAGCTCATAAAAAATATAAAAATAAACTGGCTAATTCAGCCCTTTGAAGGACTTTGACCTAGCTTCTATTGGTCAATTGTGTTGTGCGTGTTATTAAATGTTTGATCAAAAATGACCGAGAACTGGACCTTCGTGCTTAATGCCGACTCCGAACGGCTTATGTTCTCAAGAAGCTTTACATGGCAATTTTTTTCTCTCTGAGGCTTGCCATTGTCTGCAGAGAGGTGACGACCGAACAGAAAAATTAATTCAATTGAAAAAACTTTCTGTCTGAGTTGGAATTGAACCCGGGCTACAGCGGTTCTTTAGCTTAGGGGCCACGCACTCTACCCACTAGGCTACGGTCGTCGCATAGAAGCTCATGAATGCATTAAAATAGAGCTTCGCCTCCGTTTTTAAATAGCTCAGCAAGTAAGAAATCAGCTCCTGTGGTTTTGTTATTTTTAAGCCGAGCTATAGCTGACAGAACATCGTCATATCGTACAGCGGAACCTCGACGCTGTCATGCGTAATTGGGGCTTTCGGAATGTCATCTCTTTTGATGGGATTGTTGTCAGCGTCACCATTTAGAAACTTAGATAAGTGTTCCCCCCATAACATGTCTAGATATCTTTTACTACCCATCAAAAAGTGCTTCCAAAGGTCGTGAAAGTCGTGAATTCCATCCCTTCCACTTTCATACCCATAAGGCATTCTTTTAACATATTCATGTCATTGGGAGGAATGCCTTCCTTAGTCTTCTCTAGAAATGCTTCCAGAATTTTTTCAGTGCAAAATTTCTTTGAGCCCTTCAGTGAAAGGATTCTAATAGGTGTTTTCCAGGAGAACTTAAAGAAGGCATTTCATGGAATGAAACGGTTTTTGTCGTTAGGGAGGGCTTAAAATCCCAAAGAACATATTCCTTTTCCCAATTTTCTCGCGATTTTGGTGTTGGAAACTATAAATGGTTTGGTTTTTGTTGGGAGTTTAAAAATCCAACGAAAAATATCTAAAACATATACATATTATAATTATATGTATTTTTTTTTTCTTTCATTGAATTTAAATGCTATTTTTATGTCTTCCAGAAGTAGTTTATAAGAATGTCTTTTGAAAGCACTTCTTGGTAAGGCTAAGAAAAGCACAATTGTATCCATAGAATGTTTTCTGGAAGCAGTATCCGTAAGAATGCGTGTCACATTTGAATCAAAAATTTTGCTGGGTAGATGTTCGTTTTCAGAGGGCCCAGTTTTAAAACCATCGGCAAGGCGTCTTATCTTTTCGAAAAATTTTCGGGCTTTAAGCCTGAAGTACAATAGAACGAGAGAGCGATGCGAGAATGCGATGCGATGCGATCGTATAACGACATCCCTCACGCATTGCCCTGCATAAAATGAATGTACAATGAGAAACGCCAGTTTTGAAGGCACCAGAGTTGCGTTGGATATAAATAAAATTTTACTGAGTAGTGCCTAAAATGTGAAGAAAAATGATATTCGGAAAGTTTTAGTTGCTGGCTTGGCCGAATATTTAGCTCGGAATGAACTAAGAAAGCGTCGAAACCAGCGAGCAAGAAAATAGTGAATCCGACCCATCTATCAAGACCGGTATTATTGCGTTTGGTTCTTCCTTTTAAGCAACACCGTTTCAGAAATGTTTTATTTGGCTATATTGAAAATAATGTATCTGCTTAGAACTGTTTTAATATATTTTATTATTTTAATTTGAGTTTTTGAAAAAAAACTGTTAAATGTTCAAATTATTTATTATTTTTCAATAGAATTTTTATGACAAATGGTCACCACATGCGTCGTTTTTCAAATTTTCGAAAATGCCTCGCACCGTTCAAGCTCATCGCAAAGCATTATAAATTGCTACATAAAAACTCTGCTTATGAAAATCCTCTGACAGCTCGTGCGAGATTTTTGCGTTGTCTCGCAATGCACTTTCGCTCTATTATACTTCAGGCTTTATTCCTGTCGCCATTTATCGCAATCATCTCATGCTCGTGTTTTTCTGCCTCTTTTTTTCGCCTGAAAATACGTCTCTCTTCCCTCCTCTTCTGTGTATATCGCTCCTAAGCAGCGCGCGTTACAAACAAATACAGGCAGGGTTGCCACAGCCTAAACTTTTTTTACTAAAATTCCAAAAAATTTCACATTTAAGAAACAAATTGCACATTCAAAACAAAAGTTTATCAAATATGATCAACCGAAAAATTCATTATTTAAAATAAGTTTTAAAGTATCTAACGAACATATCATTTATAATAAACATATATGATACATAAATATTCAGTACAGTGTATTATTTTATTGTACATATGGTTGCGTGAGATCAATATTGTATCAATTTTTTTTTGTACAAAAAGTAACGAAAATCATAAAAGTTGTAAAAGTGTAAATCAAACTATGTGTTACACTTTAAAAAATTTATAATTTTTAAAGCATAAGAACGTTCAATGTTAAACTTAAGAAACATGTAGAGTGGGTATTCAAATTATTAAGGACAACATTAGGAACATTTTTTTGACGAAGTTCATTTTCTTCAAATCGTTTTTATAAATTTTGACAGAATAGTCAAAACTTAACGTCTTTTACGGAAATCGAAAATCCAGCATCCAGAACAAAACGGGGTCGTGCTTTTAAATCTTATGCAATGTCTTCAAATGTTTCCAAATGCAAGAAAATGCAACAAATTGCCCAAGACATCGACTTAGATCAAGCATTGGATATAGTAGTACTACGTTCATACTACGGCATAAATTACTTAATTTGCCATAAATTACTTCACTTAAATCAACTGCGTTCAAACTAGCTGTTCGTAATTTGTTTTGACAGTTCGTTGGCAACTCATATATTTGCTTATTTTGTGGCAAAAGTAAGTAAAGCAAAGAAAGTAAATAAGCCATCGCAAGGCATTAACGTGAATTTAAACAGTTTTTGTTTTATTAAGCATGTCCGACCAGGAAAAAGTGATAAGTTTCCACTATTTTTAATTTTAAATATATATACTGTCCCACTATGTACTTAAAATTTAAAAACACTAATAAAACGTTAAATAATTGCTTTTTAATTTTAAAAATTCTGTACTGTAACATGCTGGTTATTTTATTGTCTTTCCAACGGGATAAATATGATTAATGTTGGACGAAATGGGAGCACTTTATATGACAGCAGAATTATATATGGGAATCATTGTTTTAGCAGTTCTAAGCAGTGTTCTTAGCAGTTCAAGGTTTCTAATACTGAATCCAGGCATATCCTGCACGTACTCTTTTAATTTTTCCGGTTGTGACAAGTCAATAACCGTTGATGCAGAACGACACTCTTTGGTTAGTCCCAGCTGGCCAGCATCAAAGACACCCCCTAGCTGAGGCCACAACGTCGAAAATTCTTCAACATTCAAAGTGCTTGGTTCGGCTAACGATTTGCGCTAGTCAGAGCAATGGATGCTCATCGCACAGCTGGTGAATGAATTGAAATTTGAGAATACGAATACCAATTTTTCTACTTGGATTGAGGAAACTATTGCTTAAGTTCTGTGAACGTTTCAACAACGCATCGTTTATATGCTCAGCTTTACCATAGCAACGAAGAGCAGCCAAGTCTTTCACACAAATTGCCACTGGTTTACGACAGTCTTGTCCTTTGATTTCATACAACTTTTGTATGGCCTTCTCATTGTTGGCATTGCAGGCTAAACCATAAACAGTGTCGGTTGGTAGAGCTATAACTTCGTCCGATTGTAAGCATCTTCGTGCTTGATTACAGCATTTGTAAAATGTTGTCATAGGTTCGTCAGCAGAGCGATTTTGCATCTGCATAAAATAAGCTTGTTTGACAGCACAAGCCGGACAATAAGCATCAGTTGAATCTACGTTCTCCCAAGCAGCTGCACCGCCCATAACATGATCCACTTCCTAAAACATTGCAGGAATCTTAATAGTAGTTCGTCTCAAATACTTGGAGTACTACTCACCTTTAGCCGTGGAAAGGTACGCGTTGAAATGTTTTAATTGATGTTGCAAATGTAAAGACATGTATTGCATGAAAAGCGATGACCTGTAGTGTCTTCCTCTACCATTAAAATATTACCGCAAGTCGGACAGAACAAAATTGTGAACTTTGAGTTTTGGTTATTTACAAAAATGACAGCTTGTGATGCAATTTTTTCGATTATTTTTTGAAAAAAACTAGTGTTGACACCGATTGCATCTTAATTTAAGTGGTAATTTATGATAAATTACTTAATTTCGAAGTAATTTCATTGACAGTTTTTCCACGGCGAAATTACTTAATTTGGTCATGATTTATGCATAAATTAAGAATGAGCCGTAAATTACGATAGTGAGAACATGGTATCTTTGGATGGAACCATGGAACATGGTAACTTTACAAAGCCAGTGAGAATATCGTAAGGTTATTCTGATTGACGCAATATTTAGAGATGACTACACAAAAATTTCAATCGTGAAAGAAACTGCATCTGATATAAAGAATCAAGAGTCTAGCATAGATGAAATACTTGCATTATATATGGACCTTGGATTGACTTACCGAAGTTATAAACTATTACGATCGTCCTTGATTAAAAAGCATTACCACGGATTTCCTGCTGTTGAACAATTAACAGATGGTAAACAATTTCCGAAAAATTTGTTGGTAGATCAAGTATCTGCAAAATTTCAATTGCAATGTGTTTTAGACCACACTGCCCAAAGAATTTTGCAATCAATTAGTTTTGATGCAGAACATGATGATATGCATTTAACTTGGGGGCTGTGATGGGTCTTCTGGACAAGGTCAATACAAACAAAAATTGGGTAAGGTATTCTATTCCTTCAAAACATTTTAACAAAACAAATACTTTCGTTTCTATTACTTTTGATATTTTTTGAGAATGAGATATTGAGACTGAGACATTATTTTTATTTTAAAGATAAGGACCATTATGATTCGCACATGTTTATGATTTCACTTGTACCCCTCAGACTTACATTAGAAACAGCAAGAACTTCTAAAAATCTACAAATTATGAAAGAGTTTTGATCGACCGTCTTCAGTTCAATTTTGTCGCCCTGTTGAATTCTCATATTCTAAAGAAACCACTGAGCTCATAACAGGTAAATATAATTATATGAGAAATGAAATAAAAAAATTGAAACATTCGGAGTTCTTTTCTAAAAATGGAAAAATGGTTAAAATTTACCACGATTTAAAACTTACAATGGCTGATGGAAAAATTGCGCTGGCAATATCAGGTATAAATTTCATAAAGGAAAATATTATAAAACTTTAATTAAATTAATTTTATTAATTAAATGTTTAATTAAATTTTGACTTTTTTGTAGGAAACAAATCAGCCAGATCGTGTACTGTTTGCCATGCTACGCAAAAGCAGTTTAACGAAGTCGATAGCAAGGCTTATGAAGATATCGAAGAAATGTATGAACTAGGGCTTTCACTACTTCATGCAAGAATCCGTGTTATGGAACATTGCTTAAAGATAGCGTATGAATTAAAGTTTCAAGAGTTCAAGCAAAATAATAAACAATTTGAAGGCCTAAGTTTTTTTTTATTATTTATTTAGACAAATTGTTGACATTTAAGACTTAAATCTTTTACATGCCGCATATAAAAATAGATAACAACTAATTAAAAAAACTATAATAAACTATTACTATAATTACTAAAGTAATTATAAAGATATTAATGAAAAAAATTTTAGATTATTTTACTGAGTCATTATATAAAACGGAATACAATTCAATTATTCGAGGATAAAAATACAAAAGAAAACTGTTTCAAATATGTATAAAAATTATTAAGATAATAATGCCAAAAAATTTATATTGAAAGGAAAAAATTTTAAGAATGTAATTAAAAATTAATTTAAGTTTTAGTAAAGGATAACAAGATCAGAAACAGGAGAGATAGAGTTAAGAGAAATAGGTGAAGATTAAATGCTTAAAGTGCTTAGGGTTGGAAATTGTTTTAATGTTTCTTGGAAGTGAATTCCATAGTCTTATGGCACTAATGAAAAACAATCGGCTAGAGTTTAGGTAGTTATGCCTCGGAATAACAAGTTCATGCTTCTGTTTGACCTACAAAACGTTATCTTCTCAAATAGATATCTTGGACAACGAGAGTGGATGACCTTATGTAAGAAAATGAAATTTCTTGCTTCAAGATAGCTGAGCAAGTTACGGCCTAATAACTGTTTATTAAAGGGTGTTATATGCTCATACCTCCGTAGACCATAAACATAGCGTGTAGAGTTGTTAAATGCAACTTGAATTTTGTGCATAGATCTCGAGTCAAGTTTGCTATTAACGACTTCCGCATAAGAAAATATTGGCAATAACAGCTGTAAGACAAGCTTCTTTCTAGTTTCAACATGTACGAACGCAGCAGTCATCCGAAGATTTCTGAGAACATAATAAATTTTACTAACGCAGGAGTTTACATGATCTTCACAGGACAACGACGAGTTTATTTGGTAGCCGAGATTAGTAGCCTTTCTTACAAATTTTAGCTCAACGCCATTTAGGAAAATAGGGGGAATATCGAAATTCATATAAGGTGTTTGTGAAATCGGTAACACATACGATTTAAGAGGGTTCAATTCCAGCATATTAGCTTTGGCCCAATTCACCACCAAATTTAAATCTTCGTTAACTCTTGCACATAAATCTTCAGAGAGACAAATGGGTCTGGATATATACAACTGCAGGTCATCAGCATAAGCATGCATGGTTACATGATTGCATGTTCTAAAAATATCATTTATGAACATGGTAAACAGAATTGGGCCAAGAACTGAGCCTTGCGGAACTCCACTTGTGGTAACTTTAAAAGACGAGAAATTGTTTTTTACCCTTACTCTTTGAGACCTGCCATTTAAATAGCTAACCCAGAAACGAACAGACTTATCAGAAAAACCAAAGTTATGCATGAGTTTTCTACACAGTAAAAAATGGTTCACGGGGTCAAACGCTTTAGAAAAGTCTTAACAGGCAAAGTAAGCTCAAATGGCCCATATCATATGCCACTCTAATGTCATCCAAGATTTTTACCACAGCAGAGGAACAGATATGTCCAGGTCGGAAGCCCGACTGCAAATTATGTATTAGGTCAAAAGTGTTTATATGGTGGACAATTTGTTCAGCCATGAGGTGCTCGCATATTTTGAACAACGAGGACAATAAGCTTATTGGACGGAAATCGGATGGTCCGCAAGCATTGGTTTTTTCGCGATGGGAATAACAGTTGCTACTTTCCACAGATTAGGATACCTGGAAGTGGTAAAACAGTGATTTATAATATGTGCAAGTGGACTCAGTACATAAGGTAAAATATATTTAATAAATTTAATGCTGATGCCATCAACACCAGTGGCGTTTGATTTAATTTTTTTAATACAACGTGCTATGTCCATTTCACTCACTGTGCTAAATTGAAACTCATATGGACACATACTGAAAGGTTCATCAACATACGCAGATATAAAGGAGGCCGTAGATGTAGAATTAGTAACGAAATAATCATTTAGCAAGTTTGGGTTAATATCACACGGTTCGGTTTCTTTATTATATACACCGAAGCTCTTCAGGTTTTTCCACAACTGTTTAGATGGTAAAATTGGATTTATTTTTGACATAAAGTACAACTTTTTGGAAACTCTTATAGAATTTGTAGCTTCATTCCTGGCTTTTTTATATTCCTCCCAGTTTAATAAGTACAAAAAAAAAGAAGAAACTAGAAAGAAGTTTCAAAATGTACAAAGAAAAAGTTGTTCTGAAGATAGTTTTGACGATGTCAGAGATCTTTTAATAAAACAATAAAAAAACTGGTAAAACGTTTTTTAGATATAAGTATTATTAAGCTTAAAATTTCTTAAAGGTTATATTTTTAGTTTTTCATGTTTTCAGGCAACACTGGTATTTTTACTTAACACAATTAAAACATTGTCTCTTAGTTTTTATAAAATTGTGTAACTTTTACAGAAAAAAAATCAATTTCGCGTTGTTAACTGAATTTTACTTAAAAAAGTACTTCTAAAATCATATAAAAAAAACATCATGTTTCAAACCACCCTGCAAAGTAACCAGAAATTTTAAGAAAATTTTATGTGATGTCTATTTAGCGCAATCAATTTCCTTTAATATAACAAAAACCTGGTTGAAAAATCTCGAATGGTTCAAAAGTTATAGATTTTATATCAAAAAAGTGCCAAAAAAGTGCACTGTGCGGCGTTTTTCTCTTCAGTGACGTCGCGTCACTCCTGGTCGTACCACTGGTTTCAATGAGGGCTGTGGTAGCCAATGACCTTTTCAGCAACCGTACGCATGGAGTGGGAAATATGTGTCTACTGCGAGCATATATCATTGATTGAAGCTTCGGCTGTCTGTTTTGAGTGCAACTTGTCGACGTTTAGCTTACTCTGTGTAGGGTTGTGTGCATTTTTAGCTACGCACACATGTGTACGAATCTTGGCTGTGACAATATAGTGCTCCGAGTCAATAAGGGCCCTCAAACGATACTACATGACGGACGTACATGTAGTTCGATAAAGTAACGGGACTTTTTTCGTTGCCCTCACACACATCGCACATGACGGATAGACTTTGGATAGACTTCATTATTTTTTAGCTGCCGAAGAGTTAACATCAATTAAAAATATTAATATTAATCGTTTTGAACATTTATTTTTATGTTTTTTGCTTTAAATATTCTAAACCATCACAATTTTAGGTAAAGATAAAAAAATTCGCGTCAAAATATAATATTTCTTACGTTCGGTAGTTTTGCCGCGAGATGTGCTCTCTCTGAAAATTTTCAACAAATGGCAAAATTTACTTAGTTGGATGGCCGCGCACGCAAACGGAACTACATGTCGGACGTACTTAGCAAAAAGTCAAAATTTTTCAACTTCCATCGGACATATCCATCCGCCTTGATTTCTTGCACACGAACGATACTACATGTGTGATGACTTGACAGGTTGGATGGACATGTAGTATCGTTTGAGGGCCCCTAATGTTTGCATCACGGATCGTGCGTACATCAAATACACTGGAAGAGTGCTTTCCGTCGATCTAAACGTGAAATTTGGTTTCCGGATTTTTAATCAGGGGACATCCAGATGGCCTTATGGATATTAAGATACTTAAATCTAGTGCTACTTGCGAGCATGTTTCGTGTTGCGGCAAAGTCAATCAGCCTCATTCCGTTATCGAAGGTGTTGTATACATGAATACTAGTATGTAGCAACATTATTCCAGATTAGGGCATCCAATTTCGGGACGCTTCGACAATCCTGGGATTTCGGGATTTGAAAAACACAATCCCCTTAGCAAACGAATTTATTGGAAGACGTTATGTGAAGTTTCAAAGTAGTTATGTCTTGTTGTACAACACAAAACATAGCAGAAGATTCTAAATAACTAAAAAACACAGTTTCGATTAAACATTTGGATAGTATTTATTGTTTATTTTTAAAAAAGAATTAATAAAATAAGATCATTCAGAAGGTTCATAAAATTATTTAAATAGAATAGTTTAATAACACTGTAGGTAAATTTTCAACTTTTGAAAAGACTCAAAAAAATGGCGAGACACGTAAACTTTATTTTTGGTCGTAGATATTAATTCATTTTATGATCTATTAAATTATTACATGAATTGCGATCTTTAGATCAAGTAAGTTTTTAAGAAGGCAACAACAACAACTCTATAGAATCAATCACTTAGCTGACTACACAGTCTGTTTCGGAAATCGCTACATTTTCCTCTTCAATAGTCTTTGAGTGATAAAGATGCGATTAACTCACTGTTAAAATTTGCATATGATTTCACACATCATTTAAATTATATAGAACAAATTGAACGCTAATTGCCTTCTAATCATATGACATTTTAAAGCAGTAGGCTATTTATAGATCACCGCCATCAACTCTACCAAAGTTGCCATCTATTCTAGTTGCTTCTTTATTTATCGTAGAATTTAGTGGCTTACTTAGTTTTTACAAATCAGATCAAAGTCTCGAGCTATTCAGATTTTTGATATTTGACTTAAATTTGACCTTCATTTAAAAGATTTTATAGTTTTTTAACAAGTAATTGTCTATTCAAAAATATCTCTAACGTGAAAATTGAACTAGCCTTGTTTAATCTATGATTTTTCAAAAGTTAAGCAATTTCGCTTTTTCTTCAATAAAAACTTTAAAAAAATTTAAAAATTTTTTTGCTCTAATTAGTGTTTTTATTTCATTTCTGAAAGTGTAAGCAAAAAAGGAGGTGGTAAAAACTTTTTGGTCTCCAAAAATAAGGAAAATATAGCTAAAAATGGGTCTAAAAGTGACTAAATTTCAATCGCAAATATCTCGAGATTTTGATCTGATTGGGAAAAACTGAGTATGCCACTAAATTCTACGACCGTAAAATAAGCTTTACGTGTCTCGTTATTTTCGTGTCTTTTTAGCGTCCCTTCAGTGTAATTTGAGTATTTCTAAGTAGGAATTTTGTGTTATTTTGCACAGCTTGTTTAAGGAAGTTTTGTTTTTTCAATTTTTAATGTCACATTTGTGTATTTTCACGTCTTATATTGTACAGCTAGTAAAAAAGATTTTTATTTTTGTATTATTAAAATCGCATTTAAGTATTTCATAGGAAGTTTCATGTGTTTAGCACGCCATAGCGGCCTAACGACCTTACCAATAGTCGATTTAATACCTACTCTAAATTTAGTGTGAGCTTTTCTGACTTTATTTCTATAGAATTTGCTATCAAAATGCTTACACTTAACCAGGAGTTGACATTAAAATGACTATTAGTAAGGCCCATTGTGTTATTTTTTACTGATAGTTTTAGTAAGGCTTTTATTAAAAAAATTTTTAAATCACATACATTTTTTCTTATGTTGTATCATTGAATTTTTCGAGTTGGTTGCATTAGAGGCAATCCGTGTATACCGAAAATCCGGGGATTTTAGGCCTTGCAATCCCGGGACTGTCGGGACTAAGAAAAGTCCGGGATACTGGGATTAGATGGCCTACTCCAGATTATATAAAAAAAGCTTTCATAAAAAACTCGTGCACACTTCTTTCAGATTTTTTCGTTTAAATTGATGCAGACAAAAACCACTAATTTTTGTCACGTAACGTATCATTTTTGGTGACTTCCATCTAACAGCTGAACTTTTAGCAACACCTTGTATACAGGGTTGCCAATATTCGAAGCGCCCATTTTATTTTTAAATAAATCAAAGAAACCACAATTTTTTGTCTGTTCGTCATGAATATCATTTAATTGGGTTCAAGTAGATTTGCTTACATTATTTCTTGAATATGATATCTCGTAAATGGTCGCCATTGGCCTCTACGACATATTGTGCCCGTTTTGCAGCATTTTCCATGATTTTCTTCAACATTTCGATGGGAATGGCGGTTATTTCTTGACGGATGTTGGTTTTCAGCTCTTCTAGGGTCTTTGGCTTGTTGACGTAAACCTTTGATTTCAAATAACCCCACAAAAAGAAGTCTGGAGGCGTTAAATCTGGTGATCTTGGCGGCCAATCGAAATCACCATTTTTTGACATCAAACGGCCAGGGAACAATTGCTTCAAAAAATCGATTGTAGTGCGGCTTGTGTGTGGTGGCGCGTCGTCTTGTTGAAACCAGTAGTGCCTGATACGCTTTCGACGAACGATTGGCATGAAAAAATTGTTTATCATATCGCGATAACGCTCCTGATTGACAGTAACTCTGTGGCTATTATCATCTTCGAAAAAGAACGGCCCAATGAGCATTTTAGCACAAACGCCGCACCAAACAGTGACTTTTGCATCGTGAAGAGGTACCTCTTGAATCTCTTGTGGATTTTCAGTGGCATAAATTGTTAACGATACCAGCAAACTACTTGCAGTTTTTCCACTTTACCAAATAAAATCAAATTAGTTTTGTTCAGATATTTTATGTGTCAAATATTTTCATTTTAAATTTATACTCTTAAATAAAACTTTATAACGTTCAGTTGAACTGCTCCCTATTTTTAATTCAATCTGCAAGAGGTTATGGGCCCAGGACAATGGATATTCTGAGAGCATCTTTTGTTAAACTTAATGGTGAAAATTACCATTTGTGGAAATATAAGCTGGAGCTTATTTTGAAACGAGAGGGAGCATGGAAGGTCATCGTAGAGTCTAAACCTGAGGCACCAGATGCAGCTTGGACGAAACTTGATGATGAGGCAACAGTGATTATAGGTTTATCTGTGGAGGATAACCAGCTTTTTCTCATCAAGAAATCGGGATCGGCGCGCGAAGCCTGGGAAATTTTAAAGTCACACCATGAGAAGGACACGTTGGGAAGCAGCGTGCGTATCATGCGGAGAATATGTAGCATGCGTTTTACAATGGATCGTGACATCTCGGAGCATATAATGGAGATGAAGGTATTGTTTGAGAAACTTGAGGCATTAGGGGAACAGTTTTCGGAACGTTGGTTGGTAGCAATGCTACTGAGCAGTCTTCCGTCATCGTTTGACACGTTGGTGACTGCATTGGAAGCACGGAAAATTGAGGATTTGACGCTAAGAGTTGTTGAAACCAATTTGATCGAAGAGTATCAGCGGCACGCATTAAAAGCAGAGCCGAATTCGGCTATGAAGTCATCCGAAAGAACCAATAGAGGTAAGAAATGTCATTTTTGCAAGGCTACAGGGCACATCAAAAAGGATTGCTGGAAGCTAAAGAAATTAAAAGGTAGTAATCAAGCAAATGAAGCGCAGAATCAAGAAGAAGACCAGAATGGTAATCAGTGTTTCTCGATGGTTAACGAATGCGGCTCATGGGTAGTTGATTCCGGCGCAACATGTCACATAAGTGCACGGAAATCAGACTTTTTAACTATTGATTTATCAATTCAAGAAAAAGTCACTGTAGCAAATGGAGAAATAGTCATTTCTACCGGGAAAGGGACTTGCCGTATAGTCATAATTAATTCTTTGGGAAAAACAGTGAATCTTGACATTCCAGATGTTTTATATATTCCTTCGTTTCAGGGTAATCTTTTATCCGTTAACAAGATGCTGAAAATTGGATATAATTTTTTATTTAAAAACACGTTGTGCATTATTTATATGAAGAATGGAAAGGAAATCGGCGTCGCGGACGCATCAAGTGGATTATTCCGTCTTCGGCAACAGTCAGTACAAAAGGCGATAGTATCAGAATGTAAGTTGCAGAATTGCCAGCATTTTTGGCATAAATTATTCGGACATCGAGATATTGCCGCTGTTAAGGCAATGCAAGATGGAAAAACGGTAAGCGATTTTCATATTACTGATTGTGGGGTAAGAAAATCCTGTGAAGTATGTGTTAAGTGTAAGATGACGAGAACACCGTTTAACAAACATTCACAAACAAAGTCAGATCGTGTACTTGATTTAATCCACACGGACGTCTGTGGACCTTTGCAGACAGTTACACCAGGGAGAAAACGGTATTTTCTGACCTTTATAGATGACTTTAGTCGTTACACTATAGTTTATCTGCTTCATGACAAATCTGAGGTATTTGACAAGTTAAAAGATTTTCTCGAGCTCGTTAAGACAAAGTTTTCTAGATACCCTTGCATCATCCGGTCTGACAATGGCGGTGAATATACTTCACACAAAGTTCGTAGCTATCTTGAAAGTAGAGGAATTAAACATCAGTATACAGTACCATATTCACCGCAACAAAACGGAGTAGCGGAGAGAAAGAATAGGTATTTAGTTGAGATGACTCGATGTTTACTAACTGACGCAAAATTACCAAATGAGTTTTGGGGTGAAGCGCTAATGACAGCAAATTATTTACAAAATCGCTTAGTATCCAGTTCTATACCATGTACTCCTTTTGAACGATGGGAGAGTAAAAAGCCCGACATAAGACATTTTCGCATTTTTGGCGCAAAGGTTTATTCGTTAGTTCCAAAGGAAAAACGTCGTAAGCTAGATTCAAAAGCTGAAATTTTAACTTTTGGTTACGATGACAATACTAAGGGCTATCGCTTGCTTAATGTAAAGACAAAGAACATAACGATCAGTAGAGATGTAAAATTTATTTATAACGATGGAATGAAGGACACTATTGAGCCACGCGCTGATACCGACTTGAGTCTACCTGTCGAAGTACTATGCCAAAAAAGGACTGAAAGCGGACGAGACGGCATCGTAAATTGCGATATAGAGCCTTCTCTAGAACTTGATTCAGAAGATGATACATCGTTTGCAGCTTAGATGACGCCACGGAAGAGCTTTCTAACATTGGAAGCCCTGTGAGTATAAGTCCGGAAATCGTTGTTAAACCATTACGTAGGTCAGATAGAAGCACGAAAGGTAAAGTGCCAGATCGTTTGGGATGGACGGTAAACTCATTTTCAATGGAGCCAAAGACGTACAATGACGCAATTAAGTCTGTACAGAAAAAAGAGTGGACTATTGCGATGAAGGAAGAGATTGCTGCGTTGAAGAATAATCACACATGGGATCTAGTCGTTCCCCCAGGTAACGTCAACATCGTCAGCTGTAAATGGATATATAAAATCAAACGAAATATCGACGGGAAAGTACAACGTTACAAAGCTCGATTAGTTGCTCGTGGATTTAGTCAGAAATACGGTTGCGACTATGATGAAGTGTTTGCGCCAGTTGTTCGGCAGACCACACTAAGAACTTTGTTGTCAGTAGCAGGTGTCAAAGGTATGAATGTAGTCCATATGGATGTAAAATCAGCATTCTTACACGGAAACCTAGAAGAAACCATTTACATGAAGCAACCGCCTGGTTTTGAGGAAGGGAATTCTAATCTTGTTTGTAAGCTCAACAAAAGCTTGTACGGTTTAAAGCAAGCCGCTCATGTTTGGAACAAAGCTTTGCAAAATGTTTTGATTTGCGGGGGATTTGTTCAAGGAACATCCGACCCATGTCTCTATACAAAATGTACCATCGAGGAAGGGCTTACTTATGTTTTAATCTACGTTGATGACATTTTGGTTGCAAGTAAAGATAAAACCAAAATTAAGGATGTTGAGAAGTTACTCAAGAACAATTTTGATATAAATAATCTCGGTGAAGTTCATCACTATCTAGGCTTAGAAGTTTTTAGAGATCAAAATTCTAATTTTAATATTCGTCAAAAGCAATATATTGATAGTTTAGTTAAACAATTTGGACTAGAAAATGCAAAGGGTTCGAAATATCCTCTGGATCCAGGATATGGAAAAACCGAATCAGAAAACCTAATTAATAATAATAATTATCAAAAACTTATCGGATCACTTTTATATTTAGGCGTTTGTTCTAGACCCGATATATCTGCGAGTGTTTCAATTTTAGCAAGAAAAGTCAGCTGTCCGAACAGAGAGGATTGGATAGAAATCAAGCGGGTTCTACGATACCTTAAGGGCACCTCGAATTTTTGTTTGCGTTTAAGTGATGAGAAAAATGAAAAATACTGTTTAAAAGGCTACGCTGATGCTAATTGGGCTGAGGACAGATTGGAGCGAAAGTCGAACTCTGGCTATATTTTTCAGATTAATGGCGGTACAATAAGCTGGAGTTGTAAGAAGCAGACATGTGTCTCGTTATCATCTACAGAAGCTGAGTTTATAGCATTATCTGAAGCATGTAAAGAAGCTATTTGGATTCGTCAGTTGCTGAATGATATGCAAATAAGCCAGACATCAGCAACAGTTATTTTTGAGGACAACCAGAGCTGCTTACGGTTAATCATGGAACAAAAATTTAGTAACAGAACAAAGCACATCGACACAAGAATGCACTTTGTGAAGGATCACGTGGATCATAAGAACATTAATTGTATTTATTGTCCAACTGAAGAAATGATTGCAGATATGCTCACCAAACCACTCGCAGCCTCCAAACTGGAAAAATTCAGAAACAAAGCTGGGATACAATCCGTTTGAGGAAGGGTGTTAACGATTCCAGCAAACTACTTGCAGTTTTTCCACTTTACCAAATAAAATCAAATTAGTTTTGTTCAGATATTTTATGTGTCAAATATTTTCATTTTAAATTTATACTCTTAAATAAAACTTTATAACGTTCAGTTGAACTGCTCCCTATTTTTAATTCAGTCTGCAAGATAAATACGGTAATTTTGTTTGTTTACCGTTCCGTTCAATTGAAAATGAGCTTCATCGCTCATGATAATTTTATGCCAAAATTGCTCGTCTTCTTCAGCCATTTCGATGACTCTTTGGGCCCATTCCAATCCAATCGACGTGGCTTATCGGTAGGCAACAATTTGTTTACCAATTGAATTTTGTACGGAAACAAATTCAAATCAACACGTAAAATGCGTTGTAAAGTGGATCGGGGAATGCCGAGCTGCTGAGAACGGCGATTTTGGGATGTTGTTGGTGACTGCTCAATACTGGCTCGTACGGCTGCAATATTCTTATCCGATCGCCTTGGTCGCTTTTTATTTGGCCTCTTTGGGTTACCAAGAGTATTACCAGTTGTAAATCTTTCATACAAACGATAAATTGTTTTCTTGGAAGGCGCACTTTTCACTTTATTTATTTTTTTGAAAGCACGTTGAGTTTTCACTATTGACTTGTTTTGTTGAATGTAAATTTCAACAATTTTAGAGCGTTCGCGTGGCGTGTACTGTTCCATTGTAAACATTTGCTTGGAATGACGCTTCAAACGCGGTATGTCATTAGTCGATTTGGCATCACTGAGAAAGTTACAGTGTTGCCAGATGGGCGCTTCGAATATTGGCAACCCTGCCAATGTTGTTGTTGTTTTTGGTTATTTTTGTAGTCCGCTTAAACTATTGAAAAATCAAAATAAGAAAACTAAGTTTAATTTTACTTTGTTTTTCCACTTTTGAAAGTCGTACGACTGTCGCGTGCGTAGCCACGAAAACGCCCGTATGGACTATCTGTATGGAATTTACACGTATGGAAGATATACCCCCCAATAGCCTAAGTCCTAAATCATTCCGTGGTCTCCGTCCAAACCCGAGTTATGGATCTATCTCCGTCTAACCAGGCTAATGCAATATTTCCTAGTGGCAAGAAATAAGTTTACGCAGTGTTGTCAATAAAAACGATATTTATTCATGTTGACAAAATTAATTTTTGTGATACGATTTATTCTGCTCACAAATGAACATTTGATGAATACCTGAACACATTTGTACAAGTTTTTCCGAGCAGCTAACATTTCAAGCTAATGCAACCTTTTACGAATTTATAGCAACGCCCGCTACAACCGACCGTGTGCTGGGTGAAGCAGTAATAATTCTTGGTTTTAAGTACCTACTTTTCCATTTCTGGTTTCTTTTCAAATTTTTTAAATTTATTTTTTTTTTATAGAAAGGAAGATGATTTTTCCTAAAATGCAGATAATGGAAAATCATTTATCATCGACGCAGTGGGAGAGCGCACAAGAACAACACTTTTTAGTGTGCAGGCTGTTAGTGGTGACACAACGCAAGCCATGTCCACCGAGATGTCAACACTGTTGGCAACGTGCAATGGCTTTGTTGTTGTTAACTAAGCTGCACACTACCTTAATTTGTGAATAGAATGTCGTCTCTTTTTTGAGAATTTTAAGCAGCAAATAAAAGCTTTTCTTGCAGCACTAACGGCTGCAACGTACGTGAGCTTGTCTAAAAATTTGCTTGTTTTTTGTCATTTACTTTTTTTTTATCCCTAAGCATTTGAAGCACTCAAACTTAAAAATGCTAAAACATTGTTGGTAGTCAGGATGATTCAGCTAGCTTTCGCTCGCTCGTTGATGGATGACATGTAATGAAGCGGTAATAAAAATCAAGAGACTTCAAAATAAGTGTCAACATGTGCGAGCTGGCAGCGAGAAGAAATTCAAAGTTAAGTGAATAAATTAAACTACAAATTAAAATTTTTTTGTTAAAAAATTCTTAAAACTATTTTAAGTTGATACAAAATTTTTCATCAAACTGTTTACTCTCATAACTCGTGTGGCTTAATTGACTTGGCTCTTGTTTTAATAGATTTTTCTTCGTTTTTTTTTTCCATTCTTTTTCCATTTTGCTGTATTCTTTGCTCATTTTCAATTCTTTTATGAACTCTGAAAGCCACAACTTTTCCAATCAATCATGCTCGCTGAGTCCGCCTTTTAAATTTTTTTTATTGAGTCTTAAGTAAATGACCACAACGAATCTTTAATACAGCTAGCTCTACCGCCAGTATTTTCTATGCTGTATGGTGGTTACCAGCAACTAGTTATTGTGTTTTGTGTTCATGGTAGAAGGTTTTCATAAAATCGATTTCTATTTAAATCATTAAAAAATTCAAAATTACAAAATGGTGTGTCAAAAAACAAGAATTTGTGCCGAAATCAAATCAATCAATATAAAACATGGAAAATTTATAAAAAAAAAATCAATTAAATTATTGCCAGTTAAAAGTCAGAGGGGAAAGGTTAGGGGAAAACTTTCCTCTACTTATCTCAGTTTATGCCTAAACTCAAAATAGTGAAGCTATATCGGACATTATTTATCAAAACGGTCAACAAAACGATTGACCGACCGACGCCAATCGTGCTAATATAAATATGCAGTTTCCATACTGCAATTTTACACAAAAAAATTATTTTTTTTAATTTTTTCCGATAATAATTTTTAGTGAAGAAGTAGAAGATGATTTGAAGGACTTTTAATTGAAAACACCGTTAACTAACTAAAATTTAGAGTAGTTCTACATACTTCTACCATATGCCAAAAAATTTCATTTATGTAATTCATGTAAAAATTTCTTTTGTAATTTTTAAAGACATGACTGTTTGTATCTTAAATTAATAATTACACCGTGAGCTTTCTTGTAAACTCTTTTCCTTGTATTTGATAATTTTTTTGTTCTTCAGCAACTTTTCTGAACAAATAAATATGAAAAAATCGTTTGAAATTTTCTTAAAAACTTTTGCAAGCCGCATATTTCTGGCCCGCTTTCTAATGCTGTTGTAACACTGGCTTTATCAGAATCTTAAAAATGCAAGTGAGCACACAAATAAAGCGATACATTTTTCAATGCGTGAAAAGAAACAACATCAAGTGGAAAAGAAATCTAATCTGTCACTTTTCAATATTAGAAAATTTCGAAAATTCTTCACCTATTCAGATGCTTGCGGCTGAAAAATTTACGTTCAGTATTAAATTGTGACTTTACGCATTTTTTTTTTTTGTTAAAGTCTTATTTGTTGTGGTTGCAAGTTATGAAAAAGTGTATTTCTTTTGTGTTTGCTGGTGTTCTTGCACGATATGAAAGCAAATACAATTGCTGCCCACCCTTACTTCGCTGCCGCAAAAAAATTGTGTTGGAACAGCTAAATGATCTCAAGCAAAAAAAAAAAACAACAACCCGAGCCCATTGCACTACATTCCGTGCTGTCCACTATCTGCAAGCGCAATTGCAGCAGCTAATCGGCAATTAATACAGACTACAAACGGTCAAACGCTGCAGCTGACGACGCACAGTGGAGTATTGTACCCTGAAAATGGGTATCAATTCACCTGGAAGTTTTGACTTTATTTTTAGTTAGACGGGTCCAAATAAGAAAAAAAAACATTCCTTTCGTCCGTCCATGTCTGTCTGTCGACACAATTACAGCCGTAATTTTGAAGCTATCGTAATGAAATTTGGTTTCTTAAGCTTGTATCTAAAATATAAAGATTAAAATAAACTGATAACTTAAATACCGCAACTTTCATTATCCTGGTAAACCATCATTTAAGTTATTTATTGGAACGCTAATAGATATCTATACTAAAAACTGGCTTATCGTCCAAGAAACTGACAACTTTTAATATGAAAATTGAAAAACCTATTTTTTCTTATACAAAAAATAGAGAAACAACATCTCAAATACAGCACAAGTAAATTTTTCATCACAAAATACAACGAATACATTTTGAGCTGTGGTTTCAGCATTTTTAATTTCTAGAAGAAAAAAATTATTGTGGTAAAGAGAGATTGAATTACCCTTTAACATGGCAAAAAAAGTCAATTTAAAAAAAAATATGGAGATACAACAAGTGTGCACTAGGCCGACGATATATGCATAGCAGAGAGGAAAATAAGGAATTTTTATAAGATCCTCGTTTTCTTCCAGAAAATCCGAAAATCAGTTGTTAAAACTATTTTAATTATAAGGCGAAAATCGGTAAAGTTTTCAGTAAAAAATATCAATAAGCATTTAAGTAAAATATAAAGTATTTCATAGCATTTGTTTGTTTAAATCGAGAATACACATATTACTCTTTGTGACCTTTTGAAGATAGCGGTGTTTTGTTGCGCTGTTCTAGCTGAGCACAAAAAGACAAGAGTAGAGAGCAAAATGGAGTTTATTGAAACTTTAGCAACATAAACAGGAAGATTTCTTACAAAACTTTACTCTTAATAACTTTAAATCTTTAAACGTAATTAACATACGTTCTGTATAAAATTCTTTTAACGATCTTTTTCGATTTTTTGCTCTTATTTTTACTTTTTAAGGTGAATAAAATAAATTTATATGAATTCGAACTGTTTATTGCAACAAGATTAAAACTAATACAATTTTTCCAAATAAAAATATTACCGCGATTCTCTCACCCACTTAATTTTATGAGCCACACTGAGTAGTTTTAGTGTCACAAGTTTCATGGCGATACTAATTTGTATGTTATAAAAAATTTGTCTTTAATTCGGCTATAAAATAAATTTGGAATTTATGTGAAATTGAGAGCATTTGAAGATCCGAACTTTTGAATCAGAGCAACACTTTTACATTCAGAAGATCAAAACACCTTCAGAAGTTCCGGTTTTTTCCCTCTCTGATACATGGTTATTTATTAAATAAGTAATCAGTAAATCCAATCAAATGTGTTTTAGATTATACAATTATATTAATTTCTTTTGGCTTTTTTGATATAATTCGATTACATATTCGCACGTAATGATGCACGTTCAAAATTGCCAACCCGTTCAATTGGTCTTCACTTGTTTTGCCTTGCAGATAAGTTTTTATTCTGTGTAGGGATGAAAAAGAGCGTTGAAAACTACGAGAAGGCTCACTGTGCGGTGTTTGGGTATATTTGATCCGAAAAATGTGGTGTTTTTGGGACTTCAGTTTCAGTTGTATGTATGACTGCTTACAGCCAAAGGTGCAATATCGCAAAAAACATAAACAAAAACAGGAACAAAATTCAGTCCATTAGCAACAGAAACAGCTACCAACATAGCTGTTGGTAGCTACCAACATGGCAGCATAGGGGTGTGAATATTTGAAATAAATTATAAAAAAATCAGTGTTTTTCTTTTTTGTAACCTTAGCCCAAATAATAAACACCAGGACATCACATTTATATACAGATTCTCCGAGAATTTTGTGGGGAGGTTAAAACCCCCTAAAATACCCCTGAATCCGCGCCTGACTTGGAAACATGGATATTCGGCTTTGCGGTCTATTTTGAGATATGGCCGGGGTATCGATTTGATTTTTTACGATTTGGATTATCGTAATGGATTTAATTTTCATCACCAGTGGCAATACAATATAAAAAACCTTTCCTATCTTGCCAAAGCTGTTTCCATACGAAAAATCGTCTCTCTGCTTCAGATCGTACGGCACTCCTGCCTTCAGATCATTCAGATGCCCAACACGCAGAAAAATTACATTTTCGACTTTGATTGTAGCAAACATATTTCTATTTACCGTAAATATATTTCGCAATTCTGACCATATTTTGTTTATCAAAGGGAGGCGTCCATTAATTACGTGAGTTGTTTAGGGGGGTGGGGATTAAGCCGAATCTCACTCACTCACGTGGGGGAGAGGGGGGTTCTCGCAAAGATGACGTACTTTTTTATCAGCAAGAAACAGTGTAGAATTATGAGATAACTAGGTAAATTAAGTAAAACGTGTTTTTCTACTAAAATATGACTAAATGTTACACAATAACATTTATCGCGGTTATGTAAAAGCAACAAAGTAGCATAGAAGCCCGTCGATTGCTTAACCACCGGCAAGCCGAACACGCGATTCGACGAGCGCTGCGACTACTGAGCTTCTGTGTTCAAGCGATAACGGTTAAGAGTGGCTAAATCAGAGCAAAGTTGAAGGAGCAGATGATTTTACTGAAAATCACATGAACATGCTGGTTCCAGTAGTCACACTTAAGACCGCACATGAGCCCCCACGGAATGAATTAGAATGAAAATTCTTTCACCAATTTTAGAAGTGCTCACTTTAAATGACTTACTTTTACTTAAGTATTTTATTGCTCGATTTTTTCATTGTGATTTTAAACTACGATCTCAGTAGTCTTAAGTACTAGTCTCAACTAGTCCTAAATAAAAATAATTAAATAAATTACGTTTTTTTTTAATAAATCCAATACAATGAAGCATAGATTAACATATTTACACTGAAAACACGCATTTTGAACAATCTCACGTGAGAATAGAGGGGGAGGGGTCGAGCCAAATCTCACGATATCTATCTATATATAAAATTAAAAAAAAATTTCCTCACGTAATTCATGGACGCCCCCTTACATATTGCTATTGTTGTGACAAGCATTTCAATGTTTATTTACAATTCCAGGTAAACATATTTTGATTGATGTGAAAAAAAAATTTTTTACGGAAAAATAAGTCCACAATGTTCATATTTTATGCTTCTGAAAGTAATACCATGCTTATTACCATGCTTTAGTCAGGCGACGATAGGCGGTGGCCGTAGCCTAGTGTGCTTGGCTCGCAAGCAAAAGAGCCGCGGTTCAATCCCAGTCCGAACAGAATGTTTTTCAAAAAGTTTTTTCAATTGAATCAATATTTCTGTTCAGCCACAAACAATGGCAAACCTCAAAGAACAGCAATAATTAAAAAAGAATGAATAAATTAAGCAATAATAAATAATTAAAATACAATATAGTAACAAATAAGCTTACTTGCCCCAAAAATAGTTTTATGTTTCAGTAAACATAATACATTTATTGCAACAAATAAGCTTATTTGCAGTGAACATTAAAGTGAACATAATTTGCTTCCAGAAAACATTTTATGTTGACCGTAAAGTAAAAACACATTTCTTGTAAAAATTAACTTGTTTGCTATAAACACGTTTTTAAGCATAATAGTATCCTTGGATATTATGTTTGTGTCAAATATATTTTTATTCTGCGTGAATGCTTTCAGATGTTTGCAAATGGTTGCGTAATCAACTCCCAACTAATTTGCAAGTTCTTGATGCTTTTGACACGGGTCTTAACGCAGGCCAAAGTATGATCAGCGGCCGACGGACCGAACGCACTATAGTTTTGGGCATATATCTTTTTGAGACACATAAAAACTCAGATCGTCAAACGATCTTACTCAACATGCAACAACATAATCTCTTTCATTTGATTCCATACGTTTTTAGCAGTTTTTTTACGCCAACTCGGCTGCAAGTTCATTCTGTTCAAGCTAGAGAGAGATATAAAGAAAACCCAACAACAATAACAATGCCACACAGCTCTGTTGAAGTGACTGAGTCACTCTCACATTGTAGCATACAAAGATGCCTTGTGTATGCTACAGCAACGATGTTCAACAGAGCACTGCTATGTATTTTGTTGTTATTTATAATTCTCCCATTGGGAAAAAAGGATTTTTCATTCGCTTAGTTTTACCTATCTTAATGTTAATAACATATTCATATTCAAATTATATTCTGCAATTCTACTCGAAAATAACTTTCTATCGATATACAATTTATGCCAATATATTACACGGTAATTTCGTTAACACAGGTAAAATTGTTCCATAATTTTTTTGTTTATGTATTAATATATTGAATGTTTTATTTTCTGGTTAGCTAGATTATATCTGTGTACTTGAATAAACCTTACAGTTTTTTCCTATCATTAAAACTTATAAAAATAACGACTCTTAAACTAAGAAAAAAAAAAAACACAGAACACGCTGTAATATGAACATTAAAGAAGCCATTTAGAAAGCTTAATTGCTTAAAGAATATAATCACATAAAAAAGATTAAGTATAACAAATAAGCAAATTAAATAGAAACTATAAATCTTACTTGAAGATATTTTTGATGCTTACTCCTTCCTGCAGATTTTCAAATAATCTTGAACTCCAAGTAAAAATGGGTAGTGTAATTTAACCCCGTTTACCACCGCAAGCCTTCAAGCTAAACCATAAGCACCCAGGCACCACTTAAAGAGTAGGTGTGCCCGAAAAACTGAAAACTTGAAGTCTGAAAAAAATTACAAAAACAATGTGGCAACAATACAAATATCCTTATGCTGCAGCACCACCAAACCTACTCCCTGAACAAAACAAGGAACTTACGCAAGAAGCTAAGCTACCGCAGAGTGCGGTTATTGAGAAAACGAAGAAGAAGAATTGAAAAAACAGATATTTATAGATGGGAAGAGGAACAAATACAAATAAAGAAGTGCTCAACGCAAGCTCAGCGAAAAGCTCCACTTCAAAATGACTGCCAACAAAAAAGAGGCACAGAAGCAAGAAAAAAAAATGTTAACGAAAAATAAAATAAAAAACACAACAACAAAGCTGTAAGTGAAAATAGGAAAAAACGACAACAAAAGATAAAAAAGAAACAAAAATGGCAACAACAAAATGCATTTGTAAGAAGTTCTAGAGAATGTCAGAAAATGCGAATCTGAGTGGATGAGTTGGATTGTTCTAGTGTGTGTGTGTGTGTGTGTTTGTGTGTGGATATAGGAAGTTGTAGGTAAAGCAGAAACAAGGATGCTTTCGCAGAAGCTAAGAAATTCTAAATAGAACTGAATAATGCGACGAAGAAGACTAGCATAAAAAGCAAAAATGTCACATTTCAACAACAGCGACGACGGCAATGACAACAATAATAACAACAGTAACAACAACGACAAAAACAACAACAATCTAACAATACAGAACTTTACGAGCTTTGCTAAAATTCCAAGTAAGCATAACAACAACGTATCTACGTCTACCCAAGGTCATAGTTGAAGAAGTAGAACGCACCTTAAGGCTTAAGAGGATACATATACAAAAAAAGTAGGAATTCTAGCTTTAAAGCCTAAAAATATGCCGTAAAAATATCTTAAAAATCTAGTGGGATTTAAGAGAACAAAGCGGCTCCCAAGAAAATGTACTCCTTTGCTGGTAACAATGCTGAGTATATTAACAAAATATACTTTAAGAACATTGTAATCAAATTGCACTTAAATAAACTACATTATACGATTTAACATTTTCAAACTACCCTGTAGTGTAGCCAACTAGTTAAAATAATAGTAAATAACTAGATCAAAAAATGACAGTACTAGTTCAGCCCGAATGCTTTTTACATTATTGCGCGAACTGGTTTTTTTTTCCTTTGTTGATATCATTGGAAAAGACAATTGTCCTATTCTCGATATGAATTGAGGTAGTATTTTTGCTGGCATTATTAGAACTAGTTGTGATAGTAGGTACTTTTAAACCAGTAAAATACTAGTATAATCAAAAAGCCTTTTACTGGTATTATTTGAGCCGCATTTGTGCTAGTATATTTTTAACCAGTTATATTATTCTTATTATTATTATTTTAGCCAGTTCAATTCTAGTAGTTTTCATACTAGTTGTACGCTGGTATTAGTTTTGTTTTAGTCTTTTTGAAACCAGTTGTATGCTAGTATTATTGAGTGGCTATTCATATTCCTGCCCTATTCCATGCCCTATTCCTGCTGTTGCGAAGAATCTTTAACTCCTTTGTGTGCCCGGGAAATGCACAATTTTTCGTAAATTTGAGGCTATACGGCACGGACAGAGAAAACATAGCAAAGATTTCCATATAAAAAAATTAATTGAATCATCAAGAGTGTTATTATTAACATATTCTAAAATTTCATGAAGTTTGCTTTGAAGTAAATGATTCAACTTCAAAAAGTCAGCTTTTTTAAAATTGAATTCATAAACTATATCTATTGAGTTAGACTCTACTATATTTTCTCTGTCGGACTTGTACCATATGCTCAGTGGTGGATGGTATTCATCAACAGTAGTCAAAGCATGAGGGGCCTTCTTAACAATCACATTGTTACTGTTTGTAGTTAAGACCAGGTCAAGAAGTCCTTCACGACTATTATAAATACAACTCACTTATAAGTCAGAACATATATTATCAACAAATATATGCTCTTTGCGTGTCTTCGAATTAGATGCACAAAAATATGTATCATCGTCAGAAGATTCCCATTTCAAGTCAAATGTCGTCATTAACGTCAATTATGCTTATAATGTATTCTATGCAATCCGCAAGGCTTGCATAAACTTCTACACTGCTCTAAGGAGGAACGTATTGCAATGTATAACCTTAACGCATATAAGTTCGATATTAGCAGAGCAGGGAATAACAATAATGGAACTAATGAAGGAGTTCCTTACAGCTAATGAGACACCTCCGCCAACAGCAGAAGTATTGTCAGCGTGTGTATCCCTTCTATAAACTTCAAAACTGTTATCAAACAATTCTAAGTCAGTAATGCTTCCGTTTAACCAAGTTTCAGTCAACGCGATAATGTCCTCAGAGAAATTCTGAGACATTAAAAATATGTCTCACGTCTTAGGGCGTAATCCCCTTACATTTTGATAGTAAAGGGACAGCTTATTAAGTTTTTTTGGGATTGACGAGCGGTTTGAGTCGTCCCTCTACGCTTATTCTAAAGCTGAAACTCTGTAACTTTCAGTAAATCATCAGTCCACAAATTAGAGTTTAGAACAGTTGCAAACTCTTCAGCTGGAACTGTGAGAATAAACGAAGCGTGGAAAGGTTTATTACCTATTTTTTTGCAAGAACAAAATGCATTTTGACTCAACAAGTTATTATGTTTGATAAAGGTCAATATATTTTCAACAGTTGTGTCGGGCTGAAGGCGAGAAATAAATACATTTTTCCTCCTCTACAGTGCCCTTAAGCTTGATAGATTTCTAGGCTCAATAGGAGTGAAAACAGGAAACAGAAGGAATGTTAGAAGGTGACGAGAAAGTAACTGGACTGTTCCTGTTCAAAAGCGGTGCTGAGGGCTGCTTGGCCTGAGAAGTAAATCCAGATGGAGATTCTGGCAGGTAGTGGATTTAAACATTTTCATTAAAAAATAACAAAATGGTGGACATCTAAATAGGAATTTTAAAAAATTGCGTCTTTTTTGTGGAAAATTGGAAGAAAATTAGGACAAAAAATAAATAAAATGTACAATTCTACAGCCTGCGAGAGCCATTGGCGTATATAATAACTAGGGATGTCAATTTTTTGAGTTTTTTTCGGGATCCCGGGATCGTCGCGAAATTCAAGAAGTTTTTATATATGTTTTTTTTTTTGCCAAAAAGTTCAACACATTCACTTCTGAATAGAAGTGTCTATAATAGAATTATTATAATATATATTCTGTATCAAATTGATATAACAAAGAAGTACAATTTGTACCAATTCAAAAAATTTGACAATCATATATCCTCAGTAATTTATAACATAGTTTTTGTAATATATGTACAAATACATATATTTGGTTTAGCATTAACTGCCTTCATAAAATTATTTTAAATCACTATTACACAATAATTTTTTAAAAATTTAATTTTTTTAGATTGCTTATTGTTCATTTGTCTTTCAATAAATCAATTCCGCTTGTAATACAGATTCTACAGCGCTGAGAATATGGTGCGCCAGAGTAAATTTAACTAAGCAGAGTAATTTTAAACACGTTTGTCTCGAAACATACTTTTTCAAAACTGACTGCACTACTGCAAACAAACAAATCGACCAATTTATATATTATTTTAATCTGCTTGTTTTGTAATTCTAAACATCTTTTACAAAAATGAGCCTCTTTGAAAAATTTGTATAGTTTTTACACGCAACAATATGGTCAAAAATAATGTCAATTTTTCTACTCTTTTTCCACGCTTCCTAATTTGCTTAATTTTCCATTTTGGTAAACGATGTGCAGAGTCTTTTTTCGAAAGCATTTTATTTGCATGCGATCTAGAGACGCTGATGATATAAAATTAACATGCAAATTACATTTTTTGTTTATGTAATAAAATTTTTTAGAAGACATCTTCTAAAATATCCCTTTATTTTGACCGCTTTGTCCTAAAAAATCCCGTTAATTGTATGCTATAGTACATTTAAATAAAGATAACAAAGTCAATACATTGAGGTAAAAAATAAATTCAACACAATTTCTGTTAAGAGTTCAGCAAAATTATTCCTGCTTTTGATCAAAATACGATCTTTAAGAAATTAAAGCATTAATGGTGTTATCCCCTTACTTAGACCTTAATTTATTGCATACAAGACCTGCAGAGTAGAAGCTTGTTAGTTCGATCGTTGATCGTTGAAAGAGGGATATGTGTGATGGTAGTTTGAACAATTTTATTAGCTATTAAAAAATTGTTTTAAACAATCCCGAGATTCGAATCGAATAATCCTGAGAATTTCGGGTTTTCAAATTGATCGGTTTTTTACGTATTAAAATTTCAGTTCAATCGGCTTGATAGAATTTTTTAATACACATTTTGGTGTCAAAAAAAGACGCTTTTAAAGTTTTTATAACGTACAGCGCACAGTTATGAGGCGCTCTAGACTATGTGCTATAACTTCGTTAACATTTTAAATATTGGCCTCATATTTTGACAGTATAATCACAATATATTGTACTTTCATTTAAAAAAAGGTTACTTCCTTAATACCATAATTTTAACATATTTTATTTAAGTCAAAAAATATGACAAAAATGCTTAAGCAAAAAAATAGTTAAAATTAAATGGAAGACAAAATAAATTAAAATTTTTTTTTATACATAGCAATACAATAACATACAAATCTGAAGGTGAATGTGCGATTCAAAAGAAATACGAAAATACCCAATTATATGGTTTTGTTAACATTTTGAAAATGCCTTTTTTAACGCTTTGAAGCGATTTTCGAAATAACTTCTCCGGGGTGTCTGAGGAGTCGATTCCATCGATTGACTCTATAAATAAGTAAACAAATGAAAATGTAAGCAAATTTTTGTAGCAACTAAAGTATGTATTTAATACCTAATGTAACAGAATAAAGATATTTAAAATCTTTGAAAAGTTACGCAATTGTTACTGTTTTTAAAGCTAAAAATTTAATTTATTTAATGTTTACAAATTTATGCAGAACATTTATGACTATTCGGTATAGAAAATCAGTTATTATTTTTTAAATAGTCAAAATGCGACAAGTTAGTGAACTATAAACTAAGCAACTAGTAAAATAGCTTGTATTTTTGAACTAGCTGGAATACAGATAGTAACTTATCTAGTTACTTTTTGGTTAGTAAGATTTTAATAGACTAGCATCTAGTATTTTTTGACTAGTTTTATTTTAACCAGTGAGTTAACTAGCGAAATTCATAACTAGTTCGAATTTTCACTGCAGGGCAAATTGACGAGAATAAATTTCTTGTTATAAATTTAATGGAATCTTAAAATGGCGTTGCGATACCAAAAGTTTGTAAAATATTAAAGTAATATAAATAAAAGATTCAAAAGCGTTCGCTATATGTGTAGTTAACACATTCACTATTTATATTTATAAGTTGGTCCAAATGTTTAAATTTTTTAAAATAGAACACTTTAAGGGTCAGCCTTTGTAGTCTTTTGGAGAGTGCTGTAGGCTATCAACCCAGAGGTCCCTGGTTCGAATCTGGGCTCGGGAATGATTATCTTCACTTTCTTTGTTCTTTCCTACATTTAAGAACTTTAGAAAACTAAAAATCCACAGCTAAATTGTGGAAACTGTGGAACAACTAGGGGCTGGAAATGTTTGCCGAGATTAAGGCATTACTCGGTTAAAAGCAATTCAAATTGTCTTACACGTTTGTTTCGCCTAATCAATAATTCACGTATGGCTCCAATCAATTCCTCTAAATATATCACTTTCCTTTCAGGTCAAAGACCAAACCTTGTTTGTATAAGGCGCATGCCTTGATTCTAGAAAAAAACGAGCTTCAAATTTCAAAACTATATTTTAGTATGCCGTATGTTGTTTTTGTTTTCTCTTAAGCCTTTTTTACTACTTTATTTATTAGATTAAAGTCTAAAATAGAATTTCCTGAAAATTCAAATACAAACCAACACATGATATTATAAATCGAGCTATTTCGTATTTTTATCCTATATCCAAGGAGTAAAATTTAAGAACTAAAAAATGAATTAAGTGCAAAAAAAAGTGATAAGTAATCATAGTACATGCTGTACAAAGGGTTAAAAGAAAGTTAAAACACTGTACGATTTACAGTAGTTAGCACAATTTAGTGCATATTTGAAATGCTTAAATTTTAATGCATTTTTTTTTGTTCCTTATCTAATTGTTAACAACACCGTATATAATTCAAACGAATAGAAACAAATTCAAACAGAAAACAAATAAGAATACAACATTAACTAGCTTGTTCTCACTTTCCGGGATGTTCAGAGATATACAACGATCCAATCCAGGTATATGAGTTACCACCTATGAACAGATCTCTAGAAATACTCTCGCAAACAAAGCTCGAATGGGCAATCAGTAGCTTCAAACCATTTAAGTCACCAGGACCAGATGGTATAGCCCCCATTGAAATCCAAAAGTCGTATGACATCATTAAGGAACGGCTTTTGCTGATCTACCAAAGCTGCCTTGACCTAAACCACATTCCCCAGCGATGGCGTAATGTGAAGGTTATCTTTATACCTAAGGCAGGAAAAAGCTCACACGTAAACCCAAAAGACCTTCGACCAATTAGTCTCTCATCTTTTCTTCTAAAAATCCTCGAGAGATTAATTGATATTCACTTGAGATCCATGATAGAAAAGAAGCCATTATCTCTAGCTCAACATGCTTACACCAAAAGCAAATCAGTGGAAACAGCTCTCCACTCCATAATCTCCATCATTGAAAAATCCCTCTATCTGAAGGAATATACAATGATAGCTTTTATTGATATAGAAGGAGCCTTTAATAACGTCGAGGCAGGGGCCATCACCAGTGCGCTGACGGAGCTTGGGGTGGATGCCGCGCTGATAGCACTCATAAACCAAATGCTAGTTGGCAGGATTATAAGTGCAAAATTTGGAGCGGCATCCACGCTAAGATCTGTACCAAGAGGAACCCCTCAGGGAGGGGTTCTATCGCCTCTACTCTGGAATTTAGCAGTGAATGAACTGCTAGGCAAACTAGAACTAGAGGGGTGCAGGGTGATAGCTTATGCCGATGACGTTGCTATTGTTACCTCTGGAAAATATATATCTACTCTCCGAGACATTATGCAAAACTGCCTAAATACTCTTGTCAATTGGACTATCAGCTGTGGGCTCAGCGTTAATCCTAATAAAACTGAGTTAGTAGTTTTCACAAGAAAACACAATGTACCTCAAATTAGCCCTCCTAAACTGGGAAATACAAGTCTTATCTTCTCAGGCCAAGCAAAATACCTGGGCCTTATACTGGATAGGAAACTAAACTGGAAGCCCAATCTGCTCGAAAGAGCCAAAAAAGCGAACATTGCCCTATACTCTTGCAAAAAGGCGGTGGGTAACAAATGGGGCTTACAGCCAAGTGTTACTCACTGGCTTTATACAGCAGATGTAAGGCCAATATTGCTATATGGTGCTATTGTCTGGTGGCATGCACTCGAAAAACAGACTCACCATAACCTTCTCCGTAAAGTTCAAAGGTCAGCTGAACTGTGCATTAGCGGAGCCCTAAGAACCACTCCGACAGACGCATTAGACACAATGCTCCATCTTACACCACTTGATATCCTAGCTAAACAGATGGCCGCTAATACAGCCATCCGCCTAATAGCCACCTCCCAGTAGGTACACTAGGACATTCTTATATCAGGAAATTTCTCCCTCCTTTACCTAGGTCCATTGACTACATCACACAAAAACTACTCTTTGAGAGGAAGTTCGATGTATCCATTCCCTCTCGAGAAGAGTGGGAACAAGAAAACCGTTCACCTCACAATGTCATTGAGATCTTTACGGATGGATCAAAACTAGATGGCAAAGTAGGTGGAGGAGTCTACTCAGAAACATTAAGCATCAATATAGCCTTCAGGCTCCCTGACCATTGCAGTGTATTTCAAGCTGAAATCGCTGCTATACATGAAGCGTTAACTTGGCTTCAGAAAAATTATATATCTTCCATGGATATATGCATACTTTCTGACAGTCAGGCCGCTCTGAAAGCCCTAGGAACTGTTGAAATAACATCTGAAACAGTTTTCAACTGCCGCAGATCTCTAAACGAGATGGCAGAGCAGCTCAAAATTATCCTATGCTGGATTCCTGGACATAGGGATTTTCTAGGTAACTGCAGAGCAGATGAACTCGCTCGCACAGGTACTACCAAACAACTATCTTCAGACAAGACTAACCTTGGTATTCCTCTCACCACATGTAAACTCCTTACACATGAGTTATCCTGTATTAACACCAACAAAAGATGGTCAGCAGGTAACACTTGTAATATAGCACGGCAAATCTGGCCCAAACTCAATCTGAAGCGTTCAAAAGAACTCATATCTCTTAGTAGAGATCACATTGGCACCATGATAGGGATCCTGACAGGGCACTGCCTTATTGGCAGGCACGCTCAAAGATTAAACATACCCCACAACGACTTCTGCAGAAGCTGTAGAGATGAGGAGGAGGTGGAATCTGCAGAACACCTTCTCTGCACCTGCCCAGCGCTGGCTCAAAAACGTTCTCTTCACCTAAACAACTGGTTTTTCAGAGACCTCGAAGAACTCTCGGAAGTATCGATATACCGAATCCTAAGCTTTGTGAACAGCTCAAGCTGGTTTGAATAGAGAAGGGAGATCAACCCCTGTGGTACCACAATGGGCCTTATTGGCCTAAGTGCGTCTCAATTTGAGGCAGCCACTTTAACCTAACCTAACCTAACCTAGCTTGTTCTCGATTTTTCACCCTTAGACTACGCACAGTGTAATATTTCAACAATCTAGGTGAACAACATTCTTTTTGAACGTTTTTGGTCATATAATTTAGGGGTGCCCAAAGTTGCCCGTAAGTGTGTTCTACTTGCCCGCATCAAGCGTTACGGGCGACAGCAACCCAGAAAGCAATAACCCGTATAGTGTGTAGTCTCGAAAAAAGAAGCAGCAATCTGCTGCTTTATACTCGGTGTATTCTAAATCTGAGCACAAAGGTCCATTTTACTACTTCCTCGCACACTCTGAATGTAAAGAAAGAAGCAAAAGAAAAAACCATAATTTTATGCCAATACATCAAGCAGCAATATGACCAGAAACTCAAGCATTTACATTTGACATCAATAACATTTGTTGCCCCCCTGACAGGCAAAATTTTTAATTTATCTTCATATTAAATAACAAAAGCTGTAAAGTACAATTTACGGAAAAAATTTTACGTCAAAAGCAAATGATTTTTTAAATTGTAAGTTGCACTAAAACTTGGGTCGTTTAGAGCTTTGTTTATACAAACATCATTTTTAGTTGTAGGAGTGTAAAATTTTGCAGCATAATTAATCAAAAAGTCGATTTTAATATGTTTGAAACTTACGGCAGTTTTGATTTCATATAAAGATATGTTCATTCTGTATGTTTATACATTTTGAAGAAATTAAAAAAATACTTTTTTTATGTAAATTTATAAATAAAGCTGATCCAAACCATGCATTTTTAAATCGATGAATTCTGTTCGTAATCTTAAGCCACGAATAGGATTCGTAGAATGGATGATTTGGTACATATTACGAATATTTTATTCGTATTTGTAAAAAAACAAATGTATATAGTACGAATAAATTTGTTACATTTACGAATGATCCTAATACCTACTTACAAAACATTTCAGTTAAAAAAATTAAAATTCTTTCTGGAAATTGAAAAATTTTGACTTATCACTTTTGTGCGCTTAACCATCGTTTTATTTGGTAATTGTTCGACAAACCAGGCTGAACGATTTCGGTTTTAGATTTTTCAAAACTCAACTAATATTTCGTACATTCAACCTACCAATGAATGTTTTCTACTAATAAAAATAGTAATTCGTAAATAGTACGAGACCATTAGTAAATACTACGAATGTAATCGAAGAAATAAATAAGTTAACGAGAAATCAAAAAATGTATAAGAATAATATCCCTTATTAATCGAAGATCATTCTTCGTAGCAACAGATAGCAAGGGGCATTTAATTTAATAACGGATAGAAACTTTGACGAAAAGTAAATTTATGTTTTAAAGTCCTCGTAAACAAGCAGAAAACAAAGTAAAATAAATTTTATAAACATGTTTTCCAAAAAGTCGGCATAAAAAAGAATAATTTTTCTGCCATAAAAATGATCCAAATTCGATACTTGTTTAATTTTTCCTAAATTTATGAAAATAGCTAACAATCCTGCAGCATTTTAATTTGAGAAAGTTGCAGCGATCTAGGCGATGGAAAGGCTTTTAATTCAAAAGCAATAAAAAAATTTTGGAAATTATGAATAAAGTAGGCCAATTTTGAATCAAGGACTATTTTTTTAAAAAATCATATAAAAAATTCGGATAAGAAAGCAATTCCACATTTGATTATGCTATGGTCAAAAGTTTTTTTTTACTTAAATGTAAATGGGAAACTTGATTTGAAACATCCATTAAATTCTTCTTAAAATTCACGGTTTTTAGCGACACGTGGTTATATTAAATTCAGGATTCAGAATCAAACCTTGCAAGGACGTTCTGGAATATGTTAAGAAAATGTATGGAACCCACAACAGAGAAATATATTTATTAATTTTTGAATTTCTCATTTTTTCATTTTGAATTCACGTTTTGAATTAAAAAATTTTTTTTTTAATTATTCATATAATATATATGTTGTGGATTGGTGTCAATGCGGTGTGAGATCCGGTCAAAAATATCTCCCTCAGCATGCGGGAAGCATTTCAAGAATAACGAAACTCAATTTTAATTTTTACGGATTATATGGATTTTGACTTCCTCAATCCAAATCTAAAAAATTTCAGGCCGCTCCCAATTGGTTTAGAAGTTATATACCTCCAAAGTTAAAAAATGGCCTAAAAATCTTGTTTGTTTTTTCCAGTTTTCCAACAAAACAAAAATATTGTTTAATATTGGCAAATTTTTGTTTTCTTATTTGAAAAGTTAAAAACTTAGGGGCTCAAAAGTAATTTAAAAATAAATTAGACCTCACAATATTAAATTTTCTTAACAACTAAGAATATTTGCTTTGCCAAAAAATTATTGAAATGTATTACATGAAAAAAAATATAAAATAAAATTGGAAATATTTTCAGCATTACACGAGAAAGATTTTTACCCCATCTTGAAATTATATTGGATTTTCCTATGTGAATTTAGTACCAAAAATCTCAGAAAAAAGAATTATACATGTATAGGCTACATTTTCTTTATGCTCATTCTAGATGCCCACTCCCCCTAAAAGAAATCCTGCGGACGCCCATGAGACAATTGTATCGATAAAATAGTAAGGTCCACTTATTTTCCTAAACACTAACTGAATAGTATTGTAGCTTGGATTTATACTTTTCCACACACAGTTACATCAAAAAAGTAGTGAGTCTACTTATTTCCCCATGCATTTACAGATGCAAGAAGTAGCTAGACTTGATATTTTGCCGCAAATAATGTGTGTTGAAAATTCATTGATTCTGAGGCGGCCAAGTGCTATATAAAGTAATGGAAAGTTGTACGAGAACTTGAAGCGCTTCGTGCTTTGTAGTGTGTAATGCAGTATTGATTTTGGAAGCAGCAAATTTCCTTCTGGGATATGCTGGATGTATTCATTTATAAAAGAAACGAGATATATACACAAAGAGAATGAGAAAGAGCGTAAGAAAAAGAAAAAGAAGGTGACAATTGGTGTCTCCCTGCAAACTTTTGGGACAGAAATTTCACAAGTTAATATTCTATCTACTTAGGTATAGATTTTTCACTAGTAAGTTTCTCTGCACTCAGAGTTAATTTTTTTACTAGTAAATTTTCTGTCTACTCAGGGTTACTAAACTCACTACTTAATATTCTGTTTATTATAATAAAATGAAAATTCTATACCTAAGTAGACAGAATACTAACTAGTGAGATTTCTGTCCCAAAATTCTGCAGGGAGACACCAATTCTCCCCTTCATAAGACAACTACATGTTAGTTGGACAGTTGAAAACATTGCTTGGAGTAAGTATTCTGTGCACTCAGGTATAGTGTTTTTACTAGTAAGTGTTATACCTATGCTATGCTTTTGAATAACTAAAGTCATTTTATGAGTTGTATTTATTATAATAATAAATATTATATTATAATAAATACAACTCTATAATTAAATTATAAAGCAAATAAATAATAAATATTATTTATTGCTAATATTTATTGCTAATTTTACTTTGCACATTTTTCGCTTCATTTTAAAAAAATCGTTTTTTTTGCACCTGGATTGCTTAGTGAAGCAACCTTTCACAATCGCCATCAATAGTCATAGAAATAAAATCTGTGAAAAACTCTATAATTAAATTATAAAAAAAAATTAAAAGTGGATGTTTTACCCATTTTTTTTTTTTGCCTTCCCAAAGAATTTCGGTGCACAGATCTGCCTCCTCTTCGCTTCCACTTCCACACATTTACGAAATAATATTTCTTTTTCGTTTTTAATGTCCCTTCTCAATTGTCTTTTTGCACTTTTATCCATTTTTCGTTTTAATTTTATTATTTATTTTTATCAGATATTTTCACCTTTTCAAATTTCCCCTCATTACAAATCATATGAGTTATAAAACACGTTCCGCATTTTTAAGCATAAGTTTTCGACTAATCGTAACAAATAAGTTGTGTATTTGGTCAAAGCAATCGCGACAAACAAACGGCATTTTCCGTTAAGTTTAATTCGTTGCTAGGCAACGCAACTGACGTACTTCTACAGAACTGTGGGATAGAAAAGGGACAACTGACTTATCTCTGCGATACTTTGGAATAGAAAATGGGTCAATTGACGTATCTTTGCAGAACTTTAGGACTGAAAGGGGACAATTGATGTACCTCTGTAGTTCTTTGTTAAAAAGGGGACAATTGACGCATCCTTGCAGTACTTGAGAACAGAAAAATAACCAATAACTATCGCAATTTCTGGTGACAAAATATCAATTGTCTCCGGCTGGGCTGCAGGGATGTAAGTCATAATTGAGCTCATTAATGACTCAGGTTACCACATTTTCATTATTAAATACTTTATAAATTTAAGCTAAAAATATTAGAAAAGTTATAAAAATACCTTATAACTGACAGTTAGACCCCTTTTAAATTGTTCAAGACTTGACATCTAGTTTTTCTAGAACAAAAAACTGGCCAGTACAGAGCAAGTGTAGTCTTCCCCTTTCGTAACTAAAAATTACGTTAGCTCACCCCGATTTGTCTTAAAAACTCAAAAACTTGCTTTCAAGTCTTGAACAATGTAAAAGGGGTCTTAGTGAGTAAAATCAAATTGAGTTTAATAATATTGTGGTTTTAAAATTGTTTTTTACCTACTTTTACATTCTTAATTTACTTCAAGTAAAACCTAAACATCTCAATCAATTTTTTTCCGCAAAAAAAGTTGCAAGCTCACCTTTAGATAGTATATATCGCCGTTGCAAAAGTAAACTAACAAATCTATTTGGAAATGAATAATTAAGTTTTTCAAATTCGCAATTTTACTTTTAATTTTACATGTGTATGTTTGTGTATGTTTGTTTTTAATTTAAGTTAAACAAAATTTTTGTATTGCTTTAAGCGAAGCTTAGCTTACAAAGTCGGTGACAATTGTTATAATATTTCGTTCAATTCCGAGTGTAGAATTAGAAAATAGTTGCTCGCAGGAGAATGTGCTACCAAACATTGCAATAATACCAGCTGAAAACAAGCGTATATTATTTTTCGAACTTATCAGGTAGCCTTACCTTAAGTTGGTTTTCCAATGCATTTAATTCTTCAGTATATTTTGAAATTTTTAAAACTTGTGACTTAGATAGCGTTTCGAAGTAAGGAAAAAATATAATATTAATATCATATTCTTCAAGTTGACGATTCCAAAAAATAATCTTTTGACTGAATGCTTTAACTGTATCATTCATTTCATAAATTAAATTGTTTTTCACATTAACAGCCCTATTCTTTCAACTTGACAGTAGTCAACCAGTAATTTAATATTTCTATGTGTTTGTTGTAATTTTTTTAATTCAGAACAAAATTTGAAGCTCAAAAAACAAAATTGTTTAATGAAATTGTCACTTCCTGAAAAGCAGTTGACAATTTTTATCAAAATATAGTATTTTTAAATTAAAAAATTCCAAGTAATACATAGAAATATTAAAAATACTGGTTGACTATTGTCAAGTTGCCAGAATAAGGCTGTAAGGCCAAGTTTAAAGAATTTTTCTATATACATAATTTTAAATCGTAATATTATAAATAAAAGTATTATACAGGTTGTCTCAGACTTAGAGGACAATCAAGCGGGGGGTGATTCCTCATGATAAAACGAGCAAAAAATTGAATGGGTGGGGTGGTCGCAAACGCTCCCCTAGGCAGATAGAAGGGAACAACAAAAATAATGGGTGTAATTAAGTTTAACACACCTCTACAACGATAACAAAACTTAATAGCTTTTTGAAGAGAAAATTAAATGTCCTTTAAGTGATTACCACAAAGTTTTTCCATAAAGTCACAATTAAAACAGTTAAGAGCACCGAAAGTCTAAAAATGCGTTTGTTTTTCTTAAAAAAATCAACTTTTAAAGCAATTTTCTACCGCTTCACCCCTGAATTCATCCAGAGATGAGCTTCCACCTCTCTCACGATGATGCCCACTTCTTTCTTCCACAAAAGTAAGAATTGACCGTCAAGTCTTTACGAGTGTAAACTAGGTCTAATATAATAGGCATATTTGTTTTTTAAAAATATATTTTAGAAGAAAAGTTATATTTAAGGCATTGCAGTTTAAGTTAAAACTATTCGAAAAAAAGTGACAATCTAATCCCACTTTACATCGAACCGACTTTCTAGGCAGTGATATTTTAACAATTTATTTAATTTATTTATTTATTTATTTACTAGATAAAACCCGGCGCATTGCTGCCACGCTCCCTTGTCAAAGGCCCTCAAATTAAAATCACTGAAACTAAGCAAAAGCCATAAAATGTTATAATTGAAATTGCATGTGTAAATTGAGGTCGAATACTGAATTCGAAAGTTGTGCGACATAAATCTCCAAAGCTATTCGATATCGCAAATTTGGGTTTCATGGGAAGTGCCACGCCCACTTGTGCATCGCTCATAAAATGTTTCCAATTAAACCTCATGTATAAATGAAGGTCTAATACTGTATTCCGACGCTGTGGAACCTATAACTCCAAAGCTATTCGATAACACAAATTTGGGTTGTATGGGAGGTGCAACGCTCCTTAAACAAAAACCATAAAATATCATCAGTGAAGCTGCATGTGTAAATTGAAGTCGAATACTGAATTCCGATGCTGTGCGACCTATACCTCTAAAGCCAAACCATATCGCAAATTTAATTTTATGGGAGATTCCACGTCACTTGTCAAACGCTCATGAAATGAAATGAATAATACTGCATGTGTAAATTTAGGTCGAGTACCGAATTCCAACGCTGTGCGACCTATAACTCAAAAGCAATTCGATAGCATACATTTGGGTTGTACGGGAGGTGCCACTCCCCCTAGTCCCACGCCCATAAAATGTTATCAATAAAACTGCATGTGTAAATTTATGTCAAATACTGAATTTTGACGCTGTGACGACCTATAACTCCAAAGCTATTCGGTATCGCAAATTTCGGTTATATCGGAGGTGCCACTCCCCGATGCATTGTGACCTATAACTTTAAGGCTATATGATATCGCAAATTTGGATTGCATGGGAGGTGCTACGCCCCCTTTTCTAATGGTCATAAAATTAAATCAATGAAACTGCATATCTAACTTTAGGTCGAACACTGAATTCCGAAGCTGTGCGACCTATAACTTCAAAGAAATTCGATAGCACAAATTCGTGTTGCATAGTGAAACGGCACATATGAATTGTGGTCGAATACCGAATTTCGAGGCTGTGCGACCCATAACTTCAAGGCTATTCGATATCTCAAATTTTTATGTAATTGTGGGCGGTAAAAGGGGGTGTGGCAATTTTTTTCTGAAACCATCTGGTACTCGACACAAATCCATTGCCAAAATTTGAGCCCAATCGGACCAGTAGTTTCAAAGTCTTTTGATCTTTTTTTAAACGTAGGCGTAGTTATAATATCATCACGCCCATTGTACAATTAGCGACAGTTTTCATACGAACTTACTTACCAAATTTTAGTTTTATACGACCAAAACCATCTTAAATATAGCATTTTTATTGATTTGTGGGTGGTTAAAGGGGGTGTGGTATTATTTTAGTTTTTCCTAAACCTTCACGTATCAATTATAAACAAACTCGTAGAAGAAAGTGTCCAATTTGGTCCATTCCTTTCAAAATTTTAAGCATCCGAACAAATCAGGATCCATTTTTATATATATAGATGATTTGATAAAACCATTTTCTAACCTCGTACGATTTTTCTTACGCCAACTTTGATCAATTTAATAAAAAAATGTTGAACCTTAGAGAAAAATTTAAATGCTACATTTTCGTTTTCAGTTCGTACGTTTTTTCGTACGCCAACTTTGATCAATTTAATAAAAAAACTGTTGAACCTTAGAGAAAAATGTAAATGCTTATTTATTGTTTTAAGTTTTTGCTCTGAGCCTGTTTCGTTCTTTGTCGTTGGTCTTCGGTTAATGTTCAGGTTTTGTTTTCTTCCCTCAATTCTGTTGCAGGGTCAGGTTATTTCACATACCAAATTTTAGCAAAATCGGTCAAGTCGTTTAGGAGTTATTGAGTCGCAAAAATGCACTACTTAAAGCGCCTTCTTGCGGAAGTCTTTAAAATTTATTTTTGCCGATGTTTTATCTTGGGTGCAGCTCACGGTTGCCGCCTCAAATTCCCATAAAAAATACCTTTTTCCCACGAGTACAAAAAAAATTACCACAACAATTCCCATACCAAAAAACTAAAAAAAAATCCCAAGGCTATTAAAAAACTACCACAAAAAATACCACAAGTATTTAAAAATGCAATAAGTATTTAAAATTACCACAAAAATACCACGCATTAAAAAATACCACAGAAAATACAATGTGAACTAAAAAATATAAAATTTATTAAAAATGGAAATATTGCATACTTTTTTTACATTGAAACGCAAACAAATATTACACGTTAAGTAAATAAAACATGTAGAACTGTGATCAAAAATAGCAGTAAGACAAACAAATTAAAATTAAAGCGTTTATTAAGAAAGTCCGTACATGTTTTTATTTTCAAAATATGCCTAATTTAATTCAAAATAGAGTTCTTAAAAAAAAAACTATTATTCTGACAGATTAAATTCAAAGGTTGAACAGAACAGAACCGTTTTTTCATTTCAAAATTTTGCGACTCAATTATTTGTAGCACTTCTCAATTTACCCTGCTTAGCAGCAAAGATATAAATAAATAATAATAAAAGAATAAATAAAAAAATGTTCAGCATCCACTTCCGAGTGAAAGTGAAAATAAATTATAATTGAATTCGAAATTTGGTGTTCTATATATATATAACTTTTTTCGTAATACAATTGATTATGTTAATAAATTAAATAAAATACAAAACGAAAAAAGTGACATGTAGAACACCAAATATCGAATTCAATTATGATTTATTTTCACTTTCACTCGGAAATGGAATGCAGAACATGCCTGATAATTGTTTTTGTGCCTGATTTTAATTTTTATGAATTAGTTTTACGCACTGCTATTATTTTGACTGCAGTTGTATTTACATTTAGCTGTCGATTTCTGCATTTTGTTCATTGTGTTTAAAGTCGTACATATTATTATTAAACAAATTATAATAATTTTTTTAAATACAACCTTGTTACATTTTTTTGTTTGGGATAAGCGTTTTGCATGAAGAATAGCGGCGACCAAATCCGTCGAAGCTCTGTTTCTAAGTGAAGTTTTATTTATATTTAACACGTTCAATGTGTTGCTGCGTTCACTTTTTTAATTTGGATGCGTTCATAACATATTCAATATATAGCCAGGGGTGAAAAAGCGTGCGGAGATATTTGTGCAAAAATAACATTTTCAAACTGCAGGGAAATGAAGTTTTGCGCTAAATAGTGATTAAAAATCCTTAAAAATTAAAAATTCCCAAAAAAAATCCCACGTGAATTAAAGCATACCATGCTGAATTAAAAAATACCATGAAAATTTTTAACTCTCAAGGCAATTAAAAATTCTTAAAAAAATCCCACGTGAATTAAAAAATACCACGCTGAATTAAAAATACCATGGGAATTTTTAATTCCCACGGCAATTAAAAATTCCCAATTATGGGATTTTTCTACTAAAGGTGGCAACCTGATGCAGTTGAACCTTCATACCAAATTTCATTGAAATCGGTCCATGCGCTTAGAAGTAATTATGGAGTGCCACTCCCACAGACTATGCCCACTTTTTCACATCCCCTATGATCTTCCTCCCTTTAAAACGTACTCGGTGTCAAAATTTCAGCTCAATCAGATAAACGATGCGCGAGCCTATACGGAACAGACAGACAGACAGAAGAACAAAAATTTGATTTTATATATTAGATTTATTTATTTATTGGCCAAGCAAGGCAATTTACTTATTCTAACAGGTTTGTTTATTTTATTTTATTTAAAATACTCTGTTTGATGAAATTAAATAAATAAATAAACATATTTTATGCATAGTAGCATACACTCTAACAAAAATTCACGAGAACTAACTACAATAATTGCTGGCAACTGATTGCCTACATTTATTGTCGTTTAATCCCATAGAGCAAAATTATAAATATTTATCGTTAAAAATGCGTGAATCCTCTCACCTACAATTATTTCTTTCGCTCTCTTGTAAAAACTCTCTTCAAAAATTATTTCTTCCAATCTTGTCTGCGCTTATAAAAAAAAAGCTAGAAATGCGTGAAGCCTCTCAAGTAAGTTTTGAACATGGCAACAACAACAACTCTGTATAGAGTCAATAACTCAGCAGAAGGCGCTACTCTTTCCTACTTCGGTAGGTTTGTAATTAAGCTATGACCAATCTACTGTTTAAGTTGTATATAATTTGACACTTGTTCGAATAAACTCTTTGAAATCACATGACGTTAAAGCAGAGATGTTTATTTAAGGACAAGCGTAAAATACTGCTGCTGGAGCGTTTTAGGACTATCTGAGCGAGAACACGCTGAAATAGTGTAAAAAGTAGAGAATATGTATATTTTAGGGCTCTCTGAGCGAAAACACGCTAAAATAGCGTGAAAAGTAGAGAGATATACATATTTTAAGACTTTCTGAGCGAAAACACGCTCAAATAGCCTGAATAGTAGAGTAAATATATATATTTTGGAAAAAGACGCTGATTTTCAGACAAAATTGAAAAAGTCGCTGCATAGCGTGGTTTTTTTACAAAATCGCCAATAAATGTCGTGAAATTTCACAACATTTATTGTAGAGATTTTTCAATCAGTTTTTAGAGTGTAGCTAAGAATTTTATTTGATAAGAATAGGAGAGATCTGAGAAGGAAATTGGGAATTGGAAAGAATTCGCTTAACAAACTGGCTATTTATTATCTTTGCATTTAATTCTTAACGAAAAAAAGGACAATAAAGGAAGAGCGCAGGATTATTGGGCTTTTAGTACAGTAGGGAAAAAAGATTTGAAAAGGGCATGCTTAGTTATAGATTAAGATTTCAAATATTTAGATTTATAAAATAGCCAAGTATTTATTTATTTATTAACCCAAGCAAGGTTATCTTAAACTAAATTGAATTTAGCTTAGATTTAGGTGTTGGGAGCCTAGTTGCTTGAAGGAAGGTATTATGACGGAAATAGGGACTTGGAAAGATTTTTCTTAAATGCTAATTTAGACATGGAGGGTGAATAGTACTCGCTGATATTATTGAATTCTCTACAGCACCTATTTATAGGCTCATTTCTTGCGTAGACAGTGTGATGTTGATATTCATTCAACAGTCGTGTATGCCGTGTACGTCTAATCGGGTCACTAAATCGTATCTTGTTTGATATATACTCGCTATCAATAACACCGTTAATGATATCGAAGGTAAAGAATGAACTAAGTAATGTCCTTCTTGTTGAAAGTGTCATTAAATTCAGAAGGCTAAGTCTATAATCGTAAGGTGGCAATATATTGTACGCACGGGGGTTATACGTGTCCCTAAGCGCAAAAAGCAGAAATTGCTTTTGAATAGGTTCAAGTCTTTCACTGTGTGATTCAAAAGCAGAATTACAAATAATCCATCCGTATTCAAGAAGAAGGCGCACTAACGCACAGTATAATGCCTCCGTGACCCAAACATTTTTGAACTCTTTTGGGAATTTTTATGGGAGAAGGTTATTACGCAGCATTTCTGAACATTAAGATAAAGTTTATTTTAATTGCACCAGTGCTCAAGAGTTTCAACAGTTTCGACTGTAAGTAAATTACATCTGTTTCCGATTTAATAACATGGTAAATTTTTAGGTCATCTGCGTACGTTAGATGTGGGATATCGCATATTACATCAGATAGGTCTGAGATAAAAATATTACAGAGAAGTGGACCAAGGTGACTACCTTGTGGTACGCCGGATGTAACTAAAATTTGTTTGTATAAAGTACCTTGAAATTTTACGAATAGGGACTTATCGTGGAAATAAAACTTCAGCCAATTGAGCAAAGATACTGAGATACCAATCTTTGCCAATTTGAAAGCCAAAGCTTTGCTAAAGTCGGTGTGTATTGTCTCCACTTGATGTCCCTTTTTCATTTTACTTAAAACATCAGAGATCATAGTCATGAGATCTACCTTTACGGAAACCATGTTGCTGTTCATTGAGTAGAGGATTTATAATAGATGTTAGTTTTGCGCATATAATTTTTTCGAACAATTTTGGAATAGCCAAATAATATGGCGATTCCTCTATAATTTTCAACAGACCTTTTATGGCTATTTTTATATATTGGTGTTAGGTGTAATATCTTCCAATACGATGGAAAAGATCCTCGGAGCAGGGATTTGTAAAATATTATATATAAAGGCATGATAAGTGTGTCTAATTATCGGACTAGTAAGTGCGGAGGTAACAGGTCTGGGCCGGGTCCTTTATTTGGATCAATTTCTTTAGTCGTATTGGATATCATAGCGTTAGTTGGATATGATTAATTGTAGGGTGTATTCTTGAAAAGGGAGGGGGACTATAAGTATTACTTGTGTATAAGTATTACTTGTGAAGACACAGAAAACCTCTTTAAATTAGTCTGCATATAAGTTGCTGATTTCATGAAAGTTGGAGGAACTGACATTACCTTTAAACATAGAAGATGGATATCCGCTAAATTTTAATATTTTAATATTAACGAAGTCACATGATAATTTAGTTAGACAAAATTTTTTCTACATATTTGTTAAGTAAACATATTATGAAATGCATAAAAAAATAAGAAAAAGGACTTATTTTTATTATTATTGCAAAAAGTAAGAACTGATAAAATACAGAAAGCTATTCACTATCTGAAATGTATTTAGAGCTTGTATGTATGATTTAGCAGCGCTCTGTTTTGCCTGAACGCCTTTTGCTGGTTATGAAAGGCGAACTTTTATTCAATTTTTGTTCACCTAAATTGTTGAGATATCACACTGTGCTACGGTACGAACTGAGATGAAATTAAATTAATTGATAGTTTTTCAAACATATTTTTAGGCCCAATGCTGGTCTGCATTCTATACTTTTTTGTATTAGCACACAACGGTTTAGAAATTTACTGCATTATTCTTTTTCACGAAGCAGCACACCGAAGACAAGCAAGACACGAGAAGCAATACTTTTTTCTATCCGAAATTCTATTGCTTCTCGTGTCTTACTTGTCGTTGGTGTGCATTTTCGTTGTACAGAATAAAGCAGTTAAATAATTTCTTGTACCATACATTTAATAGTAAAACAATAAACAATGCAATTTGGCAATGCAAAAAAGTTTTCAATATATAAGCACACTTTTAGAAAGTGAAGTATGTTAAATCACTGAAGCTATTAATAATATTGACCAAACTCTATAAATAATAACTTAATTTTGTGCATGCAAACTAAATAAATGCCAATGCAAATAAGCAAAATTATTATAATAACTAGCTACTTAATCAATGCTTTAAGGCTATTAATTACGCAACTATTGCATATTTTGTTGCCTAAAATTAGGCTGCAATAGCAAGTATTGACTCTTCATATTTATCATTTTCACATGATTTAAGTGTTCTCCATTTGATTACTTATTTTCATAATTTTAAAGCACACTTTAGGGCGCACTGCGTACTGCTTTAGATGACTTTAATTTGCATTTCTCTAGAAATTCTTCCTTTATTTTATTTATGTATGTGTTAGCTTGCAGCATTTCTACATGTTTTTTCAGTTTTTGTCATATATCTTCTCTTTCACTCTTTGCAGGGCTGTCACAGATCCACGTGATGGACGACGTGTTGCACTCAAAAAGCTTCCAAACGTCTTTCAATCGCTTGTGTCATCGAAACGAGTTTTCCGTGAATTGAAAATGCTCTGCTTTTTCAAGCATGAAAATGTAAGTATTGCAATCGTTGTGTAAGTGCGTGTGTGTTTGAGTATGTATAAAATTTATCTAAATGACAAAATTGAAAAGAAAATTGCATTTTTATTGAATGCAACACATAACTCAGCAGCACATCTTAAAAAGCAAATCAGTTTTTAAATTTGATTATGCTTCAAAGGACACACAGAAGAATAGTTCATATGTAATATAAGAGTTTTCCGTCTTATAAAGTTTTTAAAGCATGCATTTTTTGAATAATTAATCGTTTTTTACTAAGGCGATAACTTTTAAAACAAAAAAAAATTGATTTATTTCCTTGAATAATAGAAAAAATAAAGGTATTTTTACGATCGGTTACAAGTGCTATACAAATTTTTTAAGTTCGCAAATTTTATTAATGCTATATGAAGCGAATCGTTCGAGATTTGTATGATAAAATTTTCATACGAGGTGTGTGGTATTCATGCGTTATAAATTGTAATAGTGACCTCAAAGAAACTTTGTCAAAAATATTTATCGAACAAAAAAGTCAATGGAAAACATATTTTTAAAAAAACTCAATTTTTTTCCACTCCGATTCCTGTCGAAATACAAATTCAATTGTATACCAATCAAAATATCAAAATATTGACTGCGTGGACTTACGGGCCTCGTTTTTAAGACGTTAACAAAAGGCGTGCGCACATGGCACAGGGCCATTTATTAATACAGAAACCGTAACATATGCAAAAACTGAAAAGAAAATTCATTTACGTGTGAGTGTGTGATAAAAAAGCAAATTGGCCGACTAACACGGTTTATCTCGTTTACTCTCGGTTTGTATTGCTCAAACATGCTTCATGCAAAAAATGCACACAGAAAAAATCATTGTAAAATCAACTAGAAACATAATAATGGTATTCACTACATTTGTTAAGCCCTGCTAACTTGCTAAACTTAACAAATTTGTTAACTCCTGTCAAAATTTTGTTTGGGAAAAGACTTAGCAGCTTGTTAGCAAGTTAACAAGCTCAGCACCGTGTTTTTGTTTAGCAGATACCATTTGTTAAGTCTGAAACGTCAAAGTTATTGAGTGTAGTGATGAATCGTTTTGTGAATGAGTTTTGACAAGTACCAAATTACTTATGATTTGCAGCTTCAAAGTCTAAAAACTTCCCTTTTTTAACAAAAAAACAAAAATTTTGTAAAGATGTTGGTAGAGATTTAAGACATTTCAAAGTTTCTGAGTAGCAAATGTATCAAAAGTGTTAACGCATGGTAATATAAAAATAAAAATACATTTTTGGTTACTGAGTACTGGTTACACGAGTTATTAAAACCACAGATCTATTGCTACATTGAAAGTTGTCGAATTAACATTTGCAAACAATTTTTGTGAAATATTTGCAGTTTATTTATTTATAAATGGTTGAAGTAAGAAAGTTATATTTCTATTTAATTAAGCTTTATTATTTATTTATTAGCCAAGTGCAAATAAACGCCGTCGTTTGATTTTGTAATAGTTCAGTTTTTTCAATTTTAAGCTGTAGAAGTCTTCCAGCTGATTTTGACATATTAGTTTAGCACTTGATTGTAAAATGTCTTAGCAGGTACGTTCACATCAACAGCTGCTAACTTTAACAATTTAGCAGTTTAGCAGGACTTAACAAATTTTAATGAATACCATTAATGGTTTATCATGCTTCCCTTATGATTTTGCTTCATAGAGATTTACTATCATTGTGATTTTCATGTAAAAATCGCAACAAATTTTTATGTTGAATCATTATGGAATCATGTAAAATCATGTAAAATCATTATGACGGTTATGTTGATTTATTATGAAATCATGCAAAATCATTATGATGGTCGTTTTGAATCATTATGAAATCATGTTAAATCATTACGGTATCCAGCTGAATCCTAACCTCATTTTGAAATAAAAAACAAACTAAAAGTTTTATTTATTTGGTTTTTTATTTATATTTATAAAATAATAATTTATACCCATTTTACTTATGATTACAAAAGATACCTCAATTTTTCTCCAACTAAATTATCTTTCTCGATAACGTGCACGAAGTCCAATGGGAGGTATAGCTTCCTTTATATCTTTCTTAGATAAGTACCTTGAACTTTCCTAGTTAATTGGAAACAACGAAACTTCTTCAGCAGGCCAAACTATTTTTTTTACATGATACAATAATGATTTTACTAGATTTCAAAATGATTTTACATGATAGAGTAGAAGGGGGTAATGTCGTGCAGGGGGTAATGTCGTGCACTGGCTTTTTTAGCATAAAAAATTGAATGATATACCAGCCGTTGGTAAGGTATAGGCCCACTGACCTACAGAGCTCATGCAAACAATACTAGCAATATCCATGTGTAAGGGCAATATGTGCGACGTTTTTTAAAAATCGCACGTTCTCAGGACGACGAAAGTGTTTTTTTATCGGATCAGAAAAATTATTTGTCTCGCAGGAAAATATACCAGGTAAGTGTTTTCTTAAAGCAAATTTTCCGCCGAAAAAAAAGATGTATTGTGATCGAAAAAATTTTTGTTCTTTACCGATTTGTCGAAGTCAACCTTGAAAACGACCTTTGGGGCAATGTCGTGCATTTGATGTGTGGCAATGTCATGCACTATACAGAAAAGAAAAGGGAAGGAAACGCGGTCGCCCTAGTGTTCCAAGGGAGTCGTGAAGCCATAACAAAACGCTACAATCAAAATAAAATTTTCCAAAATTTTTTCTCAATGTCAAGCACTTTTTGAAAAAATATTGTTTTTCTTTCCGTGTTTCATATAGCAAATTGCCTATTTTCGCTTTTCTTTTCATAAAATTGTATTTTTTTGATCATATTTCGGACTTGTGTATATTGCCTTATAATTAACAATAATAAATAAATAAACAATAATGCTATATCTTCTTGAATCGAACCACTACCTATCGTTTTTCACACATTCTGATACCTTTACAATACAATGCACGACATTACCCCACAAATTTTGAGGGGGGTAATGTCGTGCACATTTTTTTTTTTAATTTCTACTAACACGATTTCATGCTACACGAATATTGTTACACATAAATGTTACCAACCAAATTATCTTTCGATCGGATGCTTACTCGTTGTATTCGCTTGTCATGTACGGCTTTACGAGCTTTTTAAAGTTGAGTGCACGACATTACCCCCCTCTACTCTATCATTATGTTTACACATGAAATCATAATGATTCTACATGAAATCATGTTGATGAACTTTTTACGTGTTGCAATAATGATTTTACTGGATTTCATAATGATTCTACATGAAATCATAATCATTTTTATGTTGCTGCCACCATGAAATATTAAACCATATAAAATTAAATCAACTATGCATCACAATGATTTTACTATGCAAAATTTTTCTGTGTGTGCTTTGTAATAAACTAATTACAGTTACGTCTGATCATAATATAACTTGTTTTGTTGTGTGGACAAATCAACCGAATCTGCACGCAGTTTTATTTCCACTTAAGAATAATTAGTTAATTTTATTCATTTATTTCGAAAAATAAAGTGCAGCGAATGTACGTGCAACAATAATAAAATCGCTAATTAAACACTAATAGTATATAATTTGTGTGTAGAATATAAAATAGAATTTACTCAGATGGAAAACCGACTTTCTTTTGACCACAAACCAATAGCTCTCGAGTTTGGAAAGAAAAATATGTAAAAAAGAAAGACTTCATTCTGACTACATCCTGATGAACATTTTGAATTTCAAACTTTGGACTTCAAATTCGTAATCGGCGACCCTAAAAACTTTTGGAAACTCATTTTTATGCGTTTAATGGCAAGAGGCTCTTAATGGCAAGAGGCAACAAGAAATGTTGCTACGTTTTTTGAAAGAAACAAAGCCTTGCTTGATACTACTGTAAGAATTACTGTGAGTGTTTTGTTTCAGTATTGCATGCAATTCTTATGATTCAGAAATTTTTGGAACAAATTTGAAAAGGCGAATATAGGTATTATAAAAGTTAGCTTATTTATGGAAGCAATTTTGAATTTAAAATTTTCGAATTTGTTATCAGCGACCCTAAACACTTGCAGAGTACCCAATTTTAAGTTTTGAATATAGTTATTAAAGTAATTAGATTGCTTATAACCGCCATTTTGAATTTAAAATTTTTGACTGCAGATTCGTGATCAGCGACCCTAGATCTGTGACACTTACAGAGTAGTAAACTGGAAGAGCCGAATGTAGTTATTAAAGAAGTTAGCCGCCATTTTGAATTTCAAATTTTTGTCTTCAGATTCGTAATCAGCGACCCTAAAAACCTTCTGAAACCCACTTTTATGCCAATTAGACAACCCCTTGAGCTTTTCCTTCCATTCCGACCACTTGAAGTGTGTGTTTTCAAAGCAATGTATTAAACAATAAATAACTTGGGTGAATAAGTTTATAATTTCCATACAATTCTCTCTACCCAAACCTGCTTAGGACGCTTTACAATTGCTTTTTTTCTCGGTCTACACCAAAATATGAGAAACCATTGAAGAAAGTGGGCGAAGTTTTTTAAGAGGGTCAAATTGTCTTACAGTGTTTAAAGAGTCATGAAACATAACATAAAATTATAAAAAGGTCACAAATTGTTCGTAAACAAATAGGAAATTTTATTAAAAAAGGCAGTCTCGATTCCCATTTTACGTTTTTTTCTGCTGGTGTAAAAGCCATAGGGATATCCTCTTAATTTTGTTCTCCTTTAACTATAAGGTACTTGTAATCCCCGGCAGACGTTGTTCTGCCACAGACCGCCTTACTGCCATATACGAGAATGTCAAGAAATGCCAAATATACTCACCATTTTCAGTATAGTTGCCAAAAGTAACCATATGAACTAAATTACAAAATTTCAAGCGGTAAAAAGGCGTGCGGCAAAATTATTTCCCTTAAACCATCTTTTGTAATCGAAACAAATCGACTGCCAAAATTTCAGCTCAATTTAGCTTAAGCCTGGCGCACTTTGCTTTACTCCACGCTGACCCCCGAAAAGTGAGTTTAACTAAAGTGGGACAGGACCATTTTTAGTGCACTTGCCGAGAGTAACCATTTGTACTAAATTGCAAAATTTTTTTCTAATACGAAAACCAATTTTTAGTACAGTTGCTGGCAGTAACCATACAAACTAAACCAAAATTTTAGGTCAATCGACCCAGTAGTAAATTTTAATGATTTCTCAAAAAGTGGATGTGACTATAAAGCGATAACTCCAATTTTTAGTACAGTTGCCAAAGTAACCACACAAACTTAAGTACCAAATGTTAGTCTTATACGGCCAAAACTGCTTGAAATATAGCATTTTCACTGATTTGTGGGCGGAAAAAGGGGGCGTGGAAAGCAATTTTTCATACAGTTGGTGACAGTCACCATGCAAACCAAATTTATGTCTTATACGACCAAAACCGTATTAAATAAAGCATTTTCATTGATTTGTTGGCGGTAAAAGAAGGCGTGAAAACCCATTTTTAGTACAGTTGTCGACAGTAACCATACAAACTAAATTACTAAATTTTAGCCTTATACGACCCAAACTGACTAAAATATAGCATTTTTATTGATGTGGTGGCGGTAAAGGGAGGGTGTGGCAACTTTTTTCCTCAACCATCTCGTACTTGAAACAAATCAACTGACAAAATTTCAGGTCAATCGGTCCAGTAGTTTTGGAGTCTATAGGCATCACACCAAGCCACACATCGTTTTGCTGTTTATATATATATATATATATTGATTTGTTGGCGGTAAAAGTGGGATATATAGTGACCGCCTCTTGGAGCACCTACACAGCAAGTTTCACTGTAAAAATGTGTAGAACTCCGGAATTGCCATCATTTCTAAAAAGTGGGCGTATATGTATTGTGACCACGCCCACAGTTTCCGACAGTAACCATCTGAACAAAATTACTAAATTTTCGTTTTTACGATTAAAACCGTCTGATATATATCCTTTTTTTTTTTGTTTGTGTTCGATAGCGCAAATTTGGCTTGTATGGGAGGTACCTTGCCCCCTTGTCCAATCGTTACCAAACCTCACAGGAGCTCTCTCAAGATGTGAGTTCAGTTTCCCTGAATATTTCATAAATTTCGTATTTCATAAATGAATGTATATTCATCCATTTATATACAGCTGTGGTCAAAATAATAGCAGTAGTCTTATATTCAGACATGTTTGTATAAGTAATACTTGTCTACAAATTTTGGATCCGGTATATCCATTATCGTTCCTATATGTACTTTTAACGCTTCTTCAAAATCTGTACTCAGTTTCCTCCTATATTGCAAAATTTTTCAGATTCAGGGTGTTTTACGTTTAAGGCACGTGCTTAGTATTATTGATCTAGAATCTAAACTACTTACCATTAAATAAAAAATTGTACTTTGTAATTTAGAAAAAATACCAACTTTTCAATCAATATATCAGCCACTATCATGTCATGTGCGGTAGCGGAGCAAAAATTTTGAGATTATCCAACGAAAAATAAACAAATATTGTATCTTTTGTTTTAGCGGAGCTGTAATTGTCCAAATCAACAGTTTTTAATTAATCAACAGTTTTTTTTCTAATCAACAGTTTTTTTTTCTAAATTCTAACTTTGGAAAATAACAGCTCCGCTAAAACAAAAGATACAAAATTTGTTGATATTTCGTTGGATAATCTCAAAATTGTTGCTTGCCACCGCACATGACACGATAGTGGTTGATATACTGATTGAAAAGTTGATATTTTTTCTAAGTTACAAAATATAATTTTTTATTTTATGGTGAGTAGTTTAGATTCAAGATCAATAATACTAAACACGAAACTGAGTACAGATTTGGAACCAGTGTTGAAAATACATATAGGAGTTATAATAGGCTTACAGGATTCGAAATTTGTAGACTAGTATTTATCCAAACATATCTGAATATAAGAGAGTTGTTGGTCTGTAAATGCATTTTTTATGCTACTTGCATTTCGGCAATAAAAATAATTGCATTTGGAAATGTTCCATTGTTATAAATTAAAGAGATAAAAAAAGAGGGAGTGAGAGAAAAAGCAGCCAAAGAAATGTAAAAGATAAAAGAATTTCTTTCTCTAACAGAAAAGTTCTAAACTACATCTGAAAGTTTAAATGGTTGCATTCAATATTAGTAAGCATGAAAAGCAATGCATATTTATAAGCGAACGCTGCATAGTGGGGATTCAACCCTCAAAATGGGTATCAATTCACCTATGGAGGGAACTTTTGACTTTTGTTTAGATAGAATGGGTTCAAACAAGAAGAAACTGTCTATCCGTCTGTCTGTCTATCGACACGATTACAGCCGTAAATTTGAAGGAATCGTAATGAAATTCGGTATTTAAGCTTTATCCAAAAAATAAAGATCATGTTTGAAAATGAACCAAATAGGATGAAAACTACGCCCACCTCCCATACAATGTGACTTTTTCAAAACGTTAAAATCTCTTCAAATTTCACAAGAATTTTCAAGCTCTGATATTTATTATGCACTCTGAGTATGGAATTCAACCAAATCGAGTTAAAACCACGACTACCTCCCATACAAAGCTACTTTATGATAACTGTAAAATCTCGTAAAATTTAACTAAAATTAATATACGAACTTGAAACTCTTCACATAAGTTCTTATTTTGAATATGAACTGAGTTTGAAATTAAATACAAGCAAATTAAAACTCTGCCGACCTCACTATACAAAATGACGTCATCCAAATAGTAAAACCTTCATAAATTATACAAAATTCAATATTTTCAAATATATTAAAATATGCTCTGAGTTAGGAATTTGTAAAAATTGGAAGAAAATCATCACACGTTTTTTTTTTTGAAGCTTCAACTCATAACTATCAAAACCATCTTAAATAAAGTATTTTTATTGAATTGTGGGTGGTAAAGGGGGGTGTGGCTAATTTTTATTAACCAGATATTAACCTTAATTACTTATGATGTATATTTGGTGGCCCTGAGATGGTAAGAGAAACAGCATGATTGTGTATACATAGAAGGGCGGTAAAAGTAGGCGTGACAACATTTATATATATAGTAACCGCTACTGGGTCTCATAGAACATATACACCAAGTTTCATTATAAAACATGCAAAACTCGGTAGTTATAATGCTTTTTGATAAGTGGGTATAGGTATAGTTCGACCACACCCATTTTTATCTGAGTTGCTGGGAGTAACCATACGAACTAAAAAAAAAAAAAATTTTCCAATACAGCAAAAATTGTCTGAAGTATATCCTTTCAATTCATTTGTGGACGGTTATAGAGGGTGTGGAAACTTTCGTTTTTTATTACTTGAGATATAAACTGTAAAAACAGATGTTTTAATTTTGGTGGTCTTAAGTGTTTTCGTTCCTGAGATCTTAAAAGACACTGCACAAACGATTTTGTGTGTAAAGAAGGGGCCACCATTTGGTCTCATAGCACATATACACCAAGTTTCCATACAAAAACATGCACAACTCAGGACTTTTCTTTCGTACCTGAAACACACAAAAAGCTTTTAGTACTAATTTTATGTTTTGGTGAAATAGAAAAAAAATAAATCAAAAATGTAAGTGCTGGCTTTGAATAACTCGGTCATGTTACAAGGGATTGCATTTCTTTTTTTTTTTTTTTGAAATTTTGACAATTTTCCGTCCAATCGTGTTTCAGTCATTCTCGTTTCCTTTATAATTTTTATAATTTTCCAAAAACAACCTCAACGAATTTCTTTATTTCGCAAAAAAAAAAAATGGTAAAAATATTTGTTGAAAAAATATTCAAAACCAAAAATGGCTTTTTTGATGTTCTTTCATATGGTGTGCACAAATGTAGGGTTTATTTAACCCTGCTTTGATAACTTTATTGGAAGTCGCTCAAAAGTTAACCATACGTCTTTCAGACGTGTCATTGTGTTCGTGGCTTAATGATATGTTAGTAGCAGTTAAACAATTTTTTTTACCTACATGACTTTATAACATATTCCCTTGTTGTTCAAACACATTTTATCATAATTTTTTTTAACAAAATTAGAACAAAACCTGTCAGTGAAAGTATTTCACGAGAGAGAGAGAACAAAAAATTTTGAAAGTATACGTCTCGCAGACGTAGGTTATCAACTGATCTACAAGGATATGCTTGAGGTGACAAAGATTGCTTATACAAGGAGCATGCTCACGTATGAGTGTTCCGAGCAGGAGCATCCTTTGTCCAATAGGGGACGAAAAGGGACCCACTGTGGTTTGCTTCGGCAAATCTCCGACTTATTATATATATATCATAAAAATTTAAGATTTTTTTTTGTTTATGTTAATTCATTTTGTATTTTTTTAATTTTATCCAATAGGGGACGAAAAGGAAACCACTGTGGTCTGCTTCGGCAAATCCCCGACTTATATATATATCATAAAAATTTAAGATTTTTTTTTGTTTATGTTTATTCATTTTGTATTTTTTGCATAATTTTGTTTGCATAAAAAGTAATGGTGTAGTGAAAGAATCATGACAATACCGCAACTCGTTTCTGAGTTATACTCTCAAATACTCCTTTAAACACTGCACAGCAAAAATAGCGCAACCTACCGGATCAAACTTTCATCTACAGACCCAGCCGCACACACAAACCAAATTTCATCAAAATCGGTCCAGCTGTTTAGGAGGAGTTCAGTGACAAAGCCATGTAAGGAAGAGTTTTATGTACTTATAAAGATATTCCCCGGCAGACGTTGTCCTGCCACCGCCTTACCGCCATTTACGAATTTTCATGCTAATCGAAGAAAAACATTTAATTTTTCAGCATTATTAGTATTGTTGCCGAACGTAACTATATAAATTAAATTACCAAATTTTAGTCTAATACAACCAAAATCATCCAAAATATAGCATTTTTATTGGTTTGAAGGCGGTAATGGAGCGTGTGGCAAAATATTTTTCCCTTAAACCATCTAGAACTCAAAACAAATCGACTGCCAAAATTTGAGCTTAATTTAGTTTAAACTAATCACTTTACTTCATGCTTATCCCCTGAAAAAGGGGTGTAAAGATAGTGCGACCACGCCCATTTTTAGTACAGTTGCTGAAAATAATCATACGAACTATTTAACCAAATTTTAATTTTAAACGACCAAAACCGTCTGAAATATAGCATTTTCATTGAATTGTGGGCGGTAAAAGGGGCGTGGAGACCCATTTTAAGTGCAATTGCCGACAGTAAGCCTACAAACTAAATAACCAAACTTTAACCTTATATGACCAAAACCGTCTGGAAATTAGCACTTTAATTGGTTTGTGAGCGGTAAACAGGGGCTTTGGAACTCATTTTTAGTACAGTTTCCGACAATAAAATAAAAAAATAATTCACCAAATTTAAGTCTTATACGACCAAAACTGTCTCAAATATACAGTTTTTATTGATTTGTCTGCGGTGAAAAAAGATGTGGCAAATATTTTGTCTCTTACAAACCTTGTCCTTATAATTACAAACACAACAAGACACTTCGTTCTTGAGTTATGGAATTTCAAACACATTTCACGACTTTGTTTTATTTATATGTATATTAGGGCAGGTCGATTTAAAAATCTCCCATTGCTCAGTGAAAATCGTATTCTAGGGATCAAAATAAAAAACTTTGCCCGAGGAACTATGCCTCTAAAACGAATTCTAATGCCCCAACTTTTGACTTTTGTCCCGTAAGGTCAAATTTTGAAAAATCCCTCTTTGACCCATTTAGATTGCCACAATCGAGTACAAATGTATGGCCGATCCCCACTAACTTTGGAGGGCCGATCCACTCGTGCATACAAACATTTCAAAAAATCACTATTTTTGGCACTTTACATGAAAAAATCAGCCAGGGAGTTGCAGGGGGTGTGCCACTGGCATGGGTAGATCGGCCCTCCAAAGTTAGTGGGGGTCAGTCATACATTTGGACTCGATTGGGGCACTCTAAATGGGTCAAAGAGGGATTTTTCAAAATTTGATCCTACGGGACAAAAGTCAAAAGTTGGGGCATTAGAATTCGGTTTAAAGGTATAGTTCCTCGGGCAAAGTTTCTTATTTTGATCCCTAGAATACGATTTTCACTGATAAATGGGCGATTTTTTTGCCTCCCCACAAATCGACCCGGTCTAATATATATATAGATAGATAACAGAATGAATATTCAAAAGTAGTTAATATTACGTGGGTTTTATTAAAAAAAAAAAAAAGTAATATTTCTAAGTCAGTTGTACAGCCTTTATCGCACACGAACATCATTGCTTTGAAAACACAAAATTGCATTGCATTCCATTGCTGTTAGCTGCACTTGATTTTTTTGATTATAGCGACTGGATTTCTCTTGCAAAAAGTTAAATTATTCCGAAAAGGCGCAACATTGCACAACCATTTTTTAAACACTTATTATAGACAGTCTTTATTTAAAGAAAATCAAAATTAGACGACAAAAGTGCAAAAAATGAAAAGACTTGAATTACAAGGAATCTTAAATTTTAACACAAAATCTTAAAAAATTATTTTTATGTAGTAAGAATCACAAATACCTGAAGTTGAAGGTTCTTTAAAAAAAATTGTAGTAAAAATATGCTTTAAAAAAGCAAATAAATTAAAATTTTTAATTGTGTGCGAACGAAAGCAAAAAAGTTAATTTTTAATCGCGTATAACTTTTCCCAAGTAATGTCAGGTTAATAATTTTAATTGTTACTGACGCAGAATTTCATTTTGAACCTAAAAGCCCATACAATACCCCATTGAGCGCCGCACATTGGGGTATTTCATACCAATTTGTGTGATTAATTAAAAAATTCAAATCGAAGCTACCCAATCACGATTGGTATCGTTCGAAAGAGAATAGAATTCTACATCACTATGTGAAAGAAAAATTTAAAAAAAGAGAACGGTATCCGTGCACTGCGATTGCAAATTTAACGTTTTCTTTACTTTTGGTGCGCGCATAGAAAAAACACAAAAATTTTTATATTTCCAAGTGATTTTTCTTGAAACATTAAAAAAGTAAAATTCTTTGAGCAATGGAACCTTCTACCTCAGGTATTTTGAAAACGTCAAATGAAATATATTAGTACAAAAAGTGTCTGTTCGTATTTTTAATGTTTTTTCCCGTGCTGGCTTATAAAATGTGTGTTTTTAGCTACATATGTAAGCATATAGTTGTGAATACCACTCAATTCAGTGAAAGTCTTTTTTTTTTTTTGTTACATCAAATATAAGTGATAAGTTAAAAAAAAAAAAGTTTGCAAGTTTTCTGCGGTTTTTAAGAAAAACTTTTTCATGCCCATGCAATTGAAATACATATATGCAAGTAATAGTCGAAAACTTGAAATGTGTACATGAAGTTAGTGTTACTATTGTTTTTGTTGCTGTTTTTTTTTATTTGTTTTGTTTTCTTTGTTTTTATAAATTAATAAAGGTTAACAACAAGTGGCGAAGCAACTATTTGTTTATTGGAGGGGTAAAGGTACTCTGTGCTGTGTGTACGTTGCTGTGTTCATGTTGCTTTTGTTAGTGCTTTTTTGTATTTTGTTTTTTATTTAATAATATAATTAACGTCAACAGTTAGTGATGTAGCTTCAGTTTGTTTATTAGATTGGTAAAAAAAACGAAATATTTTGGTTTATATCACTATTTCGTAGAATAGTAATAGAATAGAATAGCAATATTTTTGTATTGCATATGTATTAATATTGAGGAAAAAAAATAAAGTTCCATAAAGTAAATGGTTTTGTGACGCTTTTTATACTTTCTAATTGTTTGTTAACCAAAAAATATAAATTTCGTTACTAAGAGGCTTGACTCTTAGTATTAGTAATCACACTTTTTGCTATCAATTACCCCAGTTCGTATTTTTAATGTTTTTTCCCGTCTAGGCTTATAAAATGTGTGTTTTTAGGTACATACTCGTATGTAAGCATATAGTTGTGAATTCAGTGGAAGTCTATTTTTTTCGAAACAACAAATATGAGTAATATGTTACCAAAAAAAACTAAAAGTAAGTAATTTTAAGAGATTTTACGGTTTTCATAAAGTCACTTTATATGGGAGGTAGGCGTGGTTTTCATCCGATTTGGTTGAATTTCATACTTGAAGGGGATATTAAATATCAAAGCTCATATAAAAAAAAAAAGTCGATATATGAAGTTTTGTGGAATTTAAAGAGATATTACCGTTTTGAATAAAGTCACTTTGTATGGGAGGTAGGCGTGGTTTTCATCCGATTTGGTTGAATTTCATACTTGAAGCGATATTAAATATCAAAGCTTATATACCAAAAAAAAAAGTCGATATATGAAGTTTTGTGGAACTTAAAGAGATATTACCGTTTTTAATAAAGTCACTTTGAATGGGAGGTAGGCGTGGTTTTTATCCGATTTGGTTCATTTTCGATTCTAATCTTTATATTTTAGAAACAAGCTTAAATACCAAATTTCATTACAATAGCTTCAAAATTACGGCTTTAATTGTGTCGATAGACAGACAGACGGACAGACGGACGGACGGACAGACATTTTTTTTCTTCTTTGGACCCATTCTAACTAAAAAATAAAGTCGAAAATTTCCTCCGTCTTCTAGGTGATTTGATCACAATCTTCAGGGTTCAATACCCCACTGTGCGCCGCTGCGAACTGTAGTCTAGCAGTTCCGCGTTAGAAATTGTATGTGTAAATATATGTGTGTATGTGTGAGTGTATGTGTGCCTGCTAGCAAGTGTAGGAGGGCGCATTTAAAAAACGTCTTTGGATAAGTTTCAGCCATCAATTTCATGCTTATGTTTTTTTTTGTTGTCGCTGCTCAATGGTTTGCACTCGAACACATTGAATGCAAATTAATGAAATTCAATGTAGCACAGCTAAAATATACACGCACTGCCGTATTTACTCTATCAATGAACTCTTTGAAAGAAGTGCTGAGTTTTCAATGAGTGTCGGATATGAACTATTTTCAGATCTTACAATAAATTTAAATACTATGAATAAAGCTTAAAAAAAGGGGTTGCCACCTAACAAAAAAATAAGAGTTTAAACTTCAACTCCTTCGACTTATTTTGCTCCTTTAATTCTTACACGCGCCAGCAGCTCTGCAATGATTTGTAATAACAATCACACATTCATAAGCTCACACGCAAATACACATATCTGATGCACACTTGCATTTATTAATTAAAAGCAGCTCAACTCAATTTAAGCATGAAAAACGTTTTACTTCAATAAATTACTGATTTTACATCCTTGATTTCAGCTTACTTCCGTTTCAATATAATTTTGCTTATTGTATATGGCATTGTTGAACATAAAATTAAAATTTCTGTGATTTTTTTTATGGCGGCTATAAATGATAATTACGGTGCATATGACGATGATGAAATTGACTATGGTGATATTGATATTGGTTTTAATAATGATGTTGCTAATATTGAATGGTAATGATAATGTCACTGCGACTTTTGTAGTTCTTTTAATTTTTTCAAATATTTCAAACGTTTATGAGTAAAAACCGTGCAACACATGAATGCAAAATGACAATATAACGATAACGTAACGATTTCTGATATTTTAAGGAAAATTAAACTTTAAATGTAAAGCATAAGAATTCCAGTTATTTTATCATTTTTTAGAAACCTAAATGAAACAAAAGTTAAAAGCCAATTAAAATAAAAATAATAATATTAAGAAATTATTTAAATATCAATTACACTATGACACAAAATGAGGGTCATTGTCTAGAGGGTGAACCAAACCACTTTCAAATGATAGTATTTGGCATCAATAACAAAAGCCCAAGTCGCTTTTTGCTGTACTATGTCACAAATTTTTTTACAGTGGTTTTAAATTTGACTTTTTTGGTCAAAAATGTAATTAAACAATATGAAAATTATATATTAAACTTAATTCAGGGTGGTTTTCGCCTTCGGAAGCCTAAATTGAACACTTTAACCCCTAGCTCTTTCAATTTAACCCTTTTTTTGGAAAAGACCCTATAGTTCAACTTTCGAGGGAGGTCAAACGTTAAAACCTTCCAAAAAATTATCCAAAAAATTTTACTAGGGGTCATCCAAGACAAGTAACCTCTACGAGTTAAAGGTTTCACATAAAAAACGGACCGAAAAGATACTACATTTATCTTCATTTAGTAATAAATTTGTAATATTATAACGGTCTGGCGTAACGGTATAAAGCTATAATTATATTCGTAATACTTTATACATTATAGTAACAAATTACGTAAGTTGTATTAAGGTGGCTTAGCTTAGAAATTCAATTAAGTGGGATTTGAGTACTTTAATTAAAATTGTGAAAGTGAAAGTGTCTGGTCTTTTTTCGAAAAATTTTATTTTCAATGGGGTTCTGCGCAAACTTAAAGAAATTTTGTTATATCTGCAGTCATTTCTCACCATCCCGAAGCAGTCAAGGTCATTTCAGTCAGGAACTGATTAAAGCGTATGAAAAATACTATGATCAAAAATTTATATCTGATGTCCTCCCATGGAAGCCACAAACGCAGATCGATGCCGAAAAAAGACCACGAAACTTTCACTATCTTAATTTTAATTAAATTAGTCAATTACCACTTAATTGAATTTCTAAGCTAAGCCACATGAAACTGCATGTGTAAATGTAGGTCTAATACTGAATTCCGACGCTGTGCAACCTATATCTCCAAAGCTATTCGATAACATAAATTTGGGTTGCATGGGAGGTGCAACGCTCCTTAAACAAAAACCATAAAATATCATCAGTGAAACTGCATATGTAAATTGAAGTCGAATACTGAATTCCGATGCTGTGCGACCTGTACCTCTAAAGCTATTCGATATCGCAAATTCAATTTTATGGGAGATTCCACGTCCCTTGTCACACGCTCATGAAATGAAATGAATAATGGAGGCGCCACTCCCGCTAGTCCCACGCCCATAAAATGTTATCAATAAAACTGCGGGTGTAAATTCATGTCGAATAATGAATTTTGACGCTGTGACGACCTATAACTCCAAAGCTATTCGATATCGCAAATTTCGGTTATATGGGAGGTGCCAATCCCCCTTGTCCCACGCCCATAAAATGAAATCAATGAAATTGCATGTGTAAATTGAGGTCGAATACTGAATTCCGATGCTTTGTGACCTATAACTTTAAAGCTATACGATATCGCAAATTTGGGTTGTATGGGAGGTGTTACGCCCCCTTTTCTAATGGTCATAAAGTTAAATCAATGAAACTGCATGTCTAACTTTAGGTCGAACACTGAATTCCGACGCTGTGTGACCTATAACTTCAAAGCAATTCGATAGCACAAATTCGTGTTGCATAGGAGGTGCCACTCCCCCTTGTCTAACTTTCATAAAATGGCATCAGTGAAACGGCACGTGTGAATTGTGGGCGACCCATAATTCCAAAGCTATTCGATATCTCAAAGTTTTATATAATTGTAGGTGGTAAAAGGGGGTGTGGCAATTTTTTCTGAAATCTGGTACTCGACACAAATCCATTGCCAAAATTTGAGCTCAATCGGACCAGTAGTTTCAAAGTCTTTTGATCTTTTCTTAAACGTAGGCGGAGTTATAGTGTCATCACGCCCATTTTTAGTATAATTACCGACAGTTTTCATACGAACTTATTTACCAAATTTTAGTTTTATGCGACCAAAACCATCTTAAATATAGCATTTTTATTGATTTGTGGGTGGTTAAAGGGGGTGTGGTATTATTTTAGTTTTTCCTAAACCTTCGCATATCAATTACGAACAAACCCGTAGAAGAAAGTATCCAATTTATTCTATTAGTTTCCAGGTTTTAAGCATCCGAACAAATCAGGATCCATTTATATATATATAGATATATATATATAAAATATATATATATATATAAACTATATACATAGATGATATTTCTAACCTCGTACGATTTTTCTTACGCCAACTTTTATCAATTTAATAAAAAAAAATGTTGAACCTTAGAGAAAAATTTAAATGCTACATTTTTGTTTTAAGTTCGTACGCTTTTTCGTACGCCAACTTTGATCAATTTAATGAAAAAACTGTTATATACATACCAAATTTCAGCAAAATCGGTCAAGTCGTTTAGGAGTTATTGAGTCTTAAAAATCTACTACTTAAAGCGCCCTCTTGCGGAAGTCTTTGAAATTTATTTTTGCCTATGTTTTATCTTGGGTACAGTTGAACCTTCATACCAAATTTCATTGAAATCGATCCAGGCGTTTAGAAGTTATTATGGAGTGCCACTCCCACAAACTATGTCCATTTTTTCATATCCTCTTTGATCTTCCTCCCTATAAAACGTACTCGGTGTCAAATTTTCAGCTCAATCGGATAAACGGTGCGCGAGCCTATACGGAACAGACAGAAGGACAAACATTTGATTTTATATATTAGACTAGCGGGCCCGACAGACGTTGTCCTGCCCCAATTCAACTAATTTCTTTGTGATCATTTTCATTTGTAAATTTTAGAAAAGTGTGAAAGTGTAAAATTCGTTTGATAGTCACGAATTTTACACTTTCACACTTTTCTAAAATGTAAGTCCTAAATTTAAACCGTCCTAAATAAAGCATTTTTATTTAATTGTGGGTGGTGAAAGGGGTGGAGCTATTTTTTATTAACCGAGCTTGTGTACCAAAATGTCAGGGGTCTTAAGTCCAAACTTTCCGATATTTTCATTAACAGTTTTGATTTCGAATATAACATTATAATTTTTACAGAGACTTGGCTTCGCTCTAATATTTTAAATTCTGAAATAATGTGCAATAAATATCAAATTTTTCGTAAAGATCGTCATGATAAGAACGGTAGTGGTGTTTTGATAGCTGTTTAAAACTCGCTTGCATTTGGAGAATTGACAATTCTTGGCACCAGTGACATTGAGTTCATTTGTGTTGCAGTTAAATTAAATAATAGTATTATTTATGTTACCTGCTCTTACATTCCTCCTAAATGTGACTTATCAATTTAGGTTCCTTACTTTCGCAGACTGGTCTCCAATTTTAACTAGCGAAACACCATATTCATATTATGACGTCGAATCTTCGGTACAGTTTTTTAATGATATTCTGCAAAGGTGTTTCTTATTGTCCGTCCCAAAAAAAAAGGTGTTGCTCCAATCCTTTAAATTCACCCTGGCTAAGTCTGCGGACAGAGTAAACGCTGATGCGAGCAGGTAGGCAGGCGCAGGCAGGTACCTGCTCAGTAAATAAGCCGTGCAGAGTGAATCCGAGCAGGTCAGATCAGATTAGTGCGAGAAAAAGTTAGTTATTTATTTTTCCCCCTATTGCTTTCTATTTTGCATCCTCCGCTAATGGCGATTATGAGAAATTGTTCAAAATAGTTACAACTCAAAAAATTTACATTTTCAGGAAGACCATAATACAATTTTTTTTCTTTAAGGGACACCATAAAAAAAAAAGAGAACGATTTTTTTTAATTAAAGACTAAGAATATGTCTTCAAAATTAAGAAAGCCGATGTATCACTACGAATAGTCTTACACGAAAAAGTATACAAGTAAACATTTTGAGTTGTGACTTTTTTGAAGAGGACGCTTATGCAAAACAGTTGCATACCAACAACACAAATCTCTATCGAAGTTATTGCAGTGGTCTAGTCCAACGCTTTGTTGTTGTTGTTGCTGTTTGTTCTGCTTTTTTGTTGTGCTGTATCAAGATAATAAAAGCCAATAACACAAAGCACTCGAAGTTTACAAAATTTTCAAATACACTTGCTCATGCGCAACAAAAGCAACCCAACAAAATGTACTTAATGATGCTAATTTCCTCGGTACTTGTACGCAGATGCAAAATAATTTGTTTTTTTATTTTGTTTTGAATTAAAGGATAAAAGGCTCATAACGTAAAAGGCTCACAGATAAATAGCAATGTTTTTGATTTTACATTGATTGCATATTACTCAAGCCTTGTTTTGACTGTGAGAGCGGCATGAAGGGGAGAGAAAATAAACTTTTTCCTTCACACTTGCGGGTGTTAAAAAAAAAAACAAACACAGAAAGAGACTCAAGAGCAAAAGAAACAATGCTGTTGCTGTGATTGTAACCAAAACATAGTGAAAGCAAAATGCAAAGGTTTATCTTTGTTCAGTGAACACGAAATATTTGTTAAATAATAATAATGCAAATGTTTAAATAATAAATACAAATACAAAGCATTGTTTTGAATGCGGCGTTTAAGTTATAACCAAATTTTTTATAATATAATGGCTTTCTTACATTAATTGTGCTCACAGATTCCTTCAAAATTAATGCGAGTTCAAATTTTTTATTGTTTTACGTATTTCTTTTGTTTCTTACATGCCCAGCAATTGCCCATTCTATCAATCTATCATTTTCGCGTGCACAACTTATTACCAACAATAACACAATCTTAATCGACGTTTACCAAATTTGTCAATATCCACCAAAAATAACCCTCACACTCACATAAACATGTGCGCGGTCGCGTGTTGTAAAGATAATAAAAAAACGCAGTTTCCTTGCAAAATTACAAAATACAACACAAAAAGAACAAATTCAATTGCGAGAAACCTGCGCCAGCCTGGGGCCGAATTACAGCATCCGTGATCGAGCAAAATTACGAAGGGCAGGACGAGACAAGTGCCTATCAATCTTGTTCAATTTTGCTCTATCACGGATGCTGTAATTCGGCCCCCGATCTGATCTGATCTGGCCTGCCTGCTTCCACTCTGCACACTTCGAGCAGGTTTATATGAAATCGTATGAAGCGAGTTTTCTCGCACTGAGACAAGTAATCAAAACTGCCTGCCTGCTTGAGCGTTTACTCTGTCCACAGATTAACAAATGATCTAAAGGCACTAAAAAATTTTAAAAATCGTTTATTTAAAAATATATAAAAATATAAAATATCTGGTTCTAGTTTAGACTTTGCTTCCTATTCTTCTTGTCGTTATAGATATCAACTATTAAATAAACAATGCTATTCTGCTTATATAATTAACATAAAATCTCAATTTTAAGATAATCCAAAACTTTTGTATAGCCTCCAGCTTTCCACCCCTTACGAAATTCAATCAGGAAGAATCATCTTGTGTCATTGTAATTTCTAACATGTTTGCAAACTTCTTTAAATCAACTTACTCCGATATACCATTTAATACTAGCACGGTGTATTCTTTTCTCCCGCCAGTTAACTCTTTTGAAACTCCTGTAATAGACCCAAATATTGTTATGTGTTATCTTCGGCAAGTAAAATCCTCTTTTACGACCGGCCCTGATGAAATTCCGAGCTGTATTTTAAAGCAATGTAGTACAAACCTGTGTACTCCTCTAGGAAATATTTTTAATATTTCCAAAATAGATGCGTCTAACTATCGAGGTATTGCAAAATTAAGTGCAATCCCTAAGTTATTTGAAAAAATTATAACTGATCAATTAACCCACTCCGTGTCTTCCACCATTTCTGTCTCTCAACATGGTTTTCTGAAGGGTAGGTCCACTACAACAAACCTCTTAGAGTTTACTACGCGTGTTATAAATGGTTTTACTTTGGGACTGCAGACTGATGTTATTTATACGGACTTTAGCAAAGCCTTCGACTGTGTTAACCATAATCTTCTTTTGAAAAACTCCACCTTAGTGGGTTTCCTGTCACATTATTAAATTGGATAAATGCGTATTTATCTAGACGTACTCAAAAGGTTTTATATAAGAATTCTTTTTCAAAAAGTATTTCGGTCACTTCTGGCGTTCCTCAGAGCAGTCATCTTGTTTTGTTTTTACTATCCACAGAGAATATATAAATGAGAGAAGGCATCGAAACATTTCGCCTGTGTTAACAGAAATCCAACGATCCTAATATTAGACCCTAACATTTTACATTAACATTTGTTGCCAGCGTGTGCTGCCAGCAGAGGCATACGAAAAGAAAAAAACCACCACCAAATGCGAGACAAGCAACAACGAAAACAAAACAAATGCTCCAATTGAATTTTTATTAATGAATTGGAAAAAAAGTAATAAACACAATTTGTATTGCTACTTATTGGCATGTTTGTGTGTCTATGCAAAATTTGTTTTGTTCTTTGCTTGACGTTGTTGTTATGCTCTATTTTATGCTTCTGATCTGAAATAAAAGGAATTGGCCAATTTGTGCTGTTTTTTTAACTTAGTTTTAACAAATTATTTCAATGAGTGAAATAGCAAATATATATTTTATTAATCTATGCCTATGTTATATATTTTATCTTTCTATGTCTTTATATTTCTTTATATATATATTTTATCCATGTTTTGTAAAATTCTAATTTATATACAATCTTCTGTATGCAATTGATACAAATTTTACAGCTCTTTATTACTAGACTAGCCATGCATTTGTATGAAAAATTTAAATTTTTCGAAAATGAAAATAATGACGTGTTAAACACTTGACGTTTAGAATAAAAATCAGCATGTAGTAATATGAGTTCGCGAGTTGATCTTTTTTTTTTACTCATATTTCGCGATTTTTTGCACATAAAGCCTTATTTTGTGCATAAAACTGGTAAGCACTTCGTTTGTTATTGAATTGTCCCTTAAGATGAGCTATAAAACATAAAAATCGGATAAAAATTATCAGAGTTGTGATATTTTAATTTTTGAAATAATTTCATTTTTTCTTTTTAGTAAAAAAAAAAATTTTAAAAATTCAAATTTGAAAAATTGCAATAAATTGGTATTAAAATGTTTTCTGAAACAGCATTTAATAAAAATTCAAACAAATTATTTGATTACGTTGAATAACTTGGTCGTTATGAAATTTATATATTCTCTCATTTATATATTCTCTCTGCTATTCATTAATGATCTTCCTTCGGTAATAAAACACTGTAACGTTTTAATGTACGCTGACGACGTGAAACTTTTTCTTTGTAACAAATCACCCGAAGAACGACATCTTTTACATTCTGATCTAAATAAACTAGTGGACTGATGTAGCTTAAATATATTAAATCTTAACTTAAAAAAATGTAAGAAAATGACATTCTCGCGTAGATCTGCTAATAATATAAATTACACTATAAATAACACTAACTTAGAAATAATTTACAGTTTTCTCGATCTTGGTGTTATTATGGCTTCAAAACTTCGCTTCAATCTCCACGTTAATATGGTGATAAATAAGGCAAGAGGAGTCCTTGGTTTCATTTAAAGATGGGCTAAAGAATTCAGTGATCCCTTTACTACTAAATTATTATATACCTCTCCCGTAAGGCCAATTCTTGAATATGCATCAGTTATATGGAACCCACAATATAGTGTTTACATCGACGCCATAGAATCCTTTCAAAAACAGTTTTTACTTTTTGTTTTACGTTTTAGTCATTGGAATCCCAATATTATGCTTCCATCGTATGAAATACGCCTTAAGATTATTTTACTAACTTCCCTAAGAAGCAGAAGAATGATGCTTAATGTCATGTTTCTGTATAAATTACTTCGTAGCGGGATTAATTCGAAATATGTCATCTCAGCTCTAAATTTTAACATCCAAAGGAGAGGAATTAGACATTTTCTGTTTATCGAATTAATTCAGTGCAATTCTAATTACGCTCTTCATGAATCTTTAAGATGTACAGACCGCGACAAAACGATAGCACTTTTACTTTTTTTTAACTTTCTGTTCAAACTATAAAAAGGAGCAGTTTTTTTTTTAAGGTAGTGTAAGAATGAGTGCATGTTCTTAGAAATCGGGAGTTGTTGCGAAATTTCGTCAACATAGAAAACCGTTAGCTGTAACAACAACGGAATGAAGTGCGACAAAACAATAGCACTTTTTGATTAAATTGATTTTAATACAATTTGTGCAGTTGCAAAGAAAACACTTGCTGGATTTTTTGTTAATTTTGCGCGTTTTTAATATTCTGAAAAATTTTTTTACTATATTCGGCTAAAATGGGACGTGGAAAATTGCTTACAACAGCTGAAATCGACGTGGCTCTCAATTTGCACAAAAATGGTATGAAAATATGTGAGATCGCAAGAAACTTAAACAGAAGCAAAAAGGTTGTTTATAATTTATTAAAAAATCCGAAGAATTATGGTCAAAATCGTTCTGGTGGGCGGCCGAGAGCAGTCTCTGACAGAAATAAGCGAGCTATTTTGCGCGTTGCATCCAATTCGCACCTGACTGCTCGAAAAATTGCTGAAAAAGCTGGGGTCAAAACTAATATACGAAATGTGCAGAGAATATTGAAAAACAGTGAGCACATTAAACGTAAGAAATTGCAACGTAAGCCACCCCTCACCGAAGCACATAAATCATCTCGACTGGATTTTGCAAAGTCCCATTTTAAATGGAAAAAACGTTGGCGACGCGTGCTTTTTACCGACGAAAAAAAGTTTAACCTAGATGGTCCAGATGGGTGGTCATATTATTACCATGATTTGAGGAAGGAAGAAGAACTTTTAAGCTGTCGTCAACATGGAGGAGGTAGTGTGATGATATGGGCTGGAATTGGTTACCAAGGAAAGACGGAAATAAAATTTGTGCTCCCGAAAATGAAAAGCGCGGACTACTTGAATTTAATTGGAAATGAAGTAGCCTTTAGAAGCCATAAATACACAAGCGGTGGTCTTATTTTCCAGCAGGATAACGCGGCTGTTCATACAGCGAAAGTAGTGAAAGAGTTTTTCCGCGACAAGAACATCGATATTTTACCATGGCCAGCTCGTTCTCCTGATCTTAATATAATTGAAAATTGTTGGGGTAATTTGGCTAGAGAAGTGTATGCCGAGAATCGCCAGTATGCAACAATTCAGGAGCTCAAAGAAAGTATATTGGCCCACTGGGAGACGATGCCACAAAAAGACATAAAAAAACTATTTAAAACATTGCCAAACCGTATGAATGAAGTGATTCAGAAAAATGGAGGGTCGACTCATTATTAAAATATTCTATTTTTAGTCTTGTTTTATTATTAGCAATTGAAATTTGATTGTTAAAAGTTTTGAGCACAAAAGTGCTATCGTTTTGTCGCACCATGAATTTATGTTTTCTGTTCAAATAAATAATATTCTTTATTTTTTGTTGAAAAAATTGTTAATTTAATATTTTATTTTTATCATAAGATTTTTTGTAACTTTATAAAGTTTAATTAATAAACGCAATTTCCTAAAAATCCAAAATTTTGATTAGTGCTATCGTTTTGTCGCGGTCTGTATGTGCAGTGGTTTCAATGCTGACTTCAACATGATTAATTTTTCTGATTCGGTAGACGTCTTAAAACGGAAAATTACATTACATTTAAATAATTAAATCAATTTAACTTCATCCTATTATACCTAACGCAGTTTTATAACAATGTAATATCGGTAATTGAGATTGTTCTCTTTCTTCTTTTTGTCTCAATATTATATTTTATAAAGTTAGCTCCATCAAATATGAATCGTTTTTCAAAACTTGCTTTTTAATTATACAATATTTTCATTTTGAATCGAATTGTGATTTACGTGTTCAAGTGGCTTCCTGATTTAAAATTAGACTGAACTGAGTTGGTGTGCCAGAGTATATCTCTTTTCTACACAAGTTTATGCCTGCGTTGGCCCAAATGCATATCCAAAGTTAAAGTTAAAATGAGTATAGTGTTTTGGATTGTTTTTGAACTCAGGATTGTTATTTCGAGTTCCTTAAATTAATAATCACTATCATTTAATTCGATGTTGCTTATATATATATATAGAATTAAATATACTTTAATACGCGTTTTATATATATTCAATTTTTAAATTCCGCTGAAAAGCCAATTAATGTGCGTAGTGGAAAATCCTAATTGCCAATAGGTGGTATGTTTTTAGTACGTAGGTGCATTCTGTCTGTCCCGGCAGATCCGAGCAGGATCTAGAATGTAAATCGTGCATGCGTATAGCAGGGGTATACGTATCTTTGAAAGATTTCATACCTCCGGGCGAATCTAAAAAAGAAAAACTTTTTTAATGTTTTTTCAGATGATCGATCGAAAAATCAAGCCTATCATACTCTCAAATACCCCGTTAAACACTGCCATAGCAACAACAACGCAACATACCGGGTCATTTAAATCATTTACAGAACCAGCTGCACACACACTAAGTTTCATCAAAATCGGTCTATCTGTTAAGGAGGAGTTCAGTGACAAAGCCACGTACAGAAGAATTTTATGTATAAAAATATTCCCCGGCAGACGTTGTTGTGCCACCGTTTTACTGCCATATACGAATTTTCATGCTAATCGGAGAAAAACATTTTATATTTTCACCATTTTTAGTATAGTTGCAGAACGTAACTATATAAACTAAATTTTCAAATTATAGTCTAATACAACCAAAACTGTCCAAAATATAGCATTTTTGTTTATTTGTGGGCTGTAAAAGAGGGTGTGGCAAAAAATTTTGTCCCTTAAACAATCTAGAACTCAAAACAAATTGAGTGCCAAAATTAGAGCTTAATTAAGTTTATACCTATCGAACTTTCATGCTTATCCCCTGAAAAAAGGAGTAAACATTGTTTGACCACGCCCATTTTAGTACAGTTGCTGAAAATAGCCATACTAACTATTTAACCAAATTTTAATGTTAAACGACCAAAACCATCTGAAATATAGCATTTTCATTGAATTGTGGGCGTGGAAACTCATTTTATGAGGAATTGTCGACAGTAAGCCTACAAAATAAATTACCAAATTTTAACCTTATACGACCAAAACCGTCTGAAATGTAGCATTTTAATTGATTTGTGGGCGGTAAAAAGGGGCGTGGGAACCCATTTTCAGTACAGTTTCCGACAATAAAATAACAAAATAAATTGCCTATATATAGTTTTTATTGATTTGTGGGCTGTGAAAGGGGGTGTGGCACAAGTTTTGTCTTTTAAAAACCTTGACCTTATAATTACAAACACAAGACACTTCGTTCTTGAGTTATGGAATTTCAAACACATTTCACGACTTTGTTTTGTGTATATATAGATGCATAATTTGTTATTTATAATTGCTCTGAATTACTATAAAGCCTGATCAGGCTTAACAAGCTAATAAATAAATAAATAAAAATAAGCCGGCGCAACTTGCCATATAGCGCGCTGAACCATCAGTTTATTGCAAAATCAATTTAGTGACAACTTTATTTCCAGAAGTGGTCCTATTAACTGGCCCACTCGATCGTGCGACTTAACGTCTCTCGATTACTTTTTATGAGGATATGTTAAGTCATTGGTTGTTACCGACAAACCAGAAACTCTTGGAGCATTGGAAGCCAATTTCAAGCCACAATTGGCGCTATACGGCCAGATTTATTGGAAAAAGTAGTGAAAAATTGGTTTGATCGAATGGGACTATGTAGCCTCGGCGGACATATACCGGAAATCATATTTAAAAAATAAATGCCATTAAATTATCTACCAGATTATAATAAAAAATTAATTTCAATACTATTTCTGTCTTGTATTATTATTTAAAGTTCTCATCCAGCTAAATAAAACACCCTATATTCAATGTGCTTTTTCAGTGTGACGACCGAAATTTTGACGTTTTTTTACAAATTTTTTTAAATAAAAAATAAAATGCGATCGTTTTGAAATTTCACTATGTTTTTATTGGTGTCTTAGAGTTTACAAAAAATATTTATTTAATTTTACATTCATTTGTTTATAATTATTTTTATTAAATTAGTGTCTCGAAAAAAAGGTATGTTGTTCTGGGGAAGTACCGAGCCTCACGTGGTAATCTGAAATAGAAAATTCAAAGAGAATATCGTTCTGCATGCTTAAATGTAGTGTTTACTGCATGTGAACAAGAGAAGTTAATCCCGGGGATCCTGGACGATTTCAGCCTCTTTTCCATCGCGGAAAGACAATCCCGGGATTTTTAAATAAAAAAATTTCTATTACAAATATTCATGTAAATGCAAACCTTTCATTTAAAGTTGATATGAATATAGATTTAGAAAAACCTTTTATTGAGGCTGAAAAAGATTTTTAGGAAGATGAGTGTGAATCACTGGTGCAAAGACCTTGCAAAGTTTTAGAAAAATTGCAACATCGGGATGTTAGCTATGTAAATATTTAAAGATTGGCAGATGTTCTGACTTAGGAAATAATTTTGTTTTGTGGTGAAGGCAATCGTGATCGAAACTTACAAATTTCTTACGATTATCGTACAACTATTTCTACAACTAGCATAGAATCAGAACGGTGCTTCTCATCAGCAGGTTATATTCGTAATAATATCCGAACAAAACTCTTCAATAAAACGCGTTGATCAGCTTAATGATTACTTTAAAAATAATTAAAATTAAAAATTTAATTTTGAAAAATCTTTCCCAGCCTTAATTTTGCTTAAACACAAATAATCATGAAGACGGTGTACAAAAAAAAAAATGTAACATTTATATAGTAATACCTGAAACTATTCTGTATTTTTTTTATATTTTTTATTCTTTAACCCTTTGAATGGCTAGGCTCAGAACAAAATAATTTTCTTGAGGTAATATTCCTATCATTTAGGTCCTGTAATGATGAAAAAAACACACCTTTGATTTTAGCCTGCGCTACTTACGTTTTGCAAGCTTGTACAAAGAAAAAATTATTTTGCTCCTGTTCGGCACAAAGTCTTTTTTTAATCTCTTAAAGGTTTTTCATCCCTTTAGATCTTTGTTTCGTAAACTCTCTTAAAATTCTTATCATTAAAGTCAAAAAAGAAAAAAAAAAACATAAATTTGATTTTTTTCCGGTTAATTTTTCTTATAAAATAGGCCGAAAAAATTTTGTTTGCTTTTCTTCGACACAAAATCGAAAATCCAACTGACTTTTATGTCAAATATCTCTCTAAATTTATTTTTATCATGGTGGTTCATCTTTTTTACATATAACCAAACAATTTGATTAAAACAAAAGCTTTGCAAAAAAAATACATATAAAAATTACTTTCTGATGTGTCCAATATATTGGGCAAATCCACTGAAAAGGGTGAAATTAATGCAGTTTGCTAGTCATTAATATAATTTAAGTTTTGTGTGTTTATTTACAATACGGGTATTCACAGTTGTGTGGTATATTTGTATCGTGTTTTTTTGCCATAGTTAAAAATCACAATTATGAGCACCCTTTAAAATAGAATTTGTGGTTGGAAACCTCCCACTATGGCTTTTTGTTACAATACAAATAAATTACCTATCCTATCCAGTTTGATATATTTTATTAATATATGTCATAAAAAAATTTAACTTGCATTTTGAGCTTCTCCCATTTTTGCAATTAGAAAATAACTGGCAACCGGTCAGTTGCTTATAGAACTTTAAAAACCACATTCGTTAAACATATCATTGCACTACTTAAAATTACCACACTTTTGGTTTTTAGAGATTTCATGTCAAACAACAAAAAATTTAAAAACCGCTCGGCAAAGTGTGGTATCAATACTACGTGGTTTTTTAACTAAACTGAAAACAACGCAATTATGGATGCCCTTAATGTGTTTTGTGTTGTTTTTGTTACTTTATAAATGAATTAATTTACATTTCAAGTAATACATAACAAAAAATTGTATTAAAAACGTTTTAAATTATTTACATCTTAAAATTTTCAATCCCGAAATAGTCCCGGGATCCCAGGATTGAGATTTTCAATCCCGATAATACTGGGATCAAGAAAAGCTTCCGGGATTGGACTCCCTAATGTGAACCTGAAATATGCATATTTAAAAAAAATAAAAATGGCGGACTTGTGAAAAAAGTTGTTAAAATATAAATCGGTTGGATAGTTTTTAGTTCCCCGAAATTTCCCCTCGCAGTTTCGAAAACGTAGTTTCGTGAAAAAGTGTTTAAAGTTTGTACAACACTTCAATACACACTACGGCGCGCTACTTTCTTTTGGCTGTAACTTAAAAATATTTTACTTTTCGGCCTGAAATTTTTAGAGTATATTTTTTTTTGCGATGTAAAAAAAATAATTGTGTTGATTTTCTATGATTTAAATACAAATTCTTAATGTTTGATAGTTTCAATCATACTTGATTTTAAATACAAAATCTAGTTGTTTCTATGTTTTAACTATCATATATTTAGAATTTGTATTTAAGTCATAGAAAATCAGCATAATAAATAACCATGGACCATCTTGCTAAATTTGAATTAATTTTTGAAGCACCTTTACTAATAGAAAAATCTGCAGTTTGTTTAATTTTGAGCTAAAATGAATGAAGAATAATTATAGAGAGAAAACATATCTAGTTTTGGGATTCAAGTCCGTCACACCCCTTAAACGTTGATGTTATAACTGAAATTCATTATATGAAGGAATTTATTAAATTCCTGCTAAAGTTCTCATCTTAAAAAAATTAAATACAGTTGATTTTGTGCATATTTAAAAAATTCGAAAAATCCTGCGGAAGCAAATATTATTTTTAACTTTTACACACGCCCGAGTGAAAATAAAAACTTTTTTAGCTGAGGCCAAACAGCGGCCGTGCAAGACCTAATTTTAAATATTTTTTTCGGCCGTACGAGGGTCATTTGCAGGACTTTTTGGCCAAACAGCGGCCATACAAAGGCTTTTTTTAAATAATCTGGGCTGTACAGCGGCCGTACAAAGGCCGTTTTTACATTATCTGGGCTGTACAGCAGCCGTACAAAGGCCTTTTTTACATAATCTGGTCTGTACAGCGGCCGAACAAATGCCGTTTTTAAATAATTTCGGCTGTACAACGAGATTCGAAAGCAGCTTTTCAATTCAATTCATATTAAATTCAAAAAAATTAATGTAAAACTAATTAAAAATTTAGTATTTATTTAATCCTTTTTCATTACCATTAATTTTGATCAGTAACAAAACTTCTACTGTTTTATTTGAAAATTTAATGGGACATTGTATTCAAACAACTAACTTCATACCCAAAAAATGTTTTGCGCCACACACAAGTGGGGATAATATTAACATCGCTGAGTGAATCTTATTTGTGTTGTTGCGCATACGTTTGATGAATAACAGCTTTGCAAAATTTGGTAGCATGCAACGGGCCATACAGCGGCCATAAGTCTTAATTTAGGCCTTGCACGGCCGTTGTTTGACCCAACTTTCGGCCACTGGGCTTTTTGAATTATTTTTAACCCATCTTTGACCCTTGTACGGCCGTGCGGACCATGATCGACAGCTGTTCGGCTGCTGTTCTCCTGCCCATATTTTTACTCAGGTGAACACACACTCTGTCCGAGCCCCCCAACAGCCATCTCCAACTAATTCTTTTCTACTCTCAACTTGTCTCAATATACCAAACATTAATTCTGCAATTTAATTCAAGAAAATGATTTGAATTCAATATGCGAAGCCAACGATTTTCCTAAGTGAATGAATGAAAATGAAGCGAAAGCAACAACAATAAATAAAATAAATCCAATAAAAGGCAAAGCGAAACATACAAAATAGAATGTCAAGAAGAAGAAAAGAAGAAGAGGGCAGGCGACAAGGTGGCTAAGGTATGAAAAACTCATTGCCATTTAATATTTATTTGAATTTTATTTTATGTTATTTTTCAAGAATAAAAACGTAGTGCGTACGGATCGGTGTGTATGCATATGAGGGAGTTTGTGGCAGCAACATTGTATGCAAAAAAGTCACGTTTGTCGTTAGTTTCGCAGAAATAAGAAACAGCAGAAGAAGACGTATTACTGTAGACTTTCATGAAGTCACCACTTTAAATGCAGTCGATGAATTCAAACACTGAATATGTGCGAGAATTAAATGAAAAACGTGTTAATACTGCTCAATAATACACATAGAGATTGAAAGTATAAGAAGTGGAGGAAAATTTTGAAATCGATATGAAATTGACAGGAACAGCTTGCATCACAAATTCAGCCTAACGAAAAGAGACCAAAACTTTCCGAAATAGAGTCGAAATTTTCAGTATAAACTTACGAAATTGCTAAGTTTACTTTTGACTTTCAAAAAAAGTAATTTTTTAAATAATTTAAGCTAAAACAGATTTTTAAGCTTAATCAGTCTTTCAAGTCGATGCAAGGAAGTCTCTTGACTGAATTTAAGGATGTAGTCTGTTGAGATAAACGATCGGATGTTTATTTCAATGTAAAGAGGAAAGTATGCCATTAATAATGGAAAACAATATCACTATATCATTTTCATGAAATTTTCCATCACCAAATCGCAAAGTGGCTGCTGTATGCCCTCAATAGCTTCACGAATTCCATCTTTGAGATCTTGAATCGACGCTGGGCTGTTGGCGTAGACCTTATCATTCTTGGGCCCCAAAAGAAGAAGTTGCAAGGTGTTAAATCACAAGATATCGGTGGCCAATTGTGATCACCTCTTCGAGAGATAACACGGTCCGGAAACTTTTCCCGTAAAAGATCGATGGTTTCGTTGCTTGTGTGGCATGTAGCGCCGTCTTGTTGAAAGTAAACGTTGTCCAGATCAATACCATCCAATTCCGGCCATGAAAAATTATTAATCATCTCTCGATAGCGCAATCCATTCACCGTAGCTGTTGCTCCAGCATCATTTTCGACAAAAAGTAAGGTCCAATGACCCCGCTGGACCATAAACCGCACCAAACAGTTGAGGATGGAGAGGCTTTTCAACAATAAATCTTGGGTTTTCCGAGCCCCAGATGCGAGAATTTTGCTTGTTGAAGTAGCCACCGAGGTGGAAATGGGCCTCTGCAGTCAAGATGATTTCCGGATCATTTTCATGCATTTCAAGGACCCAATCAGCAAAGACACGACGTAGTTGATTATCGGCCGGCTTGAGTTCTTGTGTTAACTGAACTATATAAGCCTTAAGAGCCAAGTCATTATGCAAAATACGGTGTAATGACGTTTGTGGAATGCCCAATTCCAAAGAACGACGAGGAATGGACAAACCTGGGTTTTATTCAACACTTTGGGCTACAGCAGCAATATTCTCAGTGGTTCTTGAGCGACGTGCACGGGTTTTATTCTTCACATCGCTAACTTGTCCCAACAGCTCAAATTTGTCCACCAATTTCTGAATTGCGGTCCGACAAGGTACTTCACGACGACCAAAAAATGTTTTAGTTTTACAAACCGTTTCTGCCAAATTTGCACCATTTTTATAGTGAATTTTAATAATTTCAGTGCGTTGTTGAAGCGTGCATCGTTCCATTTTTAAATAATGGCGTAGTTTCTACGCCATCTACATTGTCAAATGTCAAAAAATTACATCTTCAGAAGTGACAACTACCGAAATAGCGGGCTATTCACAATAACAGCTCTTATTGGAGAACCCTTTATTTCGAAAGTACAATATATTTGAGAGCGAGTCTAGGGTACAGCGGGAGCATGCTAATCATGCTCAAATATTCTGTGCTCATGCTCTGATCGATTTGAAAACTTTCCTTATAAATCTTTTAATACTTAGGTACATATGTCTTTATACCAGTGGTCATCAACGCAAAGTTCACACAACAACAAAGACAGCTTTCCGAGTGCGCCAGTGATCCCAACTTAGGGTTTCCTCCCCAAATTTAGGGGTGGAAAAAGAATGGGATTTTTTGGGGGTTTTATACTTTTAGGGGTTTTTTTAGGGACTTTTTTGATATACTTGAGCATTGGATAATCCAATTGACTACGAAATTTTTGAATTTATTCCGATTTTGCTATGCATTAACTCCTCAATTTTTTTTCCCTTTTTCATTCCCTGCTCGTTACCATTGTGTAAAAAACTAGGTTAACAAGACGTCTAAATTTTTTGCTAAAACTGTAAAACTTGTGAATGAGTGAAAGAGACAAAAGGTGATTTTGTATGGTTTGACAACTCAAGTGTTTGATTTTTACAACAAAAATTTAAAATCGCGTTCATCTTGTTTTGAATAAAAACTGAAGAAACCGAATTTTTTTGTAAATACTAAATCATTTATAACTAAAGACTATAACAAAGTGTTAATTGATCTTTTTTTTTGGGGGGGAGGGGGGGAGGGAATCCCAGGTAATTGTAGCGATTTTAGGGGTTTTTGACTAAAGCTTTAGGGATAAATATTTTTGGGAGTTGGTAACACTGGAGTGCGCAGCTTTACACTGAAACAAGAAGTTGTAAAAAGCTCTCGCCAAATGGTGCAAGGAAATATTGTCGAGTGATAGATTTTCAATGTTATGTTTTCTTTTTGTGTTTTTTTTTAGCTACATTTTTAAAGCACCGCCGATCTACCGCCTCCACGGGATAAAGAATGAATATTTTTTATAAACAAATTCTTACATACTCTCTAAAGATAGCTTTTAATGTGTACACAGAAATTGAGTAATAAATATCTTTATATTCCCTAAGAACTGAGAAAAAATCTGTTCTTTTCGGCCTCGAAAGCCACTATGCCACCTTAATATTGTAAAGATTTGATGAAGCCAAAAATCGAAGAGTGCAACTTTTTTGCTATTACCATCTGATCTCTTATTTCTATTATATATAATACTAAACTTTAATAAAAACAAGTAAAATTAATGTACAATTTAGATTTTTAAACATAGACATTTTTTATTTTGTAAATTTTTTGATTGCAGATAAAAAATCTTGATGCTCGTGCATGCCCATGCTTTCGGTTCTAGATACGGGGCTGTTTGAGAGTATACTGTAGAAATTTCCGACCAAAATTCAAGTATTAATCAAGTTATAGCACATAGTCAAGAGCGCTTAGTATTTTGTTTTCTTGTCTTGCCATTTAGAAACGCTGAAATTGAAGGAATTATCAGCGCAATAAACGTAAAAACTAAGCAAAGAAATAAAATAAAATTTAATTTTCTAAATGCACTATTAAAGACAAGATGTTTATTCAAAAATTGTAAATAGAGTTCGAATACTGAATTCCGAGGCTGTGCGGCCTATAACTCAAAAGCTATTCAATATCTCAAAATTTTGATGTAGTGGAGGTGCCACGCCCCTTTTCCAAATCCCATAAAATGCTATCAGCGAAGCGGCACGTGTAAATTGCGGTCGAATACCGAATTCCGAGGCTAAGCGGCTTATAACTCCAAAGATATTCAATATCGCAAATTTGGGTTATATGGGAGGTGCCACGCCCACTGGGGGTAGGAGGATGAAATAAACTTTATGACCTATTCTCATAACTACCATATATACACACAAAATTACATGAAAATCAATCTAGCCGTTTTGGACCAATTCTGTAACAAATAATTTAATTTTCCATACATAAATATTTTTTCCTAAAATCTATAAAATCTATTATATAAAAGGAGACTCACGCATATTATTCAGCTCAGAGCTAGAGAACGGTAGGCTCTATTTCTATAATTTCTACCAGATTGTGTAGCTATGGTACCCATTTAAAAGTTAAGCTATATAAATGTGCTAATCATTATTTACATAATTAATTAAATCTAATAGAGCATAACCATATAATTTCTGTATTCTTATTCTCAGTAAGAAAAAAGCTCTCCCTTTATAAGCTCTGTGGTATAATTATTATACAAGGTAGTATAATTTTTTAGTGTAGTATAATTATTGTAGTATAATTATAGTATAATTATTTGACAAGGTAGTAGCGTAGACTGGAAAGAAATGAAATCGTCCAAGAAATGCGAAAAAATAAGCAACGACTTAAACATAGCTAGTCAATCGCAGCAAACTAAAAACATTCCAATAAACTTCGCGAACAAATTTAATGAATCAAAGAAAAGTTAAAAATAAGCACATAGCTAGTCAACAACAGCAAACTACAACTCCTTTAGCTATTTTTGACAACTACCAATCGCCAAAAAACTGTCACGGCTACCTTTTCAAATAATAATACCATGTATTTGAGCAATATAAAGGTTGAGTGCCACGCTTAACAAAATGTGCGCAAAGCTAACAAAATTGAAAAATCTATTGTGTTGAAAAATGTTTTCTATTTTAAAGCACGATAAAAAAAGTTAACAAGTATCTTGTCAAAAAAAAAAGTCAGCAACATGTATTGTGTTCAATCAAGCGGTACCAATCCTACCACCTTTCTGAATGTGAAAATGCCGCCACTTTTATTAAAACACTTGAAACAAAACACATAGGGTCAACTTTTGGACCAGAAAAAATTAATATCCGCAGTCGGTTTCAGGTCAAGTTTTGGAGATAAAAGCAAAAATGTGAAAAAAGGTTCTTGACATTTGGCGAAAGTGTATATTTTTCTATTGTATAGATTTCGTCTTTAAAAAGTTTTGATATATTAAATTCTTTGTAAATTATTAAAATATGTTTTACGATGTTGCTTGCAAGTTGCAACGCTTAACAAGTTGTGCACAAAGCTAACAAGATTCACAAATCCGTTGTGTTGAAAAAATTTTTCTATTTCGCTGCGAGACAAGCTCTTTTTTCAATCTAGAAAAATAAAAATAAGTCAACAAGATACGCAAAAAGGAGACAGCAACATGTATTGTGTACGATACCAATGCTGCCACCTTTTTAAATGTACAAATAACACCACTTTTATAAAAACACCGACAAAAATTATCTAGAGCTGTAAAATTGCTCAAGGAACATTAAACGAAACACATACAAATTCCCAACAACAACACAGGTTTTCAAATTAAGGGTCAACTTTTGAACCAGAGAAGATCAATCCGTTTCAGGTCAAGTTTTGGAGATAATGGCAAAAATGCGAAAAACGGTTTTTTTTCCGTTAGTCCGATAACGATTAGTCAGTTGATCTCGTCATATAGCCGCTGACGGTCGTTTATCTTGTGTTGTTTTTGTTATTGTAATTTGTTTATATCAGTTTTTATTAAACTCCGTGAGTGCTGTATTGTGATTGAAAATTATTTTTAGTGTTAATAAAGTGAAGTCTATTATGTTCATGGGGCAGTATATTAATTTTTTAATGTTTTATTGTGGTACATATATCGTTTTATTTATCGTCATAGTTTGATAGCTGAGCTGCTGCTTATATACTTTTTTTTTGCGTTCCTCTTTGTGCGTTATTTGTTTATTTGCATAAGGGTGTTTCCATAGTAACGATCGTGACAGGTTTACACGAAATTTCGTAATAAAACTTTAACCTGAAATACAATGTCAAAATGATTTGTTGATTTTAAAAATATAAAATTTCAACCCCTAAAAGCAATAAGAATCATTTCATAGAAACTGCATTTTAAGGTTTTTTTAGATCAATGAAAAGGTAACGGTCGTGACATTACAAATGAGCTGTTTTTGAATTTTCGGTCTTAGCAACTCAGATTGTAAAATTTTCCAAGGAATGCGTTAAATAAAAATTCTTATTAAATTCTTTGCAGTGTTTTCTGTAAGAAAACTCTACTTTTGTGTGAAAATGATGTAGCCAAATAAAAAAAAATAGCTTTCAAAAGGTAACGGTTGTGACAAAAAAAAGTAACGGTCGTGACAGCATAAAAAATAAAACGGATTTGTTTTTGTAGTCGTATATTTAACAGTATCAAAATGATTACATGGAAGTTTATGGTTATCTTAGAGAAGGCAGCAATGTTTTAAAGCTCGATTTCGTTTTTATTAATTTTCAGTTGAAGAATATACATCATTATACTCCAGACGTTTAAGGCTGCTCATTTTTAGCGCCGAAACTCCAGTTATTCCACAAAGCAAACAGTTAAAGCCAGCATTTTGAAAAAAGTGCATCTTCTGGATGTTTTCGATTGCTTTAAGATGTTCCCATCTTTTTTTTAAACAGCCTGTATTTTGCTTTATTTGGTTCTTATCGCAATACAAAACAGTCACTCCATCCAACTTTTTATTTTGAACAAAAAAATTGAAAGCTTCTGCTGGAGTATTAATTTTAGCTTGGCGAGACATGATTGCTGTCCAAAGACCTTTTGATAGTGGCTCCAATTCCATCCACAGCGCCTTTGCCATGTCCAGTTGCAAAAAACGACCATTTCATATTTACACCGAAGTCTTCCTTTGCAAAACATAAGTTAAATAGATTGAACCTACTTTTGAATTGAGCAGCACATCCATCCGAAAACACGTGTGCAGTATTAATTTCAGTTTTCGTTTTGAGGTGTTCAACAATCATTTTCAAAAAGTACCACACACTTTCTTTATTGTGCGTCAAGTCATCACTTATGATTGCATAAGAATATGATTTCAGGGCCAATTCAGTTTTCACCCAAGCACAGGCTGTAAACACAGTTGCTTGAGCTTGGTTCCAGTGTGCGCTTTGCACTTCGTCCTGCGAAATCAACGTGAAATTTTCAGCGAAATTTATCTGAACGACCGCTTCATTTGATTCAATCCGCTCCTTAGCCTCGCGAAATTGATCGCTCTGTGTTCGGTGCACATAAAAATGTTGCTTAAATCTTTGGAGTTTGCTTTCGAATGTTTGAAGTAAAACTTGAAAAGTGCCTTCCTCCTCGCTTATTTGAGTATGATGTTCATTTTTGGTCCATTGTTTCCAACGCACAGTTGCATCTGAACTATAATTCAATGGCAATATATCAAAAATTGTGTCGCAGTTCTTGCAACTGCTAGTCATGCAAGCCTCATTTGTTGTGTCACAGCAAAGTTCATTCATCAAATCCTTAGCAGATTTAGGCACTGTAGAGACCACTTCAGAAACTGATTTAAGCAAAAATTCAAAGTTGGCGTGGTAAATACAGACGCACATGTTTGATGGAGTTTGTGAATTGAGGCGTACATGTTTTGGCCGACTTGCTTAAAACAAAGACTTCCCAATTTTTATTTGTGCATTTTCTTCCTTAAAAATCTGATAACATTCTCCAACCGTCATCGCCATATACTTCAATTGCATTTGTACTCCGTTTATTAGTTTTGTGTCCTTTCGTCCTGGTGTTTGGTAGCTTACATCGTCCCTCAAAAAGAAGTTTTTGACTTTTTCTAACTCGGCATCAGATAGGCGATTAATTTTTCCGCTACGTCGCTTGGTGAAAATCAAATCCATTTCAGGACCAACTACCTCAGAAGCAAGTCTCTTCACAACTGCAATTTTCTTCGAGGGGCTGCTCGGTAGTTTGACCTTAACTTTTGTTACTGCCTTTTTAAGTGAACGATCGGACTTAAAGCTTCCTATATTTGATGATGAGGCTGCAGCTTCAACAACTTTCTCCTTCCCTATGTTCTTTTTTTCACGACACTTCCTTTGACGTTCGCGATCAGTATTCCGATTGTGAGCAAGCATTTCTTCACTCAATGACTCTTTTCCAGCCAGCCGCCGTTTTTTATTTCTTTCTCTTTCTTTTTTCAAATGAGCTTTGTATTTTACTGGATCTTCCTTCAATCTCTTCCGATATCTTTGCATCTTGCTTTGGGAGTCCATGGTTTGTTAAGCTATAGTTAGTAAGAAAAAGTTGAACACAATTTTCAATAAGGTAACGGTCGTGACATTCTCAATAAATTAAAAAAAAATTTAAATGACTTCCGAGCGCTTATTTTGCTACATGAAACTCTTTAACTTACTTACCTTGTCACCCTTGGCAACTGTGTTTTTTTATAGCTTTAACAGTTTTCACAAAATTTATACTTTTTTTATTTGCGTGGTCACGGTCATGACACAAATTAGTGATTTTGAAAAATTTCTCAAAATTATAATTTGAAAGCTACACGTGCAAATTTTCTGCTGAACGTAGACAAAAGTAACAACTGTCAGCTGGTAATTGTTTTGATTGCTAACTACCGTTATAAAAGTGTTGTCAAGTGATTTAAAAAAAGACTCAGTATAAAGGGGGAAAAAGTGTATGATGCACCAACTTAAAGTAGATTTTTTTACAAAAAAAATAAAAAAAATTAATCATACACCCCAGGATGTATTTCGTCCTGCGAAATCAACGTGAAATTTTCAGCGAAATTTATCTGAACGACCGCTTCATTTGATTCAATCCGCTCCTTAGCCTCGCGAAATTGATCGCTCTGTGTTCGGTGCACATAAAAATGTTGCTTAAATCTTTGGAGTTTGCTTTCGAATGTTTGAAGTAAAACTTGAAAAGTGCCTTCCTCCTCGCTTATTTGAGTATGATGTTCATTTTTGGTCCATTGTTTCCAACGCACAGTTGCATCTGAACTATAATTCAATGGCAATATATCAAAAATTGTGTCGCAGTTCTTGCAACTGCTAGTCATGCAAGCCTCATTTGTTGTGTCACAGCAAAGTTCATTCATCAAATCCTTAGCAGATTTAGGCACTGTAGAGACCACTTCAGAAACTGATTTAAGCAAAAATTCAAAGTTGGCGTGGTAAATACAGACGCACATGTTTGATGGAGTTTGTGAATTGAGGCGTACATGTTTTGGCCGACTTGCTTAAAACAAAGACTTCCCAATTTTTATTTGTGCATTTTCTTCCTTAAAAATCTGATAACATTCTCCAACCGTCATCGCCATATACTTCAATTGCATTTGTACTCCGTTTATTAGTTTTGTGTCCTTTCGTCCTGGTGTTTGGTAGCTTACATCGTCCCTCAAAAAGAAGTTTTTGACTTTTTCTAACTCGGCATCAGATAGGCGATTAATTTTTCCGCTACGTCGCTTGGTGAAAATCAAATCCATTTCAGGACCAACTACCTCAGAAGCAAGTCTCTTCACAACTGCAATTTTCTTCGAGGGGCTGCTCGGTAGTTTGACCTTAACTTTTGTTACTGCCTTTTTAAGTGAACGATCGGACTTAAAGCTTCCTATATTTGATGATGAGGCTGCAGCTTCAACAACTTTCTCCTTCCCTATGTTCTTTTTTTCACGACACTTCCTTTGACGTTCGCGATCAGTATTCCGATTGTGAGCAAGCATTTCTTCACTCAATGACTCTTTTCCAGCCAGCCGCCGTTTTTTATTTCTTTCTCTTTCTTTTTTCAAATGAGCTTTGTATTTTACTGGATCTTCCTTCAATCTCTTCCGATATCTTTGCATCTTGCTTTGGGAGTCCATGGTTTGTTAAGCTATAGTTAGTAAGAAAAAGTTGAACACAATTTTCAATAAGGTAACGGTCGTGACATTCTCAATAAATTAAAAAAAAATTTAAATGACTTCCGAGCGCTTATTTTGCTACATGAAACTCTTTAACTTACTTACCTTGTCACCCTTGGCAACTGTGTTTTTTTATAGCTTTAACAGTTTTCACAAAATTTATACTTTTTTTATTTGCGTGGTCACGGTCATGACACAAATTAGTGATTTTGAAAAATTTCTCAAAATTATAATTTGAAAGCTACACGTGCAAATTTTCTGCTGAACGTAGACAAAAGTAACAACTGTCAGCTGGTAATTGTTTTGATTGCTAACTACCGTTATAAAAGTGTTGTCAAGTGATTTAAAAAAAGACTCAGTATAAAGGGGGAAAAAGTGTATGATGCACCAACTTAAAGTAGATTTTTTTACAAAAAAAATAAAAAAAATTAATCATACACCCCAGGATGTAATGGATACGTATATTTTCTATAACAAAAGAGCTAAAATGGGTCAAAGTTGATAATTTTATTTTTTGCTTGCAAGGGGTCAACTTTCGTGGAATCACCCATAAACTAAGCACAGAGAATTGTTGCAGTTGCTTTGAAACTCATTAGCACTTAGTGGACATTATTTTTGCATACATTTAATTTTTAACTTTATTTTTTCGCTATGGAATATTTTTCCGTTGAAAATTTTGCTGCTTGTTGTTTAGACGAGCTTTGCAAAAGTCAAAACATTCTGAACCGTATGTTCAGTTGCTGGCCCATGTGGGCGTTTGTTCCATACTTCATGTGCTGGGATCTCTAAGTCGTATCTTGATGATTTAATCTCACCACGATCAGGTCTTCGCTGGTATTGTGCTTCGTGTAGGGTTCTTTCACTCACCACATGAGTTTTTCTCAAAAATTAAGCTTTTCGGTGATGGTCTTAACGCTTTAAATAACAATTTTAAAGAAATTGTTAAATTTTTTAATGAAGTAAGCACCTCACCCAGCACTAGCATTTATGATGAAAAGTCTTCATCGGTAAATATTTCGACCGCATTGTCTCAGACTCTTCCAGCCTCTTCTTCTGAGACTCAAATAATTTCATCTAAAAAAAAACCTAAATATTTCGAAGAAAAAGAGAAATATTTCAAAAAATAAAAATAATAAGCGGCGCATGACGCTTCCTTCCAGCCACTTTAGAAACGAATCAGATCTCGGCTAAACCAGTGCTTACGCCAGTGAGAATGGATAATATAGTTATTACTCCATCTCTTTCTCCCCCGGCTAGAAATGACATAACTAATGAGCGCAATAGTTCATTAAATTTAAAAGCGTTGTAAAAATATTGGCAATAAACCGTCCCACGCATCATTTATTCTCACAGTGGCTGCTGAAGAGTTTGCAACTGTTCTGAGCTCTAATCTGTGGGCTGATAAATGTTTTGTTTCTGAGTTTAAGCCTAAACACAGGTCTAGAAGGACGAATAATATCGCCAGTCAGATCCAAAAAAACTAAATAGGCTTTCCCTTTACTATCAAAATGTAAGGGGATTGCGTTCAAAGACGCGCGACATTTTTTTGTCAACTCAGAATTTTTCTGAAGATATCGCATTAACTGAAACTTAGTTGAACGAAGGCATTACTGACTTAGAACTGCTTGACAATAGTTTTCAAGTATATAGGAAGGACTGACACGCTGACAATAATTCTGCAGTTGGTTGTGGTGTCCTATTAGCTGTAAGGAACTCCTGCGTTAGTTCCTTTATTGATATTCCCTGCTCTGCTAGCATCGAACTTATATGCGTTAAGGTTGTATATTGCAATTCTAATGTATTTGTTATTAATGCATACGTTCCTCCCAAGAGCAGTGTAGAGGTCTATGCAAACCTTGCGGATTGCATAGAATTTATATTAAATTTACTTGACGTTAATGACGACATTTTATTGTTGGGCGATTTTAATTTGCCTGACTTAAAATAGCATTCTTTTGACGATGAAACACATTTTTGTGTATCTAATTCGAGGACATGCCCAGAACATATATTTGTTGACAATATATGTCCTGACTTACAACAAGTTAGTTGTATTTATAATACTATGGAAAGACTGCTTGGCCTAGTCTTGACTACATACAGTAACAGTGTAATTGTTAAAAAGGTACTTCATATCTTTACTACTATCGATATTTACCATCCACCATTGAGTATTTGGTATAAATCTGACAGGGAGAATATGGTAAATTCAAGCTCTGTTGACACAGTTTATGAATTCAATTTCAAAAGAGCTATCTTTTTGAGGTTGAATCATTTACTTATAGTAAATTAAATATAATTATAGAATACATTAATAATAACAGTCTTAAGAGTTCAATCATTTTTTTCTATACGGAACCCTTTGCCATGTTTTCTCAGTCTGTAACATATAGTCTCAAATTTGCGAAAAATTCTGCGTACCCTTGGTACACAGAGGATTTAAAGACTCTTCGCAACAATAGGAAAAGGGTATGGAAGAAATATGTTTGTAGTTTTGACTCAAATGACCTAGAAACATACAAACGCTTGTTTCTGGAATTTGAGAATTGCTCAGCTGCATTATATAATGAGTATTTGGATAATATGAAGCTGAGTATTTTGTCGGATCCAATAAAATGTTGGGGATTTATTAATGTTAAGAAGAAGACTGATGGATTTCCTTCTGTTTTCAAATTTCAGGATGGATTTACTGACGATTCGACCATTATTTGTTGCCTATTTGCCAATCTTTTTAAAGAGTCATTCTGTTCAGATTCTTTTAATCCTGATTTAGCGTATTTTGATTATAGAACAACGCACCCAAAGTTTCTTTGGAGCATATATCTTTTACCTCAGAGGATATTTTTAAGTATATTGTATCAATCGATGAAGATTTTAGCGCTGGACCAGGTGGGATTCCTGCCGCGGTATTAAAACAATGCGAAAAAATCCTATTTACAAAAAAGGTTGCAGGAATGACGTCACTAATTATAGGCCTATCGCTAAGTTGTCTTCGATTCCTAAATTTTTTGAGCGAATAGTGTACGATCGAGTGAAAATTCACTGTGGGCAAGTCATGACGACTCGTCAGCATGGTTTTGTTACTGGCAGGTCCACTGTGTCTAATCTCCTCGATTTCACTACATTCTGCTTAAAATCTATTGATTCTGGTAGCCAGGTCGATTGCATTTACACTGACTTTAGCAAAGCTTTTGATGAATTACCACATAATCTAATTTTATTAAAACTTAAATTAATGGAATTTCCACAGTATTTTGTAAACTGGATCAAATCGTATTTGGTGGAGCGATCTTATCAAATACGGTTCCGAGGCGTGTTGTCTTCTGAATTTGTTGCAGAATCGGGTGTTCCTCAAGGAAGCCACCTGGGTCCACTTCTGTTTATTTTGGCAATTAATGATGTTACCGAAGTCATCAAACACTCTCATTTGCTTATTTATGCAGAAGATATGAAAATATACAGAACAATTGATTCTAATGACAATTCAGACCTACTCCAGTCAGACTTGAACTCCTTTGAGGTTTGGTGTTCTAAAAATAGCATGTTTTTAAATCCAGATAAATGTCAAACTATGACCTTTTCGCGTAAAAGAAACAATTTTATTTTTTATTACAAAATAAAAGATACTGCATTAAGTCGTGTAACTACCGTCAAAGGCCTTGGTATATGCATGGATTCTAAATTGTCGTTTAACATGCATATTGATAGAATTTGTAAAAAAGCGTCTTCTATGCTTGGTTTTATAAAACGGTGGGCCAAAGAGTTTGATAGCTTAATAACAACTACAACGCTGTGTTATTCAATTGTACGTCCTCACTTGGAGTACGCAAGTCAAGTATGGTCACCAACTCATAACTGGTGTATTCGACTCTCCAGAGCTTCTTTCTCTTATAAATTTTAACGCTAACCGTAGAAGCAGTAGAAACTCTAACAACTTGATTTATTTACCATTTAGTAGAACAAATTATATGTTAACTGCTCCATTAAATCGCATGAGTACCTTTGTTAACAACTGTAACAAGTTTGATGTTAACTTGTCGAAAGGTCAACTCAAAAGTAGATTGAAAACTAATGAAGGATAAGATCTATGTAAACGCATGGTTAGTTGTTATGTCTTGTGTTGTCCCTGAGCCCAACCCATATTATGGTGGGTAAATTTTTCTCCCTTTTGGTTTTTTTGGACCACTTTTATCGATATCTTTGAGATATTTCAATGATATTTGGATTGGTTCTTAAAATGATCTATTGCGGAGAAAGTGTGAAAATGCTGTAGTAGCTGAACTCTATTGTTACTGCATATATCTTTTTAACGCATTGAAAATGATAAAATAATTCTTAACCCATCAATTGTATTAGCAAACAATAAAATATTAACTTAATTTTAAAAATAGTCTATCCGACAAAAAATAAGTTTTTGAAACTATATGGAAAGATAAAATAAGTCACACGGGTGTAAATCTGCATTAAATGTGAAGTTTTCAAGGCCAATATTTTCAAAAATACAAAAGATAATGAATTTAAGTAAGCAGATATGGCTACATATAATATTACTTATTTAAGCCCTTAAAAGGCGATTGAAATTGGCCAATGCGTTAAAAAGATATGGTCCAATTAACAGAAAAAGAACCGTATGCATATCTAAAAACTTGACCTGATATAAAATGGATTTTAATTAAGCGCACGAAAATACATACATATTGACCTACATTCGTCGATTCCATTTAAAGCTTTCACATGCACAATCGTTTTCACAATATACATTGAACTCTTCAGGTGTAGGGTATTTACAGATTCGAGATCGGTCATAAAAAAACAAACAAACAAAACAGCAAGCGACTAAAAACTGCTACCAAGAAGTATAGACAGCTACTGAAACTTTGTTTCTTTCCTTTTGTTTTTCAACTCGAAAAATTCTCTTTTAACGCGTCAAATATTTTTTTACGTTTAAAATCTATTTTTAATGTCTTGGAGTACACCAGTACAATGGGAAAAAATTATTAGACCAGGAAGATACAGGAAATTTAAAATTTTTTCATTATTTTATTTAGCTGGTGTCAAGTCTGTTATCACGATAACGCGTGGCCTGTATAGAAAAGTATATATATTCTTGATTTGCGTCATTCCCTGAGTGAAGTGGTTTCGCGTTTGCGCATTTGATTGTTTTAATTCCAATGGAGTTTAATATTTATTTATCGAATTGTGCATGGAGGATTATGGCGTGCATTGCAAAATTTACACATTTACAGACAAATTTGCTATGAACACATTTAAATGCGGAAATAAGCTATTTCGAATAGTTTAAGAGCTTATTGCTTTACTTCATAAGTCATATATCAATCAGATCTGGTAGTGATACATAGAAAGAAGCAATACTGGCAGCCATGTTTAAAAATTGTTCTCTTAACCTACAGTTATAAAACAGTATTGTTATCTGTCCTTATTTCTTCGCTGTACAGTTCTTCTGCTTTAGTTATTTTTTCAAACTAATATTGTTTTTTAAATTGTTGCAAAAATATTGTTAAAATAAAATATTTGATTGAACAAGTGAGTAGCCTTCTTTAAATTAGAAGATCCTGCTCCCTTACTGAAAAGTAAAAGTAAAACTTTATATTGTCGGCAAAAGTAAGCTGAAGAAACAGAAACAATAATGGTCCAGTTAGCCTCGCATGGCATAGCAGTGCATGGCTTAACAAGCGTCACATCGAAATCTGTTTAATAGGATTTGTGTGTATCTGATTATGCACAACATGGCAACGCATGGCAATGCTCAGATAAAAACAGAAATGCATCTCTGACTACATAGATAAACATGGAAGATCTATTTCATTTTAATATCTGTGTATTCTTCTATGTATTTGACATTTTGGCAAAACAGATGTGAAGTTGTAAAATTGTTTGATCAAGTGCGGTTAATTTATTAAAATAAAATCATTGTATTCTTCTTTTTTATTGTTTTATTTTGACCATGTGACTATGCTTTGCATAATCACCATTTATTTAGCTGTGTGCTAGCTGCTTATCTGCGTTGCATGAGCTGCTGTGCCATGCGAGGCTAACTGGACCATAACTCACCTTCTATGCGCATGTCCAAGTCTACAGAATCGTCGACTCCGATATATGGGGAACAGATTTTTCAAAGACCTGGAAGATTAAGCGAACACACCACTGCTTGGCATGTTGAGGTTCATAAAAAGCACAGGCTGGTTTGAGGATTATCGAAATAATTATAGTTATTATGGTACTACGATGAAAATAAAAAAGGGATTCGCAATGGTTCTATAGTCACCCGCGGAAGCGTCGGTAACGGTGCACAACCTTTACTTTTTAATTAATGGCTTAAATAAGTTAATCGATTGCGAAAATAGTTGAAAATAATTAAAGCCTTATATAAGAGTTTCTTTCTTCAATTCATAAAATAAAAAAAAAATGCGAAGGTGAATACAATGTTTTTAAATTCAATGTTGTTTGAATGTTGCTTTGTTCAAAAGTTTAGTGATGGGCATCTGCGTGGCGAGACTAGGAACAGAAACTCAAAATTGTCCAAGAGCTGACAACAGTGTTCGGACTTTACTGCAATTGCAGTAGATCTACTGCGCTTTTTAGCAAAATTTATGGTTTTACTGCGTCACTGCGGTTTTTCTAAATCTACTGCTATTTATTAGCCACAAACATTTTTATGGTTATTTTTGTGATATTTTAGAAAAATTTAAGGGAGAGTTGTCTAAAGTGGGACTCGAACTTCTCTCCGATATTTTCCACAGGCATCACCAATGTTTTGACAATGACAGTGTAGCTTTGAAGCGCCATAACTTTTCATATGGACTTGGAGAAACAAAATTTCAGAAAAAATTTTTTTGCAACATTTTGGCAGTGAATTTTGTCATTATTTTTTTGGTTTAGCACGATTTCAAAGTGGTTTCTGTTCAAATGCAGAAAAAAAATTTCTTTGAATAAAAAAATATTCATTATTGGGAGTTTTAATTTCAATTACTTTACGCTTTCTGTGATTTTATTGAATGTATGATAGAGTCCCAAGTTAGAAGACAACAATTTCTTGAGCCGATCTTCAGCCTTTTAGATTTTTGGAAAAATATAATGAAACTTTCCAACAAAACTAAAAACTCTATTTAGCAAAAAGATAGTCATTTTATAAGCCAATCCATTGATATATTTGGCTCTCGAAAATAATTTCATTGTGAAAAATTATGATGAAAAAACAAAACCTGTCCCACTTTAGACAACTCTCCCTTGAGCATTGATGTTGATTATGAAATGCAGTTCCAAGAGCCCATCTGTACGTTACATCTATATACTGTGGTCTAAGCTTTAAAACAGAAGAAAGTAATTTGTCAGATGAAGCTGTCATTGCAATAAAAACAATTATTTTAAAGTTCTACATAAGTTTTTGCCAATTTTTAAAGACCGTGATTGAATTTGTCTACGGCAAATATATTTTGAATCAGTAAGAAATATGTTTCTGCAAAATGCAAATATAAAGTATATAGTTAAGTGTATATTATGTTATTAGTATAAAATGTTCATACATTAGTAGTAAATGTACGTACATGGTTGTAAATAAAAAAAGCAAAAAAACTACTGCGAAAAAGTTCGTTTTACTGCGTTATTTTTTCAAAATTTACTGCGATTTACGAATTTCCAAGTCCGAACCCTGGCTGACAACGATGCCGAATTGCGAATAAGGGTTTGTGTCTACACTTCACAAAATACATAGCTGAGCTTTTTTAAGTAACTGAAAAGTTCATAAGTGTTGCCAAATTTTAATTCTAAAATTCACCGAAAAATTAAAAAAGCACTTTTTCCTCAAAAGTTTACCAGATTTATTAGATTCTTAAATTTATTAACACTAAATTAAATTATAAACCTAAGCATATTCTCAATTGTCAATTGTTTTATTATTGAAACTAAAAAAAGTACAAAAAATGCAAATGGCACCAAACCTCATGTTTCTTGCGCCAAAATTTTCAAAATGCACTAAATCTGGTGGAAAATGCACCAAGTTGGAGACAGTGTGAACAATGCGAAAATTGTTCAAAAATTAATTAAAAATATACAATTCTCTAGAAGATTTTCGAAAAATTTAGAAAACAAAATAATTTGAAAAATATAATAATTCAAAACGAAAACAAAAATTAGGTAGATTAGTCAAAACTACATCTGTCCTTTTTTAGTTTTTAATGTTTCTATGAAAAAAGGGAGGTAGAACGTTTAAACAATACATTATGGTATGAACTTCATACAAATAATAAACATTTTTTTTGCCTCCTGAACAATAGGCCTATTTTTTGAGCAAAAATTTAGCAAATGGCCGAGATGTTGGCTTGAAAATTAAAAAAAAATGAAATTTCAACCGGTCCTAATTCTCAAGAAAATGTGTTATATATGAGAAAATCTGTAGTTTTCAAGATATCGCAATAATTTTGATGTCATAATAACGGAAGTTTACAATATATTAGACAGTAGCTGAAACCAGGCGCTTTTCTGCCACGCCCCCGTTTCAAAACGCCCATCAAATATAATCTTGCTTGTGTAAATTGTGGTCGCAGACTTAAAAAGTTGTTAAAACTTTAAAAATTCTGACGGAACCTGCATTTAAAATTATGTTCATTTTTAATGTGTGAAAAAAAAATTGCTAAAAAAAAACGTCATCGATCATCCAGAATGCGTCGTAAAGTATGGGAAAACGTTAAAATGTATGGTAAAAATGAATTTTCTTCATATTTTTTTCGGGGATTTTTCGGGAATTTTTTTAGGTATTCTTCTTTTTTCGCCGTTCGAGTTGGTATGAATCATCGAAATCGATCTTGAGCTCTAAGCGTAGTAACTAACGCCACTCTCTTTTATATATATATATATACAGTGTTGCGCAAAATAATAGCAACAAAATCAGTACGTTGCTACAAAATCGTGTATCTTTTTAAATATTAGGTACACACAAAAATGATTAAAGGAACCAAAGCATATATTCAAACATCATATTAAAAACAAATCATATTCAAATTTGGTTTTGTGTTCTTTATCATATTTAAAATTAAAGTGATTTCATTCTGTTTGTCTGAGAGCAAAACAAAAGCAACATAATTAGTATTTGGTGTAAGATCCATTATTCTTGATATCGCTGCACATCTGAGCGACATCGACTCTATTAAATTAGATATGTTGGTATTAGGTATATGTTCCCAATTAAGTTTCAGGGCTTCATACAGTGCAGTCTTATTGGAAAACCTTTGACCAGAAACTTTTACCTTCAAAATCCCAAAAAGATTTTCAATGGGATTCAAGTCATTGTGACTGTGTCGGCCAATCAAGGACTTGAATACCATTGCCTCTAATGTAATCTTTGATGAGCTTTGAAGTATGCTTCGGGTCGTTGTTGGGCTGAAACGTTCACTGAAGCGACATATTCCACTCTGAATGCGGTGAATTATTCTTTTTTAAGCCATGACTAGCTAATGAATTTTAAACATTACGCTTAGCTTTGCACCAAATTTTCTTGTTGCTGAAAAACAAACAAACGTGAAAAACAAAAACATTTCAATTTCTTGTTTAAATGAAGCCATGTTTATTACTTACGTTGAAAACAAGTCATGTTCGCACTCTTGATTTTTATCGAGGTTATTGGTGGAAGGTTGTTCTTTTGCAGCCTTCTAAGGGCGAACAGCAGCAAACTATGAAGACGACAACATTGTGGTGACACCATCTCATCATCTACTCGGGTCACAAAAAGGTTAATTATATATGGCTGCCTGCCTGTCTGTCTAGGTATTTGTCAGAGTGCTCGTGCGTCCTTCCATACATCTTCTGTCTTCATTCAGTCGAGTTTTGTTTTTCTCTTCTGCAATTTGAAAATAAACTTGATTTATTTTTCCTGTTGTTGACAACTTTTAAAATGTTATGTTTATCCATTTTATGGTAATAATTTTTTATTTCGTTATTTTTCTTGTTGTCTCGGTTGACATAGTTTTGTTGTCTTTTTAAGATTCATTTAATGAAAAACGAAATTACAAGAATTTGGCGTTGCCACCTATTGTCTAAGTGTAGCAAACCAAAAACAAAGTGAAACCTTCACTAATTGTAAAGCTTAAAGAATACCAATATATAGGCAAATTACTCAGATCATAAAAATCAGTTATAGCGATTTATTTTTAAAGAAATGTTGCAATCGATGCACAACTCAGATACTCCCTTTATATATTGCTAGCATATATTTACTCTAAGTTTCTTTCTATTAATTTTTATACGAAGCATTTTTGAAAGACAATTCCGAAAAAAAAATTTTTTTGGGGTAGCCCATATTCGTTTTTCATTATACCTTCAGCATTTTCTAATCCGATCTTAAAGTATGATATATAGATTTTTTTGTCTCAAGTAGACAAATTTTTTGCGTTAGAGGTCATTGACTTCAGATACCCCGTTCTGGTACTCATCCACCAGATCTCAGTTTGTACCACCCCAACGTCAAAAAATGAAAGCTCACAAAAAATCATTAAACTTTAAAAAAAAGTTTTCGATCCGACTGGAACTATTTTAAAAAAATAATAATGTTTTTTGCCAAACGTAGGGGTCATTTTTTTAAGTTCTCTCCTCACATCCAAAAAAAGGTATTTTAATAAAAATATTTCCAAAGGAAAATTATTTAAGAAAAAAAAAATTTAATATAACACGTTTTTATACTTTTTAGTTCGTTTTAAAATCGTGTTATATTAAAAATTTTTTTAATTAATTAAGTATTTTCTGGTTTTTAGTCTTTGTAAAATTTTTGTCATTTTTTTAACACTCATCGGTTCCTCGAGAAATACATCTAATCGGTCCCATTGTATGCGCGCGCATACACATATATTTTTAATTGTAAAAAAGCTAAAAAAAAATTAACAACCATTTATGTTTTGTGATTTTTTATATTTATTACATTGTTTACTATCATATTTATACATTTGAACTTCATAAAGGTAGATTTAGAATGAAATTAATTAGAATATTACATATATTAGAAAAAAAATTTAACTTTTGTCAATTATTTGTAAATTTTTCGCATAAATTGAAATTATGTTCAGCACAAATAAAATTTCTACACTTTTCACAGCGTGTAGCAAAAAGATTTTTGTTATTTTTATATGTGCAGATGTAGCATCGGCCTCGTTTTGATGTACTTGGTAAATGGCGAATCTCCCGAATTCTTTGAATAACACTGGAAGCACCATTACTTTGAGGTTGTTTTTTAGGTTTAGTGATCTGTTTTTCAACGAGATTCAATCCAAGCTCCTTGATAAAAAGACGACGACGAATATTATGGTTCGGTTTAGAATTTTTCCAATTCGGGAACAATGCAATGAACTTCACGAATGCATTCAACGCACTTATATCAAGCATGTTACAAAATACTGCCATTGGCCACTGATTGACTTTTCGTTTGCATGTGTACGTAGCCACCATTTGATCCATAGTATCAACTCCACTCTTGGTTTTGTTGTAGTCTTCAAAGATGTTAAGTTTCTTCTTTTCACTATTCTCATTTATGCTGACAACATTGTGGTATGTACTGAGCAATGCCACAAATCGGTACCGGCGAGGAACATATGACAACATAACTGCTTGCAATTTATGTTCATATACAACTTCTGTATGATAAATTGACTTTTGACGCATGTCGAGTAGAACTAAAGGAATTTCAGTTCTATTTTTCCTTATTGTACCCAAAAGAGTCATGCGATTCTTATGTAAATCTTCTGCCAATTCATACGAAGTGAAAAAGTTCTCACACGTTACATTTCTGTCAGAAAGTCCTTCCACCAAATCCAAAACAACACGCCGTGCGAGATTACGTTCAAGAGTGGCATTACGATTCCGACCAGCAAAAATTTGTGTGTTGTATGCATACCAGCTTTTTGAGCCGCATAGCACCCAAAATTTGATGCCATATTTCGCCGGCTTGGATGGAATATACTGACGAAACGGATATCGCCAACGAAAGCAGCTGCTAATGCTTTTGGACCTGAATTATAACAAATATGAAACATATAATGAACATGAACCCATGACAAAGAGGGTAGGTTTTTACCTGAAGTGAAATTTTCTGCACGTCGAAATGAAATTCTTCGATTTATTTCAAATGGTTGCGATGAATATTCAATTTTCTTATTTTTTGAAAAATATTTATTTTCTGGATTTGCTGCATTTTCTTCTGCTAAATTTTGCTCAAGTGGCTCAATGTTGTCTTCATCCAAATGCACGCTAACTTCACTTTCATCATTCTCCTCGTCTGATAATGCAAAATCATCATCACTATTGCTCAGAGATTCGCCCGCTTCGCTTTCCAAATCAAAATCCATTTCTAGTTCATCTCGCTGCCTTCTTTCACGTAAAACTCTATCCATTTTTTATCAAATACTTCGAAACACAACCAAAATTCAAATAAATAATGCGCAAACAAACTTAACTTATGTGTGTTCCAGGACAAACTGAATTTCATAAAACGAAAAAATAAGAGCGTGCTATAAATCCACACAAAAATAAGCGGCAATTCCAGGTACCTGCTTATGTGCATGCGCGCACATACACAGGGACCGATTCGTAACTATAACTGCACAGGCAAATACAGTAAGGGTACAAATTTAAAAACGGGTTTTTTTGGTTGTTCGGGCAAAATAATTCTACTTTGCAAAATACAAGGGCATTCCGCTGAACCATTTTTATTTTATTCAAGGTTAAAGATCAAATTTGTATGCGTGCGCATACAGGGGACCGATGAGGGTTAAACAGCGATGCATTTACTTGTTGTGGTTCTTGTTCATTTTCGGTAGGAACTTCTTCATATACCTGTAGCGATGAATGTGCTTCTCTAAATGTCGCTTGCGTTGTGTGGTTGTCTCTTAGGCCATTGCAATTTTTTCTTTATAACTTTTTTTTAATTTTTATATTTGTTTTTCCTTTTTTTACGGTTTTTATAACACGCACAACACTTTTTACACATACACACATTTTTATGCTGTGTTTTCTTAAAAACAACTCATTTATCAATCAAAATTTATAAAAAATTTTTTGATTTTCAAAAACTTTTAAAATCGAATTTTCAAAAATTCACCACTGAAAGTGACAAAAGAATTTTTTCAAGAAACCGAAATAGTTAGTTCAATAAATATTAAAAATGAAACAAAAAAAAATTGGAAAAAATCCATTGACACTGTTGAGACTCGAACTCACAACCACACGATTATAAAGCAATCGCCCTGTGCTCTGAGCTGCCGAACTTACAAAGAAATATCTTCTAAATAGCAATAAATCAAACTACTTTCTTATAAACTAAATAAAAAATTGTATTTTAACCACTTTTTTACAAGATTTTTTTCACTATTCGTGCAGTGGAAACCCTGTTTCAGCACGAACGAACGAAGATTTCGTCGGTCGCTCTGATCGGCCGGCGCTCGAGCATTTTGGGCAAATTCGGTGTTTCTTCGTTGAATAGAATAGTCGATTTGTTGAAATGGTAGTTAATAGCGTAGAAAAAACAAAAAATGATAAAAATAAATTGAAAACTTAAGACAAAAAAACCGTTTTTTATGTGTCAAGTTTTCTTACTATTCAAGTTTTCAATATCGCAAACATTAAATTGAAGTGTTTCCACTGCGCGAACGAACAAGATGTCGACTTACCAATGTACTTGAGCCCCCTTCATATAGAACAAGATGTGCCCTTATTGGATTAAGTTCTCTTAAGTGCAGAAGAAGGGCAGCATCAATTTTTTTCCTTAGAGATATCCTCCATAATAACGTAGATTTCCCGGATTTATTGGGCATGCTTACTTTTTGTATACCCAAGAGACGCCTACGGTGTCAGTTTCATTTCCATGAAACCATTTATTGAGCTGTTTATGGACTTAGCGAACCTCTAACCCGTTTCATTAAGATAGCTAACAACATATTGCTCTTAATTGACATATTTGTCAATAACTCTCGTGAATACTTCAGAAATAGACTCTATAATGTCCTCATGAGTCTTGATTCCTAATTTAATTACCTCGCAACTTGTTACTTTTCTATTCTTATAAAAAATTTAATTGTTATGTATTAGATTTCCTTGAGCTTCTTTACTTTAAGACTAATAATTATATACAGGGTTGCCAATATTCGAAGCGCCCATCTGGCAACACTGTAACTTTCCGCAGTGATGCCAAATCGACTAATGACATACCGCATTTGAAGCGTCATTCCAAGCAAATGTTTACAATGGAACAGTACACACCACGCGAACGCTCTAAAATTGTTGAAATTTACATTCAACAAAACAAGTCAATAGTGAAAACTCAACGTGCTGAAAACTCATGAGCGATGAAACTCATTTTCAGTTGAACGGAACGGTAAACAAACAAAATTGCCGTATTTATGCCACTGAAAATCCACAAGAGATTCAAGAGGTACCTCTTCACGATGCAAAAGTCACTGTTTGGTGCGGCGTTTGTGCTAAAATGCTCATTGGGCCGTTCTTTTTCGAAGATGATAATGGCCACAGAGTTACTGTCAATTAGGAGCGTTATCGCGATATGATAAACAATTTTTTCATGCCAATCGTTCGTCGAAAGCGTATCAGGCACTACTGGTTCCAACAAGATGGCGCGCCACCACACACAAACCGCACTACAATCGATTTTTTGAAGCAATTGTTCCCTGGCCGTTTGATGTCGAAAAATGGTGATTTCGATTGGCCGCCAAGATCACCAGATTTAACGCCTCCAGACTTCTTTTTGTGGGGTTATTTGAAATCAAAGGTTTACGTCAACAAGCCAAAGACCCTAGAAGAGCTGAAAACCAACATCCGTCAAGAAATAACCGCCATTCCCATCGAAATGTTGAAGAAAACCATGGAAAATGCTGCAAAACGGGCACTATATGTCGTAGAGGCCAATGGCGACCATTTACGAGATATCATATTCAAGAAATAATGTAAGCAAATCTACTTGAACCCAATTAAATGATATTCATGACGAACAGACAAAAAATTGTGGTTTCTTTGATTTATTTAAAAATAATATGGGCGAATGGACAACCCTGTATAACAACCCTGTATGGACAACCCTGTATAATCACATTTAATATATTTTGACGTAGAATTACGTCTTATAGCGCGGTAATTGATATAAATTAAATATTATATCAATGTATAATAAAAATAAAAATAACAACAAAAATAAGTACACAATTGTATTTCGTATCCCTAATCTACTGAAAATAAAATAAGAAATTGTAAAACAAATTTAAGACTGTCTTTTATGTTAACGTTGTGGAAATTTTTTTTGAAAGATTCGTAACGGGTTCGTAACGGGTTCGTCGAAACATAAGACTCCTCTCAAAAATACGAATTGCTTTTTTCATTTTTTCGGATCCGCCTCGGACTCAGAACGGACTTCAGGAACAAATCCGTAACGGACTTCAGATACGAATCCGTTTCGGACTTCATATACGAATGCGTTTCAGACTCTTTTGGCGGATTCGTAACGGGTTCGTAACGGGTCCGTCGAAACATAAGAAAGCGCAGTGCGTACTGACGGACTCGTAACGGGTTCGTAACGGATCCGCATCCGTTTTTGTGCACATTGGGTTATTGGATTTTCTTATTTTCAGCAAGATAAATACAGTAGAGAATACAGATGCGTGTAGCTACAGAGCTAGTATGTATTGCTACTTCGCAGATTATGCGCATGCTTTACTAAGTGATCGTTGCGCTTTGAAAACGCTATTTATTTTTGAAATATCATAATAAATCCGAATTATTTGTATTGTGCATTATATTTTTTCCATATTAAAAATATATTTTGTTAACTAAAATTTCAATTTTTAACTGCTTTTAAAATATACATATACATTAGGGCGGGTCAATTTGTATGGACGAATTTTTTGGTGGTCTGGCTCAGCGAAATTCGTAAAATACATGTAATTTCAAGACTTTTTCTCCACTACAGCATATACAAATTCTGAAAAAAAGCTGTGCAAATCCTGAAAAAAAGCTGTTGAGATTTTGTTCTCAATTATAAAATATGAATGTATGAATGTATGTGTATGAATCTATTTACGAAAGTCCGCACAGCTTTTTTTCAGAATTTGTATATGCTGTAGTGGAGAAAAAGTCTTGAATTTCGCTGAGCCAGAATTTGACCCGCCCTAATATACATATATACAAAAGTCCGCACATCATATGAAAGCTTACCTCGAGAGAGTTATGTGGAAATACAATTTTTTTAGGCACCCTGTATGAACCGCCAAAACAGTTTTTTTGTCATAACTTTGCTCCCTTGACTGTATTGAATTGATGAGCCTACAATTGTTTTTTAGGTGCCATAGTCCTTAAACATCAAATTCGTAAAGTTATTTCCGTTACACAGACTTCTACCCCAACATTTAAAAAAATTATTTTACAAAAAAAAAAGTCCTTAAAAAACCAATAAACCTTAAAAGTATTTAAAAAAGTTGAGAATCGAAAAAGTTACAGTTGTCTTTATTCGCCCTTGAAGTTATTTAAAAGTGGTAATAATTGAAAAAGTTACAGTCGATCAAGGTTTGAAACGGTCAAATTTTTCGCCGGAAGTGAAACAATAAAATAACTGTTTTTTATATTGTACATATTATTTTTTACCCTAATAGGCTAATCCTAGGAATTTGGCACCTTTTTTTAAAAATTTTGTTCTTTTCTATGATAAGACCAGAGATGTCGTGGCAGTGAACTAAATTACAAATTCAAAAAAAAAAATAAATTAAAGCTTCGATGGCGACGAAAAAATATAATAAAGAAACAACAACTCAAAAAAAAAAATGGGTTTTAAGCATCTGACGAGGCCCAAGTGTTACATGCAGCCAATAAATTGCTACGAAAAAATACCAACGAAAAAAACACACAGCAGCAATAGCACTGATAGCTAGCATTCGACGCGGTCATACAACAATGCCATGTACATTATTCCTCGAATTACAACACACACGGAAATATTGAAGTTGTTGTAAGTGAGCTAAAAGAGCTATGGGACTTACAACTCTGGATTAGACCATCAAAAATTCTAAAATCTTTTCGGTCACATCGAAAAAGTGTTTCTTCTTTAATGAGCGTAGTAGCAAGCAATGATCCATCGGATCAAGGGAGCAAAGTTATGATGAAAAAATCGTTTTGGCGGTTTATACAGGGTGCATAAAAAATTTTTTTTATGTCCACGTAACTCTCTCGAGGTAAGCTTTCATATAAGGGGCGGACTTTTGAAATTTTTTTTTTGTATAGGGACCGCCCCGGTCTAAAGTATATGCTCTTTACTTCAGGAGAATTAAGAAATTAAAAATTGTTCCGATATTCATTTCAATTTATGAAACATAACTTTGAATTACATTTAGTTTTAGCCAACATAAAAATGAAGTAGAACAACAAATTCATCACTAAAAATATCAAACGAAAACTTTTTATAAAACAAAACAAATTTTTTCATTGAATTGAAATTGGGAGCTTTTCAGATCAAGTAAGTTTGAAGAAGGCAACAGCAACAACAAATTTGTTTTTGAATAATTTTTACTAGAAGATGAAATGCTTTAAGATGGTTTTTAAAAATATATATGAAGAAATCAGAATTTTTCTCTATCTATATAAATAAAAATCAAATGTCGTTCGTTGGTAATAGCATCAGTTGAGAACGGCTGAACCGATTTGGATAATTTTTTTTTTTAAATGTTCGTAATAGTCCAACTTAGGTTTTTACGGAAAGAAAAATTGACCACGCCCACTTTGCGCCCACTTTTTTTGATTTATCTAAAATCGGAAAACGGCTGGACCGATTTGGATAATTTTTTTTTTAATGTTCATAGTAATCCAATTTAAGTTTTGTCGGAAAGAAAAATTGACCACGCCCACTTTTGCGCCCACTTTTTTCAATTTATCTAAAATCGGAAAACGGCTGGACCGATTCGGATAATTTTTTTTTCAAATGTTCGTAGTAATCCAATTTAAGTGTTTACTGAAAGAAAAATTTACCACGCCCACTTTTGCGCCCACTGTTTTGATATCTATATATATATAAAATTAAGTGGCAAAACTTCCTGTTCGCATACTCCTCCTAGACGGCTTGCCCGATTTCAATGAAATTTTCAGGGGTGATTGGGGTCTGCATGGAGGGTGCACATAAGAAATTGCATGTGTGTATCTTTGCAGGTTTTGTACCACACTCCCTTTTGTCGCCCACAAATCAATAAAAATGCTGTATTTAAGACGGTTTTGGTCGTATGAAATTAAAATTTGGTAAATAAGTTCGTATGATAACTATAATTAACTTTGAAAAAATGGGCGTGGTCACAATTCATCTACGCCTACTTTAAAGAAAATATCAAAATACTTCGAAACCATTGGTCCGATTGAGCTCAAATTTTGTAAGTACGCTTTGCTTTGAGTACGAGATGGTTTAAGGGGCAATGCCACACCCCCTTTTACCTCCCACATATAAATAAAAAATTGTTGTTATCGAATAGCTTTAGTTAGAGTTATGGGTCGCACAGCTTAGAAATTCGGTATTCGACCACAATTTAGACGTACCGTTTCTGTGATGAAATTTTATGGGAGTGGACAAGGGGGAGGGGCACCTCCGATACAACCCAAATTTGTGATATCGAATAGCTTTGAAGTTATAGGAATTCATCTTTCGAATTCAGTTTTTGACCTCAATTTACACATGCAGTTTCAATGGTTTTATTTTATGGGCGTTGGACAGGGAGGCGTGACATCTCCCTTACAACCCAAATTTGCGATATCGTATTGCTTTGAAGTTATAGGTTGACAGCGTAAGAATTCGGTATTTGACCTAAATTTATACATGCATTTTCAATACTTACATTTTGTCGTCGTAGGGCAAAGGGGAGTGGCACTTCCCATACAACCCAACTTTGTGCTATCAAATAGTTTTAGAGTTATAAGTCGTACAACGCCGAAATTCAGTATTCGACCTCAATATACACATGCAGTTTCATTGATTCAATCTATGTTCATTGGTAAGAGGGGCGTGGCACCTCCCATTTAACGTAAATTTGCGATATTGAATATCAGCGTCAGAATTCAGTATTCGGCCCCAATTTATACATGCAGTTTCATTAATTACATTTTATGGGCGTACGACAAGGGGGCGTGAAACCTCCTATTTAACCCAAATTAGAGATATCGAATAGATTTGGAGTTATAGGTCGCACAGTCTCAGAATTCAGTATTTGACCTCAATTTAGACATGCTGTTGAACTGATAACATTTTATGGGCGTTTGAATAGGGAGAGTGGCAGCAACGCGCCAGGTTTCAGCTAGTACTGTATAAAAAGGAATTTTACGTCTATACTTACGATACTATCAATTCATAAATTTTAATTTGAGTAGCTGATTTGGTTTCGTTAGTTATGACAACGAACGTTAGTGTTGCTGAAAAATCGACTATCGAATTGTGCAGCTCAGACTGCAATGTACATACATGTCAGAGTTACCAATAAATTTAAATTAAAGCTTTTCATAACCGTTTTTACTTAATTATATACACTCACTGTCAAATGAAAATCCGACTTAATAATTTAATAACAAATATTCTTTTTCTTGAATTATAACACAGTGTGCCAAAGCCATAAATAAACAAGCACTTCCAAACTTTATAAAAATTCTGAAAGAAGGACATGTTGAGAGTCCATCACACATCATTTTTCGATGTCGTGCCGATATTCATTAAATTTTACAGCTATTTGCTTCGTTGAAAATGAAAAATAAAATTCACTTTTTTCAATAGAATTTGACGTTGAATAAGGCTATATAAAAAGATTTAGATAACATACAAAATGAAGCGTGCAGCGAAGCAATTTCTTGTACTTTTTTTAACTTAAAAGAAATGGTGTTTCTAAAAATTTTAATTAATAATATAGCACGTCATTTTCATATTCACAAAAATTAATTGCTCGTGAATATGCCTTTCTATTTAACTTAAGAACATCGAAATCGGTTTAGAATTTGCTTAATGACGGCATTTTAACGTTTTTTTTTCAAAAACTGATTCCTATGTAATTAAAGTCTGCTATCATACAAACGCTCCTATTTCATCAAATCTTTTTAATAGCCTAATTTAACATCAAATTCTTCTTAAAAAAATGAATTTTATTTTTCATTTCCAACGAAGCAAATAATTGTAAAAATTCAATGAATATTGGCACAACGAAATCCAAACAATTCAACTTAAAAAATAAGTTGACAAAAAGTTTTGATGACCTTGAGAGGTCAAATCAGGTGTGATGGGCTCTCAACATGTCCTTCTTTAAGAATTTCTGAAAAGTTTGGATGTGCTTGTTTATTTATGGTTTTGGCACACTGTGTTATTATAATTCAAGAAAAAGAATATTTGTTACTAAATTATTAAGTCGGCTTTTTTTTACCGTGAGTGTATGTGTCAGCCCAAAGATTGTTATATAATATAAATTCATTTTTAATAAATATTAAAAACTAAAATACATTTTAATTATAAAAAAAACTGTTTTCAATTTCTTACTTTAATACTAGGGGAGGAAAACGGCCTCCTTCCTTACTTTCGCTACGCCTATGGAAAAATCCATTGTTTCTTTATTTAAATCAAACACCATATAAAAACATAACGCGTCTTTTCACAACATACATATGTATGTAATGTTTTAATACGGAAAAACAAAGTGGCATGCACATATAGATTGTGGTGCGTAAATATTACACATAGGAACCTGTTAAGAACATTTTTTTGTAGGGCTGCAGTGACATCTACCGTGAAAAAATATGTCGAAAACATAAATTTAACGTACGATTTTTACCTTGAGCCAAAATCCTAGCTCATTTTGATAAACTTATAATAAAGAAAAATCAACTTGAAGTTGAAAAGTGTGTAAAAGTTGCACAAGGAAACGATGAAGGTTAAATGTTATTTAATTAATTGAGAAAGGGCTATCCAGAGCTTTTCAGAAATTGGAGACTTTGAACATTTTTTAATTCTATTTTAACCTTTTTTTTTTTCTTCTTTTTTCAGGTACTCTCCGCTTTGGACATTTTACAACCACCTCATTTGGATTTCTTCCAAGAAATGTATCCTTTTTAAAACATGATAATTAAATTTTAAAATTGTATTCTTTTTTGCCTATTCATTTAGTAAATTGTAAAACAATAGAGGTATTCACGATGTTAACTAATTGTGTTATGTGTTTCAGAAATACACAACATATTTTCTATGCGTTTGTTTTTTGTAACTTTGGTGTTTGTTTTTAAAAAAGTATATTTTCTAAAAAAAAGATGGTTGTACATTTTTCATCACAACTCAAAAACGGATCACCCGTTTTGGTTATCAAATATTAAAAAACGTTTAAAGTTAAATTATTAACCAGTAGCGACATGAGTAGGTGCGAGGCCCCAAGTGACAATTCTTTGTAGGGCTCTTGACCTTTCTTTATTGTTAGAACTCTAACGGTCTTTTCTTATATATTGCCCTACGCAAATGAGAGCCAAATAGTCGCGTAAATCTAGGTTTTTGCTTAAGGTGGCGTCCATTAAATACGTGAGGTGATTTTTGAGATATCGGTAGATATGGCTCGACCCCCTTCCCCCCCCCCTCTAATCTCACGTGAGATTGTTCAAAATGCGTGTTTTCAGTGTAAATATGTTAATCTATGCTTCATTGTATTGGATTTATTAAGATAAATATTATATATACAGTGACACATATTCGTATAAACGCACTCTTAATTTTAAATTTGCTACCTTCTCTCTCTTTTATTAATGCATTACTCAAAACAAATTCCAACTCATATTGATTACTAAACTAACGGAAATTTGTACTGAGTGCAAAAACCTGTTTTCGTTGTTGTTGTTTTATATAAATCATTTCAGTTTAAATATTTTACTTAAAACAAGTACATATTCGTTTAAACGCATCAACTTAATTTTCAATAGGAATGGGTATTTATTTAATTTTCAATAATTAATTGGTCCACCATTTTTATTTATAACTTCAAATATACGATTCGGCATCGACTTCACTAAATTTTCCAGCAACTGACGATCTAAATCTTCCCAAGCTTCCTTAATGGCCAACTTGAGCTCTAGCACGGTTTTGTAAAGGTGTCCTTGGGCTTTTTGTCCATAGATTTTGCGTGATATGCATCCCCAAAGATTCTCCACCGGATTCAAATCGGGACTGCATGCAGGCCATTTCATAAGTGGGATGTTGTGCTCTTCAAACCACTTTAATGCCTCTTTAGAAACGTGAATGGCAGCATTATCCTGTTGAAAAATACTGTCTTCATCCATTTTATCATCCAAAAATGAAATGAGAGCATCATCCAACAATTCCGTGTATTTTTTAGAATTCATTTTGGGCGGCACAAAGCAGATATTTGCTTTACCTCTAGATGAAAATGCCGCCCACACCATAACGCTGCCACCACCAAAGTTTCTTTTTGACATACGTACGTCATTGTTTCGCAAATCATGCCAATAACAGCTGTAAGAGTCTGGGCCATCTAAGTTAAATTTTTTTTCGTCGGAAAACACAACATTGTCCCACTGAGTTGACCATTGCATGTGTTTTTGGGCGAAGTCTAAGCGCGCCTTTTTGTGATGCGGTTTCAACACAGGCTTGCTCACCGGTTTTTTCCATTTAACGTTATCTGAGTTACGTAAAATGTGTGCAATGTGCCTCGTTGTCACTGGAAGATCTAATTTTTCTTTTATTTGAATTGAGTTCAAAAAACTTGTGGTGGCTTCCTTCCTAATTTGATTAACTTGGCGAATACTCAGTTTTTGATTGCCTTTCGTGGATTTTTTTACTCCATAATTAACACCGTTTTTTAAAAAAGAGCGGACGACTGCTTCTGATCTTCCTAGTCTCCGCCCAATTTCCCGATTTGAATAACCCTCTTTATGGTACAGGTTGATTTGGACTTTTTCTGTGTCATTGAGGTCTTTTCCCTTTGGCATTTTGATAAAATCTTAAAAAAATATCTTTAAGAAAATATTTTTACATTTAAATTAAACAAAACTTACCAATTGTTAATTAAATACAAGCAAATACTTATTTCTTTAAACCACTAATATATTTTCGACCTCCTTATTCAGGTGCGTTTAAAGGAATGTGTACTTGTTTTTAGTAAAATATTTAAACTGAACTGATTTATATAAAACAACAACAACTAAAACAGCTTTTTGCACTCAGTACAAATTTCCGTTAGTTTAGTGAACAATATGAGTTTGAATTTGTTTTGAATAATGCATTTATAAAAGAGAGAGAAGGTAGCAAATTTAAAATTAAGAGTGCGTTTATACGAATATGTGTCACTGTATATATAAATATTATATATATATATATATATTATTGTGTAAAATTTAGTCATATTTTAGAAAAGAAACACGTTTTACTCAATTTAACCAGTTATCTCATAATTCTACACTGTTTCTTGCACATAAAAAATTACGTCATCTTTGTGAGAACCCCCTCTCCCCCACGTGAGAGTGAGTGAGATTCGGCTTAATCCTCCCCCTCAAACGACTCACGTAATTAATGGAAGCCCCCTAAGTATATATTATTATTTCTTCGGAATTGATTCAGTAAATAATCTAACAAAGCAAGCCACCCTTAAATCTTTGGTCCCCAATGCCACAGTTTTTGAGAAAAAAACGTAATCAAAATTCGAATAAACAAAAAACATTGTAAAAAATTTTGAAAGAAGGCATATTTTTTGAGATGGGATCGCAATGGATCCAGAGAGAAAGTAACTTCTAATATCCTTGACCAATCGATTTTTCGCCAAATCACGTTTAAAACAAATGGTAACCATAAAGTTGCAACAATAATAATTTAAAAAAAACAATTTTTCAAACCTGAATTCAATTATTTTTCTAAATGACAGTATTGAAATACCAACTTCAAAAACATTGAAACAACATAAAATTTTATATTGGAAATTTAAGAATCTTTAATTCATTTGTTTATTGAAAATGCAATAGGTTCTTTTTGCCCTTGTCCAAATCCTGTGTTACTTCCCTGCCAAAGCTTTTTGAAATTGTAACCGAAGCTTTTGGTAGAACTGAAGGCTGTTATCTCTATTGTGCATAAAGAGTCATAGAATAGGAGGAGTAGGAGCGACAGTTTCTATTAAACTTCACCTGGCCTCGTGGGGTACGTACAAACTACGGAGTCCAATCCCGGAAGCTTTTCTCGATCCCGGGATTAGTTCGGGATTGAAAATTTTAAGGAGTAAAAGTAAAACGTTTTCAATACAATTTTTATTTATTTATTACTTGAAACTGAAAAATGTAAATTAATTCATAACAAAAACATTAAGGGTATTCACAATTACGGTGTTTTCAGTTTAGTTAAATAACCCCGTGGTATTGATACCACACTTTAACGAGCGGTTTTAATTGCAAAAATGGAAGAATCTCAAAATGCAAGTAAAATTTTTGTATGACATATATTAATGAAATATAACCAAATTGGATAGTTAATTTATTTGCATAGAAACAAAAAGCTATAATAATAGGTTCGCAACCACAAATTTTATTTTAAAAGGTGCTCATAATTGTGATTTTCAGCTATGGCAAAAAAACCACAACAACTATACCACACAATTGTGAATACCCTTATTTACTAATAAACACACAAAACTTACATTATATTAATGACTAGCAAATTGTATTAATTTAACCCTTTCAGTGGATTTGCCCAATATATTGGACACATCAGAAAGTAATTTTTATATATATTTATTTTGCAAAGCTTTTGTTTTAATCAAATGTTTTGGTTCTATGAAAAAAAGATGAACCAACGTGATACAAATAAATTTAGAGAGATATTTGACATAAAAGTCAGTTGGATTTTCGATTTTGTGCCGAAGAAAAGAAAAAAAATGTTTTTCGGCCTATTTTAAAAGAAAAGACGAACCGGACCAAAATCAAATTTATGTTTTTTATCTTTTTTGGTTTTAATGATGAGAATATCAAGAGGGTTTAAGAAACAAAGATCTAAAGGGTTGAAAAACCTTTAAGGGATTAAAAAAGACTTTGTGCTGAACAGGAGCAAAACAATTTTTTTCTTTGTACAAGCTTGTTAAACGAAAGTAACGCAGGTTAAAATGAAAGCTATGTTTTTTCATCTTTTAAGGGCCTAAATGATAGGAATATTACCTCAAAGACATTGTTTTGTTCTTAGTTTAGAAAGGACTAGCCAGTGAAAGGATTAAAGAACAAAAAATACAAATAAAAAGAAGGAACAGTTTGAAGTATTACTTAGGCCTGTGCGAGTAGTTCGATCTTCGAGTAACTCGGCACGATTCGAGTCGAGTAACTCGATGACTTTCGAGTAACTCGAAGGTTGTTGAGTTTTTTCAGTTCCCGTTAATGCTGTGGATCTCAATCAGTGCTATGTTATATTACTTTGAAAGCAATATGTTACTTATTACATATTACCGACGTCTTAATGTAAAAATATTATTTCAAAATGAAAGTAATTAGTTACTTGCTACTTTTACCTTTTGAATAAACTCGTAACATATAGAAAAACACGTTACAAAAAACGAATTAATTTGATCTTTTATATATTATTTTAACTAAGTTACCATCCAATAAGTAATAACATTACTGGATGTTATTACTTCTGCTGAAAGTAATTGTAAAAAACCAATTACGACAGCAGTCCCTTGCCCGCCCAGGAAAAGTCTGATTTGGCGAACAGCTTGGGACAGCTTTTAAAACTATATTATAGGAGTATACATTAGAATTGTATTACATAAGAAGTAGTTCTTACATTTGGTTTTCAACTGTTCGAAGATTGAATATAAAGCTAAGTTATAATTTTTACAGTTTATCAAATATTAAGAGGAAATTTTACTGTTCCGCGTGTTTTCTGACGATTTCTTAGTGATGTGTGTGATCGTTAGAGACATGTAAAGTTGAGATTGAGATCGGTGTTCAGACGGCGTGGCAAGTCGTAGGTGTTGCCACAGTAATAAGTTATATTACCGCTTTAGGGACAAATAAAAAATATAGCCTAACATATTATATTATTTTGCGTAAGTCACAACACTGATCTCAATGTATGTGAGTGCTTTCACTCATCAGTAGAAATACCCAGTAGAAAATAGAACAGCATGGATTTTTCAGCATATATCTGAACAAATTAGCAGACATATATTTCATCAGCTCTAAGTACTCTCAGGTAGTCAGGCTAAAAACATATTTTAGTAACATTTTATTTTTAACAAACCAAGAAGAAAACATTTTTTTATGGCTGTTAATGAATAACGATAAAGAAATTTTATGTTATGGTGGCTGGCGTGATAGTTTAATTTTATTTGAATTTTTGTTTTACCTGAACCCATTCCCATGCATGGATTCTGATATTGCATGTTTTGGGAACATGTTTCCATTTCCTATTGGGTTTAAATGTTTAGAACACAAATGAGTCATGACTTATAACTGTGTTCAGGGGAATTGTTCTTAAAATAATCGCATATATTTATTGTGTTTAGTAGTTCTAATAAAATATAATCAGCCTTCTTCATAATCTCATTTTAAAGGCTGCGTAACTTTAAACCAGCTTTATGCAACACATCGTTATTCATAAATGTTTCTCCGGTTTGTGTAAGATCTGCATAACTTAAACGCCGAAATTTGAGTTTAAAGGCTGCGTAAACTTAACCTAAAATTTTTTGTCGACTTTTCGATTAAGGTTGGTGTATATGATCAGACATAATGTTATTTGAATTGAATTAATTTTTCTGTTCGGTCGTCACCTCTCTGCAGACAATAGCAAACCTCAGAGAGTAAAAACTTCCATGTAAAGCTTCTTGGGAACATAAGACGTTCGGAGTCGGCATTAAACTCGTAGGTCCAGTTCTCGATCACTTGTGTTCAAACATTTAATAACACGGACAACAAAATTGATCAATAGAAACCCGGTCAAAATCCTTTCCAGGGCTGAAATGGGCAATTTATTATTTATTTTGTTTCTTATGTTATTTTTTGTGGAATTGAAAAAGATTTGGACGTTTGATAAAGTCACTTTGTGACTTGCTTGTATATTGAACTTCGTTGCGATAGCTCTAAAATTACGGCTGTTATCGTAATCACAGACAGACAGACGGACTTAACTACAATAAATCGATTCTGGAGGTGATGCTGATCAAGAATATATATACCTGCCACGCTTCATTATCAACTTTACAAACATAGTGACAAAGTTATATGCCCCCACGAATATAAAAAAAATCCAAGTCGTAGTTCTTTAGATATCGTGGAGACCAGTTTGAAAAACATGATTTTTCAGAAAACGCGTTTTAAGATTCGGTAAACGATTTTTCGAGTGCGTTAATGAAAATATAAGTTCCTTTCGTATCAGATAACTTTTTTATCCGCAATCGTTATCGGCCAAACCGCTTTAGGAACATATTCTACACATCATAAACTATCGAAAAATTTAAAAATAATTTAGTTTTTAAGGTCGAGTTTCATGAGAACCTGCTCTTAAATCGTTTTTTTGGCCAAATTGCTGCTTATATTATTGTTGTTGTTTCTACTCAGATACTTTTTTGGGTTTGCTTTGCGTTCAAACACAAATTCGCACACACACCCACATAAACGCTATCTAACTTGAAGCGTTCCAATTCAAGCACCTTCCTGTTTTGCATTGTAATAGTCAAGCTTTGGGAACCTTGAAAGTTTTACATGCGCCAAAATTGGTTATTTTTTATTGATTGTTGTATCTCGTGAATGTTTATTATTTTATGTTAATTAAAAGCTCATTGCTTGCAGCCGCTTAAACAATTTCGTAAATTTTCGCCATAATTTCGTGCTGCTTTGTGTATAAAATGTAATAAAATTTTTGTTGGCTTTAATTGTGAAGTAAAGTTAACGTTTTATTTATTCCTTTGAACTTCATCCTTTTATTTCCTTGTGATAAATGAAAATTTAATTAAATTTCTGAATTTTCTCTTAGTTTTCATTTGAATAAACAGAGTTTTTAAAAGCGAAAGCAAAAATTGGTGCTTCTGTTTTTTGCGCTTTCTGATTGTTTCTGTTTGTTAAAAGGTTTTTAGTGAAATTTGCAATAATGGTTTATTTTTCATATTTTTTTTTCATATATGTATATTGTATAAGGAAAAGATTTTGTGTTTTTATTTCGACTAAATATCAACTTTATACGAGTATAATCTATTTATCTATTTTTATTTCTGTTTTTAAACTATATGCACGTCTTTCAGTTCCTGCATTCAAATAGTAAAAATAGCTTCTTAGCTAATCAAATTTAAGCTAATTTATTTTTTTTTAAGCTAAGCATACTTTTTATTTGTGCAAATAATTTTAAATTTGTTTTTTTTTATTTGACTGGCCATCTTCTAATGTTTTCTTAACTCACCACTATCACTTCGCCGCGCCCACTTGGCTTTTACATCCAATCTTTTTCTATTGATCTATCTAGATATGTGATAACTGAACTTCTTCAGTCAGATCTCCACAAGATTATCGTTTCGCCACAGCATCTTTCTGCCGATCACATCAAAGTATTTCTCTATCAAATACTGCGTGGCCTCAAGTACCTCCACTCGGCAAGAATTCTGCATCGCGACATCAAGCCGGGCAATCTGTTGGTAAACAGCAATTGTGTTCTCAAGATATGCGACTTTGGATTGGCGCGTGTCGAGGAACCCGACCAAACGAAGCACATGACCCAAGAAGTAGTAACGCAGTACTATCGAGCACCCGAAATTCTTATGGGTGCTCGTCACTATTCAGCTGCCGTCGATGTCTGGTCGGTGGGTTGCATATTCGGGGAATTGCTTGGACGTCGCATTCTATTTCAGGCACAAAATCCAGTACAGCAGCTGGAGTTAATCACTGAGCTACTAGGCACACCCTCTATGGAGGATATGCGTCATGCATGCGAGGGGGCGCGCACACACATGTTGCGTCGCGCTCCAAAGTTGCCCTCGTTTTCTGCTCTCTACACACTCAGCTCACATGCGACGCACGAAGCGGTGCATCTGTTGTGTCAGATGCTAGTCTTTGATCCGGTAAGTACCCGTTTTTTGCTTGTTCTCATTGATTTGTCATAACTTTTAAATCTGATGTATCCTCCTCTAACACTGAGTAGGACAAGCGTATCTCTGTGATTGACGCTTTAGCGCATCCTTATCTGGACGAAGGACGTCTGCGTTATCATTCGTGCATGTGCAAGTGTTGTTTTACTACCTCATCCGGTATGCGCCAGTATACGGGCGATTTTGAGCCATCTGCCGGACAGCCATTTGACGATTTGTGGGAGAGAAAATTGACTTCAGTGCAGCAGGTTAAAGGTAAGAAATAATTGTAACAAAACGAACCTAAATACCAAACATAGTTATAGCGTGTATGGTAATACCGACGGCTTCCAGTCCCGGGATCATCCAATTGCAAATATGCAACATTTTAATTTGGCATTCGAGTAAAAAATTTTTAAAAAATTTAAATTTACCTCAAATGTTCGAAAATTAAATAAAAATATATTTGAGTGGTGGCACCGCGGTAATCTGCTTCAAAAAGCATATTATTATTTGATAACAATTTCGTCTACTAGTGTTGAGTCCGTGATATGTTTCTCTTCGACTGGAAATTTTGCGACCAAAATTCGGTCAAGCCTGGGGGATGACACCTTAGATTCCTTAGTATTTGTAAGAGCATATTTTCAAAGTCAACCAGCCTTACTAACCGCTCAAAGACTTCAGTGATCTCAAGAAATGTACCTTTTTTATGTTAGTATTATTATGTCAGAAAATAGGAATTTAATGAATTATACTATAGATATATATAATAAATATGTATATATATATATTCGTCTTTTATAAATATAAAGAAATAAAATGAATTAACTTTTTATAAAAAATTAAATTAAACTCTGAACTGTTTATTTAATTCTTTTTGACAATTTTTTATTAAAAAATATCCCGTTTTTAAGTCCCAGGATTCTCAGTTATCAATCCCGAAATTGCTTTTGAGTCCCAAAATTGGAAGCCCTAGTAATACCAATAATTTAGTTGACGCTATTTTAAAATATCTATATCTCGAAATTTCATATAAAAAATATTTACCTACTAAAACCTTATACCACCTACCCATTCGATTTAATTTAGTTGTCAATAAAAGTTTTATTGGGTGATTTTGCTATTATTTAGTTAGTTTACTATATTTACCGCAGGAATAGAGGCTAACTTTGATTATGAAATCGGTTTTTTGGCTGCTGATCTTTGCATTGACTCCTGATCTTAAAAAAACATTATTTCTCTTTCTACTTGAAGTCAGTAAAGGCTTATAAAAAGTATCTTATCGGTAGAGCTGTAAAGGCTATCCTTTTTATCTATTGACACATGATTTGTTGGGCCGTTTATTAATATGTGTGGGTGTTGTACGTCATAATATAATAAATTCCCAAGATGCATCCACCGTATATTAAGAATTTTAAGCATATGCCTTTAAAAACAACTTGTATAAAGGTAGCAAATTTTTTTTATGTGAGTTACCCTTTTAAATAATAACACATTGTCCATTTCAGCCCTTGGAAGGACTTTAACCGAGCTTCTATTGATCAATTGTGTTGTGCGTGTTATTAAATGTTTGAAAACAAATGATCGAGAACTGGACCTACGAGTTTTATGCCGACTTCGAACGGCTTATATTCTCAAGAAGCTTTACATGACAATTTTTACTCTCTTGAGGTTTGCCGTTGTGTGCAGAGGGTTGGCGCACAGTGGCTGAGCCCCATACAAAAAGTGTCAATTAATAGATGGATTCGTCGTAGGCCAATAAAATTTGGCACATAATTTTAAATTAACTTTATGAAACCACATAAAAAAAATTTATAAATTCGCCCACAACCACATCTACTTCTCATATGAGACAAAGATTTAAAACGTTATATTTTCTTCGTTATTGAGGCTATATAAAAAACCACTTACTCAAAACTCTTAAGTTTGTGTGTAGAATAAAAAAATTTATTTTCCCTCACATAAGAAATTTTTCAATGCACGTCATTTTTAAAATTTCAACTTTTAAAGGCTGAATTTAGTGATTTATTTTATTCAAAAATATTATTTGTTTGGTTTTTATACAAAAAAATAAAAAAAATATGCATAAAAAAATTACCATTTCTTTATTATGTAAGAAATGGAAAGATTAGCAGCAAATTATTTCTGATCAAAGAGTTATACAAGCAACATCTTACAAATTTAAGAGCATACTTTTTGGCAGTGTGATAAAACGTGCACTAGTCGTTAGACCGGATCGAAATTTACTACATTATTCTGTATCACGAAGCAGCACACACACCAACGACGAGAAACAATACTTTTTTCTAGACGAAATTCTTTTGCTTCTCGTGTCTTGCTTGTCGTTGGTGTGCATTTTCGTTATACAGAATAAAGCAGTTAGATTCCGCCGTTCGGGGTCTTAAAAGTTAGAGGAACTCATTAAAACGATTTCAGCATACTTTTTTTCAAATCGGAGAAAATTCGCCGAAGCAATTTTGATTCTCCTGAAGATCCTTTTTGGTAAAAAAGCATGTTTTTTGCTTCTAAATTTTTATTTTTTTACAGAATGCATACCCACATCTGCTAAAATGTTAAATTTTTTCCTCATACCAACGGTTTTGACATAAAAAAGTTTTTAAATTTTTTTTTTTATAAATCTTATTGGCCATCTAAAATTTAATTTTTTGCTATTTTTAAAACCTCATTTTTTTTAAAACCGCTATAAAAGACACATTTTCATTAGATTTACGTGTCATTAAAGGTGTTTGAGGACCTTAGTATGTCTGGCGATGACAAAAAAGGTCAAAAATTATTTTTAAAGAAAATAAAACAACGGGTATATAAGCTAGTTTATGTATATATAGTTATTATGTAGAGTGTAAAGGCATATCTAAGAATTGGTGTGCATCCTAGAAAGAAATCGTTATTCATATGAAAGAAAGCGAACATTTTTTTGAATTAGAATTACGTCTTACAGCGCGGTTTGTATGGGGGTCATTTTCACACATTTTTTCAAGCACTTTTAAGGATTTTAGTTGACACTTTGGGGCAGTGTTCGGACTTTACTGCAATTGCAGTAGATCTACTGCGCTTTTTAGCAAAATTTATGGTTTTACTGCTTTTTGTGATATTTTTGAAATATTTAAGGGAGAGTTGTCTAAAGTGGGACCTCTGCTAATGTTGCACTCGAACTTCTCTCCGATATTTTCCACAGGCATCACCAATGTTTTGACATTGACAGTGTAACTTCGATGCGCCATAACTTTTCATATGGACTTGGAGAAACAAAATCTCAGAAAAATGTTTTTTCAACATTCTTGGCAGTGAATTTTGCCATTATTTTTTTCGTTTAGCACAATTTCAAAGTGATTTCTGTTTAAATGCAGAAAAAAAATTTCTTTGAATAAAAAAAATTCATTATTTGGAGTTTTCACTTCAATCACTTTACGCTTTCTGTGGTTTTATTGAATGTATGATAGAGTTCCACATTAGAAGACAACAAGTTCTGGAGCCGATTTTAAGATTTTCAGATTTTTGGAAAAATACAATGAAATTTTCCAACAAAACTAAAAACTATTTAACAAAAAGATAGTCATATATTATGCCAATCCACTAATATATTTGGTTCTCGAAAATATTTTCATTGTGAAAAATTATGATGAAAAAACAAAACCGGTCCCACTATAGACAACTCTTCCTTAAGCATTGATGTTGATTAAGAAAATGTAGTTTCAGGGGCCCATCTGTACATTACATCTGTATACTGTGGTCTTGGCTTTGAAACAGAAGAAAGTAATCTGTCAGATTAAGCTGTCATTGCAATAAAAACAATTATTTTAAAGTTCTACATAAGTTTTTGCCAATTTTTAAAGACCGTGATTGAATTTGTCTACGGAAAATATATTTTGAATCAGTAAGAAATATGTAGTATATAGTTAATGTGAAGTATACATGCAAATATGTAGTATATAGTTAAGCGTATATTATGTATAAAATGTTCATACATTAGTAGTAAATGTACGTACATGGTTGTAAATAAAAAAAGCAAAAAAACTACTGCGAAAAAGTTCGTTTTACTGCATTTTTTTTCAAAATTTACTGCGATTTACGAATTTCCAAGTCCGAACCCTGCTTTGGAGTATACCTACAGGCTTTAATATTCATCGTTCAAATAAAAAGTATATGCCAAAATATCAGTTTGAGTACGAATGAAATGAATATCAATCTTTAATAAAGTAACAAAATAGCAAAATCTAAGAAGAAGAAATTTATATATTCGTATGAGAAAATTTTCACACAAGCAATTATTCTGTTGTTATGGTTGGTTTGGTTTTGGCTGTTGTGGTTGTAGGCACTGATGTTACACGTACAGTAATTACTGTAATATACAGTTATTTTGAGCCCCGTGCATTCAAACAGTAATTAGTGAATGAAATACCGTAATTATGAATTTGTACCCTAAAATAAACGTTTTGTACAGTAATTTTATTAAAATACACAAAAAGAATTCTTGCGAAAAAACATTTTTATCATCTACCTACCTAAACTTTTTATAGTAATATTCCTTTAAATTACTTACCTTCACAATAAATTTACTTGGGAGGTACAATAACTACATCTCTGTTAGAAAACAATTAGTAGAGTATCCATACTGAAAAACGAATTCAGGAAAAATTTTTTATCATTTTTTTGTTCAATGTATTACTCAATTAAAGAAAAGATTCCCTTTCGATTCTCAGGAATAAAAATGCTTGAAGAGTTTCCGGTCCTGGTAACTTTATGTTTTGAAAAAAATACTTCGGTAGTTCCATTATGTATATATTTTCCAAACGGAGATAATTATTTTGCTTGATTTAAGCTTAAATTTTAAGCTTGCTTAAAAGCAAATCAGCAAAACTTTGCTAAATCACGGTGTGATTTTATAAAAAGATTGCTAAATTGTAATCACTTCTCATGTATTTAGGAAAAAGCACAATATGATTAAATTCAAGCAAAATTTTGCTAAGTTATTATAAACTGCAAAAGCAAATTTCTACTTAATTCAAACAAATATTTGCCAAGTTATTGTAAGCTCAAACAGCAAATTTTTACTAAACTCATGCAAATATTTGCTAAGTTATTATAAACTCAAATAGCAAATTTTTACAAAATTCAAGCAAATTTCTGCTAAGTACACGAGCACACGCTTATTCTTAATGAAGAAAATTAGGCGACGAACAACTGCGATGGTCGAATGGTCGATGGTCGATGCACTTACACTCACGCCGAGGTTTAAATCTCCAGATGGTGGTATTTTTCAATTTAATTTTATTTGGGGTTGGAATTAATTTGAAAGGTTTTTTTTCGGTTTTTGAGTATTTATTTAGAAACAACGGTACAATGTATATTATTCAAAGTATTGTCCATCGTTAGCTACAACATTTTCCCATCTTTCTGGCAGCATATGGATTCCGCGCCGGAAGAACGATTCGTCTTTTGAGGCAATCCACGAATCGACCCATTTTTTGGTATCCTCGTAAGAAGTGAAGCGCTGCTCAGCCAAGCCATGCGTCATCGATCTGAATAGGTGGTAGTCGGAAGGGGCTATGTCTGGGCTATAAGGCGGGTGGGGTAGCACATCCCAATTCAGCGCCTCCAACGTTTCCTTGACGGTTCTTGCAACATGTGGCCGTGCGTTGTCATGTTGAAAAACCACTTTGTCGTGTCTTTTGGCATATTCCGGCCGTTTAACCTTTAATGCTCGGCTCAATTGCATCAATTGTTGTTGGTAGCGTTCCCCAGTGATGGTTTCGTTAGGTTTTAGCAGCTCATAGTACACGACACCCTTCTGATCCCACCAAATACACAGCATAAGCTTGGCGCCATGAATATTCGGCTTGGCCCTCGATGTTGATGCATGGCCGGGTGGTCCCCACGATTTTTTTCGCTTAGGATTATCGTAATGGATCCACTTTTCATCGCCAGTGACAATACGATGCAAAAAACTCTTCCTTTTATGCCGTTGAAGCAGTTGTTCGCACATGCAAAATCGCCGTTCAACGTCTCTCGGCTTCAACTGGTACGGCACCCAATTTCCTTGCTTTTGAATCATTCCCATGGCCTTCAAGCGTTTGCCGACCGTTGATAAGTCAACTCCCTATGATTCTGACAATTCTTGAAGGGTTTGACACGGGTCTTCATCGAGCAAAGCCTCCAATTCCTCATCTTCAAACTTTTTCGGCTGGCCCGGACGCTCTTTGTCATCCGTATCAAAATCACCACTTTTAAACCGACGGAACCAGTACTCACAAGTAGAAATCGATGGAGCATAGTCCCCGTAAGCCTCAGTAAGCGTGCGTTGTGCTTCAACCGCTTTTTTCTTCAAATGGAAGCACAAAAGTAAACCTTCCCGCAAATTGCGTTTTGTTGGAACCAAAGTCGACATGTTCACAGAGAGAAAAAAATATGTTGTTTACACTTCAGTGGAATGACACATACTGAAAAATGAAGCTTAGACAATGTGCTTTGAAATGAATATAGTCACAGGTGTGCCCGATGCGATCTATTGATAGTTACGCCATCTCTTAGAAAACCTTTAAAACTAATTCCAACCCCCAATATTTTAATAATTATTTTACTTAGTATACAGTAGATACATATCTATGTCGACAAGGAATAACAGCTTAGTGTAATTTCAATGTTTCCAGCAATTCTGCTTTAAAGTTTTTGATCTCCATATAAGTTCTATGAAAAGCAGTTTGCTTTTTGTGTGATAATTTTGGCTGGAAACACGCTAAAATCTCTCAATTTTGTGTGTGTACGGAACTGTATGCGTGAAACACATCTGCATCATAAGCTCAACTTTGACGTAACTCGACTTTAGCGATTATTCCTTGTCTGCACAGATATAATATAATAAGCTTTAAATTGTTTATTTTGACGTTCATGAAACTTATAAAAAATGTTATCAAACGTGAGTTTGTGAACACCGACATAGTTTGTGAACTCACGTCACATGACAACAAGAATACCAGATTTCTAGTGACGTGACACGAGTGTGAGAACTCTCACATAGGTGAGGTGACAACAAGAATAAGGGCAAATAAGTATATTTCAAAGATTTTAAGACATATTTGCTAGAATGACGTCATAACTCAAAAAAATCATTTTGCATAAAACGCATTTAAAGTTTTCAATTCTCACAAGTTTTCAATTTTCAAGTCTCACCTTGTATGTAGAGATAGAGGCATTTTCTCTTCTCACGCGGAGAATATTCAAAATTATAACATGAAATTTTTACACAATATGGAACATGATATAAAGAACAATTCTGCATTATTAACCCAAAAATCTTGATTAGTGAGTTGTGACGTTATTCAAGCAATTGAGCGATATGTATGTTACAAACCTATTTAAATAATATTTTCTTTTACATTGAATAATTTTTTGTTATTGTTTTTGTTTCTTAACTTTATTGAAATATTTTTGTATTTGTAGTAAGTAAAGATTTTTTATGAATACTTGTGTTTTTGTTCTTTTTAAAAAGTACAGTAATTTTACTGTAAAACCAGTACTGTAAAATTTACTGTACGGTACAGTATTCAGACGAATTTCATGTAACATCACTGGTTGTAGGTTTGGTTCGCAATCGTGTCGTTTGCTATTGTGCTGCTTTTGTTGTTGTTATTAATATGTAAGTAAAATGTACATGTATATAAACACATCAGTTGCTTTCCTTTTTTGTTTATTTTCAGCAAGATAAGGGAAGCTGTTCACATTTCATAATTTCAGAATTTGTATGGATTTGATGGTCAAATCGTTTGATGAAAATCAAAATTTTTTGATTTTTCTGCTGATTTGACGAAAGATTTGACCATTGCGAACACTCGTCAAATTGTGTAGTACAATTTTGTCAGTTCAAAAAAGTTTTCAACCTGAGTACATCGCAAAAGAGGGAGCGGAAGAAAATAATAACAAAATAATAAATAACTGTTGCAAATAATTTATAAAATAATTTCTTCTTCTTCCAATACGATTTTAATAACAAGTGGTTTTAAAAATTTTCCGTCATCGCAATGTGCTTACTTCGGTGTTCAAGATAAAATAAAATTTGAAGTAAAATTTGATGAGTTTGAACACTTTTGTGGTCAAAAGATTTGACAAATGATTTGATGAGCTGTTTGAAATGCGAACAGCCCTATAAATACAAAGAGAATACAGATGCGTGTAGCTACAGAGCCACAATGTGTAACTACTACACAGGTTTGCGCATGCTTTGAAAACTTTTTTTTTGAAATATCACAATAAATTCGAATTATTTATAAATGCATTATATTTTTTCCATATTGGAAATATATTTTGTTAACTTAAATTTAAATTTTAAATTACTTCTAAAATATACATATATGTATTTCCGAAATATTTATTTCCGTTTATTCATCACTAAAACTTGTTATACATAAAAATTTGTTTTTAAATACTTTTTATTTAGAAGATGAAATGCTTTAAAATAGTTATGAATAATAAAATTTTAAAAAAAAAACAGAATTTTTCTCTATTACTATTTTATTCTAGTAATCTATTCGATTTTCGAAAAAGAATTTGTTTAAAAATTTGCGATAAATACAAGGAAAATCTAATTTTTTTTAAAAGGCAACTAAAATTTTTTTAATAAAACATTTTTTCAAAAATCACGCTATGGCATTTTTTTGCAAATATTGTAAAAATGAGCTATCAAACATAAGAATCGGATAAAAGTACCAGAGTGGTGATATTTTACTTTTGAAATAAATTAAAGATAACGCTTTTTTATACATACTTTTGATATTTTTTTATTTTATTTCCATACTTAAACTTTCAAAATTAAAATAACTTCATTACTTTTGTTTTGACGTAGAATTACGTCTTACAGCGCGGTTTGTTTAGCACATTTTAAGCACATTTAAATATGTTAGTTGACACTTTGGGGTATACCTACAGCCTTTAATATTCATCGTACAAAGAACAAATATATGCCAAAATATTAGTTAGAATATCAATAAAACGAATATCTAACTTTGGAGTTTGTCACTTCTTTCATAAAGTCACAAAACAGCAAAATTTAAGAAGAAAAAATTTATATATTCGTATGAGAAATACACAAGCTGCTCAGTAGCTAGCTGCCTATGATGTTATTATTGTTCGTTTGGTTCGCAATCGTGTCGTTTGTTGGTTTGCTGCTTTTGTTGTTGATGTTATTAGTATATATGTAAAATAGTAATACATAAGATTCTAGTAATCTTAAGCGTAAGGATTTATTCCCTGTTAAGAAAATTTAAATAAAATAAAAAATAAATAAATAAATAAATTAGATGCTTTCGTTTTTGTCATTTCCCAATAAGCCAAACGTATTCGAAACGAATCTCGGACACTTTAAACGTAAACGATTATCATTTTTGAATCGTTTTTGAATACGCGAAAGGGAGAAAATTACCATTCGTTAACGAGTCCGAGAATACTATTCGTTAACAAGTCCGAGAAAACGATTCTTTAACGAGTCCGGGAATTCGAATCGTTAACGAGCCCGAGAATACGATTCGTTAACGAATACGAGAATGCGATTCGTAAACGAATACGAGAATACGATTCGAACTGCCTAAAACATAAGATATATGTCAACAATTTTTTGTTGTTGCAAAGAAAAACTAATTTTTTAAGATTTTAAACAGGTCCTTATGAGAATTATGATTTTTATACTGGCGAAAAACTGCAAACATTTTTATTATTAACTAACATTAAATTAAATTGAAAAAGATTTGAACTGGAAATTTGAACCTCGGCCGCGTAATTGTAAGTCTATAAGATTATCCATTCGACCGTCGCAGTTGTTAAGTAATCCTCGCTTAATTTGCTTCATTAAGAATGAGAGCTAGCCTATGGTCGTGGGTTCAAATCCCAACCGGGACAAAAAAAAACGAGTTCGTCTTTTTTATATGAAAATATAAAATTTTTTGAATAGAAAATATTTTTTCATTGTTGGCTGCTAATAATGCATCAATTTAAATCAAAAAATTTTCATAATTTTTATATGAAAAAATTCTATGTTTTTTTATACAATTTTCTATGAAGAAATTTATATGGAAAAATACCAAGTCTTTTTATTTAATTTTGTATATTAAATGTATGGTATTTTTTTCATATATCATTTTATTTAGTGTTTATTTTAATGTTTATTACTTTCACTGAAAAAATGTTCTAGTTTTTCTTAGGAAAAGTCACTTAGAAAAATTTATGGAGCCGAGATCTCGTGTTCGTTTCGAGCTCGTTTACTTACGGATCGTTCTTCGTTTGGTGTTTATTGGGTTGTTATTGGTTTTTTCATTTTCAGCAAGAGAAATACAATAGAGAATACAGATGCGTGTAGCTACAGAGCCAGTATGTATGTATTACTACTACGCAGGTTTGCGCATGCGTTACTAAGCATGCGTTGTGCTTTGAAAACTCTATTTTTAAATACCATAATAAATTCGAATTATTTATTTTATGCATTATATATTTTCCGTATTCAAATTATCCCGTTATAAAAATTCAGTGAACTAAAAACCCGATAATCATACATGGCACAAGTAATAATCAGATTTTGTTAAGGTCTAATCTTACGTTGTTAGAGTCTTGAAGATTTTGAAATACTTTTTGATTTATATAGAGATATTTTCGAAAAAGCTGCAACAATGAGAAAAAATTTTTTAATTTTATGTTCAAATTAAAATTTTTTTTTAAAATCCACGTTAGTAGCCAACCTTAAACAACCTCATGCAACCTTGCATGCAATCTCAAAATTTTTGCTCCGCTACCGCACATGACACGATTAATATATTGATTGAAAAGCTGATATTTTTTCTAAAATACAAAATAATATTTTTTATTTTATGGTGAGTAGTTAAGATTCTAGATCAATAAAACCAAACACGTGCCAAAAACGTAAAACACCCTGTATATTGAAAATGTTACAATATAGGAGGAAACTGAGTACAGATTTGAAACCAGCGTTGAATGTTCATATTGGAATGATAATGGGCTTACCGGATACGAAATTTGTAGACTTAGTTATCCAAACATATCTGAATATAAAAGGACTGCTATTATTTCGTTCGCAGAAGTATGAATATCGAAATGTTAAAGCAAACATTTCACAAATTGTTATAAAAAAATGAGTAAAAATGAGCTTTCGACTATATTTTAGAATAAGAAACTTTTACAGTTGCCAATAACTTATCAATTATTAATCACTAGAATTTGGCAATTGTTTTCAACAAAAAATATTTGAATAATGGAGATGGATAACATTATTTCTTGTGCCACTGCTTATATACAAAGAGAATAAATGAGTAGAAGAGGTCCAGAAACTCACTGTTAAAATTTCCTACTAAATCTCGGTGAGGTTGACATTGGCACCTCACTCAAAAGCGCCGCAGCAGCGGCAAAGCGCAGCGAATTTCGATGTTTTCTTTTGGGAACAGCGAAATATAAATTAAAAATGTGTGCACACAAGCGAGTTAGGAATAGATCCCTTGTTTTAAATATGTTGTCTTCTTTCTTCCTTTTATGGTCTGAACAGAATCAATCCATTGAAGGTCGTATTATAGAAAAGAAATATGTTTATTTACATTTTGTTTTCTATACTTTTGATCATTTTGGCTGTGTGCACAAGGGAGCAAAAAGATCGAGTTTCTCAATGTTCTTGCCTGTTTCTTCCTATTTGAATATCTAAAGAAATATTGCAAAATTTTATGAATGAAAATAAAACTTGACACCTTCTTATTTTACATGTTGCCAAATTTATTTTGTTTCTAGCTGGACATTTTTGTTGTGATTTTGTTGTAGCAATATTTTGGTTTCTGCTGCAAGAAGGATTTTCAGATATTGCATTAGCCGAATAGAAAGACGGATTTCTGATTTGGCTAATGAAATAATTATTGCTTAATCATGAGTTGAAAAAATGTTTGTTCATTAACAGAACAAAAGAATGCATTTAAAAAATGTTCCTCTGATTTATTTAGAATATATGAGGAAATAAAAATCAAATTAAATTGGATTTAATGTATTTTCTAAATATACCAAAATTGGTTTTTCCCAATCAGAGAAGAAATCAACAGATTTATTTCAGATAGATTTTACGTTTAAGGATGTAGTCTGGTGCGCCAGCCTAATTTTCAAGGTTTATTTCGGGAAGAACAAAACGAAGTAATAGAATAATTATTAAATTTTAAACATTGATTTGAACAAATTTTAACATATAACATTTTTTACGTATTATTTTAAACATGCATCTATTATTTGTACATATAGCGAAATCATTAGTTTCATGTAACCGAGAAAGTATTGCTGAAAACTTTAATCATCGATTACTTTCTCGCTTACGGAACGCATAATTTTTAAACAAAGGTATTTAAAGACATGGTTGCGAACAAATGCAATATTTTGAAGCTTTTTTTTAATGAGCATTTCTGAAAACCATTTCTTTATTGGTTGGAAATCAGTGGCTTGGGAAAATTTTTTTTTAAAGTTAATTTTAAATACAACTTTATGTGACCAGAAAAAATTAAGTGCGTAAAATCTTGTGAAATATTTTTTTGACAGTTTCCTAATTTTAAAAGAAGTAAAATATTATTTTAAGTATTTAATAATAACTATTAAAAAATAAACATGAGATGATGCACCATATGAAAAAGGAAAAAAAAAAATCCAATTTCCAGTTTTTATTATTTCCATGACAAAATAAACTTTTGCACCGTTTTCGGAAAAAACAATCAGAAATTTGTTGGAAGTTTTTTTGAAAAAAGTTTTTAATTAATTAATTAAATAAAAAAAAACAAAAGGATTAATTGTTTGCAAAAATTCGAATTAAAATGAAAATTAATTTTAAATGAGAAAAATAGTATTTTCGATTTTTTTATGATTTCGAAATGAAAGCAACAGGCACTTTAAGTATTTTTTTTTAAAAGAATTCAGGTTGCAACAGCTTTAACTTTCTTATCCGAATTTTGATTTTTGTAATTTTTGCAAAAAATAGCTTAAGAAAATGCCATAGCCACGTGTGATGTCGTCTGTTATTTTAGATTTAGGGAGATTTTTTTCGTAAAACTATCCAAACTCGAAATTTACAAAATGTTACACTGCTAGTAAACAATTTCAAAGCGACCGAGTTAACGAAATCACAATTTTTTGTATTTTTATTAAATATTTTTTAAAAAAAAAAAATATAACAACATTTCAGTGCAGTTATTTATATTTGGATCTTAACGATTTTTTTTTTATTGCAACCAAAAAACTAAATTATTTTTGAAAAGTAAAATATCGGAACTCTAGTACTTTAAATACTATTTTAATGTTTGATAGCTTATTAAAAAGAAATATTAAACTACAAACGAAATGCGTGCCACTATTTTATTAATTTTAAAAATCTAATTCACAAAAGTTTTTTTTCGTTGACGCCTTAGGTTAAGAGTTAGATATTCGGTTAGATATAAAACTAAAATATATAAAGTTTCGTGCCGATTAATGAACTTTTAGAACTCGCTCAATAAGAGTAATAAATAATTTGCATTTAGTTTTTAATTTAATTGTTCTTTAAAATAATCTATCAAAACAGTGCAGGCGAATTTGCATGGTAAATTTATTTATGTACAAATTGCTTAAATTAATAAAATTAAAATATTTCTCTTGCACAATACCATAAAATAATACGTTTGTAATAAGTTTTCATTTTTGGTCAAGGTTGGCTTTTTTGTCCATATATACAATATGTAATATTTACATGTATTGCAATATTTACAAAACATTTACAATATGCACAATATATAATATTTACATGCATTGCAATATTTACAAAATATTTAAAAAATATTTACAATATTTAAAAAATATTTACAATATTTAAAAAATATTAACAAAATTTAACAGAATTGTGTTAAATGTTAATACCATATTTATATTATGTAATATAATAATATTAACGCGTTATTAACACGATCGCTACCAGGGGGTAAATTGAGATTGTTCAATGTAGACACAGCATTACTTTAATAAATATGTTGTGATAAAATTTTTTCTCTTGAATTCATTCTAAGCAAATTGCAAGGCGTTTAATTATTATCCAAACGGGAAATCGATCCTTTCTTGATTAAAAATTAAAGTTTTATTTCTTAAGGCATTTTGATTCAAAACAATCAGACAGCACAAAAAAAGAAATTTCATTTAAGTTTAATGGAAATTTTAAAAAATTTATGTAAATCGTTACAAAAATATGGAAAAAAAAATTTAGAAAATGTACAAAAATCTTGAAATTTTTTATTTTATTGATTTTATATGATTTAAATTCAAATTCTAAATGTTTGATAGTTTAAATCATACTTGATTTTAAATACAAACTCTAGTTGTTTGATAGTTAAAAATCGTAAAATTTCTTTGGAAATTCTTTTCTTGACCTTAAGCTCAATAAACGATTTTAAACTATCAAACAACTACAATTTGTGTTAAAAAACTAATATGATTTAAACTATCAAACATATAGAGTTAAATACAAACTCATATAAAATCAACATAATAAAAACAAGGTCATTTAGAAAAAACTTTAATCAAATGATAGAGCACGACCAAACAGAAACAAGCTGAAAATATATCAGCAAAAATCTAAAAACAACTTCAGTAACCATGCTTTGTTAGTGGAAGACTTCCAGCAGACTCCATAATAATAACATGAGCATAAAGACTAAATAAAGCAAAAATATAACAACAAATGTGAAAATATGAGCACTCTATCCACTAGGCTACGACAGCCACTCCACCACGACCGCCAATAATGCTTTTAGTAAATAAAAAAATCCAGATTGCAATATTTTTCCTCGTTTGCCTGTAATGAAAATTAGTCATTTTTATGACATTATTCAAGAGTTGTTAAATTAATCAACGAGCACAAAAAACCTGTGAATATTTCTCCAAAATATCATGCTAATTATACTATTCTTACACAATGTTAAAAAAAACATCATCAAAAGACACACGAATTTTGGTATTTATTTCCACTTTTCAAACACTGTGGTGGCCGAACAGAAATCTTAATTCAATTTAAAAAACATTATGTTTGAACTGGGTTTTGAACCCCGGTTCTTTAGCTTACGGGCCACGCACTCTACTACTAAACTACGATTTCCACTAATTGGTGATGATACCCTTTTGGCGGATTTTATTCTAGGTATTTATACGCCAAACAGTGTAAAATATAGTTAAGTATTAATTTTTTTATGGTAAACACTTTTATAATTTTTGCGTTAATATATTTTTTAGAAACTATGTAACTATGTTTGAGTTGAAAACAACTGATCATAAGAAGATCGGTCAAAGTATTTGCATAAATGAAATTAACTTTTCATAATTTTTGAATTAGTAAAACCTTCTTTTTTGTTTAAGTTGATATCACATATAATTGTCTTCAACGATCGTTCGTGAGTCTTATGAAAAGTCAGTATCAAATGCCAAAGCGACAAAAACTAAAATATTTTCATTGTAAAAAGGTAAATGAACATAATTTAAGGCATAAACAAGATAATTCGCTCACCAGTCAGTTGGAACATCGGAGCAGGTAGAATTTTTTAACATCAAAGCAGGTAGAATTGTTATATAGATCATGGATTTGTAATCTTATAATAGTCCATTTATTGTTAGACAATTTATTAGTGAGGTCACTGCATCAAAGGCGGGCATGGTGTGCTGGTTAAGTGCTTGACCCGTAAGCCAAGGGAACCCTGGTTCAATCAAGGAATTCTAACTCCCGAAGGTTAGAATTCAGCTCCACTTGGATGATTGTTGAATGGCGAGCCTTTCTTTGTTATAAATCTACGTTTCACATAAAGATGACCAATTTTTCCATGTTCTTAACTGCATTGAGAGCGTTCACTATTGATAGCTGCCAAGCGAATTAGAGTTGGGTCGTTCCGGACCTGCATAGTTCATGGATCTATGTTCACTCTTGGACATAGTTCCAATCGTTCCATCTGTACGATTAAGCATGTCCAAACAGTTCCATTGAAATAATTTTTTTTTAATTGAACATAAGCCGACATCTCTTTCGCACTTACATAACTTAATAGAATTTTTTGAGCGACGACAAGTAAGCCAATTATGAATGTGAGAGAGAATGAAAGAAATAATAGATAAAATTCAAAATGATATATCGTCATTCCAGTTGTGTGCATTGTTATGTTTATTTTTGCTTTTAACATACGAAACAGAACAATCACGAAATGACATTGAACATGCTTTTGTTACTTTCATTCTTATAAAGAGAACTGCTGGAACTATATAGTTCCGCGCACATGCTTAAAGCTGAAGAACTATATAGTTCCGCGAACATGCTTAAAGCTGAAGAACTATATAGTTCCTCGAACATGCTTAAAGCTGATGAACTATAAGATGCAAATGAGTTTCGAGCTTTTGAGGAACTGATTGGAAATTATTTTTGCTCCCTTTTCAGCAACTTTATAAATTTACTACATAAAGATAACATTTTGATGGTTAAGCGCACAAAAGTAATAGTGAAAGTTTTTAAATTTTCAGAAACGCTTATTTTGTTTTAAAATTTTTTTGTGCGCTTAACCATCGATTTATAATACATTTATTATTATTATTTAGATATATTTACTCCCTTACTACAAAACATGTACTCCTTCTTTAAGCTCGATTTATGTACATTTATAGAAAGGGTAGCACTGGCTAACGTGGAAACGGAACTCCAAAAACTTTGAAACGTTTATTTTTAACGACGACAAAAATTTGATCTGCAGCAATTGTGTTAATTAAATTTGTTTTCGGTTTATAGTTAAATATTTCGTTGTGTTTAGTTTATTGTGAAGGTGGTACATAAAGTATTTTTCTGATTTATATTATTTATGAATAATTTTTAATGCAGATTTAAATATGGCAATGCGCAAAAAGACGAGTATTTTGTGGGAGCATTTTACAGAAAGCGAGCCGAAAAAAGCAAAATGTAAATATTGCTATCAAATAATTTCATTTACAGCTGGAAGTTTAGGAAATTTGGGTAGGCATATCAAAAGGAAACATCCAACAATTTCCACAAGTCCCATACAACGCCAGTCACTTGTATCGCCGGCTTTCAATAGCACAACTGATGACGCTGAAATGGAAATCGTGCAAACAGCATCTGCATCTAATTCTGCAGCTGATACTCAGCAGCCGACAGCATCTACATCCAAATCTGCAGCTGGTACGCAGCCAAAAATTTATTCCTATGCAGAGAGCACGAAACCAATTCCTCAAAAGAAAAAATCTAAAATAGATGAACAACTCATGGTTATGATTGCCAAAGAATATCATGCCTTTCGTCTTGTAGAAGAACCTGAATTTAAAAGATTGGTTTCCCTATTATGTCCCTCCTATAACTTGCCCACCCGAAAGACACTTTCTCAAGTCCTTTTGCCGCAGCTTTTCTTAAAACTCCAGCACGATGATCAAATTAAAATAGCGAACGCATATGCTGTGTGCTTAACCACAGATGCCTGGACTTCAAGAAATAACGAAAGCTTCATTGCTGTTACTGCCCATTTTATTGATGCAGAGAGTGCAGAAATGCGTTCAAATTTACTCAGCTGCATTGAATATGGTGAGAGGCATACCGGCATTAATTTATGTTCTTTTTTGAAGAATGAGTTGCGCAACTGGAAAATTGAAAACAAAGTTGTAGCTATTGTCAGCGATAATGCTTCGAATATCCGTTCGGCGATACAATTAGGTGGGTGGCGGCATATAGGTTGCTTCGCGCATCTTTTAAATTTGATAGTGCAAGCTGGAATTCAACAGATATCGATAACAGTCCAAAAAGTTAAAAACATCGTCGAGTTCTTTAAAAGAAGCTCGCAAGGACTGTATAAATTGCATGAAATGCAAGTTCAGATGAATGCACCTCTTCTAAAATTAAAGCAAGATGTTTCTACAAGATGGAACTCTACGTTTGAAATGTTAGACAGAGTTTTCAAGATTAAGGATGCAATTATCGCTACGCTGGCACTCATAAAGGATGATTTGGCATTAAAAACCGAAGAATGGGATGAAATTGAGGAAGTTATTCCAATTTTAAAAGTTTTTTCAGATATAACTGTTGAAATTTCATCGGAAAGAAACGTTAGCTTGTCAAAAGTGATTGTTTACTGTCGACTTTTAAAACGTCAGATAAACGATCGCTTTACTCATGGCTCAATACACTCCGAACCAGTTAAAAAACTTTTAGATGTTCTGCAACAACAAATTCATGCCAGATTTCATAATTTGGAAAAAACGTTCTTTATGCAGAAGCTACGATTTTGGATCCACGCTTTAAAGGGAAAGGATTTCGAGACGAAAGCAATTTCAAAGCAGCGTTTGAGGCATTAAAATTCAAAGTTGGAAGCGTAATACGTCAACCTCCATCTTCAGATGCAACGAATTCCGTCATTGCACAAGCTAACCAGCACAATCAAGCGTCAACCAGTAGGAGTGCATCTATTTGTGATGATTTTGACAGAGAGGTAGCTAGTTTAGTGCCAGAAAACTCGATAGCGGCTGGTATAGTTGAGCTCGAAAAATACATTCATGAGCCAATAATAAGTAGGTGTGATGATCCCCTGCTTTGGTGGAGCGCAAGAAAGAGTGTTTATCCCATTTTATACCAACATGTCCTTAGGAGGTTGAATTTAGTAGCCACATCCGTTCCATGCGAACGTATTTTTTCAAAAGCGGGGTTAACTCAGACCGAAAACCGTTCAAGGCTGTCAGCAAAAAAAGTTTCCCAACTTATTTTTATAAACAGCAATTTAGAAAATGCTAAATAATTTTTATTATTTATTATTTAATAATTTTTATTTACTTATAACATTGAATTATGGACATTTCATTTAATATTTTTTATAACTTTTTCATTTTCTTTGTATTTTTAATTTTTATTTTTAATTTTTTACTATGGAAAAAATTTATAATGAATATAAACTCCTATTTTTAATTTTAGTCAAATTAAACTATGCCTTACATAAGTTTCCCTTCATTAAATATAAGAATTTTTTTAAGTTTCTGTATAACAATTTATTTTTCTATTTACTCATACATATTTTTTAACTTTATTTTAACAACTTTAATTTATTTTTATTTAATGACATTTTGTGCCTTATAAAAGTTTCTTTTTAGTCATATAAGAAACTTCTTTATTTTTTTTAACAAACTTTTCATTTTTTATATTTACTACTCTCATACTATTAATTTTAACTAAATGAATTTTTCTACCTCATATAAGTTCCTTTTTTAGTCATTAAGCCCTAGTCATTTGTTAATTTTTTATTTAATACACTTATCATGAAGTTACTTTTAATTCAAATATTTCTGTTTCTTTCTAAATGAAGGCGAGAAAATTAAATTGTTTATTCTCTTTAAGATAATATACAATGCTAATTGATAATTTTGCAATATCAATTAATATTTATTTATTTTTGCGTCGTCTCAGGATTATACATTATAAAAATAATGTTTGAAAAATTTTATGACTTCAAATTCATTAAAAAAGAATAAATTCAAAACGTCAAGTTCAAAACACAAGAAGTACAAAATCAACCATTTCTTAAACAAAGACAATTGTGATAGAATTTTGTACCTATTACTTTATATTTCAACTAAATTAAATTATTTACAAAATGATGCAAGTTCCTTTTTTTATATAAAATAAAGAAATGTTTTTCTTTTATTTAAAAATATTAAAATAAAAACAATAAAAAAGCAAAAAATTGTGTTCAATTTGATTTAAAACTAGTCAGAGCGATGTGTTAAAATTCTAAATGGACCTTATCACATTTTCTCTGCAGTTCGACAACACAGTTCAAATAAATGCTTCAAATAGTTCTGCAGTTCAAATCAACAAAGGAACTAGATAGTTCCGCGGACATGCTTCAAAATCTCTCTGTAGTTCAACAAGCAAACACTCCAAATAGTCTACAGTTGAAATAAGCAAAGGAACTAGATAGTTCCGCGGACATGTTTCCGGGAACTAGTTCCTTTCTTCAAAAGAATCGTTCCATGTCCGTTCCGTCTCTGGAACTGTTAAGCACAAGCCTAAAGCGAATACTAATCAACGTAGCTTCCTTCTTTTCAAACAACCGCCATCTATACCTGACGTATTGTTGGTACTCTAAATCTTTTAAACATAACACCTATTTTTGTGTTAGAAGGTGTGTCATATTAGTGTTAGCAAAAAATCAGCAACATTTTAGAAAAAAAAACCAATAGGAAAAGTTTTGACGAATTTCATTAATCCAGTTTATGTAGGACCTGTACTTTATTGTTCCTAATATTTTGTTAATGGGTGTGTCATGACCGCATATAAAAAGCTTCTATCTGAAGACTATAAGCTCATATACCAACTGGAAATTCATCAGATACATAAAAAATTCATACTTTCTTAAACCACGTAAATTGGTGCCTTAATAAGTACCTTAAAAAATACATAATTTTTTTAATCAAAATTTTGATCATAACTCAAAAATGGTTCATTCGATTTATAATCAAATATTGTAAAAAAATTAAAGGCCCTAAAATGTCTATTTTAGCAAACTTGCAAAAATTTATGACTCAAGCCTCGATAAGAAAAGCAAAATGAAATAGAAAGCTATAAAAATTATTTGCATGAAAACACGGAGATAACTAATTTCAGAATTGAGACCTAGTTAGATCGATTTATCGCCCCCGTAAGCCCCTATATAGAATATTTCATATAGTGTTGAATATGTCCCAATGGTCGTACAGGGTTAAAATCAAATAACAGACTTGAATAGAAACTACTTACCGAATAAAATAATTTTGGCCGCCTAAATCGGTCCAATACCCCAATGTGCGCTGCTAAACAAAATTCTCAGAAATGAGACCCTAGTTAAATCTATTTTTCGCCCCCGTAGACCCCTATACAGAACATTTCATCGAAATCGCTCTTGCCGTTTCCGTAATATTTCATTCTCGTGTAATAGTAAAAGATATCTAAATAAAATTTTGAAAAAATTTTGATTCAATCTACAATCTACCAAAGATACATTATTTCGGCAAAAATTCCAAAATTTTTTGGTTGTTAAATTTTGTTACCACAAAACTTAATACATATAATGATTTGGAATTTTGAACATAAGCTTCGGTCTCAAATGTTCACCCTATGTTTGAAATTTGTCAAAATAGGATAAAAACCACGCCTACCTCCTGTACAAAGTGATTATATGAAACTATATATCTTACAATTTAAAAAAAATTTTCAATGGCTTTTAATTGTTCATATACACACTCAGGGAATTGTTGAACTTCGTATCCGGCTGCCATGAAAATATTGAGGGTGTAATAGCCCTACTAGAGTTATTACACAGTGTGTAATTTTTTAAGTCATGGCAAAATAACCATATACGGACATCACTACGTGATAAAAGACAAAAAAAAAGACCCTTGTGTCCCAGTTTTGCCCAAAGTCCTCCAGGTTTTTTTTTATGGGCCCCCAAAGATGTGGGGCCTCGGTGTCATTTTTGCAAAAAAATGATAATTTTTTCAAGCTCATATCCTGCAAACCGTTCGGAATTTTGATTTACTCTCTGAGGGAAAGTTGTAATTCTTGTCATAAAGAACAAAAATTGTGAACATATAAAATCAAAAAAACTTTATCTTCAAGGTCAAAATAGCAAAAAACTTTAAAATATTCATTTTTTACCTTTTTTCCCTTGTTCAGGTCCATAGGTAGCCAACCATTCAAAATTCAAGGAAATAATCAACTACAAAAATGAACCTAATAGAACATATGAACTTCCTAAGAATGATTCTTAACACCGATTAGGTAGCGCTTAGATAGCCGCAAAAGTGAAAAATTTCCCGAAAATTTTTTAATTTCATTTGTTTTTTCTTTACTTCAACATTGAGATACTATAAAGCCTTCTCCCGTAAGTGAAAAGGCATGTTGCAGGTTTCATTGTTATACTATTACTGATTTTATTATTCTTAGTTCTTAGGTGGTATGGGTTGACATTTAGAGTTAGGGTTGTAACAAAGAGTAGTAGCATAGATATTTAGTAATAATGATTCAGTGTTGTAGGGATTAGTAGTCTCAGCAGGGATGGCACTACAATACTTTGATATCTATTACAAAAATTATAAAAAAAATATTCGTATTATGTTTATAGTTTTTCGCCTTTTTTGCCTTTGTACCGTTTTTCCATTTGCATTGTGGATTGGTGAAACTGTTCTCTTTGCTCATCGGATTCGGTAGGGAGTTGTTTGATAAAACCGTCAAAATGAAAATGAAGAAAATGCTGCTTTAATGTCATCGATGTGCCAATTTTCTCAAAATAATACAGCATTTCTTTCACTCATTCTCTTGTTTCCGGTTCCGCGTCTAGATCCCCATGCCATTGAATGATTATAACCATGAAGCGATAATTCAAAGTTGCTCTTGAATAGTTTTCTAATGTCAGGGCCATTAAGTACGCCTGTTAAATGAAGACAAAAAATAAAGACTGAAAAGAAAACATTAACAAAGTGAAAATAGTACAATGAGGTGAACAAAAATTCGTTTTAAATTTACTACAATACCTTTTTAATTTTGTTATCGCTACGCTTTGGGAAAATGCTTTTCAAATAGTTGAATGCGTTTGGACAATTTACAACGGCCACTTCGATGAATTTTTTAACAATTCCCAATTTTATGTGGAGCGGTGGCAGCAAGATGTCTTGAGTATTGTCTATTAAAGGTGCATTCCTCAGTTTATGTTGTTTCATTTGTTCCTTTACACTTCCTCTTGGTCTTCACGAATTACATTGGTATTGATTCAGAAGTGAGCGCGAATCCCAATTACAAAGAAAACAAAAGAATTTTGGAAAGCCGCCCTTATCGATGATCCCTTGCAAAATGTTGATGACCTTCAAATCACAGCAAATCTTCCATATATTTTCGTAGTATTTGTTTTTTTCCATTATATTTTTCAATGTTTCATAGCTTTATTTCATGCTAATACTCATTGCTAGCGGAATGGAAGGTTTTTGGTTCGACACATGCAACAACACTGCTTGCAGGCTTGAAACAAAACCATCAACAAATAATCTACACTCACTAGCGATGTAGTTCATTCCCATTTTTAACACGAAAGCTTTTACATCGTTGCAGTAAGCGAACGAATTGTCATCATTTAGAGTGTAGAGGCTCTGAAATTCAGCTTGCCGTTTGCGGTACGACGTAGAGTTTACATTACCTTGTGTGAGTTTTCTTTGCTTTAAAAACGCTGTCAAAAATATGGCAAGTCGGTGCGATAGTCCCAATATGGCCACAATGAAATCCATTTCCATTTGTGTTATTAATTATGGTCCATCTCTTCCCTGTTGGGGCTCATAATCGGTATCAAATGGATCTTCATAAGTAACACCACTTGCTCTAGTCATTCCTGTACATTCTGTTCTACGATCTGGAGTTGGCGGCCTTGGTGACACAGGTGCAAGCACTGGTAATGTGGCTGTTACAGTTGCTTTAAAACTTTTGTTCCTCTCAGCATATCGATTTAGACCAGATGTGTAATTTACGCATGCATAGCAACTGGTTTCATCATGATCACCTGGGAGATTAATCCAGTTTACCAGCTTACAATACTTCATACTATGTTTGCCTCCACTCCACCATGCCATGAGATTGTTATAACAGTGGCGGCACAGTGTATTAGGTGTGTAATTTTTACCGGTCAAGTCTACTTAGTCGAAAAACAACTTATATGGTTTCTTGAATTGACTAGTTAAAAGATTCTTTTCCTTTTGCAATGTTGTAGAACTTTTTTTTCTGATTTGATGACCGCAAACGTAGCAAAATAAATCAATATTTTCACACTGCATATTGAAATTGTCAGTTGCCAATGTTGTGTGCGAATTATGCTGTAGCACTTTTACTTTCACTTTATAACTTTCACCACTGAGCTCTCGTTGACATCGCGCTGTGTAATGCCTCGATGTGAGCGTCGTGTCGCTTTTATATGTCGTGTCGCATTGCCTGTGCTGCTGCGGTCGGTGCGTGATCGCATGATACCTAAGCGCTACCTAAACAGTGTTAACCCTTGGACAAACACATGGTTTTGGCCAGGCATATTTCATTTTTGAGCGTTAATTAAACATACAAGACATTAAACATGACAAGAGCTACAATGTGAATTCAATGCAGATGTTTGCTTCCAGGTAGTTTTTTTGATAGAAGTTTTTTTGATTTTTTATGTTCACAATTTTTGTTCTTTATGACAAGAGCTACAACTTTGCCTCAGAGAGTAAATCAAAATTCCGAACGGTTTGCAAGATATGAGCTTGAGAAAATTATCATTTTTTTGCAAAAATGACACCGAGGCTCTACTTATCTTTGGGGGCCCATAAAAAAAACTTTGAGGACTTTGGGCGAAACTGGGAGACAGGGGTCTTTTTTTTTGTCTTTTATCACGTAGTGGTGTCCGCATATGGTTATTTTTTTAAGTTGTACTATGTTATATATAAAAAGAAGTTGCTTTGGCTGAAAGTTTATTACAAGAACTTTGTGAGAGCTGTCATAACCCTAATTGAATCTGCAAGAATCAGAAAACAAAAACGACAAATTTTGTCAGCGTCTTTCGCAAATAAAAGCTGTGTTTACAGATGTGATACATTCAGTATTGTGGCTACTGCAATTAATTTTCAATTATTGCGTCTTGAGTAACTTTTATACGGCTATTGTAGCCTCAATACGGTTTTCACGCTTTTACTGCGGATACTAAAACCACAAAAGACGAATAACTCTATTTTAGTTTTGACATTTCAGTGTGCTTTTTGGCAAAAAGCAAAAATTATTTATAAAGTTTTAATAAATCAGTATTTTTATTAACACTTGAAATAATTTCAACTGGAAAAAACACACTGTAAGTACAAATAAAATACTATAAGCTATCAATTATTCGGGAATAATTCTCAAGAAGTCGTAAATGAAAACTTTTGTTTTTGCGCAAAATTTTGGCAGTCTTATAAATACCTAATTTTTCACAAACAGTAAAGAGAAATGAAAGAAACTGCGTTATATTAACCGTAGTCCTACGTTGAGAAAAACATCATAATTCCACTTTGAGGTGTAGATGAGGAATTGAAGTTATTAAATATTTTGAAAAATTATTATAATAACTTAGCATAAAATAAAAATCATGTAAGATTGGATCCCAAAACTAAACGGTTTTTTAAATATATAAAAATTAAAAAAATGTAGTTTTCTACACCAACGTAGGACTACGGTTGACACAAAAACTGAAAAAACAAAAGTTAAGTTTCACAATTTCATCACAAAACATTTTTCCACGATTTGTCAACAACACGATTTATAGCAGCCACAAAAGGCGCGGCTATCGAAACCGAATTCCTCTCACCATTGTAAGTTCTTACAACTTCCTGTGAGGTTGTCAAAACCTAAATAGCAACTCTTAAACTGGAATCTAGCAGCCATTATGAAAGTTTCCACAGCCTTATATATTAAATTTTTGAGAACTGTAATATTACGGCTAGAAGAAGCAATGTTTTGATAGCATCGCCAGTTCCGTGAGTGTACTTAATTGTTTTTAATTTGATTGTTATCAAAGTCGATTTTTGGCATACAATATTGAAAAAATGAGCAGGACAGGCAATTAATCCTTCAATCGATTCGAATCACAGAACCAAATATCCAATCACAACTGCTTAAACTGTTTTCAATTTTCTATTGGATTGCAATAAAGAGTAGTGTTATATCTGTGTCTATGAGCAATAACAGCTTAAGTCTAATTTCAAAGTTTCCAGAAATCTTGCTTCAAAGTTTTCATTCACCATATAAGTTAATGAAAGGGTCTTTTGTTTTTGCGCCATATCTTTGGTTAAGGTCAGGTTAGAAGTTCTAGATTTTGTGTGTTCATAATGATTTATACGTGGAACACAACTATATCAATAACTCAGTTCTGTCTTAAATCGACATAAGCTATTATTGCTTATCGACACAGATATTTAGTTAAATTGCCTTAAAATAAAACTTAAGCCTTAAGAAATAATGAAAACTACACCCATCCTCCATACGAAGTCATAAAACTTATAAAACATGCATAAGCTTCCTACTATTCTAGGTATTTTAACTTCTGCCAGGTCTTCTTCTGGTTTAAATTTAAGGGCAAATGAGATATTGCTATTTTTTACGTAATAATATTTATGCAAAACAAATGATTTGATGGCAACAAACAACAGTTCTGTATATTTTGTTTTTCTATAGATATTCCAAAGTTTTCAAAATTTTAAGTCATCGTTCCAAATAAGGAAAAACCTTATTTTCTTGAATTTTATATGTAAAGTTTAAAAATATAGCAATTATTCATTAATAAAAATACTCACGAAATTCCAGCAAAATTTTTCTGATTTGTGACAATTGAGTTATAAAATTAAATACCAATAGACCAAACCAATTTCTTTAACCATTTCGCCCCTACTGGGATTATGTCTCAGCAAATTTGGCAGGCTATATCTGAGAATTTTTACATTAAAATATAAATTTTAAACGCTCCCAATAATAGTTCAATGCCTCGTCTGTGGCTTAATGCAAGATTCAACATGTTTTCTGCACTTAAGTACACAATTTTCAACAAAAGTCGTGCGTCACTACGTGTACGTCACTATGTGGACGTTTTTATGTTTAATACTGTAATTTTTGAGTGCAACTCGCAAGAATTTGTTCCACCCTCACTTCTAAACGATTCATCATAATTTGACAAATGTGGTATCGTTGGAAGCGTTTCGCTGATTATAGACTATGTGACGTCACATTAAATTTAATATGGCGCCCTCTAGAGGCACCATATTAAATTTATGTATCCCAGGATAAATAAAGGATTAGAGAATTCTCAAGTATGCCAAATATTTAACATATTTGCATATATGTGTTTTAAAATAAAATTCCGGGGCGAACGGGTGAAATTAACACCATTTTTAATCTTGTATTTGTCCCCATTCAACGCACTGTAAAAAATACCAAAATTCTTTTCTTTACGTTGTTTAAGAATAGTCTAACTTATGATTCAAAAAATTTTGAAGATAAATTCACAGGTTTTTTTCTGCAGATGCCTTAAAAGTCGATTATTGTAAAAACGCTTGAATAATGCCGTAAAAATTAATAATTTTCAAGAGTCATTACAGACAGACGAGGAAAAATATTGTACTGTTTTTTATCTACTAAAAGCATTATTGGAAAAAATTTTTGCATAATTGAAAATTATTTTAGTTTAAGTTTTTATAATACATTCTCTATGCACGTCGAATTTAACTTATATTAGCAGATCGCAGCACTTCTATTTAATGTATGGAATAGTTTTATGGGTCTTAAATTTAAATCTTTCAAATAACAAAAGTGCGCACATCAACTCGTTTCGAGTATTTTCTCAGTCGTAAGAGTAACTGCATTGTTCTGTATCTCAAAGAAGCACAACAACGATGAGAAAGAAACGAGAATCAATGCAATTTTATATGGAAGAAAGTATTGCTTCTCATGTCTTTCTCATCGTTGGTGTGCTTCTTCGTGATACATAATAATGCAGCAAGTAAATCAACAATTTTATTTAGTATATACACGAATGGCTTACGTTTTATAAACTCCCTATTGACACTTTGTATGGGGCTCAGCCACTGTGCGTCGGATCCAATATAGCATTTGGAATAATACTTATCTTAATTTGGTAGACAGAAAATGAAAAAAAAAGAAGTTACTCTATTGTAAAGATTTAAAAAAACTTTGACATCAGTCTTACTTGCGTCCTAGCCACTTTCCTCTTCCCGCTTTCCACCATTTATTTCAAATTCACTCAGTATCACGTCTCTTTTGACAAGATTTAATTATAATAAAATTTTGTGTTCTTTCAACAGAGGAAATGCATAAATTTATAGCCGAACAGCTGCAGACCGGACGCGTACCACTCTGCATCAATCCGCAGAGTGCAGCATTCAAAAGTTTTGCCAGGTGAGCCTTACATTTTTATACTTTGTATATGCATTTTATTCTCTTCACTTTTTAATTTATTTTGTTGACCTGTGTACCTACTTTATGCACTTTACTTTCACGTACACTCCTACTTTTAAATTTTTTCTTTGTTTTTTTTTAATTTTTTTTTATTTTTTATATCTACCTTTTTTAAAAAAAAACGGTAATTTCAATAAAAATCCAATTTATATTTTGTAAAATCTGATTGACTAGCCATATTTTTGCTGCCTCGTATTTTCATTTTGTGCGTCTCCCTTGTTTTATGTGTTTTTTTCCTCTTATTTCCTGTACTGTTTTGTTTAATTATTTTAGAATTTGAATTTTTATTTTCTTTTGTATTGTCTTATTTGAAAAAATTTCCTATTTTATTTTTATTATTATTTTTATTTTCCGTTTTTAAAACTAACTCATTTTTTATATGAATAATTTAAAAACTTGAATTTGAGAAGCAAACAAAAATCACTGAAAAAAATCAATCATGATTTGTAGCCAATGAGATAATCTACTTCAACCACTGCTGCTACTCCTGGTGACGCGCATCCTGTTGACGACGATGCTACAAATAATAGTGAAAAAAAATTACAAAAACAAAATCTTAATGAAAATCACAATAAAAACAATTTTGTATGGCGAGGTGCAGCGCAGACATACTTTGATGTATTCAAAACTGAATAAATTGATGACAAACGAAACGAAAAAAGTGCCTAAAAGCAGGCAATGTAATTTTATTTATATGTTGTTCTGGCTGAGTCAGCAACATTAATCAATGATCGAACGAACGTTGAGGCAAAACAAACAACAACAATAACAATACTGGTGATGTAAAATGATGATGATAATGATGCGGATGATTTTGAGCAAAGGACAGAGCAATTATAATGCAATTGATGCAATAAAGTAATCCTCACTCAACCATAAATTCAAATACATTTTCGTTTGAAAGAAGTATAACAACACAGAAAAAAAAACAGCAACCAGTACTTCAACCAGAATAGCAACAACAACTAGAACATACGACTAGGCTTAGCATAGTCTTCAGTCAAACAGTCACTGCTTAATTTATGCCTGAGGGAGGTCTGTTATTAATAATTATTACCAATAATAATTTAAATATTAATTTTGACAAAAAAAAAAGATGATATTAAAGCTATTTTTTAACGGCCATAACTTTTTATTCTCTGTACAGTTTTGATGCTCAATAATTTATTTTTTTGTTTGCTTTTAGTTTTGGTTACGAATTTTAAACGAAAACCTAGACTCAGAAAATGCACAAACAAACAGTTAATAATTGTCAAAAGATGCTTTGTTAATAATTGCGATAGAATGTGCTCAAATAGCACCTTATATTCATGTTCTGTAAAAAAAGCATTTAAAGAAAAAGCTTAAAGCTGCGCTCAAATAGTTTTTGTATTTAAAACGTTGTTTCCCTGAGCTGGATATAGGTTTGAAGCTAACCTTTAATGACAATTTTTATGCGCAAGACTTTATCGACGCCTCAATATTTCTAGATGCATATAACAGTATATTTTATTTCGAAAAAGTTTTTGTAGAGCTTCTTAAGACGGCTTGGTCATAAGCTATCGGAAAATGTTAGTTTACGAAAACAAAGCTCTTATTCAACTCAGTTTTGTATGCTTCTTAAAATTTGTTTTAAACTTCCAAAATATGCCTAAAAAATATGCAACATTTAACCTTTCCTTTGAAATAAGCTAAGGAAAAGTTTTCCAAAGTATCTTAAAATAGAAATCACATATATTTGTTGTTTAGACATTTCAAAATCACCTTATTATCATGCTTTTAACTTCTTTAGTATGCCTAAAAGTATGCAGCTTTAATTTACTAGTACACTTGTAAAGTCTTTGAACTATGTTAATGTTATTAACTGTCCCAAGATGTTTTAGAACCACTTCAAGTGAGCTTATCAAAGTTCGTTTTCTATTTTTAAAACATACATAAGTTGACAATAAGCAGGAAATTTTTTTTCTGAAAGCTTGTTATGTCACCACACTTACTGCGTAAGTAGTAAATAAACTTTGCCACTTTGATTGTAACGTCCAAAGGGTGGCGTGGCAGTTATAGAAAAGTATATTGTCGTTGCGCTTGCAATACCGCGTATCCGCCACTTGCACATACACACATACGGTGATGGTAAAATTTTACAGGAGTGCAGAAAAACTTTGGCCGAATTACAGCATCCGTGATCGAGAAAAATTGTACAAGATTGATAGACACTTATCTCTTCGTGCCCTTCGTAATTTTGCTCAATCACGGATGCTGTACTTTGGCCCCTGATTTTTTTTTTAAAGTATTGAATGGATTTTCACCTGAACTAAACATTAATTGAAATTATATATTTCGTCGCCTGAGAAAATAAATGTCGTGTGTGAAAATTTTCACTTTTGAGATTTATTAGAAAAAAGTGCTATAAATTCTAAAAAATAGCGGTAAGACCACAAAAATTTCGTAATCTATTGCGATGTGTTAGTGCAAATAGGCCTGAAAATCCTGAAGAATAATGCTCAGCTAGATTTTGAATTATATCCCTTTTTTTCTCAATAATGTCAAAAGTGAAAATTTTTACATTCGACCTTTATTCTCTCAAGCGACGATTTGCTTTGTTCTCAAATAAGCATTTAATGTAAAATCAAAACGAACGATTCAATCATGAATGATCAAAATAAAAATTTAATGAATTTTGCAATGTACGCATTTTTGCAATGTACGCGGTATTGCATGCGCAACGACGATATATATTCTTGTTCAGCATCATACCCTGAATCGATTTAGTCATGTCCGTTTGTCGTAATTTTAGAGATACCGTAATGAAATTCAATGTTTAAGCTCCTTTTTAAATATAACCTACCTTGCATATACATAAAGTATCCTTATCAAATAAAATCTTTTTTAATTCCACAAAATCTGATCTAATAACTTCAAATAGATTTCACATAGCTTTAACCTCTAATATGCACTCTGAGTATGAAATTTGTCAAAACCGAGTGAAAACTACGCGTACGACGCAAGTGACGTCATCTTAATAGCAAAACCTTCGTAAATTAAACAAAAATTAATGTATATACTTTATATTTTGCACAGTAACTTTGTTAATTAAAACGTACTCTGTATTTGCATAATTTGAAATATTTAGATCAAAACCACACCCCATAAAAAGTGACGTCTTCACAATAATAAAACATTCAAAACTTCAAAAATACTTAAAAACGATTGTGGTTGTAAAATTCTTCCTTCGAAGCAGTCAAAGACAATAACTTACTTGTTTATTTTATCATTTTGATAAAATCATAAAATGTTTTGGCACAAAATAATGAAGTGCAAATTTCATTTACCGCTTTATAATGACAAGCAAGACAGGAGAAGCATTATTTTTACTATACAAATATAAATTGCTTCTCGTGTCTTGCTGGTCGTTGGTTTGCATTTTCGTGATACAAAATGAGTCTGTCAATATTTTCACAATCACTTCTCAGGTCACTGGTTTTTAACATTTTAGTCATGTCTTACAATATGCAACATTTGCCTTTTATTTCGAAATGAGCTCGAAATTAGTTTTGTATCATTTTCCTCAAAAGAAGCTAAATCATAACGTCCTAAAATCTCTTTTTACTATCCATAACATCAGTTCACTAGATATTTTACAACCACTTCAATGGAGTATGAACTTTTCCTTTCTAAATAAGTTGGAGACAAGTTTTCTGAAAGCTTTCACAAAAAGAGCTTTTGATAAATTTTAAAATTTCTTTCAATTCAAATTTTTAAATCTCTCAAAACTGGTTTGGTTTAAGTTTTAAAAAAATAAGCTACTCATTCAGCCATCAGAAAAGGTTAGCTTGCAATCACAAAGTGCATCTTTGATGTCTTTTAACAGTGCCTCAAGCTTTTAAATAGTGTGCTTTTCAAATTTGCGAACATGCCGAAATTATGTACATTACGAATGTATAACCTGCATTTCTACCATGCTTACACTTAGCAAAAATATTGAAAATCATAAATATTTTGTGCTAGTTTAATCTAGGTGCTTTCTGAATGTTGTAAATAGCATTTTTTTATTAAAGTTAAACATTTTTATTTTATAAAAAAAAAATTGCATTTAACTGTAAATAAATGTTTATTATCAATCACCATTTCTTTTACTATATCATCTTAACATTAACATTTTAGCAAATTTTTTTTGTTCACTTCCACCCAGCCCTACCATGCTTTATGTAATTAAACTACAATATTTAATATACATACATACATACACACTTACTTATCGTTCCAAATACTTCAAATATGTTTGTATATTTAATATTTTATTTTGGTTATATCTTTCTCATAAATCATGCATTAACTTATATCTTTTTTATGTCTACTTTTTACTTATTTACATTTGTGTCGGTTTTTAACTAAGTTATTTATCCTATTTTCTTCTTTGATATTATTTTTAACTTGGCCTCCTCAGAAAAAGTATACCAAAAATCATTGAGCAGAAAGTAAAAAAAACAAAAAATTTTCCAAATTCTTTAAAAACCCCTCAATACCTTAAACAGCATCCAACTAAATTCAAATTTAAGACACCTCCCTTTGAAGCAGCAGTGATTTTAAGTAGATTTCTCTTTCCCAACCAAACATGAAATAAATAAAAAAAAACAAAAAATATTAATTAAAAGTTAACCAAAAATTTCATATTTGTAAATGTATGTTTCTTAATTTCACCTGCTTTTTTCTATGCTTTCTATCTATACCACTACTTTAATTTTTTCTTCGTAGTTATAATATGGAATTGGCCTTACTTTTTTTTTGCTTAATTCTGGTTTCTCTTTATTTATTTGTTTAATGTTTGGAAAAGTTACAAATTTCAATATGTTTTCTTTATTTTTGTATTACTAACTTTTTTCGTTTGGTGTGTTTTGTCTATGTTTTGCCTTTTTATCATGCTCATTTTATCATTTGGCACTATATTGTAATTAAGTGTATTTTTGACGTTTGTGTAAACTTGACTGTTACCTTTTTTTCGATTTTTTCAAAACATCCCGTTCAAGTAGTTGTAGTAAAAATACATATTTGACTTACGCGTATACCGTCAAGAAAGAAAAATAAAACTTTTGCAAACATTAAACATGTATTTTGCAATATACACGAATATATAGACTAAATAACATATAAAAAACTTTTCAACAAATTTTCAACACAATCTCCTTGCAGCGCCAAAAAACTCTTTGATCCATTTTCTGCTGAAAATTTAAAACGTAGTGAATCTACTACGACTACTACTACTACTGCTACGAAGTCTTTTGTTCCTCCTTGCAGAAAGTTGAAAAAACATTGCAAATTGAAAAAACTTGCACTGAGTTTCATTTTAGTGCCGCTGGCTTTTCTGTGTGCAGCTTAAAACTTTTGAAAAAAAATTAGTATGTATTTATGTTTAATACTGTTAGTACCAAAGACTACAACTGCCACTTCAACAACGACTGCCATTTAATTTGCCAAACTTATCATAAAAAAATTACTTTATTGCCAAAGCACTATGTTTAACAAAGGTCAGTCAATGTTTTTTTTTGTGTTATTCATGTCTCTTGTGTTATTTATTCCTTAGTTATTTTTTTTATGTTTACTAATTTTTTGTAGTATTAATTTCTTTTTATTTATATTTTTATCAAATTTTTGCTTTTAGGTTAAAAACTATTTAAAAAAATTAAAATATTTAAAAAAGAATTTATAAACAAATGCTAAAAAAGTTTGCCGAAAATTGATTATTTATTTCTTTTATTTTGTTAAGCTGTATGTCTTGTGTTTTTCCCATTAAGTTACCATCTTTGAGATACATGCCTTATGTATACAAATAATACTGTACCTATTATTTTATAAAAGCTTTAGTTTAGGATGTGTGAAAGAATGAAACGAATAAGACTTCTCGAATTTGCGATCGCGGACTGGTTTCGAATTCCTTATGATCTTACAAAAATGTATAAAAAAAGTGTAAACAAGATTTTATCAAGAATAATTTTTATAAGAAAAAGTATGCGCTTAAACCAGTGAAACCAAAACAGAACTTAATTAAAATTTTGCTGAACCATTGTTATTAAACCAATTTAATATGATCAAAATTATTTGGTCAAGCAAAATAATAAAATTTCGTTCCGGGAACAAAAAATTTTGTCCAGAAATGACGTTCTTTCAAAGTAAAAACTTCTCAGTCTTTAAAAAAAAAAAAAATTACTGAAACGCATTAAAATTTTCAGACTAATAACTGTCATTCAGTTCTGTTTTGACACCCGTCAAAAGCAAACAAGCAATCCTGAAGATTTTTGTAAATATGGAAAAAAGTGAATCTCGCATCTATCAGTCTTAAAATAATAATAAGAATGCCATAAGGTCACCAGTAGTGTTAGCCCTACGGAAACCATATTGACGGTCACTGAGCAGTTGGTTGTGCTCCAGATAGTTCATAACGCACAGTGGTTCAGCCTATATGAAGGTGCGGTCAAAAATCGATAGCATTAAAAGTATTAAATATAGGGCAATGAAGTTTTGCAGTTATTCGCTCCTATATTCTGAACATAAAATTAATTACAATATATTTTTTTGATAATTCTAAAAAAATATAATTTTTTTAGAATTATATATAAGCTTAATGCCAAAAACCTGTTGCTTCATGAACTTTTTTGGCATTAAGCTTATGTATAATTCTAAAAAAATTATATTTTTTTAGAATTATCAAAAAAATATATTGTAATGAAAATATGCCATCATTAACTTTTCACATAAAATTAATTGTAAAATGTTTGTTGTTTTTATAGGACTTTGCGTTTGAGAAGTAAAAAAAAAAACTTTTTGAGAATACTAAAAATTAAAAAGTTTTTGTATAAAATTTATTTATTATAATGACAAATAACGGAAGTAAAAATAAGTTTTTTTTTTCTGACAAACAATTCTCATCTGACAAAAAACAACAATTAAAAATGCATGCATTGAAAACATATGAAATCTAAAGCGGTTTACAATAAAAAAACTTTTATTTGCAAGGTAACTTTCGTGTGCTTGATATTAGTGGATCGGAATTTAAAAGAAAACGATTAAGAAGATCCGTATTTGTCAAAATGCGTGAACATTTTCGGGCATTATTCAATCGAAATTGCTTAATGACTTTGTTTTTTGACTCAACAGCTTCTTCTGACACCTCCCCTATTGACAACAACGCGCTATTTATAACTTCAGAACCGTGAATTAATATTTTATTTACTGAAGGCGGAAGATAGTACCAAGTATATTTGTGTGACTTGCGGCTCGTGCTGTTTCTAAAGCATATGCCTCAAATTTTTTAATATCTACTTAGTTTCTGCAATTAGCAACCTCTAATATTGTTGCGCATTGTGTTAATAGATTTTATTTGATTCCTGTGATTTGTGCAGACTGCTTTAAGTATTTCCGTCATTTTAACTACCACTACCACCAGCTTTAGGCTTATATACCATAAACCCCATTTTCAACCTAAATTGATCTTGTACGTACTTCTTTCTAATAAATTTAATTTTTCGTTTTTATCAGTAACGGAATGTTTTTATAAATTTAATTTGTAAGATACATGACCCTTTACGCGATAGCTACCAGAGATTTGCATAAGACCATTCGTCATTTTTGCCACTTGAAAACAATCGTCGTCAGCCGAAATTGCACACAAAAAAAATGTATAAATACCGCTCGAGTGTAATAGCCCGTTCATGCTTGGGGAAAAAGTAGCTTTTTTGTAAAACGCAACTAAACGCAACATAAAAGCTTTTTTCCATACAAGTAACACTAAAGAAAAGCAATTTTAAGCAACTTAATGCAACTTTTATTCTGCTTGTATCTCACCCAATGTTTCATAGATACTTCTGAAATTCGAAGTTAATTTTTTGTCATATGCCAATAACAAATATAATCAACAAAGTCAATAAGAAAAGGATTGTAAGCATTTCTATATATTTAGTTGTAATATAGCAATTATAGTCATTTACAACTCTTTTATTCAAGAAAATATCTAAGGAAAAGCGATTAGCCTGGACTGCTGTAACAAAGACATGTTAAAATAAAAGCTAAAGCTGCATTATAGTCAGCATGAACGCAGTTCGAAAAAGCATGTTCGAATATGCAAAAAGCAGCTTTTTTATGAGCATGAACATTAGAGTGCACCGTTTTTTTTAATTCACTTCTAATAGCATGTTTCTGGTGCTTTAATTCATTAATAAAAAACCTGTGCAAGGACAAGGTCCACAATTGATTTTTTCAGGTGGCGCCACGCCCTAGAATGTCCGCATATCGTAAAAATTCGACTTTTTCGTAGTTGTTTGATAAATATTGATTTCTATAAAAGCGTATGCACTGAAGATCAGTGAAACAATTTTTTTATTACTTAACTATATGTAGACTATGTAAAAAAAATCGAAATCATAAATATATATACAATTCTATTTTTTAAGACGGTATTTTGAATAGATTTTAGGAAAATGTTCTTCAACTAAAAAATTTATTTAGTGAAAGTTGTAGTAGTTATATTCAACACCTTCAATTTAAGAGTTTTTAGAAGTCTCTAAGTGCTCTGGAATCAAAGTTATAGTATTTTTAAGATTTTGTAATTCTAGAGTTCAGATCTGCGAACGCTCATTTTTCATCTCTGGATATTTCAAATCCAAAGTTAAGTGCGTAGAATTTACGAGTTTACATATTTTATCGATTTTAAAGCAATATTTCTGAATTAATATTTTTAAATTTCACTCTTATAGTATTTAGATTATTATGATAATTGATTACACGGTGCTACAGTGGAAATATATTTTTACTCTTTTTTAAGTGACATAGTCTAGGTTATAGGTCAGGTCAAGTACAACACGAAACCATATTTGCAATTTTAAACACACCCCAAAATTTGATTTTGGTATTTTGATAGTTGGCGCACTCTTTCAGAAAGTGCGATATTCTCACGAATTTGATGAAAATTTTCCTAAAATCTGTTCAAAATATCGTCCTGAAAAATAGAATTGTTTATATATTTATGATTTCGATTTTTTTTTCACATAGTCTACATATAGTTGAGTAATAAAAAAATTGTTTCACTGATCTGCAGTGCATACGCTTTTATAGAGATCAATATTTATCAAACAACTACGAAGAAGTCGAATTTTTACGATATGCGGACATTCTAGGGCGTGGCGCCACCTGAAGAAATCAATTGTGGACCGTGTCCTTGCACAGGTTTTTTATTTATGAATTAAAGCACCAGAAAAATGCTATTAGAAGTGAATTAAAAAAAAAAAAGAGATGCACCCTAATGAACATGGAATAAACAACTATTGCTGCAAAGCACAGTTTGTCACGATTGCGAATTGATGCAAAAGCAGCCTCCAGGCATCGAGATCATTCGGATGATCCGCTTAAAGCTCGAGTGTTAGCTGCTGCATGAATTTTTGTTGTTTTCATACTTCTCTGACCTTCTCTAGCAGCGCATTTTTCTGTGTGCTGCTTGTTTTCCTTTAGATTATTGTTTTCTTTCAGTGGCGAATTTTATGACAGTAAAATTTTTAAAGAAATCCGAGAAAAATCTTGAAACTAGAATATGAAAGTTAATTTAAAACCCGACCTAAATTGGTAAATAAACTATTGTTGAAAGTTTGTCGGTAAAAGAACAACAATGTTCTGCTTTCAATGAACATTATTTATGCCAACCTATGAAATCAATATTGAAAAGTATAAAATTTTACATATATATATTTTACACTAGCAAATATCCACTGCTTCGCCTGCGATAAAAATATTAAATACCATGTAAAAATTTTAAATTTTAAAATTAAAGTATTTAGTTTTATTAAATCAAATGCAAAACATAAAAATTATTGTGTTTGTTTTGTTTAATTATGAAAAAATTCTGTTAATATTAAAAAATTACTTTATTTAATTTTAATACCTTATTTAAACGGTAATTGCTATGATGACATGAATTTGCCTGCCTTTTTCTGTTTTTCGACTTATGAGAAAGTCCTGCATAACAGGGTTATAAAAAAATTTGGGTAAACATTTTTAAAATTTCTAATCAAAAATGTAATTTTTTTAAATAGATTCTGAACATAAATATATTATATTAAATAAGCGACTTTTCATACAATTAGCGGTCGTTTTTTACTACTCGACTTTGAAAAAAACACAGCTAATATAACATAATTTTTTACTTAAACCATCTCGTACTCGAATCAAAAATCCTTACAACAAGAATCCAAAATCGCGTTCGCCTTGTTTTCTTATGCCATGATCAACACTGTATGACAGCAAGAATTAAAGGGCTTACACCATGGTATAATTATTTGACAAGGTAGCCGTGACAATTTTTTGGCGATTGGTAGTTGTCAAAAACAGCTAAAGAAGTTGTAGTTTGCTGCTGTTGACTAACTATGTGCTTATTTTTAACTTTTCTTTGATTCATTAAATTTGTTCACAAAGTTTATTGGAATGCTTTTAGTTTGCTGCGATTGACTAGCTATGTTTAAGTCGTTGCTTATTTTTTCACATTTCTTTGATTAATTGCATGAACAGCTAATTTTGACAACTACTCATCGCCGCTCGTGAGAAAAAAGCCAGTCTACGCTACTACCTTGTCAGTAATTGTGCCATGGACTTACACATTAGCGAGCTTGTTCGTCAAACAAAATGGCGGGGCGAACCTGTTGGAAAAAGCTAGCGTTCAAATTGAACGAACACGTTCGTCGAGCATGCGATTTTTTCTTCTTTTTTGCCATAATTTTGTTATAGATATTGATAACGCAGCAGCATGAACAATAAAGAAAACGTGTTTATATTTGTGCTGGTCATGTTGTCGCTATAGAATTTCATTAGGTATGACGCTTACGTTCAAAAAATCAAAAAATTTTGCCAACAAGCCAACAGGTTCGACGAACTGTCGAACTAGCTTCTTAACTAGAGAACTGGCACGAACATGGCCGCCGCTCGACGAACCTGCTCGCTGATGTGTAAGCCCTTTTACACTGAAAGCAACTACACAACATGGCTGTCATGTTATATTGAGAGAGACTCTCGCGAAAAAGAGAGGAAAGCTTTGATTGCTGTTGTAAGCTATGACAATCTAAATTATCATAGGAATCAAATAAAAAAGAATTATCAAAATCAGTTCAGCGGTTACCGAGCTTATTCTGGATCAAACTTCGTGAGTCTCTTTTTATATAATAGTAAAGATTATCTGAAACATTTAAAACGAATTTTGTTTCTTATAAATGTCAAAAAATATAATTTTTTAGAATTATATTTGAGTTTAAGACCAATATTTGCATAATAATATGAGAAATCAGAAAGATCGTGCTGCCGTGGATAATTCGCTATTCCAGGAAAAGGAAAAATTGCAGTAACCGTAATTGTAAATTTGCCTTTAAAACAATTTCTATACTAGCAATCAAAAAGTTGATATAACTACAGTTATCGTAATTGTAATTGTTATTTGATAACGATTACTGTAATCGTAATAACAAATATTTTGTTTGCTACAGTAACTGAAATTTTAATTTTTGTATTAATAGCGATTATTATAATTGTAATAAACGATATTTCGATTATGATTACAGCAATCGTAATCTTTATTTTTTAAGATTATGTTTATAGTTTTTAATTGTAATTGTAATTTACCTGTAATCTGACCAGGAATCAATGCAGGCATTCAAAACCTTTCCTACGATATCTTGAAAGTGAGGAACGCATTTGTATAATTTAGTTTTTTAATTTTAGTAAAAGTAACCTAAAAATAATTATAGAAATTCACGAAAAACAGCATCATTTTTAATCCGTATGCAAAAATATTAAATTTTTTGATGCATATTGGAAGAAATTTTTCATGACTATTATTTTTGACCGTTTGTATTTTTTAAACTACCACACCAGGCAATATTTTTACAAAAAAATGCTATTTTTAAAAGTTATTTCAAAGAGTAAACAAGAACGCTTAATGTGGTCGAAAAAATTTGTGAAAAAGAAAAAAGTATGTGTGTTGCCGCCACGCACGGTAGAAGTGAAACCTTAGAAAACTGTAGAAAGTTTTAGTAAAACTACTTTTTCTTAAAACATCGTTACCTAGAAATGAGAAAAAACGACTTGAAAATCATAGTTTTCAATTTCGATGCAAAGGGCTCCAATGTTTTTAAATGTATTTAATTTAAATTTTTTGATAAAAAATCCAATAAAACAACCTAACAAAAATAGTTTCAACTGCACCGTTAGAACAATGTATATATATTTTTTATCTTTTTTTCAAAAATGGCCAAAGTACTGACTTTTTACTGAAAAACTTTCTCAAAAGTTGCTTTGGTTATATGAATAAAAACAAGTAGAAATTGCATTCCAGACTACATTTTATATGACATAGCTTGCGCATAGTTTTGCGCAAAAATTGTGAAATTGTATTTTAAATGATTTTTTTCTCCCAATGATTTTTTTTTTTGCCAAATTTACTTTTTCCAAAATGTTGTTTTTATATTTTTAATAGTCAAGTTTAAAAAATAATTTATGTAAAAAAATTACCCCAATGTCTCTTTCACATCAAAAGCTATGGCTTAAAATCTATTTTTTTATACCATTGGCTTTATTAATAAAACTAATTTTTGTATTAAAATTCGTTTTTAATATCTGATCATATCAATCGTATTCAATCCTTTGCTATCCACATTGCAGCCGAATTAGCATTGAAGTTGAATTTTTACCAGAGACCGAAAATCATAATAATTATTTTTCATTGTTGACTTCAAAAAAGCAGGCTCTGGCTCTTAAATTTTGATTATTAGCATTAACTGCAAAATTTAACTAGTACTTTCTTTAGTTTATTTTTGCTAACATGAAATAATTATTAGGATAATGAAATTCGATATATGAGGTCATGGTGGTTTTACCTCAGCAGTTTTATATTTGTTGCATCTTATTATGTGAAAACCTTATTATTCAAAATTCCTAAAAAATGTATATGTATAAGACAATTTACCAAAAATTTTCGATGTAAGAATTTATTTCGTTATGTTTTTAAAACAGTTAAGAAGTTTTGATTAAAATTTAAGACGTTCTGTAAAAATCAGAGACATAACTGTTATAAGAAATTTTTAAAAAAAAATTGGGCTATAATTGTTATATGGCAAGACGAAAAATGTTGATCTCTAAGTAATTGTGATTTTCAACATAAACTTTTTTTCTCTCTCTGATAAGAATTATAAATGAAGACATTTTTTTTTCGTTGCTGAGAATGTTTATTTTCAATTTTTATTTTTTTACGTTGCCTCATAACAGTTAAAGTTGAGAAAAAATTTTACGTTGCTCATAACTTGTTTAATAAGTTGTAAGTTTTTTTATTGCTGTGAGTAAGAGAATGCGCCATAGCTCAATATTGCCAGATGTAATGCTTCTTTATTATGGAGCTTCCAAAAATAAAAAATGCGCTTATCAGTTCAAGAAACGCAAAAAATTGAAATTATTTTCAACAAGTCCAAGAGAGTGCATCAATCTTTCCCACAAGTCACTTACTTCTAAAGGAATACCCGTTAAGAATTACTGCAAAAAAAATTGTTACTATCTTAGAAAAAAATATTTGCGGAAATTAGCACACGTTGTCCACGCAGTGCCAGCTGAAATTTAAAAAAACCTAATTTGGAAAAACAGGTTTGACTTGATTTCTATCGGAGTTACAGAGTGCAAAAAATCGGAAAAAATCTCAATCACTTCTTAACCGAATCTTAAGTTTGAACTACCGTTAGAAAGGTAATTAATCGAACTTTAATCCAAAAATAATTTTGGAAAATCGGTGGGGTGAAGCGTTTTGCTTTTTTTGGAACAGCATCCCCAAAAAATATAATTTTTGAATGGTTTTTGGCTTAAATCGCAAGAATAGACATTTTTCTTAATTTCTATGTGCTCGGATTTGACCATTTTCGATTTCGGCAAAAAATTATGGGGATACTTCGAAAATTTTCGTTTTTCGATTTTTTTCAAAAATGGTGGAGTGAAGAGTTTCACCAAAAAACTTTCCGTTTTCATGTGTAAACATCAACATAAATAGGTTTAATGGCATTGGGCAGGCTCCTAAGTCAGCAAAAAACTAAAATACTGAATAAAAGTCGTCGAGTACAATGCAAAATTCTTTTATTTGCGGCTCAAAAATTAATGAAAAAAAAATATAATGAAAAATGAGTGAAAAAACGAAAGAAAATTTATTATTCATCGGTAATATCGATATGAGAGTCGCAGTTTCGACAGGTGCCCGTGTCGACGCATTTCAAGTGGCTCTGGCTCTTAAATTTTGATTATTAGCATTAACTGCAAAATTTAACTAGTACTTTCTTTAGTTTATTTTTGCTAACATGAAATAATTATTAGGATAATGAAATTCGATATATGAGGTCATGGTGGTTTTACCTCAGCAGTTTTATATTTGTTGCATCTTATTATGTGAAAACCTTATTATTCAAAATTCCTAAAAAATGTATATGTATAAGACAATTTACCAAAAATTTTCGATGTAAGAATTTATTTCGTTATGTTTTTAAAACAGTTAAGAAGTTTTGATTAAAATTTAAGACGTTCTGTAAAAATCAGAGACATAACTGTTATAAGAAATTTTTAAAAAAAAATTGGGCTATAATTGTTATATGGCAAGACGAAAAATGTTGATCTCTAAGTAATTGTGATTTTCAACATAAACTTTTTTTCTCTCTCTGATAAGAATTATAAATGAAGACATTTTTTTTTCGTTGCTGAGAATGTTTATTTTCAATTTTTATTTTTTTACGTTGCCTCATAACAGTTAAAGTTGAGAAAAAATTTTACGTTGCTCATAACTTGTTTAATAAGTTGTAAGTTTTTTTATTGCTGTGAGTAAGAGAATGCGCCATAGCTCAATATTGCCAGATGTAATGCTTCTTTATTATGGAGCTTCCAAAAATAAAAAATGCGCTTATCAGTTCAAGAAACGCAAAAAATTGAAATTATTTTCAACAAGTCCAAGAGAGTGCATCAATCTTTCCCACAAGTCACTTACTTCTAAAGGAATACCCGTTAAGAATTACTGCAAAAAAAATTGTTACTATCTTAGAAAAAAATATTTGCGGAAATTAGCACACGTTGTCCACGCAGTGCCAGCTGAAATTTAAAAAAACCTAATTTGGAAAAACAGGTTTGACTTGATTTCTATCGGAGTTACAGAGTGCAAAAAATCGGAAAAAATCTCAATCACTTCTTAACCGAATCTTAAGTTTGAACTACCGTTAGAAAGGTAATTAATCGAACTTTAATCCAAAAATAATTTTGGAAAATCGGTGGGGTGAAGCGTTTTGCTTTTTTTGGAACAGCATCCCCAAAAAATATAATTTTTGAATGGTTTTTGGCTTAAATCGCAAGAATAGACATTTTTCTTAATTTCTATGTGCTCGGATTTGACCATTTTCGATTTCGGCAAAAAATTATGGGGATACTTCGAAAATTTTCGTTTTTCGATTTTTTTCAAAAATGGTGGAGTGAAGAGTTTCACCAAAAAACTTTCCGTTTTCATGTGTAAACATCAACATAAATAGGTTTAATGGCATTGGGCAGGCTCCTAAGTCAGCAAAAAACTAAAATACTGAATAAAAGTCGTCGAGTACAATGCAAAATTCTTTTATTTGCGGCTCAAAAATTAATGAAAAAAAAATATAATGAAAAATGAGTGAAAAAACGAAAGAAAATTTATTATTCATCGGTAATATCGATATGAGAGTCGCAGTTTCGACAGGTGCCCGTGTCGACGCATTTCAAGTGATATGGCCATTCGCATTGGTTGCAATCAATTGAATTGTTAGAATTCATGTGTATTGAATTGTTAGAACACGACAAGCAGAATCTCGTCTTCTTCTTCGGAAGAGGGTTCCTGACGACGACGCTGTTTCTTGGCTTTTTTGCTTGTTGGTTTTTGCGATGTGCTTCTCTTCTTCCTCTCAGCACTTTTCTTTGCTGCTTCAAGAAGCTCCGAACGTTTTTGAGGGGAAGTTAAGATGACTGACTTCATCGCCTTTCTGCCACGATTTGACTTCGGCTTTGCTGCAGCAAATTTGATCGGGCCAATATCAACCAAAGTTAAACGAAGAGAAGATGTGGAAGCAGAGGCAGATGTAGAACCCTGATCTGATAGACCGTATTTACTAGCATATTCTGATGTAGACACCTCCTTGATCGAGCCAACGTCCCAATTATTAAGAACGACGAACATATTTGACACAAATTCAGCAGTTGGTGGATCTGCGGTCAAAAAATTTGGAAAATAATGTTTACCACTCTTTTGGAAGAGCAACACAATGTAAGTCTGAACGCCTTATCGTGAAAAACTGTGCGGCAATGAAAGCAACACGGTATGACACTTGCTTATTTCACAGGTGAAACGCTTCACCCCACCACACTCTGTTATTGTTGTAAAACAAAATAGAGAATTATTTTTAGACGCAAGGAAACAAAAAATCGGCTTCTCAACAATTTCTAAAATAAGGACCATCCTAACTTATACAGAATTTGTTTGCGTTAAAAGATATTAGAATTCCCCCAAAAAGGAAGTACCCTGCCTACTTATTTGAGAACAAAAAACTTTAACACCACAACAACGTTTTCAAATTCCATCATCATTGCGTCTCATATTCATGAGATATTGTCATTTCTCTCAAAAAAGGGCGTGGCCTGCCCAAATTATCATTATTATGCTGATTGTGGAATCCAGCGGATCATTTGCGGCTGGAGTTGATCAGATACGCACTCCCTTCGCTTTAAAGCAAAAATCCAATAGTTGAATCCGTGCGAAGGAACTGCAATACCGATCCGCACTCCGAACTCCGAAAAACAGCTGTTCAGCTGTCAAAACAAAATTAAGTAACGAGTGAATTTGTTTAAGTGCAACTTATTTATAATAAAAATGAAATTTATAAAGAAAAAGACAATTATACAATAAATTTCTTGTTAAAACATCCTTAAGACATTGTGCTGGAGCTCTTGGCGAGTGTTCCTTTTACCGCAGCACAGCGTTGCAGCCGTCAGGACGCATCGCAATAGCTCTTTTTTGTTGATGTTGCTGATTTTTGGATATATTAGGGTGTTTATGTTGCTCCTAAATCATCTGGATCCACACATAGACATTACAGCCTTATCTCTGCTGCTCGTAGTGCAGATTATGATGCTATTTACTGCTTCTTTGGCCTAGCGACTATGTTTCTACCTTGGCTAGATACGCTGCTAATAAAGTATTAAAAATATTTATGATCATATTCTGCAAATCCCACGATGCAAGGCTGTTTGCCCGTGATTGAGAATGCCCCTTATATAAAATTCAAACCTTTTCGAAGTTCTATTTAGGTGTTAAAAAAGGGTTAATTGACCATTAAATGATTTGCAACATGCCTGCTACACCGTTAAAAATCTTGGAATAAATTTAGTCCAGCTAAAATACTACTGCATATTTTTTAACCTTGTGGTTTAAAATTTAAACTTTCACAAATATCTTACTTACAAATAAAAACTTTTCTGTACTAAAATTTAAACCAAAGAAATAGTGCAGTGCTGAAACTCAATATTAGGCTATTAGATTCATATGCTTGTTTATCGCTTCTGTTTCGTATGCCGCAATAGCCCAGTGGTTGACGTAGTGAGCTTACAAACTGGATGTCCCTGGTTCGAATCTCGCTGCTTGTGATTTTTTTTTTATTTCAATCCAAGCTTGTACTTAATTTTAAACCAAAGCTTTATTAAAACGATTTTTTAGTATTTTGCAAGTACTATATTTGAAACTAAAGCTGTTGTGGTCATATATGAAGTACAGAAAAGTTTCAATTTTATTCCAAGATTTTTAACCGTGTATGTGTAAAAGTGGAATAAAACACATACAATTTTAAGTTGACAACTCAAATAATGTCTGAAAAATTTGGTTTGCTATTGAACACCGAAAACTTCATGATAAAAATTAAACCTTCTTAGAAAGTATAAAAAATTCTTTTTGAAAAAAATAAATTGCGGCATGTACGAATATTTTTAACACTGGATTCGAGTTTAGCGACCTCAAATTACCCTGAAATCATGTATCGCATTTCTTTTTTTGAGAAATTTTCTGATTCTTACCAATTTTGTTGCCGATGAAAAGTGAAAAAAATTGTATGAAGTGCGGATGAACTGCCCTTTTTTACTCCGAACCCGCAAACTTTGCTACCGATTCACTCTGAAGCTACTCGCCGGATTCTACAATCGATTACATAATAGATTATAATGCCATGGTCTAATATATCGGATTTCATTATCCTAGCACTCATAGTTTTCGATATAGTTTTCGAGCAGCTGCTATATTTTGCTATTTCATATAAGCAAAAATAAACGGCAGAAAGTACAAGTTAAATTTTGTGATAAAAAATAAAAGAGACAAAATAACTATTATTTCTGTTTTTTTTTTTTTGAAAAAAGGAATAATAGTTACGGTCCCTATTTTTTACACAATTTTTCCGGCAACTTGTGCACAATAACTCTAATTAAAATCTGCTTTTACACTATTGCAATTTTTTTGTTTCTGGTAACAGCAGTTATATTTAGTATAGAAAAAATGCAACACTGCAACTAAAGTTTTTTTTTTGCGTATGAGCATAAAACCATAGATTTTCCTTGCTTTTTGCGATTGTTACTCGTTCCTTGCCTTGTTCGACATTCTTGTGTCGTAGAGGTTCGAAATCGCTAACGCTCACACATAAGGCATTTGTATCAAAAGCGATTGGGGCTCCTCAAACGATACTACATGCCCATCCGACCTGTCAAGTTATCACACATGTAGTATCGTTTGTGTGCAAAAAATCAAGGCGGATGAACATGTCCGATGGAAGACAAAAATGTTTGACTTTTTGCTAAGTCTATCCGACATGTAGTTCCATTTGTGTGCGTGGCAATCCAACTAAGGCCTTTTCCACTCTTGGTCAACGCAATTCCAAAGCAACTTCAACGCAACAACTAAAAAGTTGAAAAGCAATGCAACTATAAACCGAATATTTTCAGACTTGCTTTAAAAGTCATGCAGCATACAATAATTGTAATTGTATAATAACTCATGTTTTTCGACTTCTTGCACTAATTTAATATTTAACACATGCTCATTCATCTTGCAAACTATTTCTTCTTCTTTTAGATGCATCTCGCGGAAAAACTGCCAAACGTAACAAATGCTATATTTTGACGCGAATTTGTTTAACTTTACCTAAAGTCGTGTTGGCTTGGAATATTTATAGTGAAAAATATAAAAATAAATGTTCAAAACAGTATTTTCACTCGATGTTAACTCTTCGAAAGCTAAAAAATAATGAAGTCCATCCGACATGGGTGATGTGTGTAGGGACAACGAAAAACGTTCCGTTACTTTATTGAACTATATGTACATCCCATGGTAGAAGAATACAGGTATATGCACTAGATGAGAGCATACTGCCGGAATTGTCAAAATGAAGCAAAACTTTTTCTTTATTTTCTTTTGTTTCCATTCGCCACACAGCTAAATTTGACAAACATGGCAGTATGGAAAGAGAGCACAGTCAGCGCTGCATATACCCCTATCCTTCTACCATGGTACATCCGACATAAGTGCGCAGAAATGGAAATCTACTGCGCAGCCTACGTCATATGTAAAAATACATCCACACAAAAATAACATATACACAACAAACGAAACTAAGCAAATGAATCTGATTGGCTTAGCGGGAAAAGAACGAAATACAAACAAAGAAACAGTCAAACTGCTCTCAAAATAAATCGAGCAACACAGCTATTTTTTGTGAAGGGGTCAATACGGAAGTTAACACCCCAATAAGATACAAAATTTCTATCAAAGATAGTAATAAAAAATATTTCTACTTTTTCTGAACAAGTGCTGTTTTTTGATTTATAGTTATTTCATTTAAAAAATCCAAGATTTTATAAGAAAATGAGATTTTTTTAATCGAATACTATAAAAAAATTTTACTACGTTTTTTTCAGTCAGTTTAACACTCTCTTCTCTTCCACTTCTGACGTCACATGCACTTGCTCATAAAGAGAGTGGATATGCGCATGGCGGAATCTTGAATATATAATCACGGTGCCACTTGCCTATTTTTTGTCGTACCACATTCTCTGAAAAAAATGTACCAAATAGGAAAAAAATTTACCAATTTTTTTTTTAATATAATAATTTGATAACATTTATTATAATATTCACTGGAGTATATTTATACCTTATATATTTATACATACCAAACATAACAAAAATATTTAGTTATGCTATACGCTATTAACAAAATAATAAATACATTAAAATAGTTCTTTTGCTGGCCAAATATAATGAGATTCATTGCGTTCGACACACAATTTTTTAGAGAGCTTTATGTTGTTGAGTGTTTTATATTCTAATTTATTTGAAAGCTTTCTTTTTAATCAAGCTAAAATAAAAAAAGATTGGTTCAGCAGCTAATTTCCCCCAATTCATTCATTCTTCACGACCCTGACTTTTTTTCCAAAATACCCAAATATTTTCCCAACGTCATTACAATTTTAAAAAAGTAATATTTGAAACCTGAACAAGATTCCTCTGAGTCTCAATAACATCAGGGTAGCATTCTATGAGATAATATTTTAATATGAATTATTGAATTATGGCAATAAAGAAATTTTGTTTTCTGACATAACTTAAGAATATGTTATTATATTCAAAACATTTAGATCTTCTCTACCTAAATCGAACTTGTCTTTAATTTGTTTTAGAATATCTTTGGTAATAAGAAAAATTTTCTGATTGGAGATATTTTTCTGCTTTAGTGGAAATTCTCACAGAAAAACCTCAAGTCTCAAAAAATGTCTCAAAAAATGTGATTTTTAATATATATGACAAGAAAAGCACGTAAACTTTCAGAACTTAATGCAATGCAAGTTCCACTAAACATAAGTCTGAACATTTCTCCAGTGCTACCAAATTTTGCTTTTTGTGGCAAGTTGTTAAATTGTAAATCTTTTACAAAATGTACCAACTCGGAAAGGTATCAAGTTAAAATAACTGTACCAATTTTGCTACAATTGTACCAAAGTGGCAGCCGTGTATATAATTCTTGATCCGACATGTAGTATCGTTTGAGGGCCCCTATTGGTAACATGGTTTAATCAAAATGTTTACAACGCGTTATACAAAACAAAAATGATGAATTTGTCCATATCTTGAATTATAGTGTAAACGCAAAACATTTTTATTAATTTTATGCGTTCGATACTATCATTTTCGATTTTATGATCTATATTGCAATCAATATTAAATTTTTTTTAATAAGACGCCAAAAAGTGATAATTAAACTTCAGAACGGATTCTGTGTGTGTGTGTGGAATTAAGGAAAAGAAAACGAAATATTTCTATACTTATAATACTAAACCATTAGAAAAAACAAAAATACTTTGTTTTGTAGTTCTATAAAAAAGTACATTGTACTTACTTTTATTATTATAATAAACTTCAATTAATTATTATAAACTTCAATATTTAAAGAATACTTTTTATATTAAATTATTTGCTTATGTGTATGAAATCGTATTTTTGTTTCCTTTTAATAAAAAGAAATTATTTGTAAAAAAATTAAATTTTCATATTAATAACCAGTTCCAGTTTCGGTTTTGGCCGAATATTATAAAATGGCCAAATATTCGGTTTCGGCCAAAATTACGGTTTCGGTCAGACACTACTAGCACCGCAACAGCAACATTTTTGACGAATGCAAAATAAAGTTACTGCTCCTAATAACAACAAATTCTTTTTTTCTTAAAAAAGAGACCAAAAAACAAGCACACTGCACAATAAAAAAAACATCAAATTATTTTTTGTGGGATGTCTCTTCAGGGCGGATTTCTAACAAGATAGCTTGGAAACAACACTCATGGAAATAATAGATCTTTAAAATTATCTACAGCTCACTTTTATCTGTTAGTCCCTTGATAATTAGAAGTTTAGCTACACGAAAAACGTGTAGGTAAGAATTTCATGGTTAAAAAACCTACGCGACACTTTAATACATTTATTTATTTATTGTATTAGATTATTTAAATACATGCAAAATTCAGTATTTTTCAGCCGCATTTGAGAAAAAGAGCGTGCGATCGCGGCAAAACCGCGTCATTTGACCCCTGCCTAAAACTTGAAACAAACAAACGAAATGCAACGGATATTGCTTTCTTTCATTTGAGATTACACAACTCAATTCCAGCTTTAATTTTTCGGTTTTGGCCTTTGCGTCGAACCACTGTGTAACGTTGAAGTTTATTACGCTCTCCATAACTTTGGAAGGCGTAGAGCATAACGCAATGGGTCGGTAGTTTACCTTCACCTTAAGCTAGATTTCTGAATTATTTTTTTAAGATAATGCTACCGTTAAGTTAGCTAATGGTTTCATGATATTATAAAGATATTTTTCGTAACCATATTAGACAAAAAAAAAATACTTTTATTAATATTCATTACATTGAATAATAGAATATCTTAAGAAGATTGCTAATGTTTATATCTATTTTTATTTAATTCGAAAAAAGTTATTTGTGGAACTGTTGGGGAAATTGTCGACTGTTAATATACCAACACACGTCAAAATACGAATAACGAACAAAACAAAAACATAAAATCTAATTGTTGTATATTAATCTCTATTTTCTTATAAAAAAATTTTAAATAAATTTGCATACTTTTAGGAGTTGTATATAAAAATATAATTTTTGCATGGTAGTTAATGAGTTCCATGGAATGGATATAAACGCTTTCTTAAATTTGGCTTTTGAATTTAAAAAATAAGTGCATATTTTATGGCGTTTGTTCTATAGAAATGTAGCGACTTTCTTGATGTACTGTATTGTTTGTGCTTTTTATTTTGTTATTTTCTTTCAATTAAATTATAATTTAAGACTTAGTTATTAAATATTTAGTCAAAATTTTACTGTTTTTTATTTTTTTGAATTTCGGATAAATATTACATGCTCATAATATTACAACAACAATTTTAAACTAATGTGTATCTCTCTCTCTCTCTCTCTCTTATTTTTATTTCTCACATCTTTTTCTTTGTTTTTTTTTACAACTTTAGCTCAACTGTAGCGCATCCTTCAGAGTTGCCGCCTTCACCACATCAATGGGAATGACGGCAAAATGAGGCCATAGCTGCCTAAAATTATACTTTAAATATTTTTAATCAAATGTTAATTTAAATTTTATATTAACGATAACTATAACAACAACAGCAAAACTCAATGACAACAAGCTGCATACAAGAATCAACGATATATATACGTATATATACCTATATGAAAAATTACCAAAATGAAGCAACTTACACTGCACAACAAAGAAAAAAATTTAACAAAAATTGTATTAAAACTACAACATAAATAGAAAACAAACTTAACACTTAAGCAAAAAGTTAAGCAACTTAATACAATTAAGGTAAAAAATGAAAAGAAAGGGTTTAAAAGCAAACAACGCAAGTAAAAACAAAAATCATTCCACCACCGATTAAACAAAACAAAAAAACAAGAATATTTAGAACGACAACAACAAGAATATCAAGAACAAAAACAAGATTCACAAATTTTAAAAAGATAACCGAGAAACTCAACACTAGTCTTAATCAGATGATAATTAAATGAAAGAAAATATAGAACTATAGTAGCAGGATGAAAGTCAAAGGACGAAGCTGTCAGCAGATGAAGCATGTGTAAGAAAAACCGTGAAACAACATTTACAAAATACTTGCGAAAAGTTTCGTAAGCGTGTTGCTGCAAATACGATAAAAACACGATTTAATTATAAAGCATATTCATTAAGAATGAAATATTAAAGAAAAGAAATTAAAAATGTATTAAACATTTAAAAACAGAATTAACTTCATCTTCACGAAATACATTTAATACATACAATACGGAACTAAATATTATATTTCACATGCTAATACTTACTATAATTATTACAATTTTTATTATTATTATCATTATTATTATTATTAAATATTGCATTATTATAATACATTAACTAGTAATTTGTTTGCCAAATTTACCTCAATATTACAACAATTACAAAAACAAGGATTATTTTATAATTACATTTACTTAACACGATTTTTGCGTAACTCGAAAAACAAGTAAAGCAGAACGTAGCAGAAGCATAGATGTAAAATAAAAAATAAAGATGAAAAAATAACTAACCTCAACAAAAAAGGTATAGCAGTTGTTAAAGTTTTGCAATTATCGATTAAAATTAGTGTGTTAGTGTGTGTGTGTGCAAAGGGATCTTTGTTAATTCAAACTATTTAAGAATTTTTTAAAAATTGTAAATACTTTTAAATCTATAATTGGCATGATTCGGTCAAGAATTTAAATATGGTTAATATTCTAAAAAAGATTTCTTTGAAAAACAATTCGCATAATTTTTACAGAGTTTGTAATATATTTATATGTTAACATAACATTTTTAAAAATAAAAACCATAACGTTCTTATATATCAGAAAAGCTTTCTAAAAAGAACAATGCAAGTGCAAAAACTGTTTCTACTTTTTGAAAAATTGTACAAACATATGTACAAACATCATTGCTTGGGTTGATATTAAAAAATTATTCTAATTCATTATTAACAACAACGAAAGCTGCCATAAAAATCCGACACTCTTTTAAAGTAGTAACTACCTAATTGAAATAAAATTGTTATGTTTCGGGCAGAGTATAACAAAATAAAAAAGTTTTAAAAAATGAGCTTTTATTGATAAGATTTTACTACATTATTATATTTTTATTTGCGAGTATTGTATTTTTGTAATAATGTAAAAATCATCAAAATTTTATAAAAAAGCTTATCCCCTGCAAATGCTTATAGATCACAATAGATAAGACTGCTATTTGATTTGAAAAATCCGGAGCTCTGATTTCGAAAATTCTTGTCAATGTTTTTTAAATCATTTAAATTGTCAGAAAAAAACTTTTAATGCAGAATTTTTTTCGCTCATACTTTCGTAGAGTTTTAATTGGCATGATTGTTGTTGAAAAACAAAAAGCTTGTATCAAAATTCGCTTATGACTTTTCTTATGACTTTTACATTTTGAAAAAAGCTTATCAAGCACGGAATTCCGAACTAAATGTTTATTATATTTTAGTTATTATATTTTTGAATGTACAAATGAAATTAAATGGTTTGGAAAAATGTTTTTCTATAGTTAGTTGTTAAAAAGAATTATCTTGCAAGTTTATATAATTATGGTTTTTATTAATTTGCAAAAAAATTCTTTGCAATGTTCTTAATGTAATAAACAATTTTTAATTAAAACAAAAACACAAGCTGCCACAAAAATATTTAATTTGCATTCCATTAGTTTCCGGACTGAACGTTTTTCACTTACATTGCTCTAGTTTTTACTACCAAAATTCTGAACATATTAGATATAAACTTATAGCTTCAAAAGTTATATAAAAAAGTCTTTAATCAAGCTATCTCAAAATTAGTTAAAAGCCTTTTGATTTTCTGGCAAAATTTCTTAGACCTTTATGTGAAAAACAAATTGTTTAAAGACGAAGTTTCTTAATTTTGCAAAACATATTGAAGAAATTCGGGCATACTAAAGTTATACAAAATTTTGTAAGTTTTTTATTGAACAGAAGTTACGGTTTTTACTTTCATTGATATAAAAATTTATCTTTTTCAATTTTATGCTTTTAGTTTCTCTCTTTGTTTGAGCCGCAAAAAGCATAAAAGAGCCTTTGCCTTGTAATAAAACGCTTCATATTGAAATTGTATATATAAATTTTGCCATAAAGGTCTTATCAAAAAATTGTTTCTACAAAGTACATTGGTACAAATGTATAAAAAAAAAAATGCCTATTTGCAAACCCGAGATAACGATGGGACGAAATTCCACAAATTTCACAAATTTCAGGTAAATCATTCATGATACACAGATTGATACCAAAATTTCACGAATTAAAGACCCATTCATTCTCCCTCACTTAACAAAAAGCTACCAGCACTTAGTCTAGAACGCCAAAAGAAAAAATACCTATGATGGGCTAAATTTCACCCCATCCGACTGGAATGGGTTAAGGCCCAAACCTAATAGGCTTGAGCTGGCTGCAGCTAACGCCAAATTTTATACGAATACATAGAAATACTGCGTACCATCCATAACAGCTGAAGCCAGCTTTTTCGTCATGTTTCATTAACTTGATCTGGCTGCATCCAAAGAGATTCAATTCAAATGCTCCGTAAGGAATCCAGCTGTTTTTTGTTTTCTTTTAAACGAATTTAAATTATGGTTCAAATTAACAATTATTAAATTAAACAGAAAGTTGAATATATTTAGTGTTATCCATGTGTACGTGAAAAACTGTTCATTATCCATTTCTTTAATTTTTCAGAACGAAGCCGCAAAAAATCTTTGATTTTTTTATCCTGATTCACTGACCGTACTCTGCACGAACGCATATTTTTTCCTCCAAATCTTCTATTTATTTAAACACACATAATCCTTCAAACAATGAGTCAACAACTTAAAGATTTCTCCAAAAACATTAACTTATTTTCGCAATCCATTCCTGTTATAACAAATTAAACTGAACAAACCAAACAAAACGAATTGATGTACAAATTGGCGAATTTTTTCAAAGCATGGGATTGTTCGAGCAACATTAAATTTTATATGTCAAATTTTATATGTTATTTTTAATCGACAAAAAAAAAGTCACATTTTCACTTTTGTATTTGACCAAAAAAACTTAAGTCAAATTTTAACTTTTATTTTTGATCGAAATGAAATTGGTCAAAAAATAACAATTTTTAATTAAATTTTTTAATAAAATCAGATAAATTAAAATCATTAAAAATTATTATTCCTTAGCTAACAATCATCACATTGCTATATTTAAATATCGAATAGACTTACTCTTTCCATTTGACTTTATGAATAGAAATTTCGAAAATAACTGTTATTTTCGGTTCCTGGTTCACTCAAGTTATTTCAATTCAATTTCAATTTCTTTGTATAGAGGTAAATATAAGTACTAGTGTCCGACCGAATGTAATGCCGAATATTCGGATGAAGGCCTAAGTAATACAGGGTCCGCCAAATAACCTTTTTTTTTTGAAAATTCTATAAAAAAAACTACTGGATATTTTCTCAAATTTCTTTTTTTATTTGAAAGTACAATCCTTCCGGTTAATAATGAAAAGTAATTTCATTCAAATGGCTGCCTCGGCTGGCCATGCAGTAGCCTACACGATCGGTCCAATTTTTAAGCACATTATCGATTGTGTGCAGCTGTATTTCACCAATGGCTTCACGAATATTGTCCTTTAAAGCGTCAATTGCCTCTGGCTTGTCGGCGTAACACTTATCTTTGAGGGCACCCCACAAATAATAGTCCAACGGTGTCAAATCGCAGCTCCGAGGTGGCCAAACGACATCAGATCTGCGGCTGATAATGCGATCTTCAAAAACAGGGCGCAAAACATCGAGTGTAGCTTCGGCTGTGTGGCACGTAGCGCTGTCCTGCTGAAACCAAATGTTGCCAATATCCTCCTCTTCAATTTTTGTGAACAAAAATTTGTTCAACATGGCCCGATAACGATCGCCATTGACTGTAACGGCCACTCCTTACTCATTTTCGAAGAAAAATGGCCCAATTATGCCTCTGCACCAAAATCCGCACCAAACAGTGACTCGTTTTGGGTGCAGCGGCTTTTCAATGTATGTGTGCGAGTTTTCTGTGCCCCAAATGCGACAATTTTGCTTGTTTACGTACCCGTTTGTTTGATTTACAAAATCAAAATGAGCTTCATCTGAAAAGATGATTTTTTTGGCAAAATCGGCATCTTCTGTAAGTCGATCGCAGGCCCACTTAGCGAAGCGAAAACGCATTGGATGGTCAGTTGGCTTCAACTCCTGAACCAATTGGCCTTTGTATGGCGTCATACCAAGGTCTTTATGCAAAATTCGTCTCAATGATGTCTCCGAAATGTTCAATGGTTGAGAACGACGGTGAATTGATGTTGATGGCGCTTCACGCACACTTTCTGCCACAGCAGCAATATTCTCGGCTGTACGCACTGCTTTTGGCTTTTCACGCTTTGGTTTATCGATGAGGATGCCAGTTTCTTTCACTTTTATCACAAGGTAACGAACATACGGAGCTGACGGTGCTTCTCTTCTTCCAAAATCCGTACGCAATTTTCGCACACATTCTGCAACATTACCATGATTTTCAAAGTAATGTCGCAATATTTCTCAGAGTTGTTCAAGCGTATACACAACCATATTCGTTCAGCGGAAGGACAAAACTAATAATCTGTCAAATCAGGCATGAGTTAAGTGTTACCATTCACGAAATAAGCACTAGTTGAAAAAAAACGTTGGATGGCGGACCCGTACTAACAAAATATTTTTTAAAGTAAAAAAATTATAAAATTTAATTTTTGCTTTCGTTATTTTTAATTTCAGTACAAGAAATGGCAATCATTAAACTCGAGTTCAAGGGTAGAGTTTTTCTGCCAGATTTCTGTCAGTAATGCATTTCTATAGCTTTTCTCGTCTATATAGAAAATTGATTCAATTCCTTATTATTTTATTTTGCATTTATTATCAATTTGGATGTTTCTGTTATTTATTTAGTGACAAGAGGAAGACAATTGCCTTTATTATCGTTGTCACCTGTTCTTGTGTGAGGTGACGCGTGTCATTGTGACATAAATTCGTATTCTTGTTGTCACTGAAAAGAGGATCGGCATAGTGAACAGCGCCATGTGATTTATTTGTGCTATTCTTGATGTCACATTGAACACATTCTTGCCAAATAAAAGTGACAATTTACTCGCATTGTTTTTATAATGAGAAAGATGAGCGAACAGAAGGAGTAAATAAAAATATATAATTAAGGGTTTTTTTAGGTAGAAATATTAATAATTTTTTTAGTTTGTCAATTTAACATCCCAAAAACAATTTCATCATGTCCCACGACTTTTTGATAACCACCTTCAGCCAAGAAACGTAGCACAGCAGCCAATCAATTCAGCCAACGTCTGAAAACCAAAACTCGAATGAACTCATATTTTAACTATTTACTGAATTTAACTATTCAGTTTGCTGAAACAAATAAAATTTTGCAGTAAGCAGAAAAAGAAGGGCGTGTTCAATGCTTTCTTTTATTTAATTTTCACTTGTTCCACAAACTCACGTCACATGACAACAAGAATACCAGATTTCTAGTGACGTGACACGAGTGTGAGAACTCTCACATAGGTGAGGTGACAACAAGAATAAAGGCAAATGAAAAGAATTGATTCTATTTTCGATCTAGTCGAGAACAACTACATATATGCAGTACTGACATAATCTGGGAGACAATTTCTAGCATTAACTCAGCCTTAACACTTCAGTCGACAAAAAAAAAACGCAACAATTCAGTTAATAAGAAAAACAAAATTTGATAAAAGTGTGGCCCGTTATGAAAAAGTATTTCGAGAAAAAGGCTTTTAAAGTGTAATAAAAACGTATAATAAAAACGTGGTATTTATTATAAGCGGAGTTGATTTGATTTTTTTTTTAAATATTCTTTAATAGTTGTACAGCAATAATGGATTTTAAAAAATAATTAGAAATTCAAAAAACTGTTTTCCTAAAACGCTTTTATGCTTTTTAAAACTTTTGTGTTAAATGTTTAAAAAATCTTGATATTATCACACACACGCACACTCGACTTGAAAAAATTCTGCTATAACAACATCGCTTGATTTGGTTTTAATTTTGTTTTTTAAATAATTTTTGGCATAAAAATATGCTGCTTTAGTTTTTGAGTATTTTTTTTGTACTTACTTGCGGTACATGTTTAAATTTAATTAATGAAAAATGTAGGTTTTTATAAAATTTAAATAGGAGAGATATTTTTTTGTTTTAAATGTATGCATTCACTAAATTATATAATATGTAAATAAAATGTGCTTACAAAATATTTGCAAGAAATTAACTATTATTGAAAAGTATATAAAAAAATTCTTATAACACGCAAACTTGCAGATTCAACAATACAAACACTCATTAATACATACATACTTTACGCATCATTCGTATTACTATTGTCATTAGTGGAATTCAATGAACGCTGTATTGGCGATGTAAACAGCGCATGTTCGGTAAGTTTACAGCAGCGTAATTTACAAAAAAAAAAAAATTGTAAGGTTTTAAACATACGCAGCTTACGGCACAAAAACATGGTGTATACAGTACGTATAATTCGTATTATGCAACCGTGGTTTTGTTTTGTTTTTGGCAAGCAGTGTTCAAATTAAACCTAACAATTAAAAAACTTAAAAATTTACTTACTTTCTGTTTAATACAATTACCCAATTTAATCGGTTTTTATTCAGGGTGGGTTCGTGGGTTCGTAGAGCGCTTAGCATAAACTTATAGCTATACACTTTCAGTATATAAACGTCGTTCATTGAATACCATTATTATTTATAGCTTAAAGTTGTGTATTAAAAAAAGTACTAGAAATATTTTGAAAATTGGTTATCATATTTAAGATTTTTATATTTAATTAAATGAGCTGCAACAACAACTGCAAAAATAATAACAATAATCATGCATAATTACAAAATAATAGCACATACATACAAACTACATTCATACTCGTCATCGTCATTGTTTCTAGTACATATGTAGGTATATCATTAAAATATGTTGACTGTGAACTGATACATGATTTGTCTACAAATATGAATATAGAAAATATTTTATCCGTTATAAAATAGTTAAACATTTAATATAATTTAATTGTTTTTAAAAATTAGGGTTAAGCAAAATATAATAAAAAAACTATAACTTGATTAATTATGCTTTAGTTAGTTATCACAAATATTAAATTTTCTGTTTTTATTTTCATTAATGCATTCAAAAGCTTAAGTTCTCAAAAGCTTCTATACATTACCAATTTGAATTGCTACCAAATAGCTTTACAAATGAAGAACTTTAAAATATTTCGAATTATTGCAGCTGACAAATAAAGTTTTTCAAATTAACTTTGCGTACAAATTGCTTAATTTACAGTCAAAATTATATGTTTTTTGGTTGCTGCAAGGCTAACACAAATATCGAGCTTTTCAATATTTGTCTACATTTTTGCTGTCAATTTTTAGATTTGGTCTTAATTTTACAAGTCTTTTTTTTATTTTACCTGATGTAAGGATATAAAAATGTCAAGCTTTTCTGCTTTAAAAAATTAAACTTTAGGATCCTAAAAATTTTTCAAAGTACTGCTGTAACTATAGTATGATCAAGAATGATAGAAACAAGATTGTTGCCATCTCTATGTTTTTCCATATTAGCCATCTCTTCTTAGCCAATAAGAAAAGTTGGCTCCAATAACGCCATCTAGCGGTAAAACATGCGGATGTCGTAATCTGTAAATTCTTTTATTCATAGTATGTATTAAGTACTAATGTAAAGCAAAAAAATACTTTTGGATCACTTTAAGGCACACTAGTACACAAGCCAGTAGAGAGCTTATGATAAGCTTGTTATTTTAAATTTTTGCAGTTGCAGCTTTTTTATAAATGGTTTTTAGAAGAGTGCATTTTTGTGCAACTTTTCAATCTTCTTTAGTAGGAATTTTTTGACTTATTATTTTAAACTTAAATCTGTAAGTTGTAAATTTTTAAATAGTGTTTAACAAAACCATGTGGACACACTGCCCTCCACCCAGTGAAAAAGTAGTTATTTTGTTTAAAAATAAAAAGTGCTTTTTCCAAAAAGCTTTCATTTGACTACTTTATAAAATAAGATTTTTATCTCTTGTAAGATTAGTTAACTTAAATTTGCTTGTAACGAAAACACAAATAATAATTTTAAGACTGAATTTCACTATTTCTGGTGTATTTTTTAATTAACCTACTCCAATACTTAGAAAAAAACAAACAAACAAACAAACAAACAATAGTAATAATTTTTCATCTAAGCATAAGCAAGACAAAGCATTAAGTTAGAGAGAGAGAAAGAGAGAGAATAAGAGAGTGAGTGAGAGAGATAGAGAGTGCTCATGACAGAGCTGCACACACTTCATTTTTACGCTACCACAACTGCTACTATTTTATGTATGCTTTAATACTATAAACTGCGAAATTAGCACTGAACAAACCAAAATTATGGCTTATATCATTTAAAGCAGTAGTTGTTACATATGAAAAAAGTTTATGTGGGTACTTATTATTTGTAGTAATCATTAAGCAGGTTATAAGAACATGTTCCCCATTTTTTAAGAAGAGCTATTTTATATAGCCGGAGTAGAAAGTAGAAGTTAATTCATTGAAATGTCATCACCACAAATTTAGTAGAGCCGCTTTTAAAAAGGGTCCACATTCTCAAATATATGTTAAAAAAAGCACTTGCTGCCACTTCATGTGCTTAAAAGCTTTGTATGTTAGCTTTTTTCAAATATTGCCCAAAATATTATTTTTTAACTTTAGTCTTCTTCATCATTGTCTAATGTAAATATATAAATTAAAAAATATGCAAAATAGTTGTAGCTATTATGAAAACTATAACTATACCGTTATGCATAAAGTAATTGTTTGTATTTGTGTTTTTAATAAGGTTTTTTTTTAATTTTTTTTTTTTGTTTCGTGTATCAAACTTTCACATCGATCTCATATGCAGCGCAGCTCTTTTTGCGAAAGTTACAACTTTTTCATGCATAGAGCTTTTTTTTATTTTGTGTAAAGCAGACAAAAATCAAGTTTAAAGAAAAAATAAAAAATCCAAACAGAGCTTAAGGAATTTAAATAAAACTTGCTTTTCTCTTATTATAATTATGAACAGTTGATTTGTAGCCTAATTTCTTTTATTTTTAAGCAGCAAAAAGCTTTTAAACTATGTAGCAAATAATACAAAACAGAAAACTTAATCTAAACTGACAAGTTATGAAATAATTTTTGTAAGAAAAGCTTTCATCATTCATTAGTGTTTATCTCAAATAATTAATTGAATGAAATTGTACATATTAATCTTAAATTAATTATAAATATGTAAAAAGTAAAAAAAACAAGCAAAACTTTAGTGTTCCATTTTCTAAAGTTGTAAACGAAACAAACTCAACACTTTTTACTATATGTTTGTAAAATTAGCTTGAATTCTTTAAATATGTGTAAATGTATATGTATTCGAAAAGCTCATTATATCCTTTTATATGTAATTAATAAATGCTTATTAGCAAAATTATTTTGCTTTCTATTTTTTAAACTACTAAATTTTTTTCATAAAACAAAGAAATAATTAAGCCAAGTTTTGTAATTATTTTAAATTAATTAATCTTAAGAGAAAAACATTTTTCAACTCTTAATGAAATTAGAACTCCTTTTTTTATATATATATTTATGTATTTAATGAATGCTGAAAAAGAATAAAAATAGTAAAATATTAAGAAAAAAATAATCATCAGTTTTTTCTTTATTTCTTAATTTGCTTTTTTATTTTTCTCATTTTTTTGTTGTTTCGTTTTCACTACAAAAGTTTTTCATAACCCTGCCGTCCCTGTAAATATCAAACTTAAGCATTGTTATTAGCTTTCAAGCTGATGTTTTGTGAATAAAAAAAAAAAAAATCAGTACACACAGATACAAAAACTGTAGAGTCTTCATCCAGCGATTGCATTTAAAACGTATCTTTAGAAAAAAAGCTTCAGACTAAAAAACTTTGCTCTAAACAAAACGCAGAAAAGCTCAAGTTGAATTTATTGTTTTAATTAGAACGTTTTTAAGATAATTAATGGTTTCAAAAAAGGAATTCTTGAGCTCAGTTTCAAAAATGTGCATATTAAATTAAACTGCTGAGGAGAGCTTTTATCATTATTTTATAAACAAATATAAATGCAAGAGCTTTAATATGAGAGGAAAAGGAATGATGGAATGAAAATAAATAAAAAAAATTATAGCTCTGCCAGGAGCCTTTTTAAAGACTCGAAATTTTATTTTAAAAAACTTTTGAAAACAGTTTCTTACATAAAATATTTAAATAATCTCATCGCTTCTTAGAAATAAGGTATTAGTTTTTTTTTTAACACTTTGGCCTTTTTCACATGGAGTAATTGAAAAGTAATGCAACTGCAACAAAAGTTGCTAACCAATGTATTTATACCGAAACCTTCACATGAAACAACTTGTATTCAACAAGTTGGCAGCACATTTGCAACCAGTTCCATGCAACACGGCTTGCTGCAATTTGAATCGGCGATTTGTTACGTTTGCGATATGTGTTGTGTGCTATGAAAATAATTAATCAGTTAATAAATATGAAATAAGTGCAGGAAGTGGAGAAATATCCTTTTTTATCCTCAATTTATGTTTTATATCTATTTAGCAAAGCTTCCATTAAATAAGAGTTTGTGTTGTGAATTTTTCAATATTGCCTTGCGACGTGACTTGCTCATCTGAAAGCGTAGGTTGCAGTACAGTTTAAAATTGAAGTGTTTTGAAACTTTTTAAGCTGTTGTGTTGCAGTTGCATTTATTTTCAATTTCTCCATGTGGATAAGACCTTTACAAAAGATTTGTGTGTAGTTGCGGCCGATTCCAATTTTCGGGATAAAACTTAGAACAGAATATACTTAAACTTTACACCAAAGTTTACAGCTTAAATAAAGCTCACGTTTTGCTAAGCAAGCATAAAAAACTATACTTTTTAATAGCTTTATAAAAATTACATCAAACAATTCTGAGAACAAGTCAAAAAATAACTAAAAAGCTTTTCTAAGCTATTTCTATATCTAGAAACTTTTAGAGGAATAGCATAGTTGAGCTTTTTATATTGTAAAACGTTTTGTAGGCCAAAACAAAGTTTAACAGAGCTTTTGAAATAAAATAGCACACTGCAATTATGAAAGTCCATTAGACTTTAATCAGCTTTACATTTTTTAAATTTTGAAAGATTAGAACATGTCAATATAAAAAGCTTTAAAATAAAACAATCCCCCAAGCTTTCAAAGTTTTAAATTTGAATTGAGTTGGGCCAGAGCTATGTCGGTCATTCCATGTCAAATGGGACGCTTTTCGTAACTCACATTTCTGTAAAAATTTGGTACTTTGCACTTGGATAGTACTTTAAAAAAGAAAAATATTTGCATATTTTTTTTTATAATTTTCAATTTTTTTTTTTGCAGTTATACACAGTGAAAAATTATAAAGAACAACAAAAATTGTCATTTGGACATGAACTCAAACAACTATATCTTCTAAACCGTTAGTCCTAAAAGAAAAAATTATTGAATTGGTCTTTATTGTGGTGTCCTTTTTTACAAGCACCTGCGAGAAAAATTTTAAATTTTTTGACCACTAAAAATTTCATTCCCATTTTTCAAGGTCAGCACCACTATTTTTTTGGCACTTTAAAAATATTATCGTTTTGAGGCATTCTAAATGCATTCTCAAAATTTGATGTTGGAGAATCAATGTTTTAAAAAACTGACTACACAATTTTGAAGTACAAAATACTTTAATTTTTAATTGCAAATGGAATTTTTAATATTTTTTTACTAAACTAGGTACATATATATCGTCGCTGCGCCAACAAAAAAAGTTATATGTTTTTCAGTAACTTTTCAGGAGACCAAAAAACAATTTTTTTACAGCATTTCTGGTACTGCGAGCAATAACTGTTTTTGATCACTTCTAAATCATAAGAGATATAAGAAACTGCAAATGCAGAAATGTGGGTAATAGATAGTGTAAACAAAATATGCTATAAAAAAATTTACAAAAATCACATAACTGGTTTTTCTGACGCAGCGACGATATGTAAAATCAGTCACATTGAAAAATTTTATCAACTCGTTAAAATATACCATTCCTCTGAAGACACTCTATTTCCATCACTACGTGATGTATACTTTTGTTAATTTTGAATTATGTAAAATTGTTTTAACACTTTATTTATAATTTTTTTTTGTTCTTGTAAACTTAAACAATAGTTGAAAAAGTTGACGTGGATGTAATACGCATATCAATTTTCCCTTTGCCCCGTGGTATAAAGGAATGGTGGGTTCAAGTCCCGCGTATCATTTGTGCTTTTTCGAATCGCTTTTTGAGAGATTGTTTTTCTGAGTTGTACTGCTTTGATGAAAAATGTTCTGATTCAATACTTGCCATGTTGCTTGAAACCCAATTATAAAATACTACAGGAGTATTTGTCGGATTATTAATGTTTGCAGAGTAGTCTTTGCCGCAAGTCTTTTTAATGTTCTTGCCAAAAAATCACATGGCTCTTTGCCGTGCCATGTTGCGAAAAAGTGCCACTCTGCGGGAATATTGAAATCGACTTTGTGCTTGCATAGATTTATAAAATTTTTTTTGTTCTTATATTGAGTGACTGCTCCATCTGAGGAGTAAATATTTTGTTTACTTCTCACAATTTTTTCCGCATAAAATTAATTACGCTGGAATAAATGAACTGCTACTGTGTCGTGCTTTAAGCATTCCGAAATTACATCATAACTTAAGCGCATTACATCCACATCAACTTTTTCAACTATTGTTTAAGTTTACAAGAACAAAAAAACGTTATACATAAAATGTTAAAACAATTTTATGTAATTTACTATTAATAAAGGTATACATCATGGAATTACAACCAAGAAATATTTTAGCAAATTTCAAAAATAGAGTGTCTTCAGAGGAATGGTATATTTTAACGAGTTGATAAAATTTTTCAATGTGACTGATTTAACATATCGTCGCTGCGCCAGAAAAACCAGTTATGTGATTTTTGTAAATTTTTTTTATAGCATATTTTGTTTACACTATCTATTACCCACATTTTTGCATTTGCAGTAATATATATCTCTTATGGTTTAGAAGTGATCAAAAACAGTTATTGCTCGCAGTACCAGAAATGCTCTGAAAAAAATTTGTTTTTTTGCTCTCCTGAAAGGTTACTGAAAAGTTACTGAAAAACATATGACTGTTTTTGTTGGCGCAGCGACAATATGTACCTAGTTTAGTAAAAAAATATTAAAAATTCCATTTGCAACTAAAAATTAAAGTATTTTGTAATTAAAAATTGTGTAGTCAGTTTTTGAAAATTTCGTTAAAAATAGTAAACATTGATTCTTCAACATCAAATTTTGAGAATGCATTAAGAATGAATCCCTCAATACGATAATATTTTCAAAGTGCCAAAAAAATAGTGGTGCTGACTATGAAAAATGGGAATGAAATTTTTAGTTATCAAAAAATTTAAAATTTTTCTCGAAAGTGTTTGTAAAAAAGTACACATGTTAGAAGAATAGAAGATAAAGTTTTTTAAGTACATGTTTGAGTGACAATTTCTGATTTTCTTTTTAATTTTTAATTGTATATAACTGCAAAAAAAAATAAAAAATTATAAAAAAGTATGCAAATATTTTTTGTTTTTAAAGGTCTATCGACGTGCAAAATTTAAAAAAAATCGGAATCGTCATAATTAGTTTTTGGACAAAAGCGTCCGATATGACATGTAATCACCGATGTTTGTGTTGTGAATAGTGTTGCGAGTGTTGTGGAAGCGATCATTCCCATATTACCGTTTTTCCCATCACTTTTTCCGTTTTTCCCCCATTTTTAAAGTTCAGTGTTTTATTTTGAATAGAAACCATAATATAAACCTTACTAATGTTATTAAAAATATATATTAAAATAATATAACACATTTATTACGTGTACATTAGTGTGGAACAAATTTTTTACCTCATTGGCTTCATATAATTTTGGAAACTCGTTAAAATAAATTTTTTTGCATCCTTAGTTTTTTTCCGCGACATACCTTTTGACTTTGCCCGACGGTTTTTGTATTTCATTGCCATTTTTTTTCACTGAAATTTTTATTTAATCTGAAATCGAAAAAAGGTACTTCCAATTTTTGTTTATGCAAACCCTCAATTAAGGCATAATTAACAACCTGCCATGATTTCCCTGTGATGCCATGTACGCGCTGAAGGATATTCGGGTTCTAAGCTTACCGAAATTGGTCATTTGTCAATATATCCACATCTCTATGTAAAACATAAAAGCTGCTTATTACAAAATTGTAGATCAGATCATTGTCTTAAAAAATTCCATTAACAGAGATAGTTCATGTCTAAACAGTACAAATTTCTTACTACTTTACAAAAGATTTCTTATACTAGTTTTATTTAAATTTATGGAAGAAAAAGCTCTCTCAGCGTATGCACCGCTATGCGGAAGAGAAAAATTAGCCGTGTAAATGTTTTTAATTTTTGGAATTTTATCGAAAACATATTTTTAAGAAATGCAAAAATTATGTTTAAGAAACATTAAAAAATGGTAAAAAAATACATAGTTAAAAGGGTTATTCTGTTCCAAGAATTTTTTTGATAAAATGGGAGTAAAAACTTTAAGGATATTCAAACAAAAAAGAAATTTTTCATTTTCTTTTGCAATAAAATTGTATACTTAGTATTTTTTAAAAATTATTTTTTTCTATTTTATTTGATACAAAATTTGTTATGATAGGAAAAGATTTTCTTCATTAAACCATTTCTTAGAATAATAACTTCCTTAAAATTTTGAAGACCTGCGAAGACCAAACTAGAGGTGGCCCGACAGAAATAATTGCATATTCGTGATCGCGTACCCAAAAATATGAGAAAAGGTTGAGAAAGTGAGCGGGGTTTTTAAAAATGGCCAAATTGTTGTACAGTGTGATTTGTTTGGTTTTAATACTTTAGTTCATGAGCGAAACCCAAAAAAATAATGAAAAGTATCAAATATCTTAGATTTTTCTATGATTTTCGGGAATTTTTTGAACAAAAATTGAACATAAATTTTTTCTTCGTAAAAGATTGAGTTTGATCTTCAAAAACAATATTAAATAGCACACCTACATAAAAAAATGTACACGGACCTTCTAACCTGTGTAATTTTCTGTCGAAAGAAAAAAAATAAAAACCTTTTCTTTTTTTAAAAAAGGTTATAGGTCAGAAATTGTTAAAGCTGTTTTCAAGGAATTTTTATCCCGTTTTTTGATGCTTTAAATGAAAACCGGGTGGCTATTTTCCACTAACGATACCAATCTTTTGATGCAGATCTTATTTTTCAACCCCATTCTATTAGTAAATGCTGGTGGAGCGAAAAAAAACCACCTTTGTATTTTTCATATATATTGTGGGTGCTCCAATATACATAGGAATCAGTGTTTGACGATGAAAAAAAAATCAAATTTCTGCCAGTTAGTGAATTCTTAACCAATTTCAATGTTTTTGAGTTAAAATAAAATGGTACTTTTATGTGCAATTAGTTTTTGTGAAAAAAAATATCATTAATGGCACACTATTTGAAGCATAGCCGCGATTAACGGTGTAAGCGACAACATTGTAATATTCACTTTTATTCATTTTACAAGCACTTTTATTAATTTTTTAATTTTTTTTGTTATACGATAAAAATACCCCAAAATGCTCAACTGCTCATTCAGTTCTATTTTTATATAATATTAGAGAGCAATTTTAACAGATATTCGCCAAAAAACACTCTAAAAAAATGTCGCTTACAACGTTATTCGCGGCTGTGCTTCATTTAATAAAATTTGATATAAACTCAATTCCTTTTTTATATAAAAAAAAAAAATACAAGAATTTGCTTCGCTACACGCTTCATTTTATATTTTATCGGATTTATTTTTACATACACTCAGAAAAAAGTTTACCGGAATAAAAGAAAAAAGGCATCATATTAAGTGAAAAATGGTATTGACTTTGCTCCAGAGAATGCTTTTCTCTAAATGTGATCCCAAAAATTCCCTAAAAATGGCAAAAAGCTTCCATGACAAAGGGAAATATTTTCTCATTAATAAAAGACACCTTCTCTTTAATAGAAAAATATTTCTTTATAATACGTGCAACCGTTTTCTTTATTGTGTAAATTTTTCCCGAAAACAGAGATATATTTATTTAATTTTGATAAATGTTTTCTTTTTAAAAAAAAACACTGTCTTTAAAAGTGTTTAAATATATTTTCTTAACATTGATACAACATATTTCTTTATTGCGTACATTTTTCTTTAAAACACAAAAAGTATAACCACGATTAAAAAATTATTTTTGTCAAACATTTGTTTTAACTCAGTTCTACGCAAAGTAGAAGTATTAATATCAAATTGTTATTCGGTTTTAAAAACATTAGTTAAAAATGTGTTAAGAGGTAGAATTATTGTTGTGGCATTGTTTTTCGGGACTCTTTATAAATATTCCAGAAATTTATTCTGAAAAACAATTTTGTAAATGCAGCTAAAGAAACAGTAGTAATAAACAACATCACTTTGTGTAGCTATGTTAAGTAAAAAAAAACCTTTTGAAGATTGTTCCTTCAAAAAAATCATAATATGCAACACTTGCTTTTCAACATTAATCAATTGCTCTCACGCTTTCTATTTTTTTCGTAAATCATTAAATATAAGAAAAATATATCGATTTTTGAGAAGAAGCCTTTTTAATTTTTGAGAAAGGATTTGTTGTTGTTGAAGAAAATATTTCGCATAGTGAATTATTTATCAACATTTTTCATTTTCTATAAATTTTTCTCTATAAATGAGATTTTCTCAGTGGGAGAAAAATACTTATCATTATTAGAGACATGAAATATTTTCATTTCCCACAAGGAAGGAAATATTTCTTCGAATATGTGAAAATTTATTATAATTGAAGTAAATTTTATTTGAAATAAAGAAAATTTCTATTATCGAAAATAGAGAAATTTTTTATCACAAAAAGATTTTCTGAGTGTAGGCTTATTTTACGCAAAATTCTACCGAAAGGAAGTGGATTTTGTTGTGCATTTCCAACAATGCAAATGGCTGTAAAAATGCAATGAGTGCAAATGGCACAACTAAATTCAAATACCTCAACTTTAAAAATAAATTTAAAAAAGTAGTGGCTTCATTGAAAGGTCGGACCAGGTGCGATGGACTCGCAACATGTCTCTTTTTACGAATATCTTTAAAGTTGTGTTGTGCTTTTTTTCGTCGATTTCGTCACACTGTAATTTTTTAATACTTAAATATCTTTTAAGCAGAAGAACTGATAATTAGCATTTGAAATTGGGTAGAAGCTGTCACACTAACTTTTTCTTATTGCTTCAAAGCAAAAAAAAAAGTCAAATAAAGAAAACAGCAAGGAAGAGCTTTTTAGGAAGAACAGCTATTTTTATTTTGACATCAAAGTAACTCCTAACATCTTTTGAGCATTTTTACTCTTGCTTACTGATAAGCAGTTGCAGAGGGTTAAACGTTAATCAAGTGGTTTTTTATATACTAGTATTTAGTTTTAAAGAAATCATGATATTGTCACAAAGATTCTTCAAAATTAAGCGTAGTTTTAACATTTTTATCATATTCATTATCAAAAAAATCATTAAAAATGCCATTAATCAATATTTATACAAAAACTTTAATTAGTATTTCATAGAATTTAAAACTTAATTAACAAGAATATATAGTAAACTGATGGCTGTTTAAATTTTAAATATGTAGTGTTTATGTACTCTTAATGTATACATATAGCAGAACAAGCTTTCTAAAGCTGCTAAATAATTATGGCCTGATTTAGATGGCAATGCTTTTTAGCAGTTTTCCAAAAAAAAAAATAATAAACTGAATCCTTTTACATTCATTACACACAACATGCATACATACCCAAGACTTTGAATGTCTAATATAACAAAAAAAAAATTGTACTTTTGAATAGTTAAATGTACTCCATTTACACCAAAAAACATAAATAACAACAAAAACTACAACTTATCACTCATACTTTTCAATTCAACAAGACTAAATGATGAAAATAATGGGTATATAAGTAATATCGGAAAAAAAGATTACGAGCGAGTAAAGCCATAAAACTCAAAAGCATAGCATATTTTTCACAGTTTAAAAATTTAATTCAATATGTAAAACAATAAACAAATCAACATAACTGCACTTTAGACAAGCTTCCAAATAAGCAACTTTGAATTGCATTGATTATGATTAACAACAACTAACTAACTTTGTAGCAAAAAGCTCAGGTTGGTATCGTCATGTGTATGAATTTGTGAGCATGACGTTCATGGTGTGCTTTGTTATAAATCTGTGTGTTAGTTAAAAATTAATGTAGCGTTATAAAAAAAAACAAGCAAAAAACTCAATATTCTTAACTTAAATCTGAGCTTTACTTGTTACTTATTTTTAGGTTCTTTAATTTTTTACTACCGTCATCAACATAAAAATTGGAAGTTATTGATAAAATGAACAGCTTTTTTAAAGAAACATACAAAGTTTGACTTTTGATTAACTAAAAACACGATCTTTTTTCTTGCTAATCTTTTTCTATACTTATCAAAAGAGAAAATATGAAAAATATATTAAATGAAAAGAAATTGTATTTAAAAATTTGAATAACAAATTGCCAGGAGAGTTTAAAAAACTACAGGAATTACTTATTTAGTATATGTAAAAACAATAATATTTGTCAATCGAAAAATTTTTAAATATTCAACCAAGTGATAATAGTAAAAAAATCGTTAGTTGTTTTTATTTTATAGCTTTTTTTTATAAGGAAAATATAAAAAAATTATCAATATCAAGCATAGAGTATATATTTAGGTATAGATTTTGCATCCACTAGGTATGTTAAGTCTATTCGGTGATGCGATTCAACAGTTTTTTATATGTTGTTAGATTTATTGTCAGTTTTATATATATGTAACTCCTAAGGGTGTAATAATAGACCCCCTTCCCACCTCATACGATTTTTTGCTCAACTCGACATCTTTCATCTCTTTAAATAGTTGCACTCTATCGCGGGACACCCTGTATAATAACTCTCTCAGCAAAGACTTCAAATTAGAATTATTAGTCTTCCGTTTTACAATTTTAAAACCATGCATATATTCCATTTAAAAATTCTTTCCATAAAAGGTGATTTTCCTAAGTGAAAAGATAAACCTAATTTCATTTCTAATTCATAACTTTTATTAAACATTAATAATATATATTTTTCAGTTACTCACACTTTGTTAAAAGTACAGTTTCTTCTAAAGGATTTTTTTTTTGTTTCAAATCGAATATAAAAATATCTTTTAGCCTTCATTAAGAAAAGTGTAACGAATTTTAGTGAAAAACTTATAATATAAAGAACCGTTTTTCCTTTTGCGCCGTGTGCACTGTAATGACAGTTTTATTATGCACTTTACTCAAAAACCATCATATATAACTCAAATACTTAAATTATTGTGACTATATTGTAATGCCTATGTAAAATAGTTTATTAGTGATCATAATAATAATTTCTTCATCAATCAAAATTAATCTTAAATGGCCAAAAAATTAATTCATATGAATACCAATCAATTTTCTTGCACTGTTTTTCAAGTTTTTATGTGTTCTATATATTTTATTTAAGACATTTTTAGAACTTAATAAATTAAACACAAATTTTATACTCAGGATAATAGAAACTAAAAAATTATTAATTACAAGTTTTAAGCAAACTGAAACATTTTGCGAAAATATAAAATTTATAACATTCGAACAAAAAATTTTATAAAAATGATAAAATAAACGTTTTTGGAATTCAAAAGAATTTGTAAATATTTAATAATTAGTCAAATACTCGTCTGGCAGCTCTCACAGTTTTAAAGGATGTGCTATAACAAAAAATTACTTATAAAAATGGAGAAACATATTTAATTAAATATCATATAATGGAAGTATAAAAAAATATAAAAAATGCAGATAAGTCTAAAATTTTGCACTAAAGGCTGTTGGCATGAGCATGGATTGCGTAGACATACAATAAATATGGACGGGAAGAAAGAAAAACTTAAATATTCCAAACGTAAAAATTTATAAAGATCATTAAATTAAATATAAACAAATAAAATTGGTTAGAAAACCGAGTTCATTGGACTTAAACCAAAATGTATGGTAGTTAAAAATGTGTATAGAAGTTATTTAAAAAACAAAACAATTGTGATGGCTTATTAATCAATGTTGTATTTAAATAAATAATCGTCAATAGTTGTAGAGTTAAAAAGAGACAAAATTAAGAAAGAGTCATTGCGGTTAAAAACGAAACAAAAACACAAACACACTGAAGCAAAAACGCGTAGTTAACAAAAGAAGGTCATTAAATGTTGTGGAAAAAAAATAAAACATTTAAAATTAAAATACATAAATTATGCAAAGTTTTTCCATTTAGTGTAGATTTGTTTAAAAACTCAACATCATAAAATTATTAAAACTCACGCCCATTCAAATATTTAAGTCACCTCCAACCCTGCCCTGTATTGCCAAGAAATCACTAAAACAACAACAAATTTATGTTAGAGCACAAAATATTAAATGTTAAAAATATATAAAAAAACACAATAACAATAAATAGTATTTAAAGAAATATAAAGTAAAGTATTCAACAATTCACAGGAGCCAAGACAGAAGGGAGGAAAAAAAAATTTTTAGAAAATAGTTTATTGCAAACTTAGCAAGAAAAACAATAAAATACAACAATTTTCTCTGTAAAGAAATTGACATTTTTCTATGAGTGTAAGTTTTCAAAATTCAACTAAAAAAGAAATACTTTTGTAAATAACTGTAAATTTCCATATTTAATCTATCAAATCTTTATATGCATACCTATATATATAAATGCAGATTTTTGTCACTGTTTGTTTGTCTGTCAGCCGCTTATGTTGCTGATTTGTGTTCTGTCTTTGTACGTATGTATGTAGTATATGTTTATATAAATATATGTAGCATAGTATATATAATATAATGCATACATAGATTATGTGTTTTGTATGTAATTTCATGTATTTTGTAAAATTTATATTATTATTGTAACAATTACAAGTATTCCAATACCAATAACAACTATCAAATTATATCTAAAAACAACACACACACATATATACACACACACACACACACACACACATACAACATTATTTACTAAGTATATATACATATAAAAATTATTGTAATGTATTTAATAGTCGTACATACACACATCCATATAAAATACATATATTATACATAAAGAAATTATAATTGTAAACCATTAAGGCTTTCATTTGAAAATAGTTCTTTGAAAAAAAAAAAAACAAAATCCAGAAAGCTTTTTTATTTAAAAAGATGTGTCGCGGTACTCGGTAAGTATATTTATTTTATTTATTCATTCATTTGTTAAACCTTAATAGGCTTTATAGCAATTAAAACTTACAAAAATAAGAGTTTAAAAAGTTTCAAAGAAATTAAAGGTAACAAATTAAAAATGAATATCAAAAAAATATAAGCAAAACAATAATATCTGAGATCATAGGAGCGTTGCTTTCAGTTTTTTGCTCTAAATAGCAATAGTGACGTTGAAGAAGTGTTGAAGTTTCTTGATGCACCGTTTCAAATGCACTGGCTAATTAAATATATTACTCCTTCAAAAGTAAAAGTTGAAATAAGCAGGTTAGGTACTAAAAAAATCTCCAGGTTATGATTTGATCGACTGCCAAGCTATAAAAGCCGTTAAGGCCATGATTCAATTATATATAAGGTTAAGTAACCATGAAATTGTTCTCATACAACAACAAAACTTGGATTGCAAAATGTCAAAGTAAAACAAAAAAAGACAAGTAAACAATCAAATTAAAATTTCGGACTAGAAGTCAAACTATTGGATTTTAATATTAAATTTGTGTTTCAAATAGTTTTTAAACAATTTTCTTGGAGTTTGAGTTTTTGTTGCTACCTCAAAATGCCGAAAAAGTACGCGATTCGCCAAAACTATTGGAACAAGGAAAACGTTTCCTTTTTTAAAGTGCCCAGTGACATTTTCAATCGAAAACGCTGGATGGATGGAATTTGGATCGGCGAATGTCAAAGTAAAAGATAACAACACCAAACAGCTGTTTTTGACATTCGCCGAGAGATATGTGCTCTCAGCTTACTCAACCTTATATATAATTGAATCATGGTTAAGGCTAAATGTGAAATATATTTTTAACAGCATTGTATAATTCAATTCTTCGACTAAACCATTTCCCTTCTCAGTGGAAATGTGCACAAATATATATGATGCCAAAACCAAACAAGCCCGAATATGATATTCCGATATACCGCCCGATAAGTTTGCTGTCTACTTTCTCAAAAATATTTGAAAGAATATTTCTTCGTAGAGTGTTGCCAGTTTTGGGGGTAAAATAATATTATTCCAGAGCATCAGTTTGCCATTAGACCAAGTCACGGAACTATTGAACAATGCCATCGTATAGTGACACTCTGGGAAATAAAATATACGCTTTCGGTGTGTTTTTAAATATTAAACAGGCATTTGATCGAGTCGGGATACCTGGATTGCTGTAAAAAGTTAAAAACATTCTACCAGCACCTTATTATTTGGTAGAATGTATATAAAATCCATATAAAATCCAACACGAATCTTCAAAATTATATAAAATTTATGCTGGCATCCCACAAGGAAGTGTTTTAGGCCCAGTTATGTATACACTCTTAACTTCCGATAAGCCAAATTCTTCAGATGTAATTATTGCAACATACACATATGACACAGTAATTATTGCATCCAAAGAGTCTGCTGTAGAATCGTCCTGTTTAGTGCAAATCCAGTTAAATGAAACAGAAAAATGGCTTAAGAAAGGGAACATAAAAGTTAATACTACTAAATCTGTGCATGTAACATTTTCTATTAGAAGAGGTGACTGACTGTCCAAGTGTGTACATAGACAGTTCAGAAATGCCACAGAGTAACGTCGTAAAGTATCTTGGAGTACATATAGATAGGAGACTAACTTGGAAACAGCATATCAAGGCGAAACGCGAGCATCTTAACTTAACGACTAGAAGAATGAACTGGCTGATTGGTCCAAAATCTGAATTAAGTCTAGAAAACAAGGTTTATATAGTAAACTATATAAAGCCATTTTAAAACCAGTTTGGACTTATGCCATTCCACTTTGGGGTACTTCAAGTAACTCTAACATTGAAATCTTACAGCGTTAGCAATCGAGAACTTTGCGGCGCTGATTGCTGGAGCTCCTAGTTTCTTCATATCAAAGGATGATATTCATAAGGACCTTCGTATTCCTACTATTAAAGAAGAAATTAAAGTACACAGCGAAGAATACTTCTAACGACTAGCCTAATCCACTGGCAATCTCTCTTTTGGATGACACGTTTAAAACTAAAAGACTGAAGCGATTTCACGTCTTAGATTTACCATTCAGGTCTTGGTAATACAAGGTGGAGCAGTAATTATTTTGATTTTATTATATTTAAGTTTATGTTGTACACCTTTTAATTGTTTTGAAATGTACACATATTTTAATTGCTCAATAACTTAAAAGTTTTTCTTTATTTGCAATTAAAGATTTTAAAAAAATTATGTATTTATTCATATGTTAAGCCTTAGTAGCAACTAAGGCTTTACAGCAACTAAAAATTATAAAAAAAGAGTTTAAAATGTTACAAAGAAATTAAAGGTAGAAAATTAAAAATGAATTATATCAAAAAAATATATAACCAAAACGATAATATCTGACAGCATAGGAGCGTTGCGTTTTCAAGATTTACAAGGTCAAGTTAACAGCACTTCACGTATCGTGTTATCAAGACACACATGGTCAATTCAGCAACACTTTATGTATACATACATCTGCTTAGATCGGTGGATTCGAGACAAACAAGGTCTCATACCCAGTAAAACACCACTCCAATAAGCATATATATCAAATGTATCCTTCTATATTCCTATAGCCGATGACCTCCTAGCTTAAAAAGGTGGTGTCTCGACAAACTAAGTCAACTTCACCACGCCAAGTTCCTTTAATAAAAATAAAACGGTTGTGAACGCAGACATCAAAACAAACTAGGTCTTATTGTTAACTTAAATTTATATGCAGTGGCTCCAATGAATAATCGGACAAACATTTTAGTTTTATTAAATATGTAATATATAACGAAGTAGCTGCATTAAAAAAAAATAGGTATTTCATTTTATTTCTGGTTAGTCTTTATAACAAAACAACAACAACAAAAACTCTTGCAACAAAAACAAATTAACATTTTAAAGAAAATACTTCATTTCTGCTACTCAACAAATAATCGGACAAAATTAAAATTCAATAAAGAAAATTAAAGAAAAGGAACATTGCAAAGTTTTTAATATTTTGTGGTACATTCTTTGGCTTAAAGTACTGCTTGAATTCGCATTGACTCAACTAAATTATTGCAGACCTCAGGTGGTATTCAAGTCCAAGCTAGCAATAGGGCCTCTTTATAAGTATTTATGGAGTTGTATGGGCGCGTGTAAACTCTACTCGCTAGTTATTCCCACAGATGCTCAATGATGTTTAAGTCCGGGGACTGAGGTAGAGTCTGCAGAAGTTTGGGACAGTTGTGGATCAACCAAAGCTTCGCAACTCCCGAAGTGTGTTTGTGATCGTTGTCCTGGTAGAATGCAAAGTTTTCTAGAATACCCGATATCTTCGCTCTGTTTAACATTCTCCTTCAGAATGTTGAGATACGACAAACCCGTCCATTTTTCCCTCTATAAAATGCAAATTGCCTACCCCAGCACTGGACATACAGCCTCAAACCATTACAGAACCACCACCGTTCTTAATTGTAGCACGCGTGTTTCTTGTTTCGATTTCGGCATTTGCTTGACGCAACACATACGGCTTCCCGTCCGATCCATGTAGGTTAAATTTTCTCTTACCTTTTAATAATGTCGTGGACAGTGGATCGACTTTTCCGACCAATTCAGAAATTTTACGCACTGTCTTTCCTTCTACATTTAATTTGACAATAAGTTGTCTGACTTCAAAAGTAGTTTGTTTTCCTCTTGGAGCCATAAAGTAAAACACACAAAACTGTTTTAATTTAAATTAACTATTGAAAGGAAGTTCAATAGACTAATATGCAAAAATATAATTACAAAAAAACATCTTCCGATTAATAACTGAAGAAGGCCGATTAACTGCAACAATTTAAGAAGAATATATTTATTTTCAGAATATATGTAAAAAATTACATTTTTGATTACAAATTTTAAAAATTTTCACCCAAATTTTTTATAACGCTGTTATGCAGGACTTTTTCAAAAGTAAAAAAAAAAAGAAAGCCAGGTAAATTTATGTCATCATAACAATTACCGTTAAAATAAGTTACTCAAATTAAATAAAGTAATTTCTTAATATACAATACCATTTTTTCATAATTAAACAAAACGAACAGAATAATTTTTATATTTTGAATTTGTATATATTTTGAACAACTAAATACTTTAATTTTTAGATTTAAAATATTTACATGGTATTTAATATTTTAGCGGGTATTTGCTAGTTAATGTATACTTATTAGTGTATAGTATTGCCCGGCAGACGTTGCCCTGCCGCAGACCACCTTACTACTATATACGAATTTTCATGCTATTCGAAAAAAAATTTATATATTCGCCATATTTAGTACAGTTGCCGAAAGTAGCCGTATGAACTAAATTAACAAATTTTAGTCTAATACAACCAAAACCGTTCGAACTATAATATTTTTGATTAATTCTGGGCGGTAATGGGGGAGTGGCAACATTTTTTCACTAAAACCATCTCATACTCGAAACAATAGAATACCGGAATTTCAGCTCAATTGAGCTTTAACCTAGTGCGCTTTGCTTTACTTCAAGTTTATCCCCGAAAAGTGGACTTAACTAAAGTGGGTCATGCCCATTTTTAGTAAAGTTAGCGAAAGTAACCATACAACGTAGATTACCAAATTCTAGTCTCTCATACGACGAAAATCGTCTGAACTATAGCATTTTTTTGCAAAAAATGGGCATGGAAAGTAGACCTGGCAAATCTAACCAGTTCCATATTACGATAAAGTTGGAATAACAAATCGTTTGATACCTATATCGCGTTAATCTATTCAGTGGTTCTTGCGTGATTGTCAAACACCCGTGCAGTGTCACAACGCTTTTATATATTCGTATAGATAGACTAACACAATCTCAAGTGGGGAAAAGCTGGCTGGCAAGGCTGCAAAATATAATTAATGCTTATAAATAAATTCTGGCAACTCCCCTCAAAACATTAACAAAGAAAATTAATTAACACTGTATGAAAGCAAGAATCTCCCTGCAAGTAAAGCTGGATTCACTGATCACCTTCAGAATGTTTTGAAAGTTTTTTCATATGAAGTTTTCGCTCAGAGAGAAAAATCTCTGCACGGTCTCAACTTTATTAACATTATTTTAAATCCCACAAGAACATGCTGAAGGTTATCAGTGCCTGCATTCAGCGGAAAGAACTGTTCCACAACTTTCGGGCTGAATGGTATGCTCTCACAGAACATGTTCCTTGAGATGTCACAATTTATATAGCGAAAATATTTTATGCTACTTCGCTACTTGAGCACTTTTTCGGCTAGCATGCGGCCAGTGAATTCAGCTTAACTACACAACATGGCTGTCGTGTTATATTAAGAGAAGCTCTCTCGACAAAGAGAGAAAAGCTTTGTTTGCTGTTATATTGTGCTGCTGGTTGAATGTAGGCATCAAATAAAATGCGTGATTTTGCAATAATTAAAGAATACATTTTTCGAAAACCTTGGTAAGATACAACAATCTATATTATCATAGGAATTGAATAAAAAAAGAATTATCAAAATCGGTTCAGTGGTTACCGATCTTATTCTGGATCAAATTCGTGAGTCTCCTTTTATATAATAGTATGGATAGAGAAAAATTCTTGTGTTTTTTCATTTATTTTTTTCAAAACTATTTTAAAGCATCTCATCTTTTAAATAAAAATTATTCAAAAACAAATTTGTTGTTGCTGTCGCCTTCTTTAAACTTACTTGATATGAAAAGCTCACAATTAAATTCATGTAAAAATTTGTTTTGTTTTATAAAAAGTTTTCGTTTGAAATGTTTTAAAATAGTTTTGAAAAATATAAATAAAAAAAAACCAGATTTTTTCTCTATTGCTGTATAAAAAGGAATTCTACGTCTATACTTACGATACTATCGAAACTGTGTCTTTTTTTGTTTTCTTGATTTGGTCGTGAGTTTTTTTGAGCACACGCTCTTGGAAACTTGTTACTCGCTCAGCAAATGTAGCTAGCAGACATCAGCAAGTTACTCTGCTGACGAATCGTCCTTTTCCCGGTGCGAAACATTGTAATGCCACAACTAAACATAAAAAATAGCAAACAAAATGCTGTTTATTTTCTGCCGCCGATTCGGTTCATCCCCTCTCAGGCTGCCCGCAGAGTAAACGCTGAAGCAGGAAGGCAGGCAGGCCCTGCGAAGAAACGAGATAGAAATAACTTTTTCTCGCTTGTTCACATATTTTACCTGCGCCTGTCTGCCTGCCTGTCTGCTTCGGCGCTTACTCTGCGGGCAGCCTTACGCATTGCAACCGCTGTGATCAAGACCATCTCTGTGCATCTTTATTGTAGATTTGCTTGGAAATTGTTGTTGGTACAATTACCTGGAATTTTTGTTGTAGATGTTATGAATTTCTACTCTGGAAATTTGGTAGCTACAGTCGGCATATGACAATCGAAGTTTGTCATATTAAAACAGTTTATATCAAGTTATTAAAAATTATATATAATATTAGACTATTTGTTTTTAGTAAAAGTGGTACCATAACGGAAATATATAATTCATATGTGGGTCATTCTTTTACAAACCATACAGATGTTCCAAGGCCCCAGAGTACTGAAATTCAGTTATTTTTGCAGATAAATCGAAGATCAATTTATTCGGTTCAGATGGTATGTGCTATATGTGGCGTAAACCGAATACCGAGGTCAACAAAAAAAACTTAAAACAAACCGTGAAACATGGCGGTGGCAGCGTCATTGTTTGGGCCTGAATAACAGCTGCTGGTACTGGGAAGTTATTGAAACAACAATTTACAAATTTAAGTACTAACAGATCCTGAAGAACAATTTGTTGCAGAGTGCAAAGGTTCTGGGTATAAAATTGAATTTCCGATTTTACCAGGATGACGATCAAAAGCACAAAGCGGATATTGTGCAAACCAGGCTGATATACAACTGCCCACAATTGATGACGCCGCCAGCACAGTTGCCAGACCTTAATGTTATTGAAAATATGTGGTCTTTATTGGAAAATAACATCCGGAAACATCAAATTTCAACAAAAACCACCAGAAAGAGATATTCAAAACGATGTAGGCGAATATTTCGCCAACTATCACTCAAAAACTAGTCGCATCAATGCCAAACCACCTTAGATCTGTTGTGGACAACAAGGGCTATCATACCAAACAATAAAAATATCAGATATCATTAATTAATACGAAAAATTTATAAATAACAATTGACTGTATAAAATAAGCTGTTATATGAAATTAAGCAGTATTTTCCGGTTTCCTAATTTTAAGCCAACTTAATATATATTTTTACAATAAAATAAGTTAATTTATTAAACTTAACATCTTGTTCTTTTATATGATACTATATTATTTTTTCTATTCCTGTTAGTTTCGTTGTTATAAAGCCCTAAGATTGAAAGTATGCACTAGGGCGGGTCGATTTATTTTTCGACAATTTCCCTATGATTTCCGTATTCTATGGGTTATTCCATGAAAATTTGCCCAAGGAACCATACCTCTATCGTTAAAATCGAGTCCCCTACTTTTTGTTGGTAGATTTTTTCCCAAATTGACGTTCGTATGAAATATTACCTACACGTTCACATCCATAACTCAAAAACTATCGATCGGGTTTAATCGCCAGTAGGCGCGTTGGAAAGGTGAGCTCATTTTGATCAATTTTAATTGCAAAAAAAAATCTCCAACATTGGTCCAATGGTTCAAAAGTTACGGGCATTTTTGTCCAAATTTTGGACCATTTTTCCATTTTTTTCATGATTTTGTCCAAGAATATTACTTTCATGGCCATTTTTTTGGCTCAATCCTTTATTTAATTCAATTCACAATTTAGAACTAAGAGTTTAAGCCCAAATTTATCGAATTCGGTTGATTAATTCATGCGATATTGCTAAAACAAAATAACACATAAAACCAACTTTTTGATTTTTTTTTCCTTTTTATTTTTTTTTCTACAAAAATTCAAATTAAGAGATAATAAAGTATCTAACAACCTATTATCAAAAAAACATATTCAATTTGAGTGTAGTAAAAGACAAAATCTTGGACAAAATCATGAAAAAAAATGGAAAAATGCTCCAAAATTTGGACAAAAATGCCCGTAACTTTTGAACCGTTGGACCAATGTTGGATCAAAATGAGCTCACCTTTCCAACGCGCCTACTGGCGATTAAACCCGATCGATAGTTTTTGAGTTATGGATGTGAACGTGTAGGTAATATTTCATACGAACGTCAATTTGGGAATAAATCTACCAACAAAAAGTAGGGGACTCGATTTTAACGATAGAGGTATGGTTCCTTGGGCAAATTTTCATGGAATAACCCATAGAATACGGAAATCATAGGGAAATTGGTGAATTTTTTCACTCCCTACAAATCGACCCGCCCTAGTATGCACATAAAATAAGCTGTGAGCCACTGTATATATAAAGGACGAAAATATATAATTTTTGATATATATCTATTGTCTATATATATATATATCTATTTTCTGGCATAATAATACTAACATAAGAACGGTACATTTTTTGAGATCACTGAAGTCTTTGAAAGGTGAATTCTTTGGTAGCAAAATTTCCAGCAGTCGAGAAATATCTCTCTTACTCAACACTAGTTGGTGGAATTTTTATCAATTATATCAAATGTTTTTTGAAGCAGATTACTGCGAGTGCCACCATTTAAATATATTTTTATTTCATTTTTGAACATTTGAGGTCAATTTAATTTTTTTTTAAAGTTTTTACTCGAATGTCAAATTAAAGTGTTGCATTTTTGCAATTTGAAGGCGATCCCGGGATCCCGAAAATTCCGGGATTTTAGGCCTTATAATCCTGGGATTGTCGGGACTGGAAAAAGTCCGAGATCCCGGATTGGAAACCTTATTAGTGTGTAAAAATTATGTATAATGAAGGTATAATTTAATTATTGTTTAATTAGATAATATTGTTTATTATTCAAATTAGTCTAAAAGATCACAAGGCAAAAGTATCGTTATGATGCTTGTTTCAATTTTTCCATTTTTTCATGATTTTGTCCAAGAATATTACTTTCATGGCCATTTTTTTGTCTCAATCCATTATTTATTTCAATTTACAATTCAAAACGAAGAGTTTAAGCCCAAATTTATCGAATTCGGTTGATTAATTCATGCGATATTGCTAAAACAAAATAGCACATAAAACCAACTTTTTGATTTTTTTTCCCTTTTTATTTTTTTTCTACAAAAATTCAAATTAAGAGATAATAAAGTATCTATCAACCTATTATCAAAAAAAAATATTCAATTTGAGTGTAGAAAAAGACAAAATCTTGGACAAAATCATGAAAAAATGGAAAAATGCTCCAAAATTTGGACAAAAATGCCCGTAACTTTTGAACCGTTGGACCAATTGGAGATATTTTTTTTTGTAAATTGATCAAAATGAGCTCACCTTTCCAACGCGCCTACTGGCGATTAAACCCGATCGATAGTTTTTGAGTTATGAATGTGAACGTGTAGGTAATATTTCATACGAACGTCAATTTGGGAAAAAATCTACCAACAAAAAGTAGGGGACTCGATTTTAACGATAGAGGTATGGTTCCTTTGGCAAATTTTCATGGAATAACCCATAGAATACGGAAATCATAGGGAAATTGTCGAAAAATAAATCGACCCGCCCTATACTATTGGTCATATAATACAGAGAACAAAGGTATGAGACGAGAATTTGAGGTGTACTTTGCAACTGGCGCGCCGACGTTATGTTTTTTGTGTGAAATTTGACTTAGAATACGATGGTTATGTTTAAAACACGCTAAGTGGTGGATAAGATTAGTTAAAATTTATTTAAAAATTTAAATTGCGTATAACAATATGAAAGTTTTTGAAACTATTATTTTCTTAAATTTAACTTTTTTATCTTCAAAATGAAACAAAAAGTTGTCTCTAGCTTAAACAGAACCGAAGTTAAGAATTTTTGAAAATTAGTCTCCAAGGCAAAAATCACGAAAATCTCAAACTTTTAACGCCCTCTATTTTCAAAAAAAAAAAAATCCTCGAGCACATGTCTCTTTTTTTCGATATAGAACCCGTAAAAAAAATTTCATGCAAATCAAAAATGTGGCGGCCAGAATGGTGTTCATTGTGTAAAAGAATGACCCATGTATGAAAATAAAATTAATTGAAGAAATTGAAAGCTTATTTATATAAATGTATATTAAGCCGCCTCACGAAAAAAAGTTTGTTCAGCACTAATGCTCAAAATAATCCTTGGTTTGTATTATTATGATTCCCCAAATATTTCGACTTTAGCGTTAGCCATCCGTGAGCTGGAATGGTTTGACCGAACCTCTTAAAATCAAGTTTTTTTTTAAAAATATTGGCTGGTATGGTAACTAAAAATAAAAAACCGTCAGAAAAAGTAGGTAGTAATAAAAAAGTTCATTCAATCTGCATCAAAAAATATTAAATTTTTTCCGTGGGACAAAATATAACGCGGATTTTCATGATTTTTTTTTTATATATTAATTTCACTAAAATTCAAATAACTTAAATTTTTAATGCGACTTTCGTTTTCGAGATACCGTTGCAAAGGTGTTGGCTGTTTCTATTGCAGAATTGCTAAAATTTATTGCCATTAAAACTAATATTTTAAAAAAATATATATATTGCAACAAACATATGAGTGAAATCAGGAAATCACAATTATAACTACACGGATAACTCTAGAGACATGAACTTAGGTACATATTATTTTTATATCAATAAGGTGTTTGGGATTTAGGTTAGGTTAGGTTAGGTAATGGTGGCTGAGCCGATAGACGACTCGTACACTTAGGCCAGTGCAGGCCCGTTGTGATACCACATGATCTCTTTAAAAACCTAGTAGAGATTTCCCTCCTCAAACCAGTTCGAGCGGATAATGAATTTAAGGATATGCTTGATTTCCAGGCATTAGACTTCGGCAAGTCCATTTAAAAAGGGAAGGCCCAGAGTTGCCATTCTCCTTTTAGCTAGAGCCGGACATTCGCAGAGGAGGTGCTGAACGTTTTCTACCTCCTCCTCACATCTGCAGCTTTTGCAGAAATCGTTTGATGCAACTTCCAACCGAAGGGCATGCGCTCCGATCAGGCAGTGACCCGTTAGGATTTCTACTATTTTTGACAGGTTTACCCTGCTTAACCCAAGCAGTGAATTGGTGCGTTTTAAGTCGTAGGTAGGCCATGTTAGCTTAGTTATCCTACATGTATCAAGGCGTTCCCAGCGTTGTTGTGCAAGACCTAAGGATTTGTTCTTGCACTGGAGTTTATAGGAGGAAATGGGTATACCAATAAAGACCTCATTTAAGAGGGTGTTAGAGGTCGTACCCTTCCTTGCCTATTCGTCGTCCAAATTGTTGCCCTCGATATCCCTGTGTCCGAGTACCCATATGAGGTGAATCCTGAGTAGCCTTGCCATCTTGTTAAGAGATTTGCGGCACTCAGTGAGAGTTTTAGAGTTGTCAATATTTGAGCTCAGTGCAGCTTGGCTATCTGAAAAGATGGAAATACTTTTCCTTCAAGGTCTTTTCGACCTAGAATCCTAGTTTGGGATTTAAAAAGGGTAGGATCGGTCAGTGAACACGCCTACCTCCCATATGACATAATTACATAAAATGCCGGAACTTTCAACCATTACCTTATATTTCGATAATATTAAGTAAGTCAGTATTAATTATAAGTGTCATTCATCGTGCCAAAAGTGGGCGTGATCCGCCGACTTTTACAGAAGTCCCCTATATAACCGCTCCTTTCACTCGTACACATTTTCACTCGTACAATATATTTTGATGTAATTCGACATTTCGCTTACTGAAAGTTTTACAAATTTTTTTTTTAATTTATCAATATTCTAATTTTTAAACCAGAAAAAATTTTTTAATTCGAAATAATAAAATAAAAAATATTTTTTTATATTCATTTTTAAATTTTTAAAATAAATTTTACATATTATTTACCAAATTAAACACATGCATTCTTAATTAGATATAGAATGAATACAGACGCGACATCATGGACGCGACAAATTGTTCCAAGGGGAATAAAATGCAGTAGATAACGCTTTTAATTAAGCTTTAAAAATTAAAATAAAACATAACAAGTTAAATTCAAGCTACATAACAATAATAGCAATCAAAATAAGGAACAAACCAGTAAGAGTGTTACCGTCTCGTCGGCCTGACCGAAGCCCCATGAAGTGAACTTTTGTAAAAGTGGGCAGATCACGCCCATTTTTGGCATTTTGTTTTATAATACTTTTAGTAAGCGAAATGTTGAATTTCATCAAAATATATTGTGCGAGTGAAATGTCGTAGCGTTTTGTATGCATTCTAAAGGAGCGGTTATATAGGGGACTTCTGTAAAAGTTAGCAGATCACGCCCATTTTTCGCATGATGAATGACACTTATAACTAATACTGACTTACTAAATATTATCGAAATTTAAGGTAATGGTTGAATGTTACTGGATTTTATGTATTAATGTTATATTGACCGATCCTGCCCATTTTAAATCCGAAACACCCTTTTAATATAAAAATAATATGTACCAAAGTTCATGTCTCTTTTGTAGTATCCGTGTAGTTATAATCGTGATTTCCTGATTTCACTCATATGTTTGTTGCAATATATATATATTTTTTTTATTATTAGTTTTAATGGTAATAAATTTTAGCAGTTCTGCAATAGAAATAGCCAACAACATTGCAACGGTACCTCGAAAACGAAAATCGCATAAAAAAATTAAGTTATTTGAATTTTAGTGAAATTAACATAAAAAAAGTAAGAAAAAATCATGAAAATCCGCATTATATTTTGTCCCACGGAAAAAATTTAATATTTTTTGATGCAGATTGGATGAACTTTTTTATTACTACTAATTCTGATGGTTTTTTTTTATTTTTAGTTACCATTCCAGCCAATATTTTTACCTAAAAATCGATTTTTAGAGGTTCAGTCAAACCATTCCAACTCACGGAAGTCTAACGCTAGAGTCGAAAAATTTGTGGAATCATCATAATATAAACCAAGGATTATTTTTAGCATTAGTGCCGAACAACTTTTTTTTTTCTATAGAGCGTGAGGCGCCTTAATGTATATTTATATATATATATTAATAATTAACTTTATGTTCATACATATAAATTATATATTTTCGTTACATATACATATATAATACGTAACGTTCACAAAAAACATGACAAATATATTTGTATTTACAGTAGTAATTGAATAGCTACATTCTGCATATCACACGCGCTACATTTTTGAAACATTTTACATCAATAAATTATTTTATAAGTATACTAGCTTAAGCCCGGCGCTTTGCTGCCGCGTCCCCGTTGCCAAACGCAAATAAAATGTTGTCAGTGAAACTGTTTATGTAAATTGTGGTCAAATGCTGAATTACATGACTGTGCGACCTATAACTCAAAAGCTGTTGGATTTCTCAAATTAAGGTTGCATGGGGGGTTCCACGCCATCTTTTCCAACACCATACTAAGTTATCAGTAAAACTGCATGTGTAAATTGAGTCCGAATACTGAATTCCGAGGCTGTGCGGCCTTTAACTCAAAAGCTATTCGATATCGCAAATTTGGGTTGTATGGGAGGTGCCACGCCCATTTTGTCCGACTCCCATAAAATGTTATCAGTGAAACATCACGTGTAATTTGTGGTCGAATACTGTATTCCGAGGCTGTGCGGCCAATAATTCCAAGGCTATTCGATATCGCAATTTCATCTCCCATAAAATGTTATCAGCGAAGCGGCAAAAGTAAATTGTGGTCGAATACCGAATTCCGAGGCTAAGCGTCTTATAAATCCAAAGATAAGCAATATCGCAAATTTGAAATGCATGGGAGGTGCCACGCACACTGGGGTTAGCAGAGTGAAATATACTTTACGACCTATTCTCATACTTAATAAATATACACACAAAATTTCATGATAATCGGTCGAGCCGTTACGAAGGAGTTCTGTAACAAACACCGTGACACGAGATTTTTATATATTAGATATATTTATATAAACTGATATAATTTTTGTTAAAAATATTTCGATTGTGATATACCGACTATAGCTACCCTATTTCCAGAGAGTAGAAATTAAGAACATCTATTTACCAAATATATCGCTTTTAAGATTTATTTCAATTTACCGAATATATGTTATTGCTCCTTTGGCGATTATTTAAAATTAAAAAAAACCAATTACATTTTATTGCTCATTTGTAAGCATTTATTACCTGTACTCTGATTAATCGAAATATCTTTAGTTAATCAATCGCTTGTTTCTTAGTTTTGTTATAAATTTTTACGCTCCTATTTTAATTATTTTAACAAATCATATTTACTTGATTACCTGCTCTCTAGTTTTGTTGCAAATTATTCTGTCTTTATGTTACTTTATTGTGTAACCATATTCGCCCCAGATTCATTTATGCTTACTAACCTCGCAAATTTGATTGGGTTCACGTTTTATAGGTACTATGCTGACACAGGTGGAGAACCAAGTTTGCTGAAAGGATTCGTGGGTAAGGGTGGTGAGCAGAGTCGAGTGGCGTTATGCCGCCTTTAGCTCGGCCCGGCGCGAAGTGTTGATGAGGCTTCACTGTATATGCCGCCGTCGTGTTTAAAACTAAATGATCGGAGTTCAAGTGACGTTATGCCGCCTTTAGCTCGGCTCAGCTCGAAGTAGTGATAAAGCTCCACTCTATATACTGTCATTGTAAAATTTGATGAGCGAAATTCGAGTGACGGCTATGCCACCTTTAGCTCGGCTCAGCTCGAAGTATCTATGAAAAGAATTCGACCTCAACAGACGACGCGATGACTACACGGTCAAAAATGCATTTTTTAATACCCTTTCTATTTGAATTCAAACTCTTTAAAATACTAGACATTTTTTAATACAACCTGGAATAATATTTAATACAGGTTGGATTAGTCTTTAAAAACAGCGTTCGGCTTGGTTCGGTTCTTATGCATGTTTATCATTTCTTTATACATGTGGCTTCATAGAGCAGTTGGTAGAGCCAAAAACTTATAACCTAAACGTAGTGGGTTCGAGTCCCACATGTTTCGTTAATTTTTATTTTTGTAAAAAATATTTTAATACAAGCATGTATTTAAATGAAGTCCCATGAGAGAATAAAAATCAATTGTAATATATACCGTTGAATAAATTTTAATACAGTTTCGGTGTCGTCATATATACAATACAGGATTTATTAGAATTTAGTCCAAGATTTTTGAGCGTGTACACTGTCTGCTACTTGTCTGGATAGCACTGTTGCTAGATCAGCGGATTTCCCACCAAATTAGCGAATTTTAATGTCATTGGCGGGGTAAAACACATCTGTAATTAATAACTCTGTAATTATTATATTAAGCTTTAATTTTATTAATTTGAAGATGATTGAGCGCTTTTCCGTTAACAATGTTTTTAAACCGGAAAAGAAGATATTTTAACATTTTTGAAAATTTGTGGTTGTTGATTTGTGGAAAATATTATATCAGTATTGAAATAAACCTCTGGATATGGTATAATGTATCTAATACAACTGATTTTTGGTTTGAGGAACTTCAATAAAAGGATCCATCTGTAAATTTTATTTTCGAGGAACTTTCCAACTTTTAACTGCACCTTTTATCATTTTAGCCAGCTCAATACTGTGAGTAAGAAATCGCTTACAAATCGACACTGTTAATCAAATTTTAAATGTTAAATTTAACTTGTATATGTTTTCAAAAAGGAAAAAAAAAATTAAAAATCTTATATATATTACGCAAACGCAAATTTCTGGCGTAAGGCTTTTTAATTACAAGTCCAATCTTAATTAATTTAGTATGGTTTGGTAGGCTTAAACCTGTAGATGTGCAAACTGGACTTTTTATTTCTTAAACAATTATATTTTTTAAGTGATATCGAGTTTAAGTTTGCTAATAATTGTTATGTTATGTTGCTTTTTCTCTTCTTAATTTTAGCATGTGCCTAAAAATATGTGATGTATTTAGCGCCACCTATCGGCTAATAGCTATGAAACTGTTATACTGACGAATAATCTTTTATAATTTCACAGCTAAAACTATGAATTTATATATTCAACATCATAATGATACTGGAATGAAAAAGTCTTACAATTGAAAAAGTATTCCTAAGCTGTTGGTCGGAAAATTTAAAAATTTTTAAAAATTTACACAAAAGTTTAATAAGAAATTGGAATCTGGTAATGAAACATTTTTGTTTAATCATTTTTCAACTGGAAATCAAGAAATATTCTTACTCCTGTATATTTAAAATAAATTTGGGTATGAAATTAAATATGCTGAAATTATATCGTCGTTGCGCGTGCAATACCGCGTATATTGCAGAAAGGCCAAAATTAATTTCACTTCAATTTTGATTAGTTGAAAATCTATTCAATAGCTTAAAAAAAAATATAGGTATGTTTGATTTTGGCTTACTAGTCAGTTGAATTTTCTAAATACGGCTTAAGAGGTTAGCAGATGTGCTGACACGACTATAATATGCCTTGATCTTTTCTTATGTTAATTGGGTCTAATGTTATCTATGAAAACAAGAACATTAATGAAGAATAGAGTGATTAAGTTTTTTTAATTGGAACTAGAATTTATATATTTTTGCGGTTTTTATACCTTATTTTTAATATTTACATATTATTCCATTTTAAACATACCAGCCTTACGGAATGACCATATCCGATTTGGGTCAAATTTTACATGGAGCATCACTGATTTAAACAAGAAACTTAATTTTGAGAAAAAAGATTGGCGTTATTTTTGTCGGAGTTACAGAAAGCACAAAATTGACAAAAAATGTCAAAAAGGTCGAAAGTCGATTTTTACGAAAATTTGTAACTCAAACACTTCTCAACCTAATGTTAAATTTGAACAACTGTTGGAAAGATGAAATGGAAGTGAGGTAATTGATTTCGGAGTAGAGGTTCGAAGAGCACACTTCAAAAATGCAAAACAATTTCGGATTTTGTCAATTTTGTGCTCGCTATTTTTACTTTCATTACGTGATTTTTTCTTTTCCGGTACGTTTAAAATGCATTTGCTGAATTATGTTAATTAAATTTTAAAAAAACTAATTAGCGGATTTGAGCGGATTTTTCAGTCAAATTTTGCGGATTTTGATCAGCAGTAGCTGGCAACGCTGCTGGATAGGGAGGAGTGGGGGTTTTGCTAGGATTCAGGTAGGATAGAGAGCAAAGCTCGAGTGACGTTATGCCGCCTTTAGCTCGGCCCCGCTAGGGTTAGAAATTATGAAACTGTCACTAATCCTTTTGAAGCGATGCTGTAATGTTCACTACCTTTCCCTGTAATGAACCTTCGGGTTAGTGGCTGGGGTTGGAACACGTATTACCACAATTTATTTACTTGTAAATCACTGAATATTTTCGATAAAGTATTTTATACTATTATGTAAATGAAATCAACATGAGAGTAAATATTCTAACAAATCGTGAAGCAAGGTGGCTATACTGCAGTTGATTAAAGTTTTTTAGATTTATTTTTAGGATGGGCTTGCTCCTTTAAACCTGTCAAAGAGTAATTAATCTTTAAAAATACTTTATTTTGTTAACCATTGTTAATCCTAATGGTTTCCGCTTGAACGCATTTACAAAGACTGATCCTTAGCTAACTCTTATCTACCTTTAAATGAGTCTCTCGGAGACTATGTAGGTATGGATATACCTGTGTTTTATGTTATATTAATACCTAAGATATTGGTATTATACCTTGGTATTGGTATTGGTATTGGTATAATACCTAAGTTATTGGTATAGTGGCGGCCGTAGCCTAGTGGGTAGAGTGCATGGCTCCTAAGCTAAAGAACCGCGGTAGCCCGGGTTCAATTTCAGTTTAGACAGAAAGTTTTTTCAATTGAAATAATTTTTCTGTTCGGTATAATAAAAAATAAAAATTGCCATGTAAAGCTTCTTGAGAACATTAGCCGTTCGGAGTCGGCACAAAACACGTAGGTCCAGTTCTCGATCATTTGTGATCAAAAATTTAATAAACACGCACAACACAATTGATCAATAGAAGCTAGGTCAAAGTCCTTCCAAGGGCTGAAATGGCCAGTTTATTTTTTTTATAAGATATTGGTATTAAGTTACTTGATAGCTTAAATAAACTAAATATAAAAAGACATAATTAGAACATATGAAAGTTTTGATACGTTTACTCGGCCTCCGTTGACGACGTCAAAGCCTTCGCTGTATCCTTTTCAGAGGTTTATTTTTCCGCTGTTGGCGTTGTTTCAGTTCGCTGCTTCGGCTACTGCGGTAGATGCGGTCGACGCCTCTGTGACGTTGTAGTCGCTGGTTCTGCTTGTCCGCTGTCGCTGCGCAGTCTCTGTCGCTGCGTAGTCTCTGTTGCTGTTGACGTAGTCGAACCACTGCTCTGTTGTTCACTTCTGCTGTTGCTTCTTTAATTCTCGATAGTTGGTGCGGGCAGCACTTGAAACAAAACTCCCCCGATTTGCCCTGAGTTTGGCCTTTTATACTCCAATCCAACGAGTAGCCTGCTATGTGTTTTCTTCGGCGCGTGTAAAATAACATCACGCCATATTTCCGTAGCTGACCGGCTGCTTGCCTTTTCATCAAGGGCCGTTATGCCAATTGTGGATGAAAATATAAAGAGAGAAAACATGTTAGTACAGGCAATTCACCCCGGTAGGAAAATATGTATGACCATCTTATTTCAGGTAGTCCCTCGAGTAAACACTAGCTGCCGCTTTCTCTGAGCAATTGAATACTTGTGGAGCGCATCGTGGGTGCTTAAATCTACATAAATAAGAAATAAAGTAACCTATCAAAGACGAATTTTCATCATAGGTTTTCAACTGCTTGGTTATCCGTGTACGTATTCTCTATGTTTTTACGAAATTCCCTACAATTACTTACATCTGGGGCCCAATTCTGTAACTGTGAGTTTTAAAATGTACACGGGCTGTCACAAAAACTCACTGGTTTTTAGTCGATGAGTTCAGTCAGAAAAAATGTACACTTTAAAACTCACAGTTAGAGAATAGGGCCCCTGATCTCGTGAATGCATTTAGCAGCCAAGTGCGTTAGGCCATAAAGAGTACAAGGAATGTATAATATTTCAAGTTGTTGTGTTAATTTATTCATTACTTAAATTGGCTTAATAAAAGAAAAGGAAAAATACATAATTCCGTTGCGGATGTTTAAAGTTAGCAAATAAAATTCAACTTGCTATTTCTTAAACTATTTGCATCTTAGAGATTAGAAAATTTGGATTTAATAATTAACTCTTATTAATTTGGCATAATAATTCAGCTCTTTATTAACATTCAGCACAGCTGTGTACCATGCTTTAATGTCATGGGGAGATTTTTCTTTCCCGTTGGGGATTTTGCGTGCACAAAATCTCTGTGCCTAACCCAGTCGAAATCTGAAAGAAGACATTACACAAGTTAGGAAACCATGTGGGGATAATATTACATGGAAATTTAATTCCTAACAGACTTTTATTTAAAAAAGGTAATTGTAAAAGTTTTTTGAGACTTTTATTTTATAAGTTTTTTAAAAAAAATCATTGTATGTTATTTATTTGTTAAATATGAATCTTTCCAATAGTCGACAAGATTAACACAATCGTTCGGTGGAATCAATTGGTTGCTGAAACCGCATAATAAATAAACATATTTTGAATTTTTTCGCAGTTTTTTTATTGTTAGACTTTTATTCAGACTTTTTTAAAATACAAGTCGCGAAAGACTCTTAAAAAAACTTTTTAAAATAAAAGTTTTTAAAGACTTCTAAAAAATTTGTTTTAAAATAAAAGCCTTTGAAGCCTTAAAAAGTGAAGAAAACTTTTATTTTTAAAAGAAAAAGTCAACTCTTAACTTATATTTTATAAATTTTTAAAAAAGTTAAAAGTAATTTTTAATTTTTTTAGTTATATAAAAAAGTTAACAGTCAGACTTAACTTAAAATACGAAATTTTAAAAAGTTTTTTCAAGCTTTGCTTTCAAGTAATAAATAATAAAAAGTTTTTGAATCATTTACAATCCCGGGATTGAGATTTTCGAGAATCGAGAAAAGCTTCCGGGATTGGACTCCCTACTAGGCATACTCGATTGCTAACTGAATATCAGTACCAAACTACATATGCAAATAATGAAACCATCAATCGTTGCTGCAGAGAATTTAATCATATCTCTATATACTGCTTACCTTCCTCTACTACTTGCCTTTAATACTACTTACCTTCCCAAATTCTCTCTAAAGCGAGCCCTATCTAAGTCCCACAATAAGTAATATTAACCCGGGCCTCAGATAAACTATGTATATACATTAAGATGCCTCAATAAAGAAAGTTACCATTGCCACCGACTTTAAGGACTAAACCTTGATCTATTTTATGACGATTCCCAAAATATTTTGGCTCTCACGATAACCGCTCGTAAGCTAAACAATTTTGAAGTAACATCCAAAAATCATGTTTTTTGTAAAAATTTCTGCTGGCGTGGTTGTTAAAAAAAACGATCGGTCAGTAACAATAGTACTGAAAACGTTCTTCCAAACTGCATCAAAAAGTTTAAAATTTTTGGAATTGAGTTAAAGATAATGCTGTTTTTTGTGTATTTTTTGAAGATATATTTAATTTTGCATGCAATGACAATAGAGTTCAGCTACTACAGCTTTTTCACACTTTCTCCGCAATAGATAATTTTAAGAACCAACCCAAATGTCTTTGAAATATCTCAAAGATATTGATAAAAATGGTCCAAAACAATCCAAAGTGAGAAAAATTTACCCACCATAATATGGGTTGGGCTCAGGGACAACACAAGACAACAGCTAACCATGCGTTTACATAGATCTTATCCTACATTAGTTTTCAATCTACTTTTGAGTTGGCCTTTCGACAAGTTAACATCAAACACGTTACAGTTGTTAACAAAAGTACTAATGCGATGTAATGGAGCAGTTAACATATAATTTGTTCTACTAAATGGTAAATAAATCAAGTTCTTAGAGTTTCTACTGCTTCTTCAGTTAGTATTAAAAGTTGTAAGGGAAAGAAGTGCTGGAGAATCGAATACACCAGTTATGAGTTGGTGTAAGTAGTCGATATCAGCAGATTTCCTTCTCTCACTTAAAGATTGCATATGTAATAATTTTAAACGATCCTCATATGAAGGAAGGTTAAATGTGTCAGTTCCACTCAAGCCTCTCAGAGCAAATCGAACAAAACGTTTTTCGATTCTTTCTATTCGATCAACATGCACATTGTAATGTGGGTACCATACTTGACTTGCGTACTCCAAGTGAGGGCGTACAATTGAATAATACAGCGTTGTAGTTGTTATAAAGCTATCAAACTCTTTGGCCCAGCGTTTTATAAAACCCAGCATAGAAGATGCTTTTTTTTAATTGTTATTTTTTTAATTGTTATTAGAATCAAGTGTTCTGCTCATTTTCATATCATCTGCATAAATAAGAAAATGAGAGTGTTTGATAATCTGAGTAACATCATTAATTGCCAAAATAAACAGAAGTGGACCCAGGTAACTTCCTTGAGGAACACCCGATTCTGCAACAAATTCAGAAGACAACACGTCTCGGAACCGTATTTGATAACATCGCTCCATCAAAGTTTACAAAATATTGCTTTGCGAGTTTTCAAAAGATTGTGGAAATCAGATTAATTTAAGTTTAAATAAAATTAGATTATGTGGTCATTTATCAAAAGCATTGCTAAAGTCAGTGTAAATATTATCGACCTGGCTACCAGAATCAATAGGTTTTAAGCAGAATGTAGTGGAATCAAGGAGATTAGACACAGTGGATCTGCCAGTAACAAAACCATGCTGACGAGTTGTTATGACTTCACCACAGTGAATTTTTAGTCGATCGTACACTATTCGTTCAAAAAGTTTAGGAATCGAAGACAACTTAAGGCCGCTTTACATTGTCCTACTGTGTGTTACCACATGTGAGATAGAAAGTATTATTGAATTTCATCATGCTGTCATTTTTAATTTTTGTATGAAGAAATTAATTTTTCGCTTTTAGACTGTCTCACAGAGTCGCACCGCATTTTTATACTTTACACTATACTAAAACGTGAAATTTTGAGTAATGAATCGGTTTTTAATGAATTTAAAGCCCCTACAAAGTTCAATAAGCTGTAAAACTGCTTCTTTTTTTATTTCATTTGAAAATACATTACGAGCTTAAAATTTTCTCACTTAAATAATAAATTTCAAGTAAGTTTATGGTAAAATGTATCTCTGGTGGGATAGAATGTGTGATGAAATTAGAAACAAACCAAAAAATAAAATGTGGTACGACATGCCAAAAAAATCAGAACACACATTGCTTTCCGTTGTTTACACCATCTCACTTTCTATCACACATGAAAATTTTGACATGTGTTAACACACAGTGGGATAATGTAAAGCGGCCTTTAGCGATATGCCTTTAATTAGTGATTTATTAAATTGATTTATTAAAAAGTAACGAGAGTGGTTGACACCAAATGAAGCCGCACTGTTTTAATACTGCGGCAGGAATCCCATCTGGTCCAGTGCTCAAATCTTCATCGTTTCATACAATATACTTAAAAATATCCTCTGAGGCAAAATATATATGCTCCGAAGATACTTTGGGTGTGCTGTCCATATAATCAAAATACGCCAAATCAGGATTAAAAGAATCTGAACAAAATGATTCATCAAAAAGATTGGCAAATAAGCCACAAATAATGGTGGAATCGTCAGTAAATCCATCCTGAAATTTAAAAGAAGACGGATATCCATCAGTCTTCTTCTTAACATTAATAAATCCCAAAATTTGTTTGGATCAGACAAAATACTCAGCTTCATATTATCCAAATACTCATTGTATAATGCAACTGAGCTATTCTCATATTCTATAAGTCCAAACTACAAACATATTTCTTCCATACTCTTTTCCTATTGTTGCGAAGAGTCCTTAAATCCTTTGTGTACCAAGGGTACGCAGAATTTTTCGCAAATTTGAGACTATATGTTACAGACTGAGATAACATGGCAAAGGGCTCCGTATAGAAAAAATTGATTGAACTCTAAGGACTGTTATTATTAATGTATTCTATAATTATATTTAATTTACTATAAGTAAATGATTCAACCTCAAAAAGATAGCTGTTTTGAAATTGAATTCATAAACTGTGTCAAAATTGAATTCATAAACTGAGCTTGAATTTACCATATTCTCCCTATCAGATTTATACCAAATACTCAATGGTGGATGGTAAATATCGATAGTAGTAAGGGTATAAAGTACCTTTTTAACAATTACACTGTTACTGTATGTAGTCAAGACTAGGCCAAGCAGTCTTTCCATACTATTATAAATACAACTTACTTGTTGTAAGTCAAAACATAAATTGTCAACAAATATATGTTCTTGGCATGTCTTCGAATTAGATGCACAAAAATGTGTTTCATCGTCAAAAGAATGCCATTTTAAGTCAGGCAAATTAAAATTGTCCAACAATAAAATGTCGTCATTAACGTCAAGTAAATTTAAGATAAATTCTATGCAATCCGCAAGGCTTGCATAGACCTCTACAATGCTCTTGGGAGGAACGCATGCATTAATAACATATACATTAGAATTACAATGTACAACCTTAACGCATATAAGTCCGATATTAGCAGAGCAGGGAATTTCAATAAAAGAACTAACACAGGAGTTCCTTACAGCTAATAGGACACCACCACCAACTGCAGAATTATTGTCAGCGTGTCTGTCCTTCTTATATACTTGAAAACTATTGTCAAACAGTTCTAAGTCAGTAATGCCTTCGTTCAACCAAGTTTCAGTTAATGCGATAATATCTTCAGAAAAATTCTGAGTTGACCAAAAAATGTCGCGCGTCTTTGAACGCAATCCCCTTGCATTTTGATAGTAAAGGGAAAGCTAATTTAGTTTTTTTGGGTCTGACTGGCGATATTATTCGACTTTATCAGAAACGAAGATATTATCAGCCCACAAATTAGAGCTCAGAGCAGTTGCAAACTCTTCAGCAGCAACTGTGAGAATAAGTGATGCGTGGGACGGTTTATTGCATGAGCAGAAAGCAGTCTGACTTACTAAACGGTTATGTTTGACAAACGTCAATACATTTTCACTTGTTGTGTCGGGCTGTAGGCGTGAAATGAAAACTTTTTTTTTCTCGACAACGCTCTTAAATTTAATGAACTATTGCGCTCATTAGTTATGTCATTTCTAGCCGGGGGAGAAAGAGATGGAGTAATAACAATATTATCTATTCTCACCGGCGTAAACACTGGTTTAGCCGAGATCTGCTTCGTTTCTAAAGTGGCTGGAAGCGTCATGCGCCGCTTATTATTTTTATTTTTGCAATATTTTCTCTTTTTCTTCAAAATATTTAGCAGAACAATTAATTGTTTTAACTTTGACCTTAAGCTCTATAAACGATTTTAAACTATCAAACAACTAGTATTTGTATTTAAAATCACGTTTGATTTAAACTATCAAACATTTAGAATTTGTATTGAAATCATATAAAATCAATGTAATAGTACCTAATAAATTTTTAAAATGTTCCTTTTTGTTTTTTATCTTAGTTTCTTATTATTTCATTAAATATAATGATTTTTTAAGTTTCTGTAATGAAATATATTACTAAGAAAAATACTTTATATTATTGACCTAAATCCTTTCAATTTATTATGTGCGAAGTGCTTCACTAAAGTTTCGCATCAAATGAAAGTGAGCGATTAGGGCCCCTCAAACGGAACTACATGTCCATCCGACCTGTCCAGTCATCACACATGTAGTATCGTTCGTGTGCAAAAAATCAAGGCGGATGGACATGTCCGATGGAAGACAAAAATTTTTGAGTTTTTGCTAAGTACGTCCGACATGTAGTTCCGTTTGTGTGTGTGGCCATCCAACTTAGTACATTTTGCCATTTGATGAAAATTTTTCAGAGGAGCACATCTCGCGGCAAAACTGCCGAACGTAACAAATGTTATATGTATGTTGACGCGAATTTTTTTATCTTTACCTAAAATTGTGATGGCTTGGAATATTCAAAGCAAAAAAAAATAAAAATAAATGTTCAAAACAATTAATATTAATATTTTTAATTGATGTTAACTCTTTGGCAGCTAAAAAATAATGAAGTCCATTTGACATGTGCGATGTGTGTGCGGGCAACGAAAAAAGTCCTATTACTTTATCGAATTACGTTTGATTGCCCCTATTAAATGAGTTTATCATTTCAAAATTCACGAGCGATGAAAACTCAATATCCCTCAACAACACGACGTCGCTCTTTTAAAATTTCTCAGCATGCAAACTCACGAACGATAAAAGCAGTTGAGGAGTTATAAGAAGAGTGAATACTTTATCCCATGGTAGAACTAGTGAAGGTATATGCATTTCAGACTGCTCTCTTTTTCTCATAGCCAGAATTGTCAAACTCAAGCATTTTGCTATTCTTGCCTATTTTTGCTTTCTTATCGCATTCTCATCGTTTTCAGATTTTGTATGGGCTGTCAACTTCGTTTTGACAGTTCCGGCAGTCTGTCTTTCCGAAATACATCTACCTTCTCTAATTCTACTATGCTTTATCCACATTCGCTCTAAACAAGGCTCATTTATCAGGTTGTGGCACTTGAGAGCGAGCTCGGTCGAACTGTCAAAATGGATGAAAAGAAATCAAGAAAATGAATACAAAGAACAAACAAAAGCACAGTGAAAGTTCAAGCAATGCCACAACCGTATAAATGAACCTTGGCTCTGAATATTATAAAATGATAATCTCATAGCAAAGATAACTCAGAAGAGTGGGAGCGCATTTTGATTGCTTTACGCGCCCTGGCTAGCACTGATTTCTGATCCAGAATTGTTTACATTGATACATATTTTATTTTATTTGTTTACATTGATACAGCTAAAATATTTATTATAAAAAAAACCTACTGAAAAAATTTGGCAAGAAATTAAAAAAAAATAGAAGTAATGAAGTTTTTTGAATTTTAAAGGTTTTTGTATGGAAATAAAATAAGAAATTATCAAAAATATGCATGAGAAACAGCATTACATTTAATCCGATTGCAAAATTTTAAAAAATTTTTATGCAGATTGAAATATTGTAGATTTTTCCAACCTATAATTTCTGAAAGTTTATTTTTTTGCAACTATTTCACCAGCCAATATACTTACGAAAAACATGATTTTTGGAGGTTATTTCAAAATGGTTTAGCTCACTGGCGGAAATCGTGAAAGCTAAAATATTTTAGGAATCGTCATAAAATAGATCACGGTTCATTTTTAGTCGGTGGCATCGACAATTTTTTTTTTTTTCTATGAAAGTCGAGGCACCTTAATATGCATACATATTTGGATTTATGTGTATAAGCATTGATTGATTTGTTTAATAAATCAAAATCCTTAACATGCCCTCTCCAAATCTCTCATTTACGTCCATTTATCCTTCGCTTTCCCCTATTGTCCTTATAGTCTTTAAGAATATTATATATACATCGTATCTTAGGTATGCATATAGTCCATCTTGTTTTCCTCCTCTCTTGTATATTTTAAGCAAAACCTGTTAGAAAAAGTAAATTGCATTGCCTTGTTTGGCCAATAAATAAATAAATAAAAAAATAAGCCTTACAAGCCTTATTTCGTTTAAACCGGTCAATTGCATCATATAGAAATTTGCGTATTAAGTGTGTACTCTTTTTGTTACGCTCTCCATACAGCTTTTGCCAACGTTACCCTCATATTTCATATTTCATAAAGACATTTCAAGTTATTTTATTTGTAATTGCTCTAATATTTGAGATATTTAAATTTAATTTTTAGATACGAAAATTAAATTAACCCATTCCATTCTGAACATAGTTTCCGCCGGACGATTTTGTCCAAATTCACATATGTTAGCAAGGGACACCTAGAATAGAAATAAAAAAAGAGCTATACCTGTTCAAACACCCTATAACAGCCCTATTCTGGCAAATTAACAAATTGTTAGCCAGTATTTTGAATATTTATATGTGTTTTTTTAATTTTTTTATTTCAAAAGAAAATTTGAAGCTCAAAAATAAAAAATTTTGTATAAAAATTGTCAACTGCTTTTCAGTTATTGACAATTTCATTACAAAATTTTGTTTTTTGAGCTTTAAATTTTGTTTTGAAAACAAAAACCACATAGAAATATTCAAATTACTGGTTAACAATTTGTTAATTTGCCAGAATAGGGCTGTTAGTCTAGAACGCCAAAAGAATAAATATCTACGAAGGTTTAAAATTTTCCCCATTCAACTGGAATGGGTTAAATAAATGTTGTTTTTTACTTCTGTAAAACAGTATACATCTTTTGTAATTTGACTCACCTTATTTTTTGATTTGCTAAATTTTTTCACAGAAATAATACCCAACATTTTTCCAAATACTTAAAGTATTTAATACAAAAATAGTTTTTTTTATGATTTAAGAATAGTTTTGTTACTTTTTTTAGAAATAATCGCGGTTCCAACCGTCAGTCTACAAAAAACGTGTGTATAAAAACTTTAAATTATTTTTTAAATAACTTTTTTATAATGTAAAAATTAAATGCAAAGCGTTGGGTACAATGAGACCCATTCTTTACTCAGCAGTGAGTCCTGAATCATGGTTCATGAAACAGCGCCGCATTCTGTGTTACAATCTTCTCAATGCAATTCTTGACATGATTTTTGTGTGGTTCCGGAATAGCTTCCAGCTTAGGCAGCATCTTCATGAGAAAGAGAAAATCGGCGGACAGGTTGATATTTTTGTGGTGTGACGGCAGTGGCACAACATTTCCAATAAGAGCTTTATTCTCTATGGTGTACTTGCCAGAGCTTATAAGTTGAGATGCAGAGACAATAACAGGCGTAGTAGAAGAAATGCTTTGGGTGGAAGCGGCATTGTTGATGATCTTCATGCGATTCTTTTTGGGAGGCAGTGTGACGGGTTCCCTGGGTGCCTCTAGCTGCTGAATAATCGTTGATGATGATCGGTCGTTTAAAAGCGATCCAGCGCGTGATGCCGAATCGGTGTTTTTTTGTTGGTGACCATTTTGTTTTGGTATCATAATCGGTGCTGTACTCAGTGTTGGCAATATAGTCTTTATGGGCTGGTCCTTGGCCTTATTATTAATGCGACTCAGTATTTCTGGAAGTATTTGTTCGAACTTATGCGTAAGTTGTGCGTCGCATTTGTCGGTGAAGAGCGTGAGTTTCTTTTTATTGGCATTGCCTGTGAATTCGTTTGTGGCACCAGCTTCACTATTGGCGGCACCATCTGTTGAAAGTTGTTGTTGTTGGGGGGCCTCCTCCATAATTAAATACATTTTGCGCTTTTGTCCACTGGATGCCGATGAATTGTTGTGATTTTGATTAGCTGCTGCATCTGTTTCCTTTTTAAGCTCATCACAACTCTCGGTGATCATGAAGACTTTGCGATTCTTAAACGTCATAATATTGCCTTGTTTACTCAGCACGGGATTAAGTGTTTTTGTCATTATTTGCTGTTTGGCCATTGGCAGTGGCGTTGGACTAGCAATGCTAGTTGTTGATTTTGTTGCTGTTTTTTCTGGGATAAGTGAGCCAACAAACTCGTTATCTGATTGTCCAGAGTGGGCGTCACTTGCTAATGAAACGGACGAAGTGGCCGATGATATGGAGTTGGTACGTTTTGGTGGAGTAACCAAAATACTTGATGTAACCTGCAGCACTTCCTTTGGCTGCGTAGAGTTCACTTGGCGCAGACGCTTCTAAAAGAGAGAGGAAAGAGAGAACAAATTCAATTAAATCGATTAATCGATGAAATAATTTACAAAAGATTTGCGAGAAAAAATAGTCAATTATAATTGCAAAAGCTGAAATTCTCCCTCTTTTATAAACTTAAAAAAAGGTGTTTCAATATGTTGGTTTTGATTTAAAGTATTAGTTCAGTGTGACGGACTCCAAAAATTATTTTATTTTTACATTTTTAGCAATAAAAATATCTTAAAAATATACTCTAAAACTTTCAGGCCGAAATTTAAAATATTTTTAAAGTTACAGCCAAAAGAAGGGAGCGCGCCGTAGTGTGTATGAAAGTGCTGTAAAAACTTAAATCACGTTTTTTTCGAAACTGCGGGGAAGCACTTATTAAAAACTGTTCAACCGGTTTTGCTAAAAATTTCACCTGTTTTTTAAGACATACATAGCGAGATCCGAAAACTTTAAAACAATACATTTTAAAATAATAAGCTAATTTTTTTAAACAAATAAAAAAAAGTTTGATTTTAACAACTTTTTTTCACAAGTCCGCCATTTTTTTAATTTATTTTTTAAATGCATATTTTAGGTTAGTGCACAACACTTAAGCCTACAGAACGATAATCTCTTAAAAATTTTTTCAGGCTACTACGGAAGGCTGGTTGCTTCCCCGCCACAACTAAACTTTTCTTCGAGGACACTACTTTGAGATAAATAATTATAAACATATTAATGTAAAATGAAGTAAAAAATTGCTTTTGTTCACTTTAAGACATCAATAAATATATGTTAAAATTTAAAAGCGATCGCATTTTATTTTCTTATTTAAAAAAAGTATAGTAGTGAGGGGACTGCCAATCGTAGCAAAAACCTATACATAAAATATTAGTATTCCCTGGAAGACGTTGTCCTGAAACGACCGCCTTACTGCTATATAAGAATTTCCATGCTAATATAGGGTTTCGGACTATCCTACATGTAGGATGGATTTGACAGGTCGGATGGACACGTAGGAATGTGCATACTGCAGCTCATACTACACGTAGGATGAAAATCAAAAAGATCTAAAAGTTCCGCCATGATCTTGTTCTTCTCTGTGCGTTCTTGTTTGTAGATTTCTTTGTTAATTGTTGTTGGCGCACTTAGCTGTTCAATTTATTTAATTCACGCCGGAGTATAATGGCAGAAATTTGCCTATGCGCTTGAGACATGCTGAAATGGTGCTTCTGAAATATTGGAGAGTTGACCAGTCAATTGAATTGTGCTGCACTTGCTGGTGCTGCTGGTAATGACACTTGGAGGATGTTGGCTAGCGACAAAATTTGCACTGCACTTGCTGGTGGTGGCACTTGGAGGACGCTCGCCAGCAAAGAAAGCCAATTTAACTTTGCTGCACTTGCTGGTGCACCGGGAGATCGTTGGCCCACACATATGCACACACAAACTCAAGCACTTTCGTTATTTTTTTTTTATTATTTTGCTATTTTTTAAGATTTTTAAGTTTACAATATTACAAGTTTACGAAATAAGAATGCAATGCAAATTAAATAAAATATTTGCGCCAAGACACGATCAAAATATGAAACGTCAAAATTTGGCAATTGTCAAAATTTCATCGTCCATTTGACACAGCAAAAAAGACAAATTTATTTCAACACACACAAATTTTATTCAACCTGATATTTTCTATCCTACCACGACTGAAAAGTTTCCTTTTGACACTTACCTTTTACACGGAGGTTACACGAGACAGTACTGTAAGGACAGTCAGAACACATTTACAAATTTTTACCAACACACACACTAACTTTTGCTATTGTCTGCTCTACTGTCTTAAGTTTTTTGTAGACAGTAGCTAGGAAAGTAGAATGATAGTTAGCATATCAAGTGACAGAATACGTGAAAATTTAATAGAATTAATGGAAAATTTGCAATACTTTGGCGTACTCGTAGTTTTAACAAAAAGTTTCTTCATAAAATAGAAATGTTTTACTATTTTGTCTACTGTCTTGCCAACTGTCTGTACTCTTTTTCAAGTTTGACCGTGACCCTCCGTTTTATGAAAAAATTTATTAATAAAACAATGATAGTTGACAACTCTGAAAATAAAATGCTGCATTGGTGAAAATAAAAAGCCACTGACAAATACAACAAGTGTGAAAATTGTCAAACTTTGTTTGACGATATATAATAAAATAAGAGCATGCATGTAATTATTTGAATGTTCAACATATTTCTTTATCACAACTCAAAGATTGAAATGTTAAAACACTCAATCCATACATTATTTTTTCTTGTTTGCAAACGAAGTTCCAGCAGAAAAAAGCAGAAAAAGAAGAAGATTGTTCCATTTTTAAATCTCACCGTGCATAGCAGCTGTTTAACAGTGCACCCTAAACAAGTGCGCGTTGCGCTGGGTACCCAAGCGCCACGCAACTTTATTTTACGCTTAACCTAAACAAGTGCGCTGCGGAAAGAACTGCTGCTCTCGAACCAGCTCAGTCTGGTGGTTTAAAAATCTTAAAAAACTTTTAGTATTGTGTAAAAATCTATTAATATTGCAAATACTTCCATTTGCAATTGAGATTAATAAATTAATAGCAGCTGATTGCTCTTTGTTCTAATACTTTGGTTTTATGCAGCCAACTTCACATCCGAACGCACTGTCAAAATTGGAAATTCGATTCATGTTTCATACTAAATGTATGTGCATGGGCCGATTTTGACAGTTAAACCACGCACGCGCACTTGTTTAGGGTAGACTGTAATGGTCCAGTTAGCCTCGCATGGCATAGCAGTGCATGGCTTAACAAGCGTCACATCGAAATCTGTTTAATAGGATTTGTGTGTATCTGATTATGCAAAACATGGCAATGCATGGCAATGCTCAGATAAAAACAGAAATGCATCTCTGACTACATAGATAAACATGGAAGATCTATTTCATTTTAATATCTGTGTATTCTTCTATGTATTTGACATTTTGGCAAAACAGATGTGAAGTTGTAAAATTGTTTGATCAAGTGCGGTTAATTTATTAAAATAAAATCATTGTATTCTTCTTTTTTATTGTTTTATTTTGACCATGTGACTATGCTTTGCATAATCACCATTTATTTAGCTGTGTGCTAGCTGCTTATCTGCGTTGCATGCGCTGCTGTGCCATGCGAGGCTAACTGGACCATAAGTAAAAGCAAATTTTTCAAAAATGTTGACAAATACAACAACTGAAGAAATTGCCACACTTTAAAAGCATATATAGACCAATATAAAGCGAATTAATAATAAGTTTTGGTTGCAAACATCTTATTGCAGCCTAGCTTAAGTATTTATATACTAACAAACTGATTATATGCATTAATTTCAGGAGTTGCCAAGTGATTTCTTTGTGAACTTGAGGCCGATTAAGAACAAGAGTGACGATAATTGTTGATATTTTTATGCACAAATACATGCAAACATTTTTTGAGGTTATGTTTTCTAATTTTCCTATCTTGTTATCTTTGCTGAGTTCCTCGGAAAAATACGATGACGCAAACCAAAGATTTACCCTCTACCAAAATCGTTCAACGCGTCTAAAGAAGTTTTCACTTCAAAAATTAATGAACATACGTACAAATTTCGGTCGCCACGCTGGACTTTTTCTACCTTAAGTCTTATGCTATGCAATCTCTAATTGATATTATTTTTAACCCGGTCCATTCTAGCGCGAAAGAACAGTAAAAGATACGTAATGCATTTTTTTTTTTAAAAAGATCAAAGAACCAAGGCATGCGCCTTAAACAAACAAGGTTTGGCTTTTGACCTGAAGGAAAAGGGATAGATTTATTTAGAGGATTTGATTGAAACCATACGTGAATTATTGATTAGGCAAAACAAACGTGAAAGACAATTTGAATTGCTTTTAACCGAGGCTAGTGTTATGCCTTAACCTCGGCAAGCATTTCCAGCCCTTAGTTGTTCCTGTCCTTTAATTCCACATTTTCCACAATTTAGCTGTGGATTTTTAGTTTTCCATAATTCTTAAATGTAGGAAAGAACAAAGAAAGTAAAAAGAACCATGCCCGAGCCCGGATTTGAACTAGGGAGCTCTGGGTTAACAGTCTAGCGCACTCCCACTAGACTACAAAGGCCGACAAAGTATTGATAAAAATTAGTGTTAAAAATTTCAATATCGTATCTTGAATTGTTTTTTTTATTAAAATCAAAAAATAAAATAAATGAATTGTTATTACTCTCCGATTTTTCCTATAAAAATATATATCTCATCAACCAGATGTCTCAGATAAAAAGACAGTATAACAAAATGGTTGTATTAAAATTATCTATAATATTTTAATATATTGCGATGACGTCACTTCAATAGAATGTATGCTATGCCGCAAAAATAGAGGTTTACAAAAGGTCACGGAGGTGGGCCGGTATGAGATGAAAAAAATATCCAAATTTTCTTTCATCTTTTCGCATAAATAATAAAAAACATTTCAAATTTAAAAAAATTACAGTCTGGTGGAGTGAGGGTGCTAAAAGAGGGTGCCTCCCTCCATGGTGACACGATTTCAACCCTTCTAGACATCTGAAAAAAATTATTGTTAATTAGTAAGCATAGACCGCTATAGACCGAACTAGGGATATAACGACATGGGCATTTTTCGCGAAATGGCGACTGTTTGAAAAAAACTTATTTTTGGCCTTTATACATTTTTTAAAAATAGAAAAGAAACAACATATTAACATAATCCTATTTCGGGCTATAAAGGGATGTATTAGAAAGGCCCACATCAAAATGTTAAGTTAATCGGTCGATTAGAACTTGAGGTATCATGTCAACCGTGTTGAAAAAAGTGGTTTCAAGAAAAACACGTTTAAAGTTTTTAAGTTAAGTTTCAGGCATTCTAACTGACGACACTAAAATGGTTATAACTTTTAAAATAATTTCAGTTCTGTAAAATCCTTTTAAGGAGATATTCTTGAATATATAAACTATCAAAAAATAAAAAATTTTCATTTTTAAATTTTCTACACAAAATTTCTCAAAACAAAATTAAGCCTTTTAAAAAGATTGGAGCATAGAGATATGCTTTGAACTATGAACCATTCGCTCGGCCCATATTCACTCTGTATAAAAAGTTAAAAAAATTTTTCAAGAAAAACATTTTTACTATCTTTAACGACTCTTAAAAAGTGTTTGAGCAGCGACCTGATTCAAAAGCAACGCTTTGACTACTGTACATTAGAGTGGGTCAGCATCCAATAAAAAAAGTTTTAAAAAACTACCCCCTATATCAAAGCTGACCTCGAGAGGATTTCGCAAGCAAACATTTTTAGACCACCGAAAAAACAACCAAAATAGTATTTTTTCACAACTTACGTAAAGTTTAACTTATCCGATCTTAAAAAATCGTATGTTACTAAAAAGGGCTTAACAAATTCTACATTTCTTCTTCAGAGCGTTTTCACTTTCGACGTCATATTTTACTAGAAGGACCTGTTAGCCCGATTTACCCTCCCGTTAATTATTTATTTTTTCTCTTAAAATTAAAAACCGTTAATTAATTTGATGATCTATTAAATTATTACAAGAGTTAAATTGCGAGCTTTAGATCAAGTAAGTTTTTAAGAAAGCAACAACAACAACTCTGTATAGAGTCAATCACTTAGCTGACTATACACCAAGGTTTATTTATAAGGATGTGGCACTTGAGAGAAATGCACTCATTTTCCCGCCTTTGCTCGAACTGTCACTGTGCTTTTCCTTGTTCTTTTTCTGCATTAATTTTCTTCATTTCTTTTCATCCATACTGACAGTTCGACCGAGTTCGCTCTTAAGTGCCACAACCTTATAAATGAGCCTTGGACTAGACGGTTTGTATCGGAAATTGCTACATTTTCCTCTTCAGTAGTCTTTGAGTTATTAAGCTGTGATCAGCTCACTGTTTAAATTTGCATATGATTTCACTTATTAGGAATTCATTCATTTGAATTATATAGAACAAATTAAACGTTCAAATTGGCTACTAATCATATGACATTTTAAAGCAGTAGGCTATTTTTAGATCACCGCCATCAACTCTACCAAGCTTGCCATCTGTTCTAGTTGCTTCTTTATTTATTTATGCCAAAATAATTTAATAAGTTTCAAAACAAAGAAGTTATAAGAGTTGAACTCTTATGCTCTCTTTCTGAGCTCTGAACTAACAATTTTAACTTATTTTTTTTTAATTCAAACAAAATGGAAAATTAACTGAAATAGTTTTAAAAATTACAGAGTGAAATTAAACTAAAAAATATTTCTTAATATATTTAGGTATAAAAACGCAGGTATAAAAACAAAATTGCCCACGAAAGTAAATAATAGTACAATAGTAGTATACCAAAAGTTGAAAAAGTTGTTCAGTAATTGTGGCAACGTGGAACCATTTGCACGATAGTGGTAATAACGACGGGTCGAAGGTACAAGGCTATAAAAAAAATACCCAAACTACAAATTTACAAAATGTTAGACTTCTAGTAAAAAATTTAACAACGACAAATTTATTCAACCTAATCACATAATATTGTAATTTTTTTATTTGGATTAGGCGTTGTTTTTGAAAACATTTCAACAACATCTCATTACAATTTTTTCAATTTGAATTTTTACGATTTTTTTATTACAACAAGAAAATTAAATTTTTTCTAAAATAATATATTACAACTCTGGTACTTTTAATCCAATGTTAATGTTTGTTAGCTTATTTTAAGAAACAGTTAAATAAAAAACGAAGTGCATACCAGTGGTTTTACAAAATTAGTTTTTTACGCAAAATATGTAAGTCAATAAATTTTTGCTTTTTTTTCCATATAAAAACAAAACAATCACTCCCGGTCACTGGGCGTAATCGTATCGAACTTATATCAATGCAAGTTGGTTTTTATCCTAAACCTCATGTCTTTAACTTGTCATATTTTTTCGAAATATTGAAATTTCGCATTCAAAAGCATGGTCAGTCTAGTACATATCAGTCATTTTAACATCTTCAACTTGCTCTTGTACATTATAAAAATGTTAAGCGTTTTTTAGGAATCTTATCAAAATTGGAGCAGTTATATTGCACTGAGATAAAGAAAAATCTTGTTCAATTCCACTTCATCGTATTTATATGGATGTTTTCGAGGGCAATTTTATTTTAACAATGTTATAAAAAAGGAGGAGTTGAAGTTTTGAACTCTAATAACTTCTTTGTTTTGAAAGTTATTAAAAACTTTTTTTTGACACAAATGAAAAATGTATCTTTTTTTAATTTCATGAGAAAAAAAATAATTTAAGGCGTGGAGAATCGGGAACGGGTGTTACTAGTCGAATATGACTTCGGAAGTCAAAACGCTCTTAAGAATAAATGTAGTATTTGTTAAGCCCTTTTTAACGACACACGATTTTTTACGATCGGATATGTTACACTGAAGTTACGAAAAAATACCATTTTGGCTGTTTGGTGGTCCAAAAAAAATTTTTAATCTCGAGGTCAGCTTTGATATAGGGGGTGTTTTTTCAAACTTTTTTTCGACCCACTCTACTGTACATATTCAAGTCATACGAAAAAGGAGCATATTATGGTAGTTTTTTCAATAATATTTTAAACAAATACAAAATGTAACATTTTAAAAAGATTGGAACACAGATATAAGCTTTGAACTATGTAAAAAAGCTCTGTACCTATTCATGTTACACGCAGTGCACTATAAAATTTATGGTCGATATTAGGTCTGTTTCCGACTCATTTTTTTCATTACCATTTTTTAACGAAAATTTATTGTGTCACTAAAAACATAAAAAAATGAGCTAATCAGGCAGGTTCTGCATTTCATTTCCGAGTGAAAGTGAAATTGAATCATAATTGAATTCGATATTTGGTGGTCTAAATATAACTTTTTTCGTTAATACAACTAATTATATAAATAAATTAAATAAATAAATTATTACAAAATAAAAAAAAGGGATATCGAATTCAATTATGATCCAATTTGACTTTCTTTCGAAAGTGAAATATAGAACCTGTCAGAATAAATATTTTTAAATTATATTGAAATATGTTTGTTACGAGTATAAAACTGCATCATTTCATTGAAATAATATTCTGTCTTAAATAAATCCGTTGCATTTTGAGACTTCGTTAAATAAAAAGCATGTTATCCATTTTTTTAAAAATTATAACTAATTGATAATTCTTAAATAAGGGGCATTCCATTGAGACTACTGGGGCATTTGACTCCAGAATTTTACCAACTATGGTGTTATAACGATTTCAACATCTTATATATAAAAATGGATGTATGTATGTGGGTATGTGGGTATGTGGGTATGTGGGTATGTGGGTATGTGGCTATATCACGTATAGACTCCAAAACCGCTGAACCGATCTTTATGAAATTTTCAGGGAAAATAAAGCTACATCTTGAGAGTGTTCCTGTGAGGTTTGGTAACGATTGGAGAAGGGGGCGTGGTACCTCCCATACAAGCCAAATTTGCTCCATCGATCACAAACCAAAAAAAGGATATATATCAGGCGGTTTCAATCGAAAAAAACTAAGATTTGGTAATTTTGTTCAGATGGTTACTGCCGGTAACTGTACAAAAAATGGGCGTGGTCGTAAAATAAATACGCCCACTTTTTCGAAATCATGACAATTCCAGAGTTCTATACACTTTTACAGTGAAACTTACTGTATAGGTGCTCCAAGAGGCGGTCACTATATATAAATGTTTTCACGCCCACTTTTACCGCCCACAAATCAATGTCTATATATATAAAAAGCAAAACGATGTGTGTCTGGCTGTGTGATGTCTATAGACTCCAAAACTACTAAACCGATTGACCTGAAATTTTGGCAGCCGATTTGTTTCAGGTACGAGATGGTTGAGGGGAAAAATGTGCCACACCTTTCCTTTTACCGCCCCCAAATCAATAAAATTGTTATATTTCAGTCAGTTTGGGTCGTATAAGGCTAAAATTTTGCAATTTAGTATGTACGGTTACTGTCGATAACTGTACTTAAAATGGGTTTCCACGCCCCTTTTTACCGCCCACAAAGAAATGAAAATGCTTTATTTCAGACGGTTTTGGTCGTATAAGACTTAAATTTAGTACTTTGGTTTGTGTAGTTACTGACAGTAACTGTGCGAAAAATTGGTTTCCACGCCCCCTTTTTGCGCCCACAAATCAGTGAAAATGCTATATTTCAAGCAGTTTTGGCCGTATGAGACTAACATGTGATACCTAAGTTTGTATGGCTACTTTCGGCAACTGAACTAAAAAAAGGCGTCATCGCTATATAGCCACACCCACACCCACTTTTTGAGAAATCATTAAAATTGAGTTTGTACGGTTACTGTCAGCAACTGTACTAAAAATTGGTTTCACGCCCCCCTTTTACTGCCCACAAACCAATGAAAACGTTTTATTTCAACGGTTTGTATCGTGTTGGACAAAAATTACTCTCGGCAAGTCCCACTTTAGTTAAACTCACTTTTCAGGGAGTTAGCGTCGAGTGAAGTAAAGTGCGCCAGTTTTAACCAAAATTGAGCTGAAATTTAGGCAGTCGATTTGTTTCGATTACGAGATGGTTCAAGGGAAATATTTTCCCGCACCCCTTTTTACCGCTTGCAAAACAACAAAAATGCAACATTTTGCACGGTTTTGATCGTATTAGACTAAAATTTGGTTATTTAGTGCATATGGCTACTTTCGGCAGCTATACTGGAAATGGTGAATATATTTTGCATTTCTTGACATTTTCGTATATGGCAGTAAGGTGGTCTGTGGCAGAACAATGTCTGCCGAGGAGAGTGAGTGTTCCTGTGAGGTTTGGTAACGTTTGGACGAGGGGGCGTGGTACCTCCCATACAAGCCAAATTTGCGCTATCGACCACAAACCAAATAAAGGATATATATCAGACGGTTTCGATCGTAAAAACTAAGATTTATTAATTTTGTTCAGATAGTTACTGTCAGTAACTGTACAAAAAATGGGCGTGGTCGCATTAAATATACTCCCACTTTTTCGAAATAATGGCAATTCCGGAGTTCTACACATTTTTATAGTGAAACTTGCTGTGCAGGTGTAGCGTACCGTTTCAGTGATACAATTTTATGGGAGTTGGACAAGTAGGAGGGGCACCTCTCATTCAACCCAAATTGGTGATATCGAATTGCTTTGAAGTTATAGGTTGACAGCGTCAGAATTCAGTATTCGCCCTCAATTTATACATGCAGTTTCATTAATTAAATTTTATGGGCGTACGAAAAGGGGGCGTGAAACCTCCTATTTAACCCAAATTAAAGATATCAAGCGACCTATAATCTTTGGGATTATAGGTCGCACAGTTTTTGAATTCAGTATTGGACCTCATTGTACACATGTAATTTTATTAATTACATTTTATGAGCGTTGATCAAGGGGGAGTGGCACCTCCCATACAACAAAGATTTGTGATATCGAATAGCTTTGGAGTTCAAGGTCGCACAGCGTCGGAATTCAGTATTTGACCAAAATTTACGCATGCAGATTTACTGATAAATTTTTTTAGAGTTTGTCGGGGAGGTGTGACACCACCAACTTAACCCAAATTTGCGATATCGAATAGCTTTGGAGTTATAGGTAACTCAGCCTCGGAATTCAGTATTCGACCTCAATTTACACATGCAGTTTCATTGGCAAAATTTTATGGGCGTAGGGAAAGGGGAGTGGCACCTCCCATACAACACAAATTTGTGTTATCGAATAGTTTTGGAGTTATATGTCGAACAGTTTTGGTATTCGGTATTCCACCTCCATGTACACATGCAGTTTAATTGATTACGTTCTATGAGGGGTGATCAATAGGGCGTGGCACTTCCTATACAACCCAAAATTGTTATATCGAATAGCTTTGTGGATATAGGTCGCACAGTCTCGGATTTCAGTATTTGACCTCAATTTAGACATGCTGTTTAACTGATAACATTTTATGGGCGTTTGACAAGGGAGAGTGGCAGCAACGCGCCGGGTTTCAGCTAGTTTATAATAAATGTGAAAAATATAAAGAAAAAGACAATTTAAAAGTAATAATACAATAAATTTATTTTCAAAACATCCTTAAATACATTGTGCTGGCAATATGGAGCTCTTGGAGAGTGTTCCTTTCACCGCAGCACAGCGTTGCAGCCGTCAGGACGCATAGACATAGCTTTTTTTGTTGGTGTTGATGATTTTTGGATATATTAGGGCAACATAATTGCTCCTGAGTCATCTGAATCCACACCTAGATATTTCGGCCTTATCTCTGCTGCTCCTGGCGCAGATTCCGATGCTTTTTGTTGCTTCTTTGGTCCGGCGATTATTTTTCTACCTTAGCTAGATACGCTGCTAATAAAGTGTTAAAAATATTTGTGATCATATTTTGCAAATCCCACGATGCAAGGTTGTTTTCCCGCGATTGGGAATACCCCTAATATAAAATTCAAACTTTTTCAACGTTTTATTAAGGTGTTAAAAAAAGGTTGATTACCTGATTTTCAGCGGTTGGTATGTATAAAAGCGGAATAAAACACATACAGCTTTAAGTTGGCAACTCAAACAATGTCTGAAAAATTTGTTTTGCTATTGAACACCGAAAACTTATATGATAAAAATTAAATCTTTTTAAAAATTATAAAAAATTCTTTTTGAGTAAAAAAAAATAAATTGCATCATGTACGAATATTTTTAACACCGGATTCGAGTTTAGCGATCCCTCAAATTACCCTGAAATCATGTTCATCATGTCAATTTTCTGCAAATCCGCACAGATCCGCACCAATTTTGTTGCGGATGAAAAGTGAAAAAATTTGTATGAAGTGCGGTTGGACTGCGCTTCCGATTCCGATTCACTCCGAAGCTACTTGCCGGGTTCTACAATCGATAACCCAACGAAAACGAGATCCGCCGGATTCCACAATCAGCATGAATAAATTGTTTCAGATTAGGAAAACAACTTTTATATATTTTTGCGTGACTACTGGGACACGCGACTTGCATCTGTTCAAAAAAAGAAATACACAAAAACTAACATTCCTCTTCGCTTTATTTATATATAGACAATTAGTTTTTTCAAGTTTTCTATAAAAGACTCGGACCAGGTTTCTACAGTTGACAGAATGCCCGACAACATTGTAGCAAACATAATCAACATTTTACTCCCTAGCATCTGTGTATGAAACAAAAGTTGTCATATACAAAAAAGTATATTTTGGGGAATTTTTTCAAATCTTTCTCACAGATTCATAAAGTATACATATTAGGGCGGGTCAATTTGTATGGACGAATTTTTTGGAGGTCTGGCTCAGCGAAATTCGTAAAATACATGTAATTTCAAGACTTTTTCTCCACTACAGCATATACAAATTCTGAAAAAAAGCTGTGCGGACTTTCGTAAATAGATTTTGTTCTCAATTATAAAATATGAATGTATGAATGTATGTGTATGAATCTATTTACGAAAGTCCGCACAGCTTTTTTTCAGAATTTGTATATGCTGTAGTGGAGAAAAAGTCTTGAAATTACATGTATTTTACGAATTTCGCTGAGCCAGAATTTGACCCGCCCTAATACATATACATTTAGTTAGAGCTTTTACCAAATTAAAAATAATTAATGGAAAACCAAAATGTATATTATTTTCTTCTTTTACGTGGAATGTCCCATATGCAACTTATAAATATATAAACTTTTTCAAAAAAATTAGTTCTATAAGATTAAATACTTCAGCAATATTAGGCTCTTCCTCATTTTCGTCTATTCTCAAAGAGTTGTTTAGTCCATATATCGAATTACTCATTTTTGAAAGCATTGGATCAGATATCGGAGCGATTTGTAACAATAGCTTTGAGCCTTCATGAAACATTTAACTGGAATGATTGAAGTTAGGATATATAACTTCATTCTGTTACGAATTTTAGTTTTGGTCATATTCATGACGGAAAAAATACGTTCCACAAATGCATAAGAATGTTGCAAGAAAAGCAAGTTAATGCTAAATTACAAATATTGCCAAACAATATTCCCTCTACTGCTGTCTTAACTTTGTGTGCTTTCAGGTGGCACATCATTTTTAAAATATTGGTCCCTGAAAATGTCAACAAAGATTCTCATTAAAATTTTGCTGCACGTCACGTATCTCAAGAGATGATAATAAAGAGGAAGTTTTCCGAAAGATGGCTTAAACCACTTTCAGGACATAAAATAAAAGCATTCTTAAACATTTTTAAATGACTAGGTGGTAATCGTTTGAACATTTCCTTGATTAAAACTATAAAAAAATTCTGACATTTTGATAGTATGTCCATCTTAAAAATATCAATACTTAATTTCTGAATTTCTTTATGGAACTGATAATGAGATATAGTAAGATCATTTTATATAACATTTCAAGAATAACGACAACTCTAATTTTACAATTTTTTTTGCGGATTATATGGATTTTTGTCTCCTAAATCCAAATCTGCAGGCCGCTCGCAATTGATTTAGAAGTTATAGGCCTCCAAAGTTTTAAAAAATTTCAACAAAAGTACTCTTTATAGGTATCATAAGAAAGGTAATGAAAGTACCTATTCAACAAGGTATCAAACATAAAAATCCATGCATAACTTTATAAGATATTACCTTTCTTTTAATACCTATAATGCGGAACACTGAAAAAAACAGCAAGATTTGTAGGCCATTTTTGAAACTTTGGAGGCCTATAACTTCTAACCAATTGTGAGCGGCCTGATTTTTTTCCAGATTTGGATTTAGGAGGCCAAAATACATTTAATTCAACAAAAAAATTTTAAGAAAAAGAGTTGACGCTATTCTTGATTTATAAGATATATAAGTAATTATTTAATAACCTTTATCCGCTAAAATTTCATTTAATCTTACTGTAGCTAAATTATCGAAATAGAAACTGTTTACAATGTCTTCTTTTATAGTTTTTGAAGCAAATCTTTGAATAAATGTGGTGATTTCAACATAAGCTTAAAAAAGTCAACTTTTTTTCGTTGAAAATATAAATTAAGTGAGTTGATGTTTTGAAGAAATGGTCTCAAAAAAATGTAAAACACCTAAGATGCTTTTATTGAAAAGTGTGTTTATCACAAAAATCGCCAGGCGATTTCCTAAAAATTTAGGAGCGAAAACATAAAAAGACGCCTAATTGGCGAGAAATCGCCAAATCTGGCAACGGTGCTTGAAGTTACTTGATGCTTTCAACACATTTCTTTACACATTTTTCAAACTCGAGAGAGAAGAAGAACAAGCTAAATATCACTCTCTTTTCTATTACAATTACCTGAACCTTACTTGAAAAAATTCTTCGAGCACAAATTTCGTGCTATAAACAGTTGATCGACAAATTATAAGATCAATAATTTTTACTGTTTTGTGATATAAAAATTTTAAACATTTTTCAAGCTTGAGAGAGAAAAAACAAGCTAAATGTCAATATCTCATTCTATTACAACAACTGCATCTTTATGTAAACAAAACGAATGCTGAACGTCGTGACAGAAACGAGCCACAATATTTTTATATATCCAAAGTAGCATGCATACTCGAAACGTGAAAGAAACTCAATGCTGTATGCAAGCAGAAGTATGGACAAGGCATGCATTGTCATAAAAAAACAAAAATTATCCAAAATCAATGAAATGCTTGTTTTGCCGTTATTTTATGCTAGCAGTAAGCGTGTTGATTATGCACAGTAGCGTGCATAATAAAATATGCATGCAATTTTGGTACTAAGGCATGAACTCTGCATGCATAATAGTCTTGCTTAAAAAATATGAACTTTCATTGTTCGTTAAAATTTTAAAGAGTGCAGTTGCACATATTTTATTAACAAAATACAAATTAATATAACAACAAAATACAATTAAAAATATAAATAAATATGATGAATTGACAACAGATATTTTTTTATTACAATATTAATGGCAATGTATGCACACTAGGCCGGGTCGATTTGTGGGGAGGAAAAAAAATCGCCCATTGCTCAGTGAAAATCGTATTCTAGGGATAAAAATAAGAAACTTTACCCGAGGAACTATAGCTCTAAAACGAATTCTAATGCCCCAACTTTTGACTTTTGTCCCGTAGGGTCAAATTTTGAAAAATCTCTCTTTGATCCATTTAGAGTGCCCCAATCGAGTCCAAATGTATGACCGACCCCCACTAACTTTGGAGGGCCGATCCACCCATGTCAGTGGCGACCATTTTGCTGATTTTTTTCATGTAAAGTGCCAAAAATGGTGATTTTTAGAAATGTTTATATGGGGAAGCCCACCGGGGGGTTCTAGGGGGTGTGCCACTGGCATGGGTGGATCGGTCCTCTAAAGTTAGTGGGGGTCGGTCATACATTTAGACTCGATTGGGGCACTCTAAATGGGTCAAAGAGGGATTTTTTAAAATTTGACCCTGCGGGACAAAAGTCAAAAGTTGGGGCATTAGAATTCGTTTTAGAGGTATAGTTCCTGGGGCAAAGTTTCTTATTTCGATCCTTAAAATACGATTTTCCCTGAGCAATGGGCGATTTTTAAATCGACCCGCCCTAATGCACACAGTATTAATGGCGATGTATGCATGCAGTATTAATGACAATGTATGCACAGAGTACTACAATTCCCCATGCATACAGCATTAGTGATTATGCGGGTACACAGTACACTTGCTCTTGTATGACATCGCCATGTAAAATGGAGATGAGCTTGCATTTATGCTGGCATGCATACAAAACATCAAACGTATGTGTACATCATCAATGTTGTATGCATGAATGTGCTTACTGGGCTCTTATACATTGGGCAAGACATGAAAGCAAGAATTTGAGTTTGTAGGAAAATCGTTGTGAGTTTACATGAATTTTCGGTGACAAAGGGGAAAGATAAAATTTGTTCTGTACTGGCAAGTTTTTTGTGGTTTTTTTTTTGTTGTAATTTTCGCAATTTTTTTTTTTATTTTTCGCATATAAAGGCGAGTTTGTTATATTCGGTTGAACTGCAGTTTGTGTGAGTTATTTTGCTGATCTTGTTTTTAAGAAAATAAGCAAAGAAGACATGAAATTGAATTTATCTATTTCCAAGTGTAGAAGCTTTCGGCAAGTTTGGAAGGGAACGTTGGAAAACAGGTCTATGGAAAATGTATTGCTTACGGTGTCTCGCACCACGTTCAGCCTTCGTTTCGTTTTACCTAAACATGCAGTTACCCGAAACTAGCTAGAACTTTACTTAAAAAATTTCTTCGAGCACGAATCTTTTCTTCCAATTGCTTCAATTTGTTGTCAATCAACTGTCAACAGCAACTGTTCTGCTCGAAACTTGCTTAAAGTCGTTTCCGTACTTGCTGCAAATTCTCACATTTTGACAGGTAATTGCATTACTCCGACAGAATGAACTTTATTCGAACTTTACTTGAAGCTAGTACGGAAACAGACCTTTTATATCTAACAACCCATAGAGCAGCTAAAGCTCTAACAAGCAGTTACTAATGGGTTTGGTGTATTTGCCCGTTACCTGGACGTATACGGACGTATACGTATTCGGATAAATTAACAGGGGTATTCGCGATGTGGTGTATTTGTGATAAATTTGTACAAAATTTACAATACTTACAACTTATTGTGAACGAACCTCCACTAAAGTATTGTATTTTTTAAAATCAGCTTATCTTTTATGTTCTTTTTTTTGGAAATATTAATTTAAATCATCATTTAACTAAAGGAAATCATACAAAAAATGAAACAAAATACTACATTATATTAATTTTAATTAAATAAACTCACAGCGTTGTCAGTAGCTTCCTCCATGCTGAGTGGAAATGCTTTTGCGATCAGCTGATCTCACTGTGAGTTTAGACCGCCTGAACGAACGAAAAATTCATCGCGAACAATTTATTGCAATAAATTCTTCATTCGGAGTACAAACATTGGCCGCCATCTGGTATGTTCAGGCGGTGTAAACAGAAATTTGTGCATTTGGCCGAACATCAATAAATGCAGGGTTGATAACTCCTTATTTTTATATAAGTACTAAAACTTTAGTCCGTTTCTCAACAACAAATGGCTTGCCACTCCATAACAATATATTAATCGTATTAGTTATTATATAAAAGACTTGTAGTAAATATTTAATAACTTAAGGACCCAATAAAGTTTTCCAACGACCAAAAATCAATTTTTTCACATTTACGCATATAAAACATATTAAGTCTATTTAATAAAAACTGTTGTAGTTAAATGCACAAACCTAAGAAGAAAAGACAATGAAAACTATACATGTAAAAAATTGAAACGCGTTTTTCTCGAAAAGTGCTGTTTGAAAACGATAGACAGCATTACTCGAAACCAAATTGTATGCACTTGTTAAGGTAATACAATTGATACTTTTAATTGTTCGATTTTTATTTTAGAGAAATTCTTTTTATTTTATAACTTTAAAACATTTAGTCAAAACAGGGGTTTCAACTACCGTTTTAGTTTATATCAACATTTTTCTAAAATCTTCGATTAAAAACTCAAAAAGATTCGTTGTATTTTTTGCCACAGGGTTGTGTTTTGAATACAATTCTGTTTGTTTTTGTAATTTTACAAAATTAACTACATATATCAAATTTATCAAAAATACACAAAACAAGGGCAAATGCACCACATTGTGAATACCCCTAATATTATTTCACACAACTTCAAATTTTATCAAAATAATTAATTCATTGCATTTATTTATTTCCAAGCTTGACTTTTGCTTTACATTAACATCCTACAATATTTTCGATTATATGTGCTTTTTCGATTTTTTTATGACCTACCTTTATATCTTCCACCGTTAGGGCGTCCTTCTGCAAACGAGTCGGTGTCGTTTTCATTCTCGTCTTGGCCATTTGATTTCGCTGATGAAAATGTTTGAGACAGACGCGCAGATTCAGCAAACCGTGTGCTTTAATATAGCCCGAACTGACTTTGAAGAATTTCAGCCAATTAGCACACCTGAAAATAACGAAATAACAAAGACCAGAACTGAAACAGCTTTCTTCGTATAGATATGATGAGTAGTAAAAAACAAATACAAAGCTTTTTCAAGCTCAGCAAAAGCTTCGCAAAAGCTTTAATTCAAACGAATTTTGTTTTCATCGCCTAGTCGAGTTTTTGCATCTGTTGGCAAATAAATAAATATTAACTGAAAATTGTATGTTCACATAGCTAGCCATGTAGAAAAAAGATGACTGCAGCACAAGAAGTTGCAGAACAAGTTTAAGGTCAAGTACAAAATGCAGTAGAAGCTTTTTACTGCTTGAACGAAACTTAAATTGCTGTTATGCATACAATTAATTCATTTTCAAAAGTAAGCACAGATAAATTTTATTATAGTAAGGGGTTATAACTTTTTTCTTACCAAGATCCAATTGTTAAATTATTAATGTGAAATTGTAAAGCAATAAAAAAAACTAAATGTTTGTTCTTACTTCTAACGACAAGCTGCCAACCGATCTTGCTTGGCGTTCTTTGTTTACTGCTGCCCTCCTAGTTTTATTTTTGCTCAGATCCCGACTAAACACTCTTTTAAATTCTTTCTGTGTCGTGTTCCTGTTTCTTTTTTCCACATGATATTCTCGCCAGTTCGCTGCATTTTCCAAACGACTTCACCAGGGCACGGACTTTACCACTAAGGTGGTAGATTTACCACATTTTTTAAAAATTTTAATATCTACCACTTTCACCACCGAAGGCTTAAAATCTACCACTATTTCCACCATCATAAAATTTTTTACTGAATTTGTTATATGAAATACTTTTAATAAGCACATCACTAGAAAGTTTATTTGTAAATATCATTAGATTTTCACATATGTATGCTTGTTATTGTGAATGCCATTGATATTTTGACGTTGACTAGCAGCTGTTAAAAAACGTTTTCGCGGGTTGCTTAAACGCGGCACGAATCGATAAAAATTACCATTCCGTAAAAGTTACCGTTCCAGTAAACTCACAACTTGATGGAAGATCATACCTCCATTTCCTGTGAGTTGTGAGTTTACCGGGACGGTAACTTTAAGTGTACTTTGAAGAAATTAGGCCTTAAGGGAGCAAAAACACATATCGTCGTTACAAAAGTAAACTAACGAATCTGAAAGATTAAATTTTTCATTTCCAATGAAAATTCTATGGAAAATTAAAAATTACATTTTTCAGATTCGTTTTTTTACTTTTGCAACGACGATATTTAAAATAAAATAAGGCTCCTGCCCCTAAACTAGATTTGTTTCATATTGTTATTTTGCTATTTAATATTGAATATATACTATTTCTGTTATTGTATACTGTGTTATGAATATTTTTTCTTTAATAAAACACATATATAGTTCTTATATGAAATATAAAATCTGCCATATTTTATTTCAATCTACCACACTTTTTGAATCCAATCTACCACTTAAAATGTATTCAAGTCCGTGCACTGAACTTCACTGAAGTTGCAAAGAATTCCATTAAAAGTGAGAGAGCGAGGCATTAGTGAGAGAGGGCATACATTGCAAAAAAACAAAAGCTATAAAAAATATTATATGTATAAAAATACGAGCCATAGACACCGTTTGCCAGCAAGGAGATTGGTGGCAATGGAAACGTGGATGAACCAGCAGCGGAAGTGCACATATGTGTAGACCTTCTTCTTCTTTTTTTTATGCTAACAAGAGTATGAAAAGCTTTACTTTTGCAAAGCTTTAATCAAACGAGTGACCAAATGTTTAGTTTATTTTTGAGCTTTAAAATTTATTCTCTTCCCATGAAAATTTGAATATGAAAGTGCAAATACTATCGCTGTTTTGTGCAAGACTGTCATAATTTAAAAAAAAAAATTCATTTTCACTTTTTTTTTAATTTTTTATTACTTTATAATAATAAAAAACAAAAATTTTGTAAAAAAAAATGAAATTTTATCGTATAGTGTATCTGATCAGTCTACATTATGTTTAGTGTTGCCAGAAAAGGGAATTTTCCCGTTTTGCGGGAATTTTCAACCCAATAGGGAAATGTTAGGGTATAACACTCTTAAATACGGAGAAAATGAGGTTGACCGCGTTTTTGCGCAAACGGATATAACTTCTTCACAGAGTCAACAAATTATGTTTTGAATTTTTTTAACATCTTGTATTTAAATATATTTTAATACTATCTGAGTCATATTGAGTTTTAATTTAATTGTATTAGTATCTGAATTAGCCTGTGTTCTTAATTTAAATTCATTTGGATTATCATCAGCTGTAAGCTCATGGGTATTTAAAAGATTTAATTTATCGGACGAACGCGGAGCATTTAGACTTTTCGCATTTGTTAAACCAATGTTTTGAAAAACCAAACGTATTCTTCATGAATTCTGTTGCGTTCCTATTTTCCTCATTCACTACCGTAATGTTATTTTGCACACCAAAATACTTATGAAAAATCAAAACTGCATATGATTAGAAATCGAAAGGAAGTATTTGTAATTACACTCAAGTAGTATGTACAAGAAATAAATGTGTTATGTTTTAATAGCACTTTTTTTGTTACATTACTAAGGTTGGTATTGTTATGGTATTCTATTTAAAATAAAACTTTGAAGCAAGAAATAAAATCTCGGTAATTTTTTTATATACAAACTTTAAAAAAGCGAAAAAACGGTAAAATGTTATGAGAAGAACGGGAAAAATTATTTTATGCTCATTCGCACAAAGGAAAAATATTAGTTGCAGTGTTGCACTTTTTTTATTTTGCGAATGTTGTTACCAGACACAAAAAATTGCAATATTATAAAATAAAATTTTAATTAGAGTTATCGCACAAGTTGGCGAAAAAATATGTCAACAATCAACTTCTATGCTAATTCGACTGCGAGGTGGATAGCTGGATTGAATACGATTAATGTGAAAATTACTTTTATTAACATAGCCAATGGTATAAAAAAATTTGTTTGAAGCCATAACTTTTGATTGGAAAGAAATATTGGGGTTATTTTTTCTTGTAAATTATTTCTGAGACATTAATTATAAAAACAACATTTTGGTATAAATAAATTTCGACCAAAAAAATCATAGGGTAAAAAAAAGACAAAAACAATTTAACAATTTTTGCGCAAAACTGGACGATTTTTTGCAAAAGAATGCTTTGTCATATAAAAGGTAGTCAGGAATTTTATATAATAGTATAGATGATTCCCCAAATATTTCGGCTGTAGCGATAGCCATCCGTTAGCTGGAATGGTTTAAAATCACCTCTAAAAATAAAGTTTTTTGTAAAAATATTGGCTGGTGTTATAGTTTAAAATATATAAACGGTCAGAAATAATAGTTATGAAAAAGTTCTTTCAATTAGCATCAACAAATGTTAAATTTTTGCATTTGGATAAACAAAAATGCTGTTTTTCGTGCATTTAATAATTATTCAATTACTTATTAATTATTTTTAATTACATACAAAAAATGCAATTATTTCAAATGCTATTCTCACTTTCAAGATATCGTTAGGAAGGTTTTGAGTGGCTGCAATTATTGATTGATTCCTGGTCAGAATTCCGTATATTGGCATATATTAAAATTAAAATATAAATTATAAAATAAGCACATACCGAAAAATATTGTAAGAAATTAAAAAACAAAATACAACTTATGAAGATATTTTAATTTTAAAAGTGTTGTATAAATCACATGAATTAAAGTGCGAGCTTTATATTAAGTAAGCTTTGTATTAATATTTTGAAATAAAATTTATCAAAAATATGTATGAAAAAAACATTATCTTTTATCCGATTGCATACATTTCAATTGTTGATGCAGATAGGAAGAGTATTTTTCGCCATATAATTTCTGGCAGTTTATTTCTTAAAACTATTACACCAACCAATGTTTTGACAAAAAACTTTATTTTTAGAGGCTTTTTCAAACCATTCCATCACACAAATGGCTATCACTAGAATCGAAATATTTGAGGAGTCTTCATAAATGCTATTGCAACCAAGGATTCTTTTGAGGAACTGACACAAACAACTTAACTTTCAGCCTTTAATATTCATCGCACAAAGATAAAATATAATATAGTATAAAATATAATGAGTTATGTGGCGAATGAAACGAATAATTTATTAAATATTCTTATAAAATATTTAATATAATTTTTTCTTACAAGATATTTATATTGTATCTAAAATGTTATTTTATTATGTCTTATTATGTATTAAAAAATATTTTCATTATAGAAACAATAAAACAGTTGCATATCATAGAAAAAATATAATAAATATATTAATAGCCAGGTCTCGTAGTTTGATGACCTAAAAACTGACATAAGTGACATAAAAACGCAAACAATTACATAAAAAATAAAGAAAAAAGGCTTAAAAATTAAACATTACTATACACGTATTGCTGTAAGAAACTTAAGTAACTTTGCAGAATAAATTTTTTATTAGTTTTAGGATGGAGATGTGAAAAATCTGACTAAACTAACGTATACGTGTGATTTCACAAGTAGGGTGGATTACACCTAGTAGCACTACATTCAAAATTATTCTAAGGTTAGAATTAGTGAATGAAATTAATAAAAAACTATTTATAACTAATAAAAAAGGTTTAACTAATTTCAAATTTAAATGTTTTTAAGATTTATACACTTGAGTCCTTATAATTGTGGGTTGCATTTACGGGCGTTTTCATAGGTTAGTAATCAAGGACTAAGTGAACTCTTTTATATATTAAACTAATTTTTATTTTCAGTTTTACTGTATCTACTATTAAACATAACCGATTTTAATTTAAATGTAACATAATTTTAAATTGTCCATATTCGCCGCTTTTGATAAATATCACAGACACCTATAATTTTGATCAAATCATATTCTACGCCTTTCTTGGACTTTTCTAAACATATTCTGGCACCAAGTTTTTATAGAAATTTCGCAGTTCTTGCACTCGAAATAAGAGGTATTTAATTTAATGAATCAAAATTAAAGACTGAAGTGTTTTTATCAGTTCGACTTCACAACAAAACCTAAAATTTTAGCCATTTTTTGATAAGTTAACAATTGTACAAAATTTGTTTTATTAATAAATACCTGCTCTTTTTGAAAAACTCCATACATATAGGTTGAATACTCATTTTTCTGGGCTTTTTCTTTAAAATTGTTTAATAAAACTTTGCAGCACACGTCGCTTCTTTACAATAGTTGTCAGAAAGATCTCTTTCTAACTTGCACAACTTAGCTCAGCTCGTGACATTTTCTAAACCTGCACTTTCTCACATTCATAAAAAAAAATATTAATGACAAGTTTGAGTTGGTTTTCATCTAACATTTTTTAATTGTGTTTTAGCTTTGGTTACGCTTGTCTTGAAGGGATAAAGAGTATTCATTGTAAGCAAAATATTGTTGTTATTTACCGACAAACTTTCAATAATAGTTTGTTTACTAGTTTAGGTCACTTTCTAGATTAACTTTCATGCACTACTCTTGGTTCAAATTTTAGCTCAGGTTACTTTAAAAATTTAATGTCATAAAACTTGCAATACTGATTGCTCCACAGTAGAGAAAAGAAAACAATAAACTAAAAGGAAACAAACAGCACAAAGAAGAACGCGCTGCTAGAGAAGGTCAGAGAAGAATGGAAACAACAAAAATTCATGCAGCAGCTGACACTCGAGCTTTAAGCGAAGCATACGAATGATCTCGTGGTCTGGAGGCTGCCTTTGCATCAATTCGCAATCGTGACAAAGTGTGCTTTGCAGCAATCGTTGTTTACGAACTCGAGCGGTATATTTTTGCATTTTTTTCTTGTGTGCGATTACGGCTGACGACGATTGTTACTCGAGTGGCAAAAACTGACGAATGGTCTCATGCAAATCTCTGGTTTCAACATTTCTACACCAAATCGATTCTTGTCTTTTCCTTGTCACCTTTCCTTGTCTTCTCCACATATGCTCGCATATGTTTATTTTCTTCTTTGTCACTTCAATTGGATTCCCTTTCCGGTTATATCTTAGCGTTCCTGTAGTGTGAGTTTTGACCAGCAATAAATTATTAGATAAATTAATACTGTTGATTTTATATGATTTAAATACAAATTCTAAATGTTTGATAGTTTAAATCATACTTGATTTTAAATACAAATTCTAGTTGTTTGATAGTTTAAAATCGTTTATAGAGCTTTATGTCAAGGTTAGAACAATTAATTGCTCTAATGAATTTTTCCTAGGAAACAACAATAACGACAACATCGTTTGCAATATGAAAAGGAAAACATCACTAGATGATGTTATTGCAATTTCAACCTTGCTACAGGCTTAATCAGAAATCTTTGTGATACGCCGTGCAAGCGCGCATTAGCGCACTGCACTACAGAGGCGATGAGATTTTAAGTGTCAATTTCTCAGTTTTTCTCACATTTCCTATTTTCATGTTTGTTGTTGTATTTTTCCCTTAAGCAGGGCCAAAATTGCAATCAAATCCGCTAGTGACGTTTTCCTTTTCATATTGAAAACATTATTGTTGTTTCTTTAGAAAGATTGGTTAGAACAAAGCTAATTCGTTAGAAAGCTCAATAACCGATTTTAAACTATCAAACAACTAGAATTTGTATTTAAAATCAAGTATGATTTAAACTATCAAACATTTAGAATTTGTATTTAAATCATATAAAATCAAAATAATAAATAACAATACTATTATAATAATTGTCCAAAAACAGGTGATGAACCTTTCCAAAGTATGGTATATCAAGGCGATTAACTATTGAATAAATTTGTGAACTTGTTTTTGTATCAGGTTGTTTACCTTTATACATTTTAATATTTAAAACGTAGCTAGATGAGTCGCATGGTTCAAAGAACTTTATTCCAAATCGCGCACTTTTCGATTTTAAATGCTGACGAAAAAGAAGTCTGCCTTTATGAAGTACCAACGGTTCATCTAGTACAATTTATTCGGAGGGATTAAAAGCAGTTTGGAAGATCTGATTTATCAATTTTATAAAATTAGATATATTTTCCATATGACACTCATCTCGCACATGTTTAGCAATAAGACATCCCAAAGTTTGTTCAAATCTCTGTCTGACATTACCCTAGAGAATACCGGGTGATAGTATAGTGTTGATTTCGAAAATAACATGCGCATCTTTGGAGTTTTAATTTGACCTTGAAATCTACACAATCCGAAAAATTTTAGCATTTCATGACGATCAACAACTGAAAATTTCATCATCCGTTATAATTTGCTGCTTCTTTGCTGGTTTCACAAAAAAGTTCGTATTCATTCGTACATTGAATAAGTAGCTCCATGATGTTGTTATTGAAAATTTGATTGAAGACATCAATCGGAGACGCTGTATCAATTATTTTGATTTTCATACCAGAATCAGATACCAGAATATCAGAATACCAGAGATTGATAAAAAAGACAACAGTGGCCTGCTACTTTAATATAAGTTATTTCATCAAATATAAGGATACAAAAAGTAGAGAAAAGGTGTTACGCCATTTCTTCATTGAGAAAGTTTTAGTAAAAATTAGTGTGCACGATTGAATTCTTTGAACCTTGGTGGATTTTGGAAATATTCTTTTAAATAAATGATGTAGGAAAACGCTGAAATTTAAAAAATTAGCTCTTATGGCTTTTGGAATTCAGAACTCGTAGTTTGACATTGCTTAAATGTTCTTATTAGAACTGGGACAAAATACTTATACTAACTTAATAGCCTTCATATTCTGTTCTCTATACCTAAAAGATTTGAAATTGTTATTTAAAATAAAATTATGATTTTTCCATAAATTAAGATGAAACGATTGAATTGACGGAGAGAAAAAAATAAAAAACAAAACAAATGATTTTTGAAACCAGTTTTAAAAAGAAAAAAATTTTCGTTTATAAACAAAGGTTAAAAAATCATGTAGGCTTTTCAAAAAGAGTTTCGTTAAACTGTAGTGAGAAAATTAAAGAATATTTATTTTCAAATTTCAACGGAATCGATCAGGAAGTATTCCCTAAGAACTTATATCATTTAATATAATATCGAGTATATATCGTCGTTGTAAAAGTAAACTGACGTATCTGAAAAATTTAATTTATAATTTTCCATAGAAATTTCAAATTCAGAAAAATTGAATTTTTCATTTTAGCTAGCTAACTAGTTTACTTTTGTAACGATGCATTGGCGTCGGAAGCGGGGGCTAGGGGGCAGTTGCCCCCCACTTTTTTAGCTAGATAAACAATTTAAAAGGAAAACTTCAAAATTTATTCAAAATATCAGTTTTTTTTACAACGATAATATTTTTGTATTATATATTTTCCTCTTTTTTCTCTCTTCTTCATAAGCATGCTTGCGGATAACCATTTTCTTTCTCTGTGTTTAGATAGAACAAAATGTAGAGTTTCTACTGCAAGCCCACCACTTCAGTTTAAAAGCACCCTTAAGTATGTAGCTTAATGCTTGTTAATTTTGCAACTCTGGTAAGAAAAAATTTGACATGTTCTTAGGGGCTTTCCATATTGGACGACATGTTGTACGATAAGTTAGATGGAAAACTAATGGGACTATTTGATTGAGCGTTCGAACGATCCAACTTGTAAAGCAAAATCATAATTGCAAGCTCTCAAGCAAAACACATCCGGCTAATAGCTAAGCAACTTTTAGATGCCCTAACAATTGAGCAGTAATTTTACATAGTTGTAAAATATTGTACAATCGGCAGAAAAAAACCAAAAATTTCGACTATCGTTTTAGCTTACGCATGGTACTACATGTTGTACAATCTGCCATGTTGGTCCAATGTTTTGGACCATGCGAAAGCCCCTACTGTGAATTAGCTGATGAAAATCCACCTCGACGCTTTGAAGAAACATCAAATTCGATTCCTTCAGTACAGTTGCCATTATATGATCGGCTACGAAAATTTTTCGAAATTTTAGATCTTCTCTCAAATGAGATAACGGCTAGATTCGATCAAACAGGTTGATATTTTACTTTTTTTTTATTTTTGCATGTTTACACCAGCTTCACTCAATCGACTGACTTTGATTTAACATTCGGTGAGTCGGTTAAGTGAAGCTAGTGTTAACTGGCACTTTGTAAGTACATTACTAGTGTATTGTACATTTAAACAGATCTTGACACTCTGGAATCGTTGGAAAATATTGTAATCGAAGCCTTCAACGGAAAAGTGCCTTCTGAACAAAATCTAAAAACAAAACTAGATCTTTATGCAGATGACTTTTTTGTAGATGAAATTGCTGAAGCAATTGCCTGGCCAAACACCTTGAAATTGTAGTGGCATTGTATCCCAATTTGCGAAAAATTCGGATACTGTAAAAAAACTATTAAATGAAGTTGAAAAACTTATTGCTTTGCTTTTGACTGTGCCTGCATCAGCAGCTTCATCTGAGCGTTCTTTTAGTGCACTAAGACGACTTAAGACGCATCTTCGTCTTGCACACATTCACAATGATAAAACAGAAGAATTGAATTCGATGGAGGTGGTGAAAGAGTTTTTTTCTCGCAAGGACAGAAAGAAACATTTTGGAATAATTTAAATTGATATAACTTTTTGTACCTTATTGCATTTAAACCATGTAAGGATATACCTAGTCTTGCTTTATAAAAGCAACCATTATTTCTTATATTTTCTTTTATTTTCCATATGAAAGATCCTTTAAAGAATGATCTCTAATATTGAAATTGGAAGAACTTTTAAAAATAATGAAATTTTAATATTTTTTATATATTTTTATATTTTTTTTATTTTAAACTAAAATAAAAAATTTGTTTATTCACATTCATGTTTCTTTGAAGAAATTTTGGTGAACTTTTTTTTGCATCACCATTTGTACTGCCCCCCCCAGATGAAATTAGCTTCCGACGCGCTTGTAACGGTGATATGATCGAGTCATGGTGTAATAAGAGAAGGTGACAAGTCTTTCAAAAAATCCAACACTTAGTTGTCATACCACACAAAATCATATTTTCTGTCTGTTTCACAAGTTTGTCTGATTTAGCAAAAGATTTAGACTTCACGTTAACCTTGTTTTCTTACACCATGGATCAAATAAAACGAATGAACGAGAACTGTACCTACGTGCTTTATGCAGCCCCTGAACGGCTCATGTTCTCAAAAACTTTACATGCCAGTTTTTACTCTCTGAGGTTTGCATCTGAGGTCTGCAGAGAAGTGACAGCCAACAAAATTAATAATTTCAATTAAAAAACTTTTTGAGCAGAAGGTGGAGATTGACGCACGTAACTTCCACAATAATTTTTAAATCATACAGCAACTAACAAAAGGCAAATTATATGCATTTCGACAATAAGGTCATAAGAAGATTTTGAGCCATCAAAAAAAAAATTGATTTAATGTCAGAACATCGTTTCTGGTTTTTCTGTTGAATTTTGTTGACAATTCATTGGTGCTTTAATTACATCAAAAACATCATATGAAACAATTTGTCCAAAATTTTATTAATAAAAATGTACCTAGTGGCGAACGGATGCATCCATCTTCGAATACAGATCGCTCCAATCCAAGGTTTATTTATATAAAGGTTTATTTTATATAAATGAACCTTGGCTTCAATCCTATAGCTGTGCTTGAAATCCTGAACTGTGCTAATATTTCAACCAAATTAGCAAAACAACTTGCAAGACTATACTTCGCCACGTTGTCGACGACGGATGGGATCCACGTACTGCAAAATGTACGCGTTTGCTAAAAACTAGTACACCTCTGCTTGTATTTGCTCCATATGTGTGACTCATCGTGCTCTCCTTGCTTTCTTCCTTCCATTCTCCCTCATTCCCTTCATGGATCGATTCGTCTTGGAAGCCAGATTTTCAGCTTTTTAAGTGAAAATATATATAAAAAAATTTTATTTGACAAACATTTCATACGATTTATTTTGCTCCAGAATTTATGAATACAGGTCAGCAAAAAATCCGTATTGTTACTCCGTTGTCTTCAACGACGGCTTCATAGACAACGTCTTCGGAGTCTACTGTCGCCACTGGGTAACTATAGATTTTTTAAGATATGATTTTTATGTGCTAAAAGGCAAACGAAGCTTAAACTTTTTTGTTTGTAGACTTTAAGGAGCATTATTAAATATTATTGCTTGGCCACCTCGGTTAAGCTTTGAAAGCACCATTCAACGCTTCTCCAAAGTAATCGCTCCAACGAGATTTTTTTTAATAGGGTAACAGTAAAGAGAGGAAAATACCAGCAGAATTTTTCGCTCTTGAGTTGTTTTGTGCTTTATTTTTAATATCTTTTTTATAAGCGCTAGCATGGCATTGAATTTTACTTTGAGGATATAGCAAGTTCAACAACCTTTGAGTTTGAGAGGAATTGAGTAGAATTCGAACTTTGTAGCCAGCAGAAGACGACATCGACGATGATGGTGATGAGTTTGATGATGATGAAAAGGTTTTAAGAAAATATCATATAAGAAATGATGTGTCGAAAGCTTTACTTGCGCACTTTCAGAACAAATGCAATAGAATGATAGCATGAACAAAAAATGATGCAAAAAAACTGAAAACTGCACAGAGTAGGAAATTTTTGTTAAAGATAGAATTGGCGTATTGTGCTTCAGACATAAACAGAAATAAAAAATGTTTGGGTGCACTGCTGTGGTAGGTGTGGAAAGGGCCACACAATTGATATTAAAAAAGAACAAAAAGACTAACAGCCCTATTCTGGCAAATTAACAAATTGTTAACCAGTATTTTGAATATTTCTATGTGTTTGTTGCTTTCAAAACAAAATTTAAAGCTCAAAAATCAATATTTGTTAATGAAATTGTCAATAACTGAAAAGCAGTTGACAATTTTTATCAAAATTGTTTATTTTTGAGCTTCAAATTTTGTTTTGAATTCAAAAAATTACAATAAACACATAGAAATATTGAAAATACTGGTTAACAATTTGTTAATTTGCCAGAATAGGGCTGTTAATCTTAAAAAATAATAAACACAACAACTTGTTGATTTGTCTTGAGCTAAATGTGGATAAAAATAGACTATGGGCAAAAAAGTTTAAAAAACTAGGAAAATTACTTGCAAGAACATAGAAAATTTCAAGTTTTAAAAAAGTACATTCAAAGCAAAACTTTTATTTTTAACAAATTTAAAAAAAAGGAACTTTGAATATAAATACATAGTTTAAAGTTTTAGTTTTTTAAAGACTGTTTTTTGTTTAAAATCAGAGATTTTAATTTTTAAAAAACCAGCTTTTACAAATTTTGATTGCAACTTACCTGCCTAATATATGTTATATGTTCAAGGCACATTCATCTAAGATAAAAATATCTCGTGTTACGGTGTGTGTGGCACTCCTCTGAAACGGCTCGACCGATTTTAATAAAATTTTGAATAGCAATATTTTATTAAGGTATATTAGTAACACGTATATTAGTAACAAGAAAAAAGCAGCGTTTTTCAAACATATTTTTTAGATACAAGAAGTTTTTTTTAATTTATACAGGTTATTTAAACATAAAAAAAACTTTATAGAACACTAGCTGATATACCCGGTGTAACTCGAGAGTCATTTATATAAACATTTTAACATACACTTCTCGATTAAATGTTTTTTAAAATCGGGAATAATGAAAAACATGTTGAATTTTATTTGAATTTAATTTTATTTAATTTTATTTATCCACCGTTTGCTAGGTAATTGAACGAACATTGATCCAAAAAAGTTTAGGAAAATTTTTTTTGTTGGTGGTTCCATCTCTTGCGGTGAGCTAATTGAATTCAAAGAAGCGGTACGAAAAACAGATTTTAAAAATTAAAAAGAATTTTTATATTTACTCAATGTTAAAGCAAGCACAATTACCTTTTCAACAAAATAAAAATTATGATGGGACTCAATGCGTCCTTGAGATATGGACATTTTAACGTCTAAACAAAGATTTATATTAAAAAACATATTGAACTTTTTAACAAAAAAAAAAATGTTAATGAAATATATTAAAAACAGCAGAGTTATTGGCATTAAAAGTAAATACTTTGATTTTCATATAATTTTTTTCTCATTATTAGCTATCAATGTTTTATGAAAATTCGTTGTGCTAAAAATGATTGTACCTACTAAAATTTCTAAAAAAAACTGGCAGTACTGCATTATTTTACTTTTTAAAAGTTTGGTAGCAATAGCATTTTCGCAAAATATTTCGCAAAACTTATCTGCTAGCTGCGTAAGAACATCAGATATTCTTCTGTAAGCAGAAAATAGCGCCACCTGTCTGTAATCCCAATAGTGTGGGGTTAAATTTGAAGAAACTTTTGCAAAAACATAATTCAACGCAAGGTGTGCGTTTAGTTTGTACCCACACATCTTACACATGTGGCGCCATCTATCTGTAAATTTAACGCACAGATCAAAACTAATGAAATAATTGTGCTGACCAGATGCGCATATTTTTTTTTATATCGCCATATAGCTTAAACTGATTACATGAAAATATTAACTTTTACAGCATTCTTATTCACAGTCATCTTTTCGATAAAATTGTGATATATTTACAACATTTAAAGTACCATTGATAAAGAACTAATTGACAACGGTGACACAATAGTGAGAACAAATAGAGCCATCACAACAAAACAAATTTAACAGGAGGGGGGCGGGGGTGGGAAGGCAAAATATAAGTAGATGATCACTATAAAGAAAATTTTGTACAATCCAAAATGTTCGTAATTACTTTAGACACACAACTGCATTCTTAGAGATATATGGGGACGTTCAAACTATATAGAGAATTTTAACACAAAACTAAGTTTTATTAATAGTCTGGTATGAAAAATAGATTTTTAGCCATTACTTTTGATTGGAAAGAGATATTGGGGTAATTTTTTCACATAAATTATTTTTGAGACTTGACTTTTTTGTAAAAAATATAAAAACAACATTTTGGAAAAAATAAATTTCGCGAAAAAAATCAAAGGGGGTACCCTTGTTGTTTTGATGACAAAAACAGTAAAATAATTTTTGCGCTTAGCTGGAAGAATTTTTGCAAATAAATGCTATGTCATATGAAAGGTAGCCAGATGTGCAATTTTTAATTGATTTCGTTTTTACAACAACAACAATTTTTGAGTCATTTTTTGAGTAAAAAGTCAATATTTTGGACCTTTTTTGACATAATCATAAAACATATATACACTGACTTAACGGTACAGTTCAACCTATTTTTGTGAAGTGATTTTATTGAACTTTTGAACAAAAAAAATTTGAATGAAATATATTAATGGACAGCGGAGATATTTGCATCGAAAGACCTAACTTTGATTTTCATGTCGTTTTTTTCTCATTCTTAGGCAACGATGTTTTATGAAAAAGTCGTTATACTGAAAATTTCTCCAATTTTGAAGATATGTGAATGTTTTTGATGTCAAAATAACAAAAATTTTTTAAAATTAAATACAAAAAAATCTCCGATACTAAAAAGTTTTATAATAACAAAATTACCGTTAGTTGAAAAATTTCAGAGGAGGCGTGGCAAAAACTAAGTATGTAACATTTTAAGTTGGGATGTACTTAATATGTATACCTAGTTTGAGCAAAATCCGTTGAGCCGTTTAGATTTGTATAAAGGTCAAACAAACAAACAAACAAACAAACAGAAAATGAGTTTTATTACTATAGATTTTTTTTTAAATAATTTTCAGGCTTTTTTATAGAGGGCGCTGAAAATTACATTAAAAAAAGAAATGCAAAACGGTTCGATGGATATGGCCTTTCCCATGTATTTGAAACAAACAAACAAACCAAGTGTCATTTTAATGTATAGATCATTAATTCGGCATTCCTTTACGCACGACCCCCGGGGTTTTTTTAAAATTATGGTGAAAGTTGGAGTAAAAAGTTAAAAAAAGAAATACATTTTCGCACAATTTTTGTCTAAAATAAAATAGGAACTTGAATTTAGGGGGGATCGTGAACAAGACTATGAGCAAAATGCAATAAGATGCATTGAAAGTGAAGTAATAGATTTCGACTTAATTCAACAATTTTTAGGCTTTTTTATATATGGCGCTGAAAATAACATTGAAAAAGAGACATCCAAAACAATTCGATGCATATGGCCCTTCCCATGTATCTGAAGCAAACAAACCAAAAGTCATTTTTTTAAGTGAAAACTTCTTTAGGCGCGTTGAACGATTTTGGTAGAGGGTAAATCTTTGATTTGTGTCATTGTCTTTTAGCTGCATTCCCGTGGCACTAGAATAGATCAAATCTCAGTAAAACAACATTAGTTCAACTTTATATCAATTTGTCATCACAGTCTTGAAACAGCTGTTTTAAGAATAATAACAAAAGAAAACAACAATACCAAAACGCCCATTGAGCGGTGAAACGTTAAAATAGGAAAATTAATAGTTATTAGGGCTGTTCACATTTCAAACCGCTCATCAAATCATTTGTCAAATCGTTTGACCACAAAAGTGTTCAGACTCATCAAATTTTTCATCAAATTTCATTTTATCTTGAACACCGAAGTAAGCACATCGCGATGACGGAAAATTATTAATACCACTTGTTATTAAAATCGTATTAGAAGAAGAAGAAATTATTTTATAAATTATTTGCAACAGTTATTTATTATTGTTTTGCTATTATTTTCTTCCGCTCCCTCTTTTGCCACGATGTGCTCAGGTTGAAAACTTTTTTGAACTGACAAAATCGTACTACACAATTTGACGAGTGTTCACACTCGTCAAATCATTCGTCAAATCAGCAGAAAAATCAAAAAATTTTGATTTTCATCAAACGATTTGACCAACGATTTGATGAGTGTTCACACTCGTCAAATCGCCATCAAATCCATACAAATTCTGTTGGTCAAATCATTTGTCAAAAGGGCTGTTCACATTTCAAACCACTCATCAAATCGATCATCAACTGATTTGACAAATGATTTGACCAACAGAATTTGTATGGATTTGATGGCGATTTGACGAGTGTGAACACTCATCAAATCGTTGGTCAAATCGTTTGATGAAAATCAAAATTTTTTGATTTTTCTGCTGATTTGACGAATGATTTGACGAGTGTGAACACTCGTCAAATTGTGTAGTACGATTTTATCAGTTCTAAAAAGTTTTCAACCTGAGCACATCGCGGTAAAAGAGGGAGCGGAAGAAAATAATAGCAAAATAATAATAAATAACTGTTGCAAATAATTTATAATAATTTATAAAATTATTTATTCTTCTTCCAATACGATTTTAATAACAAGTGGTATTAATAATTTTCCGTCATCGCGATGTGCTTACTTCGGTGTTCAAGATAAAATGAAATTTGATGAAAAATTTGATGAGTCTGAACACTTTTGTGGTCAAACGATTTGACAAATGATTTGATGAGCGGTTTGAAATGTGAACAGCCCTAACTGATTTGACAAATGATTTGACCAACAGAATTTGTATGGATTTGATGGCGATTTGACGAGTGTGAACACTCATCAAATCGTTGGTCAAATCGTTTGATGAAAATCAAAATTTTTTGATTTTTCTGCTGATTTGACGAATGATTTGACGAGTGTGAACACTCGTCAAATTGTGTAGTACGATTTTATCAGTTCTAAAAAGTTTTCAACCTGAGCACATCGCGGTAAAAGAGGGAGCGGAAGAAAATAATAGCAAAATAATAATAAATAACTGTTGCAAATAATTTATAATAATTTATAAAATTATTTATTCTTCTTCCAATACGATTTTAATAACAAGTGGTATTAATAATTTTCCGTCATCGCGATGTGCTTACTTCGGTGTTCAAGATAAAATGAAATTTGATGAAAAATTTGATGAGTCTGAACACTTTTGTGGTCAAACGATTTGACAAATGATTTGATGAGCGGTTTGAAATGTGAACAGCCCTAACTGATTTGACAAATGATTTGACCAACAGAATTTGTATGGATTTGATGGCGATTTGACGAGTGTGAACACTCATCAAATCGTTGGTCAAATCGTTTGATGAAAATCAAAATTTTTTGATTTTTCTGCTGATTTGACGAATGATTTGACGAGTGTGAACACTCGTCAAATTGTGTAGTACGATTTTATCAGTTCTAAAAAGTTTTCAACCTGAGCACATCGCGGTAAAAGAGGGAGCGGAAGAAAATAATAGCAAAATAATAATAAATAACTGTTGCAAATAATTTATAATAATTTATAAAATAATTTATTCTTCTTCCAATACGATTTTAATAACAAGTGGTATTAATAATTTTCCGTCATTGCGATGTGCTTACTTCGGTGTTCAAGATAAAATGAAATTTGATGAAAAATTTGATGAGTCTGAACACTTTTGTGGTCAAACGATTTGACAAATGATTTGATGAGCGGTTTGAAATGTGAACAGCCCTAAATCAGTTGATGATCGATTTGATGAGCGGTTTGAAATGTGAACAGCCCTATTTAGAGTTGCCAACTATGTTCGTTTTGATAAAAAATGCTTGAAACTTGGCAGCATTTTAACTGTGTGTTCAGACCATAGAAATAAAAGATAAGGAAGTGGTGTTATACTCACACACACTATACGTGTGTAGAAGGAATTTTCGTCACTGAGGAGGAGAGATAGAGCTTCGTTATTTGACATAAGCCCTTCCCGAGCAAAAAAAAAATATATTTTTGAGGAAGAGCATCTGTCAAAACACAAGTTCTGCTTCATGAGCGCATTCATTATTTAGGGTGGCAAGGGCCTTAATTTTTTTTCATATTGGGATAAGCTTTAATAGTTATTTTTTTGTTTACAATTGCTTTGAAAACTCGACATGAAATTAAAGTGGATTAGCAACCTAAGGTTACAAGCTATAACTAGGTATTTTTATATATAAAAAAAAAACTAATTAAAAGCCCACAGTTCGGAAAAAACTACACAAAACTGTTTATTTTAAAAGAGTTTAATTTGGTATGTATTTTAGTTGTTAAGTTTTTGTGTTATTTTAATATCAATTAAATAGTTTATAAAAAATTTTTTTTTGAAATGAATTTTTAAAAAATCATTAAAAGTAACTTTTGTCGTTTCAGTCTTATTCTGAGTTCATGTCTTTTACATTATTTTAGCAATGCTTTTCTCTGTAAAAAAATTGGTAACGCAACATATTATATAACGGTGGTATATAAAAATTGCATAGTAAGCATACATCTAAAAAATAAAAAATAATTTACGCCTTTATTTACTCATAATTGAATGCGGCCCTGTTTGAATGTTTTTGTGTTTGTGTCAACTTCATTGTGTTTGTAAAATACTTCATTCCTCTTCAACTACACCGCTTAATTATATTTTACTTCTATGGTTCAGACCGCCTGAACGAACGAAAGAAACCTCGTTTGTTCGCTCGGTGTGCCCGAACGAACAGTGTTGGCTATAAATTTATCGCGAACGATGTTTGCCCGGTGTAAACAGTAAATTAGGGCGAACGAACGAAGATTCCTTCCATGTAAACAAAATTTTTGCAAAAATGCATTTCTATATAAATGTGTATACTGAAATGTGATAAGTCACTTCAAAGTAGTTTTCAATAACACAATGTCGGCATTGTGTTGCACCACTTTCGAATCATAGTGGTCTCTGTGACGTAACCAATACGTAACATCATGTCAATTTTGACACAAAAATAAACGCTACGACGTCGCTGCAACCCAAATGTGGAACATCAGTTCTAGTTGGGTAAGAGAATAATTTATGAAAAGTACTAAAATATGCAGTAATTTATGTTTTGTGTTTTTTGAAGTGTTCTGTTAATTTTTGCTGCAATATAATTGTGTTGTGTAAAGGACCAAATTAAGTTTTTTAAGCGGAAAAATCCTTTATTTAAGGTTTCATTTTAAATTGACTGCTTATTTGAGGTAATTTTCTTTTTAATAATAACTATATAACTTTTAATGAAAATTTTGAGTTTATGGATAGCAAATATTATTTAATATAGCAGGAGTCCGCAATAGAGCTTGTTCAATTAAAATAAAAAAATATTTAAGGTTCTGCTGAAACTTTTTGAGTTTTTAATCGAATATTTTAGAAAAATGTAGATATTAACCAAAATGGTAGTTAAAAATTCGATTTGTGACTAAAAGCGATTATTTAAAATTATAACATAAAACGTATTTCTCTAAAATAAAAATCGAACGACTAAAAGTACCAATTGTATTTGCTTAATAAGTGCATGCAATTTAATAGCAATTTTTATTCAATTGACTTAAAATTTACGAAATTTATGATGGCGGCCAATGTTTGTTCGAGATTGATGTTCGTGCGGTCTTAACAGTACTCCGAACGAAGAATTTATTGCAATAAATTGTTCGCGATAAATTTTTCGTTCGTTCAGGCGGTCTAAACTCACAGTAAGATCAGAAACAGAGCTAGAAATCGAGCTGGTTTTAATTTTTGTTTTTGTTTTGTGAATAAAATAGAGCTGCGCTCTAAATCAACGACCACGGGAATGCAGCTATTGAATGTTAGTGTTTTTTTCAATGTATATGTAGAGCTAGCTGTAGCTAAAATGAAATAAATTTGCAATATTTCATATTTGTATTTTGTTGACTGGTCGTGAAGTCTCTTTTAATACCTCCACTTGAGATCTTGCTACCAGGCAAACAAAAAACATAGCAAGCAAAGTGCTTTTTATTTTCCGCCGCCAATTTGGTTCATCCCCTCTTGCGTTGCGCAATCGATGTGATACTGCTCTTCTCTGTTGATCATTGCAGTAGATTTGCTTGGTAATTGTTGTTGTAAATGTATTTTAGTTCAGCTACAGATCTACATATACATTGACAGAAAAACAGTAAATATCCTTCAAAATTTCTTTATGAAGGAACGATTTGCCAGCAGATAAACATATTGATGGTTGCTTGCTGAAGTAGTAGAACTAGACAAGGTAATGTTAGGGCTGAATGTGTTCTCTTTCTAAGTGACCATAACTGTCAAACTCATCCATTTTGATATAATTGCCAATTCTTGCTTTCATATTACATTCTCATTGGTTGCAGATTTTGTATGAAATGTGCTAACACTACCTTGTTTAATTTTGCCATGCTTGCTGCATTTGCTGAGCGCCTGGGAGCGAATATCCAAGAGCGTGTATTTGAGTTTCATGACCAATTCAAAAACATTTGTAGTTTTATAAATGCCGCCAGAATATTCTCTGACTGGGACATGGGACATGATATAATAAGTAATAGGTAGGAGTGACATTTCGTGTTTCGACCATCGAATGTCAAGCAGAAGAAAACAAAATAGAGAACACATTGGCAGCATTCACACACATTGGCAGCATTCAGAGGAGTCACCTGCTGAGAATGGATCATTTAATCGCAAAGGTTTATCACTCAAATGTGTGTGACACACGCACTTTACATTGTTTTCTTTTGTTTGAAATTGCAGCTCGTAAGAAAATATTTAGTTGGCAAGGCTACCTAATAATAATTTTATCAGGAGTGGGACTGTATCGTCCAAAATTTTTTGTGTCTTTTTTTAGCTACCATAAGCCCATAGCATCTTTTTTAAAAATATAATGCAATGATTAATGACGCAAACAGTGAAAATAATGTAAATGGAATTCAATGAAATGTATGTAAATACAAATTTTATGTATGAGTGCATTATTATGTATTTTAAGTGCATATTAATTATTTCAATAAGTTTAGTTTATGTTTTACTTTGTTTTCTATATTAAAACCCATAATTTAAAATATAATGAAGTAATAAAAGATGAAAATAATGTGCATTAATGACGAACCGGATGTACGGATAAACCGAATCGGTGGCAGAAAATAAACTACACTTTGCTTGCTATGTTCTCTGTTTTCCTTGTAGCAAGATCTCAAATGCAGGCATTTAAAGAGACTTCAAGACCCATCAAACAAAATCTCATATATAAAAAAAAGTAAATTTATTTTATTTTAGCTACAGCTCTACATATACATTTAAAGAAAAAATTAAATATTTTTGAGGATTATTTTTCATTCAACAGTGCTCCCTGTAATTTATTTTTATATCAACAATATTCAATTTAAATGTAATAATATAGTTTGGTGTAATTATAAAATAAAAATGCTATCTGAATAAAAAATATTTGGAAAGAAATAATCAAAGGTTGAGGGGGTGAAAATATAAAATTTTTTTCCGATCAGCATGAAAATTCTTATATAGCAGTGAGGCGGTCCGTGGCAGGACAAAGTCTTCCAGTACCAAAAAATAGGTACTTGAATTTAGGGGGGATCGTGGACAAGATTACGAACAAAATGCATTCAGATTCATTGAAATTGAAGCAGTTGATTTCGATTTATCTATCGAACCGTTTTAAGACGCTTAGACTTAGGCTAACGAAAACCGTTATAACTTATATTTTTTCCTTATATCGATTTAAAAACATATGTTTATTCTAGAAACCATAAAGAACACAATCAAACAAACAAAAGAAAATTTTATTGAAAAATTTACACGTATATTTAAAAGCTTGAGGGACCGATGTCTGCGATCCGTTATATAGGTTTATTAAACAATATCAGTGCCTTAAGCTTTTAAATATAAATGTATTTGCAAAATTCTAAATGTATATCTTAAGTCCATAGAATTTACCAATTTACGTACGCTTATACTATGATGATGAGTAACCAAGAGAGGGGTTCTTCTGCACCTAGAACGAACCGACTATATTCATATATGACAAATGTCACTTAAATTTATTTTTTTCTTTTTAGTTCACGTCTGTCTTATTTAAATAAAAGCTTATTTTTAAAAAAAAAATTTTTACTTTTATTTATTAAATTCATGCTGGGTAGCTAGAAGTCAATTCCGTTCTTTTGACACTATTCTCAAATTTTATTTTACTCTCTCAGCTAGAATTTTACTCTTGTTTTACTCGACAATGTTTACGAAAACACACCTATCGTTTTAAGGAAAATTAAGGCTAGAAAAGACTTTTCAAAATTAAATTTTGTATTTTTAATTATTTTTAACGTAATACCTTAAGCTGATCAACGCGTCTAATTGTTTGGATATTATTACAAATATAACCCGCTGATGAGAAGCACCATTCTGATTCTATGCTAGTTGGAGAAATAGTTGTACGATAATCGTAAGAAATCTTTAAGTTTCGACCACGATTGCCTCCACCACAAAACAAATTAATTGCCTAACGTATTAAATAAAGCATCATCATTGGCTTGTGGGCGGTAAAAAGGAGCGTGGACACACATTTTTAGTACAAATACCGACAGTAACTATACAAACCAAATTACCAAATTTAAGCCTAATACGATCAAAAACTTCCGAAAAATAGCATTTTTTTATAAGTGGGCGGTAAAAAAGGGCGTGGAAACCCATTTTTAGTACAGTTACTGAGAGTTACCATACTAAATAAATACATACATAAACTAAATTACACAAACCGACTAAAATATAACACTTTTTATTGATTTGGGGACTGTAAAAGGGGGGTGTGGCATATTCTCAACCATCTCGTACCTGAAACAAATTGACTTCCAAAATTTCAGGTCAATCGGTCCAGTGGTTTTGGAGTCTATAGGCATCACATACACATACACACATCGTTTTGCTTTTTATATACATAGATATTGATTTGTGGGCTGAAAAGTGGGCTGGATACATTTATATATAGAGACGCACCTACACAGCAAGTTTCACTGTAAGAATGTGTAGAACGCCGGAATTGCCATGATTTCGAAAAATTGGGCGTATATATACTGCGACCACTCCCATTTTTCGTACAGTTACCGATAGTAACCATTTGTACAAAATTACTAAATTTTCGTTTTTACGATCAAAACCGTCTTTTTTTCGTTTGTGGTCGATAGCGCAAATTAGGTTTGTATGGAAGGTTCCACGCCCCTTATCAAATCGTTACCAAATCTCACAGGAACATTCTCAAGATAGACTTCAGTTTCCCTTAATAAAGATCGGTTCAGCGGTTTTGGAGTCTATACGTGATATAGTCACATACCCACATACATAAATCCATTTTTTAGATATATCTATATGTATTGTCATCAATGAAAAAAGTCAAATAAATATATTTAACATACATATTATGACTATATTGGCGATCCTGCAATGATCCTGCTCGACCCTACTTAATCTTGAGAGATCTGACAAGAATTATCATTATAAACTTTAGTTTATCCAACAAAAACAACAACAACAAACGTTTTTAAATCGACAGCCGCATGCCTGACCTGATAACTATCCAGTTGGAAAAGAAGCCCTGGTATATGTCTGCCGGCAACATGCCTTGGAAGGACAGGAGACTTGCCTTGGAAGATATAAGCTCGCTTCCATGCGAGCTTATATCTTTTTTGTATAGGCATGTCCTAGGCCGGCATGCCTGCCAAATGAACTGCCGTAGTAGCAATGCAGCACACATCTTATGGTATGAATGCAGAAGGTATACATGTTTGCCAAATGAACTGCCCTAGCAGCATTGCTGTATGCATCTCTCGGCATTAATGTTGCATTCATACCATGAGATGCATGCTGCATTACTGCTACGGCAGTTCATTTGACAGACATGCCGTCCTAGGACATGCCTATAAAAAAAAAGATATAAGCGGGTATGGAGTCAAGCATGGCTGCTGAATTTCCAAGTAATGTTGCCGGCAGTAGAAAAATTACCATTATCAGGGGACTTGAACCTCGGCCGCGTGAATATATGATTATCCATTATGGTTATCCATTCGATCATTGCAGCTGCAAACTAATCATCGCTTAATTTGCTTCATTAAGACTAAACGTACGAGCACATAGTAACAAAATTAACGAGCACATAGTAACAAAGCGTTCGCTTTGTTATTATAAGCAATTAATGTAAAATACAAAACGAAATCACAAAAAAAAGGAACAAACTAAAAAAAAAACCAAAACAAAACTAAAAGCAATTAAGAAAAAAAAAAATTATGTCTCTGATGGGATTTGAACCCACTACTCGAGATTCCAAAATACATGAATAAAAGTTAAAGCCCTAGCCAACTGAGCCACTCGCGCTGTTGTGATTTTGTTTAAATAATATACATAACAACATTATTGCTATCAAAAGTGCTTCGACGAAAACATAAGGTGTCGGCGAATTACAACAATCATGACAATATTGAAGTTGCTGTCTCTTAAAATTAACCTGAATTTTGCATTAGCAAACATGATACTTTCGCACCTCACCTAAAAGAGGAACTTTTAAAATTTAAAAAATAGATCTCTTAGCCGCAATCCTTCCAACGGCAGGTCGGCCTTGTTTTTCATCTGGGTACCGTCAAAAACAATTTAAGCAATTTGTAATCACCATCAATCAACCAATACCAACTGTTTTATTCTGTGTAACGAAAATGCACACCAACGACAAGCAAGACACGAGAAGCAATAGAATTTCAAATAGAAAAAAGTACTGCTTATCGTGTCTTGCTTGTCGTTGTTGTGCTGCTTCGTGATACAGAATAATGCAGTAAGACATCAACGTTAGCTGCATACAATTACGCTTCACTAAGAATGTAACTTCTTTCAACTACAACACGAAAAATAATAACCACAACAGTAAATTTAAACAACAAAAAGCTACAGGGATAATTTCTTCAATAGTTACTGTTAATAACAATGGTTGACGTCAACTTCTAACAGCAATTAACAAGATAAGTTCTTATATTATTATATATTACTATTATTATTATTAGAATTAATTATTTTTAATAGACTTCCAAAAAAAATTTTGAAACCTAGTTAATTAAAGCGAATTGTGATCTACTACTTAAATTATTAAAAAATAAATAAACTGGCCATTTCAGCCCTTGGAAGGACCTTGACCTAGCTTCTATTGATCGATCAATTGTGTTGTGCGTGTTATTAAATGTTTGGTCACAAATGATCGAGAACTGGACCTACGTGCTTAATGCCGACTCCGAGCGGCTTATGTTCTCAAGAAGCTTTACATGGCAATTTTTACTCTCTGATGCTTGCCATTGTCTGCAGAGAGGTGACGACCGAACAGAAAAATTAATTCAATTAAAAAAACTTTCTGTCTGAGCTGGAATTGAACCCGGGCCGCCAAGGTTCTTCAGCAAGCGCGTCGGAAGCGAATTTCATCTGGGGGGGCAGTACAAATGGTGGTGCAAAAAAAGTTCACCAAAATTTCTTCACATGAAACATGAAGAAGAGAGAAAGAAGAGGAAAATATATAATACAAAAATATTATCGTTGTAAAAAAACTGATATTTTGAATAACTTTTCCATTTAAATTGTTTATCTAGCTAGAAAAGTGCGGGGGCAACTGCCCCATTTTCCCCCGCTTCCGACGCCAATGTTCTTAAGCTTAGGGGCCACGCAGTCTACACACTAGGCTATGGCCGCCACTTAAATTATTACATGAATTTAATTGTGAGCTTTAAATAAGGCAGCCTATTTTTTTCTGATATTGCAAATGAGAACACTTTATAATAATTACACCATGCTTTTGAAAAGATCACATTTTGTTTTTTGTGTTTGAAATTTGATTTTATTAATTTTTGTAAATTGTTTTGTAAATTTGATGCAATCTTTTTTGAGAGCCATTGCCATTGCCGATTGAAAGCGCTCTCTTTTTGATTAAATTTTTTGACAGCTTATGTTTTCCATAAAAACTGTCAACACTACCTGGGTAATTCTGCTATGGTCTGGGCATCTACTGAAAGTTTGTGGATTTCGTTTCGTTTTTGAACTCGTGCTTTTTTTCAAGTGCAAACTTTAAAAACAATAGCTTTACAACACAAACAGAAAAATGTGTACGTATATGTTTGAGCACCCCTGGTATAGAGTCAATCACTTAGCTGACTAGATAGTCTGTTTCGGAAATCGCTACATTTCTTCTTCAGTAGTCTTCGAGTGATTAAGCTGTGAGCAACTCACTGTTAAAGTCGTATGTGATTTCACACATGTTTGAACAAATTCTTAAGAATTTTACGTTCAAATCGGCTACTTAATCATATGACATTTAAGTGTTTTTAACTGAAAGGTGGCTATTTGCACTTTGATGGAAATTGATCAATCTTTAGATTATTTCATTAACTTTAAATGTCATATGATTTATGACATATATTGTATATATTGTATATTTTTTTTAAACCAACACCCACTCTAATTGTATTTATATATTTTGAAAACCTATTTGTTTTGAAAAATATTTATGTTTATCCAAAACATCTGGTTTTGTTAAGAAATCTGTAAGCATTTCATTTGTTGATACTCCACAAAATACAACATCATGCATCTTCTTCTTTTCTCTTATAAAATGATGCCTAATATCAATATGCTTCGACATTGGATGATATGCATCATTGTATGTTGTATTTTCAAGTGAACTGCACTTTGGTTATCACAATATATTTTCGTTAGCTGATCCTGTTTGAAATTTATAATGATTTCCTTCTCCAATGTGCGCAACCAAATCACCTCCTGCGTTGCTTCTGACAAAGCCATATATTCAGCTTTCGTAGTTGACAAAGCAACTGTTGGTTGACGCTTGCTATTTCACGATATTGCACCTCCTTGCAATATGTTAACATATCCTGACACAGACTTACGCTCTTCCTTATCATGAGCCCAATCAGCATCTGAATAGGTGACTATGTCTTCATTTCCCGATGCGGAATAAAATAACTTCATTCCAAGTGTTCCCTTCAGATAACGAAAAACACGTTTCACAGCCGCCCAATATGTTTTACTTGGATTTTATTGAATATGGCTTGCTGATACGGAACATCTTTCATAGACTCGTCTATCCCGTTTTTCATTTCCAACTTTTGATTAATGTCAACTGGTGTTGATGTGGGGTTACAATATTCCATATTGCATTTATGAATTATCTTCCCTATATTATCCGGTTGATCAGTATAAATACCATAAATATTTTCAGTAATTCGTATACCCAAGCATTGCTTTGCTGTTCCAAGATATTTCATTTTAAAGTTGTTCAACAATTTATATTGTACAGTTTCTCTGATCATCATCTGACATATGTTGTCAAGAAAGTAATTTTATCCTCTTTAACATGATAATATATGCACGGATCAACTTTTGAACTGCATAAACCATATTGCTGCAATTACATACCAAACTTGCCTGTTTCAATCCATAAAGAGCCTTTTTTAGCTTTGAAAGATGCCCTTTCTGTATGTTAATAATGGATGGTGGTTCAACATAGATGTCTTCTGTCAGATCTCCTTGCAAAAGCCAACGAAAACGTATATCAAACAACAGGTAAATTATTGACGTATGTCGAACAACAGGTAAGCAAATTGCTTCATAATCAATTCCTTTGCACTGCGTATATCCCTTTACTACAAGTCTCGTTTTGTACAGGATAGTGTCATCAGGCACCCGTTTCCTTTTAAAAACCCACTTCGTTTTTATAATATTGCAATGCGGTTGTTTTGGGACTGAAAACCACGGCGTGGTTTCTTTTAACGACGCCAATTCATTGTCGGTAGCTGCTTTCCATTTCTTGCTTTCTTCACTAGATAATGGTTCCTCAATTGTCAATGGCTTTTCTTTAGGCATAACTGCAGTATACCCAACCCAGCCTTTTTTTATCTGTTTCGGAATTCGCTCACTTTGTCTTACCGCAGAGATACTGGAACTGCTGCTGCTGTCTTTTCTTGAACTGCTACATCCACTTCTTCATAATTTTCTTCAACCATTATTTCCCCACTTCATTGTTATTTTCTGGTAACGAAGTAAATGACAATGAACTAGAATTAAATTTTTCATCGCTCTGATCATCCATGATGCCTGAATCTTCGCATGCACTATTTACATCTACCGAAGGATAACGAAAAACATTAAAATCATTTTCAGACTCACTTAGCATTGAAAACCCTTCGCTCAATGATTTCTTTAGTCCTGATATTGTACACACGATATTATTTTGACGTATGCCATAGCCAACAAAAATGCATTTTTCAGATTTTGGATCCCATTTCCGACGCTTTTGTTTCGGTATGAAAGCCATTGCTAGACTCCCAGAAATTTACATATGGCTTACATCTGGCTTCCGTCCTGACTAGATTTCTTCAGAAGTTCACTTTATGTATTTGTGAGGACTTCTATTTGCTATATACGCTGCTGTCTGTACTGCTTCTGCCCAAAAACGCCTTGGTAGCTTCGCATCATACATCTCGCTTTTTTCGTTAGGGTTGTGTTTACTCGCTCTGACAAATCGTTTTGCTCTGGATTGTATGGTATTGATGTCTGCTGAATTATTCCAAATACCTTCATGTAACTCGGCATATTCATGTTTATGTACTCAGTGCCATTATCACTTCTAAGCATTTTTATCTTTGCTCCAGATTGAGTTTCGGCCATAGTTTTAAACTTCTTAAATTTTTCGAATATTTCGGATTTTGTTTTGATGAAGTAAACAAATATCTTCCGAGTAAAGTCGTCAACAAAAATCACAAAATATCTGCTTCCACCCAACGATTTTGCCTCCATCGGTCCACAGAAGTTACTATTCACAATCTTTAAAATTTTTGTAGCTCTGTGTCCAGCTTCAGAAAATCTTCCTCGGATATGTTTTCCTTGTGCGCAACCTTCACATAAATTAGTTGCTACAGCTTCTTGAAATTTCACACCTGTTACAAGAACATTCTTCAACATTTTTAAGCCTTCATTATGCAAATGACCAAACCGTTTGTGCCATTTTTCAAACATACCGTCTGACTTGGATATAAAAACTTCATCGGGTTTCACCGTATCCAACTTATACATACCACTTAACCATGAATTTGTCACAATTAACTGATTTTTGTCATTAAATATTTTGCATCCAGACTGATCAAATACTACTCGACTACCACGTTTGACCATCTGACTTACCAATAGTAAGTTTTTAGCAACTCCAGACACATTTAAAACTTTTCGTATTGGGATAGTGCATACATTGCCCTCCTTCCTCACGTTCACCTGGACATCTCCTTTGGAAATCGCTTTCAAAATATCTGCAATCTTAACTTCACCATCGTATCGCCTCGGGTCCTTAATTAATTTATAATCATTTGTCATGTGCGGCGACGCGTCACTGTCGATATACCAATCACTGCTCTGAAATGTATTCCTCGCTGAATATGCGGCATATAAAGAAGATTCTTTCTTCCACGACTTCTGTTGTTCTTTGTCTCGTTTAGTGAAACAATCCGCTGCAAAATGACCAGTGCCATTGCACGCAAAAAATCCCGCTTACCAATGCATGACTTGAGTTCTCTATACGAACAACTTCCGAGAGACATTATCATCGGACGATATGTTTCTGGAAGTCCTTTTAGCAGCATGCATCCTAGCCACTCATCGTTCATCATGAATCCAATCGATCCAAGCTTCTGAGATGTGGTCACAATCTGCAATACGTAATCTTTGACTGAATTGCAATCCTCCAGTTGGATTGAACATAATTTTTGAAGCAAGCCCACTTCTCTGTCTAGACCAAAATTCTCAAAAAGATCTTTAAGCGTGTTCCATACTTGCCTTGCCGATGTGCAGTCTATCACGTAAATATACATAGATTTATCCAACGATAAAATCAAGCGGCATCTTGGCTTTTCTTCCTCTGATGTACTTACTACAGATCCAAATACATTTTCTCTAGATGCATTGATTTTTGCTTCAGAATCAGCAAAAAACTTCCAAAGCCCATCCAGCCTCAGTTACGCTTCTATCACAAAACTCCACGTCATCCAATTAGCTGAACCAACGAGTTTGTCAAATTTCTCCAACGTTGCGATGCCAGCAAATTTAAAACTTAAAAAAAAAACTAAATGCATGTAACCATATTTTAGATTCTCGATCTAAATGCCTGGACCCATAACTGTTTAGTAATTTAAGCAGGCAGCTTGAGTGAAAAATCGAGAATGAGAAAATATTTTATTTTCTGAACAAATACATAGATCAAAGAAACATATATAATATAATTCGTTATTAATAAGTGTTTTTTAAACAAAGTATTTTAAATCTTAATATAATAAATTTCTTACCACCACAGAAAGTAGGATAATATCCAAATAAACATGGCACAACTTGCAGACAAAAGAATTCATGTTTCTTAACATGCAAGGAATAATATTGAAGGACCCTCTTAAAATCAAAATATTATAAAGGTAAGAAATGTAAAAGCTGAAGTTAAACAGACTTTTAAAAACGTTTTCCATGTAAGATAGCTCCTTATTGCCCAAAACTTAAGACTCAATTATGTGCAGCAAAGAGAATATACGTTTGCAACTCGCTAACGAATAAAGATAACAACTTATTTTTTGGTACACAGATAAAAGAGGTTGCTGAGATTTTTTAGGATATAAAAATATTTGGATTCGTCGCCTGGATAAATTAATGTCGTATAAGAAAATCGAGTTAGTTAACTTATTTTATTTTAATTAATTTAAGTTAATGGTGCAGTAATACAAAATTAAATGAGATTCTATGAATGGTGTTTTCAGTTTTTCGGTATCTGCTTTGGTTTCGAGATATTCAGACTAATATTGTCGTATATGCAAAGTCACAACTCCTTCAGACATTATTTTGCCCCATGTGGAAATCTTTCGCACATACGACATACAAATTGAATACAAATTTCAGTACTCGGTAAAATATTGTCGTAACTATGTGCAAGTTACGTCAACTCATACAACAAAATTTTACTCTTGTTCGGTAAGAGTATACAACGTGAATACCCCTATTATGGTATGTTGCTTCAAAAATATGTGTTTTGTCGTTGTTAGGGGCCCAAAATACACTGAAGTGCTCAGTCTGCGTGAGGAGTCAGTTTTTCAAAAACACAATGTACTGGTCAGTCTGAGTGAAACCAGTTTTGTTTTGTGTACATAAACTATGTTCGATATTATTGGTATAGGCAACCACTAAATAAAATATGACGACTTCGCTTATGTGTGTTTGTCAATCCATCGTCACTGCAGCCTTTTCGGTGCGTTAAATTTCACGCACTTCACGTCACCTGCCTCACCTCCCTTGCCTAAGAAAACTAATTTCACGCAGACTGAAAATACTACAGTGTATTTTAAGCCAAGAAGATGTGTGTAATGAATAAACTTATCGGATCTCATAAGCGTTACATATAATTAATTCTTGGCGTTTTTCAACCAACCCCTTCTTGACCTTTTTTTTTAAGGCCATCAAAAGAAAAAAGCTGGTTCGATAAAAATTCCACATATACCACGAGCCCTAGAGAATGCAACATATGGCATTCCTAATGCAATTTTGAACAAGCTATTACCATACAAATCCATGCATTTTTTTAATTTGATATAATTTTAATTTAAAAGAGATAATTATCCTGTTGTACTAAGAACATAAACAATTGGAAAAATAAATGTTTTCATAGAAGGTGTATAAATATTGTTGTGTTTAGAAAAAGTGGGTGTAAATCAGTGATGGCCAGAAGATTTATATTGAAAAAAAAAATAATAAATCGACGCGAATTGAAGAATTATGAAATCATATTATATAAAGTTGTTTGTTTATTGAATATTTTTAAGGTATTTTTCAGCAGTTCTTAGAAAGTCTATTGTAGATGACATGTACAAGTGGGCAAAATTAGAATAATGAACCGATTACAATGAAATACAAATCGTTTCTCCGTGGATTTGGGTCTGCTGAGCTCAAAAATGAAGTTTGTTTTTTTATCGGACTGCTGATTTAAAAGAAAACTGTGTTTGAAAACAGTAAAATTTGTCAATTTTAGTTAGCAGTTACTATGCACATAATATTGAGAATAACTCAATTCAGCACAAAATCATGACTTATTTAGTATACCGTAACAATAAAAAACGTTGGAATATGAATATTGCTATATATATTTTTTGCAGGAAATTATTCTGTTGAGTAATTTTTAATCAATAAAATGCTTGAATATACATTTTCAAAATTTTTATATACTATGTATTTTTTGGTGTCTGCAATCGGTAAATTTGTTTTATTTTCCGTTATTATTCTTTTTAAAGAAAGGAACGGATCCGAAGATATCAGCATATAAGATCCTTGTTTTTATGAATTGCTGAGTCTTTTCTTGTATGTGACAATCGAACACTCCTTATATTTTTATGATGCGCTTCCAATGCCTCCTCAGACAAATAACCTTAGAATAGATATAATTATATCTATCTACATATATGCATAAAAATTAATGTACGTTTGTTGTTTTGTTTGTTTATGTGTCCTGAATACATTTCTTCAGTTCGCATTCATGCGTAAATTTTAGTCGTAGTACGGACAGCGTTGTACAGGGGGCGTGGCACCTCCCATACAACCCAAATTTAAGATTTTGAATAGCATTTGCGTTATAATTCGTACAGCTTCGGAATTCTGTATTCGACGACAATTTACGACGTGCTGTTTTACTGATAACATTTTATAGACTTTGGACAAGGGGGAGTGGCACCTCCAATGCAACCCAAATTTAAGATATCGAAAAGCTTTTGAGTTATAGTTCGCACAGCCATGGAATTCGGTATTCTACTACAATTTACACACGCCGTTTAGGGGACGTGTCACCTCTCATACAACTCAAATTTGCGATATCGAATAGCTTTAGAGTTATAGGCCACACCGCCTAGGAATTTAGTATTCGACCACGATTTACATATGCCGTTTCACTGCTCAAATTTTATTGGCGTTAAACAAGGGGGAGTGGCACCTCCCAAATTTGCTATATCGAATACCTTTGGAAGTATAGGTCGTACAGCCTCGGAATTCGGTATTCGACCACAATTTACACGTGTCGTTTCACTGATCAAATTTTATGGGCGTTGTTAAATGGTGACACCTTCCATACGGCCCAAATTTGCGATATCGAATTGCTTTGAAGTTATAGGTCGCACAGCCTCGGAATTCAGTATTCGAACCCAATTTACACATGCAGGTTCACTGGTAACATTATATGGAATTTTGGCAACAGGGGCGTGGCAGCAACGCTTAGGGTTTTAGCTAGTAGATTATAAATTCATAAAAGTATGAATATAATTACGTATACCTATTGGCAAATCAAAAAACCTTAATAACATCAGTGCCATGTACCAGAATCTTGTGTACACTGCTTAGAATATTTTACCAACCGTAATGTATCAAATACAAGTTTCTTGTAATTTTAACCAATTCTTCAAATTTATTTTCCATTCGTACTTGCCAAGTTTTGAGAGGAAGACGGTAGGCCATATGCACGAAGCTCACAAAAAATTTCATCCACGCATGTAATGTCGACAAACCAAACTTATAATTTTCAATATTTCCAGTTTTAGAAAAATTTAAATTATTAATTTAAGTCTGAGTTGCTCCACAAATGAAGAACTTGCTTGATGCATTCGTATGCGATAAAAAAGTTTACTACAGTCCCATCTATAATAGCATTTCACACAACGCATTTCACACAAAATTTGCACGTTTTTACTAGGCTTGGGTAGTTCACGAACGAACTAGTTCAATTGAACTATTCGCACTCAAGAACTATGTGAACTAGTTCGTTGATTCTCGTTCTTTTAGTTCTTTTAGTTCAATCGATTTTGCAGCGAGTCAGATCGAAATGAACTAGAAACAATTTTGTTTCACTCAACAATGGTTTGAGTCCGTGCTGATACAGTTTTTCACTGATGGACGGTAAAAAAAACTTTTTTGCAAAAACAAATTTTTGTGGCAAATATTGTGAGGAATGCCCCATATGTAGTATTTTTATGTAAATTTCTTCTATGTCCGCAGTTAATTATTGATTCGGTCATATAGTTCGTTTCATTTTATAGATCTGATCATGAAAGAGCAAACAAAACAAACTAAAAGACCTATTGAACTAAAAAATACAACGAGCTAACATACCTAACGATCTAAAACACCAAACGAACTATAAGACCTAATGAACTAACGACATGAACGAGTGCACAAAACGAACTAAAAGAGTGAACGAACTAAATGAACTAAAAGAACTATATGAACGAACTAGTTCATTAAACTCAACTGAACTAAAAAGAGCGATCTTTTTAGTGAACTAAAATGCCCAAGCCTAGTTTTTACTATTCTATTTATAAACATCAGATTTTCAATTTTAGCTAACATTGCGTTGTACTCATTGAGAACTATGTCTTTACTCTCCTTTGCAAAAATAAATTTAATGGGTCTGCAAAGCAGCGAAGAGGAACTTTTTTGATTTATCCAAAGGGCTGTTTTGTATCTAAATCAGTGCTGGGCAGCTTTGCACAACTATACTTTCTCATCTTGAGTATGTATTAATGAGCACTTTAAAGCTCACACTGAAAACAAAGTAGTGCTAAAGCGCTTGTTGCAGAAATCTTACTAGGCATTATAGGATATTTTTTGCTAGGATTTGTATTGCGAAATTAAATAAATAAGTAGTGGACGGAGTGTCAAAAGGAAACAGACCTACAGACGGATAATGTGAAATACAGATAAGCAAACGGAAATGTAAAAAGACAGGCTAATAGTAAAAAACAAATATGTTTTTATATTGTGCTTATGTTGCTTATTGTGTTTTGTCAAGGCCAAACTGACAGAGTAAGATGCTTTCATTAAACGTACTTGGAACTGCTCACTATATGATATGGTATGTGGACATGCCGCTTTTAAATAATTTATTGATTTCTCCAACGCATGCCCCACAATTACCTTATATTGGCCATGCAAATTATCGTTATGCCTTGTAATGCATAATTTTTTTAATTTGACCTCTTTTATGCCGCGCCATGCCGTTATTTTCTAAAAACAAAATATTTTTGCATACATAAAATTTTATACGTATATCTTACCTTATATCCGTGTCGATGAGCAATAACAGCTTAAGTCTTATCTCACAGTTTCCAGAAATTTTGCTTCAAAGTTTTCAGTCGCCATATAAGTTATATGAAAGGGCCTTTTGTTTTTGAGTCATATCTTTGGCTAAGGTCATGCTAGAAGTTCAAGATTTTGTGTGCTCATAATGATATACACGTGAAACACAAATATATCAATAACTCAGTTCTGTCTTAAATCGACTTAAGCTATTATTCCCCATCGACACAGATATAATATAATATATTCAAGGAATACGCAAGCGCAGATATCTGCTTGACATTCGCTGGAATACTGAAGCTTTGATCGTTCTGTAGGTGAGATGAATTCATATTTTACTGCACAAACACAATCTCAAGTGTGCAAACCTACCCGACACTGATCTAAATTAATCATTCTGCAAAAATATAGATAAAGAAATTATTTTACATTTAATTGTTTTCATTGACAAGAAATTACTTCAACGGGACAAATGCTATTGTAAATATAAATTCATCTGTATCTTCATCGTTAGGAAGTTTCTGCTATTAACGACTATGTCCGGAGCTTCCCCATTTGGAAATCAATAAAATATTTCAAACTGCATGATCCATTTCACATATTTCCATAATTCCTTGCACAGTCTTACACATCAAAGATTTAAAATTTGCTGCTGCAGAAATTTCAGTCACTGTTAGCGACGGCAATTTGTTTTGTTTTTCAGTTCGAAGTGCATATAATGATGGTAAAGCGTCTTCATACAAATTGGTGATTTTTTCTCTCAGAATATTATATTTTCTTTCTCAGAATATTATGTTTTCTAACCGAAAGATCCAGCAGGATATATAGTGCTAAAGCTTCAGAAGGAGAAAACATATTTTTAACATGCCTCGTTTCAGAATTACATCTCTTTTTCAACTTTTTAATAGCATATTCAAGTTCTTAAAAAAACTTCGTGGGCCTTCCCGCTTTATGGCTTGCACTAGGTTGCTTAATGCATAATAACATATGCTTGTAAATTAATATATGTGTGAACTACAGAAATTATTTTTGACTAACATTATCGAGATAAGCAACATTTTCTTCGAGAGCAACAGAAAAAAAATGCAACTTAACCATAAGTTATTTTTTTCAAATCATTCTTTTATGTAATTACATTTTGTCCATTTTCATTGCATAGAAACATTAAAAAATTAAATTTTTTCATTCACTCGGCTTTATCACAAATTTTATCTTGCAATTTATTTTTAATAATTGCATTAAGATCAGGAACTTTGTATCCTTTACGGTCCAATTATAATAGAAGTAACGTAATGTGGTCTAATGTCAATTGATCAGTGCGTTCTTTCACTTATTGTTTGAAACAACACTTTCTTATACAAGTGATTATAATAAAAGTAACGTAACTTTACGGAACGTATAGATCCGTGGAAATTGGATTTCTACTGAGCATTGAGGTTAGATTCGATTAGTGTGCTATAAGTATTGTGAAAACTACGTTTTTTTGTTTAGGTTTCGTTATTAATGTGGTAGTTCTATATATCCACAGCTATGGATGACGAAATTTTAATTGAACTTGTACGGGAACGTGGAATTATTAAGAACAAACAACTGCCTGGCTACTGCCTATTATAATTGCTAAACCGTTTTCTTACATTGCGTCCTCGTATCTTAAAACTTTCTTTAATTTTGTTAGTTTACATTAATAATGTACCTGTACCGTTTACTATACGTATAGTATACGTATATTAAAGGGAACACCTGAATTGAAAATTTGGATTTTAAAATCCCACTATTAGTTCGGGAACGAAAAACAGGAAAAATAACATAAATCTGTTTTCTCAATTTTATTACAAACTTTCGACTTTTAAAAACCCTCGGATCTCTGAAGTACTATCCCAGGATTAAAAGGGACAAAAATCTTCGGGATTTCGTGATCACAAAACTTGGTTTCCCTAAAATATGCAAAACAATAATAATAATAATACACTTGTTAGAATACACTTGCATACACACATATGAGTTATTGTTTGATAATAAGTAAATGCAGGTGTTTGAACAAATCGTAATTTAAGCCTTTTTTTGAATTGAGTTTTAACAAAAAAAGGTGGAAAAAAGTAGAAAACTTTTTTATTTAATATTAAAGTTAAAAGTGCAGGCTTGTGTTTAAGAAAAATAACCCATATATCACGAGATATATACCTAACGAGAAATCACCCGTCCACGAGTGACCCCACGTTACAGGGTAAAGGTTAAGACTGAATTTATTACATTCTATTTTGATCATATCTCTTTAAATACTCAATTGCTACAAGCAAATAAAAAAATGCTATGTATTTATGTTTTTGTTGTTTGTTTTACCTTATTTTTCTTTAAATAAAGAGTTAAGTTTTCGTGACATAATTTTAGTTTTATTTTATTCGATATCCATAAAATTTTGCCGTATGTGTATACAGTGACCACAAACATGTTGCAAGATGTTAAGAGATACTACAAAATTGTATTAAAGAGAATCCTTGATAGCTTTCAAAGTAAAACTGGGCTAACTATGAAAATGGTATGTTTTATAATGTAGTATATCGGTGATTCCATGTCAAAGCGCCCTCGTTTCTGACATCACTATTTTTGAAAATTGTGATGAAATTTTTCGCACTTTTTTTTTTGGATTTACAATTTTGTTTTAAAGATATGAACTGTGAAAAATATCAAAAAATCTTGAAAAATACAATAAGTGCATGTATAGAAATAGATGTAGTTTTAAAAGCGTAAGTTGTAAAGAAAAAAAGTGTAGGCATATTTTAAAGATCTTCAATTTGTCTTTTTGGTGGTATATTTTTTTTTAAATATTTTTATATACCACCATATAAAATTTTTTTTTTAATTCATCTTTTTTTAACCTAATATTTTCAGTCACATTTTTCGTAGTCTTCGCAAAAAATTTTTTTATATTTTTTGTTCAGTGTTGAGTTAAGGCATTAATTTTAAAGTCTAACACACGATTTTAGGTTAGGATTCCATTGCTATTTTTAACGAATTTTTTTAAAAATGTCTATAAAAAAAGAAACCAAACATTTTTTGTTTTTTTAATATTTTTAAAAACTGTTACAATATTTAAAAATATGGGATTTTCGATGTAAGCACAATAAATATTTTGTAAACATTCTTTAAAAAATTCGTTAAATATAGCAATCGTTGGAATCCCAACCTAAAATTGTGTGTTAGCCTTTAAAATTGATGCTTAACTGAACATAAAAAAATTGCTGCGAAGACTATGAAAAATATAACTAAAAATTTCAGGTTAAAATAAAAAGCAATTTTTCATAAAAATGCTGCAAAAAATATACCACCAAAAAGACAAATTAAAGATCTTTGAATACATGCACTAATTGTGTTCTTTTATGTTTTTTAATATTTTCTCAGTGTATAACTTTTGAAAAAATATTTTTCGCAAACAACAAAAACACAGTGTTAATAATTTTTATAGGCACTACTAACCTACAAAGTTTCAAAAAAATCGGAAACTCAAAGGTCAGATTTTGCTCAAAATAAGTCAAATTGATATGGAACCATTGATATACAATATTTTCAAAACATGAATTGAACAAAATTATTTTTATATTTAATTGAATAACAAAAAATAAAAAAATTGTACACTCACCTCCGGCGATCGTGCACTGGAAAACGACATAAAACGACAGAATTATCATCACAATCAAAGATACAGCGTCTGGTTGTGGACAAAATTTCATTCGCTGTTGTTGTGGTTGTATTGTTTTCCGTTGAATTTATTGTTGCTGCCGCTGCAACAGCTGCTGCGCTTGCTGTCGACTTTTTTAGCAAAAGACTGGGTAGTGGAATTTTTTGTGTAGAGCTTTGCTGCATTTTTCCTTCAAGTTCCCTAATAAGTTGGCAAAAAGCATAAGCGAAAGAGCGTAAGCTTTTCGCTTATATTTGCTTTGTTGTTAGTGTGTATAAGCTGATTAAAGTAGTAAATTGTTGACGATGTTTTTAATTTGTTGTTTTATTTTTCGTTTCAAAAAAGAAACCAAGCACAACAGCTGCTTTTGATGTTCTTTGAATGTAGTAGCAAAAGCTTTATACAATGCGTTTTTGCATTGTCAAAAGGGAAGAGCAAAAAGCTTTGCTTGAAAGTATGCCCCAGAATAAAGCTTTTAAACTGATTTTGTTTTATTCACGCTGGATAAGATTTGTTATTGAATCCGAAGACGTAGTATAGCGAGTTTAAATACTTTGTGGATGTTGAGGGAAGGGTGCTGATGAATTAAATGACGAAAACAAAAAAAGCCGGCTGTGAAAGCGCTCTCAGAGTTATTGCTGTTGTTAATAAAATTGCTGTTGAGACTTGTAACAAAACACTTTGTGCTTCAGGGTCACCAAAACTTTTTAATTTGTGTTACTTTATTTTATTGAATAGGTATGCACTTTATTTGTGTGTTCGTGTGTATCGCCGCCAGACAAGTGACGCGTCTGACGCACTGAATGGCGTCGCAACGAGTTGATTAACCTCTGACGCCACTATTGTTGTTGCTCGTCGTATTGCTAAGTTGCTTCTAATTTAGTAATGCTTTTAATAGATTCACTTGTTCACGCAAAAGCTTTAATAAACTTTTCTAGAATATTTTTGTAACAAAATTTAATTTTATTTTAAAATTAGCTGCCACTCAGATTATTTATTAAACCAATATGTAATTTTGAAACACGCAAAGCACTTTCAAGAACGAGCCTTCTCCTTGCTCAATCTTGCACCAACGATTTGACTCTTGCATTAACAATAATAATTATAGTCTACTTCTTCAGTAGCTCGTTTTAACAAGAAGACCAACAACGATAAACAGCAAAATACTTTTTTTTTCTTGGAAGTTGTGTTCAAAAGCAAAGCATTTTAAAGCTTATCGTTTGCGCCATTATTGGCATAAAAAGTGCTTTTAAGTTGAGCTTATTTCTGAATGCTGATGATGACCAACAATTGTAGAACCTTGCATGAACTTGAAATATTTCAAAGTGCGTGGTGAAAAGCTCATCAGTTTATATTATTTGTGTAGTTCTGTTGTTGCTCTTAACCCTTAATCGGGTGAGACCCCACCTCAGTCACACTAGATGCCATACTAAAGTGAATTCGCACTAAGAGATTTTAATTGCTTATAACTAGGGCTAAGAATCTCATGCAAATGCATGTTTTTACTGGGCATCTTAAAATGGAAATGATTAAGTTAACTTTACGAATCATTAAATTTATTTTAAAATGTCATTCAATCGTTAGTGCATATTTTTGCATATTTTGTACTAAATGCATGTTTTTGCATATATTACAAAATATTACTGTTTTCACATATTTATTGCGCATATTTTTGTGTATTTCACAATAAACGCATGTGGTTTTTGCATATTTTTGCTTGTTTTATTCGCAACCATTTAAATTAAGTGCGACATATTTTGGGAAGAGATAACTTATAATTATTACTTTATGTTCACTTACTATTTTTGTTGTTTTTGATAAATTAATTGTGCATGTACTTTAAAATTAGTTTTTTGACGTAGAATTACTTCTTACAGCTCACAAGCACATTTCAAAGTTATATTTGACACTTTGGCGTATACCTACGGCCTTTAATATTCATCGTACAAAGAAAAAAAAAATGCCAAAATATCAGTTGGAGTGCAAATAAAACGAATATATCTAATAATATAGCAAAATCTAAGAAAAAAAATCATATATTTATATGATAAATGCAAAAGCTGCTTTAGTAGCTGCTTATGCTGTTTTTATGTTTGTTGTTGTGCTTGTTCGTTTGGTTCGTAGCAGAGATCTGCAACGGATAGCTTTTTTGCGACTCTGAGTATATCCGAAAAAAATAAGTACAAAAACCTACTCACCCTAAGCGCACACAACTCGACTCATATTCTCTTCTACGAAGCTAGAATGCGGCGGCTCAAATAAATATGAGTATCCTAAGTCATGAGTCGGATCAGGAAAGATCGGGTTTTTTCGGTTCATAAATACTTATGGTTGTTGTCGTCTTGCTGATACTTATCCTACTTGCCCAAATACTCATAATCGACACAAGTAGCCGAATCACTCGGCTCATCTGCCACGGATATGAAAGAGAGCGCAGTAGAGCGCAGCAGTAAATAGTGAGCGAGTTTTTTGTATTTGTTTTGTGCTATTTTTTCCTACGCATATCTAAATGCTGAATAACAGATGTGTTATTCTTGTGTTGCTTTTTGTTTTTATCGTGCACAGTGAAAGCTGCGCATGAGGTAACGTTGTTAAGGCTTAAAAATAATACGCAGTTTCGATAGTATCGTAAGTCATTCATTTTCTGCAATCAGCAATTATTATTAAATTTGTAAAGTATTTTTTTATTTTTCTGTAGCCTTCAGTTACCAAATCACATGCGCATAATATAAATTACACTTCTATTGCACGTGTTTACGCACAAGAAGCAAACAGACACGTGCGCCGCACAGTGGTTGAGCCCCATACAAAAGTTGTCAATAAATAGAAGGACTCATCGTAAACCAATTAAATTTTGTGTATTATTTGGAATTTGCCTTATTAGAATACACACAAAAATATTTTTAAATCCGCCCTCAATCACGCCTGCCTCCCATACAACACAAATATTTAAAACGCCATATTTTTTTTGTCTTAAACCAATACAAGAACCATTCTGTCAGAAATCTTCAATATATGTCTATTATAAAAAAAGTATTTTCTGCCACGCCCATCTCCCATACGAAATTTTCCACTTCACGTGTTTTTCCGTATTCCAAGTTCAATGAAGCGCTGCATCTAAACTGTCTAAATTAAAGGTTTATAGTATTCAAAAATATTATTTGTTTGCTTTTTATAAAAACAAAAAAAAAATCATCAAAAAAAAGCTTATCGTTTCGTTTGAATTCCAAAAAAAGGAGTGAACCTCATGCTTTTTGCCACAAATTGGCACTGGTTGTAAATGTGATACTATCAACAGTTAAAAAAGATAATAGCATACTTTTTAGCATTGTGATAATGTGAGCACAGGTCGTGTAGCATAAAAACATGGCTTGCATACACGGAGAAAACTGTTTGCAAAATTAGTATTGTGGTTAAGCAAAACTTGCGCTTGATTCTAAGCCACTTCAACATTATGCAAAATTTTAGCAAAAACTAATCAAAATATGATTTTCTAATATATAACAACTAAGCAAATATTTCCTTGAATTAAGTAAGCATTTGCTCCTCCCATTTATAATAACTTAGCAAATTTTTGCTGAAATTAAGTAAAAATTTGAATGTAATCAAAATTTTGCTTTTTCCTAAATAATCGAGGAGTGATTGCAATTTAGCAATCTTTTTCTTAAATCACATTGTGATTGAGCAAAGTTTTGCTGATTTGCTTTTAAGCAAAACATTTGCTTGATTCAAGCAAATTAATTTTCTCCGTGTACGTATTCTAATTCTGTTGTTTAGAATCAAAGAATATATATTTCACTTTCAGCTAATTGAAGATGTTTGAAGAACATTTCTTGACAAGGGAATTTGAATGTTTGAATAGTTTTGAAAGCATTTTATTGCGAAATTCATTAAAATGTTTCATAGTAAGCTATAAGATAATGTGAATTAATTTAACTTTATACATATCACATTACTGTTTTACTAATTCAATTTAGTTGTAATTATTTAAAAAAATATTTAATATATATTAACATAGTAGATTAATAGATTGAGAAACACACTATAGAATATTTAAGTACTCTGCAAATATAAAGTATTGCAAAAGAAGAATAATAACATTTTTAAAGCATTTATCGTATTTAGTAAGTAAATGCTTTCACTATTTACATTAAAAATTTAACGATTTTAACTCGTAAGAAGTGATCGTTAAACAAAAAATGCCTCAAATAATACTAAAGAAAATGACTATAGCAACAAACCTTGAGACTAAACATATCTATATTTTCTTCTAAACGCATTTACCAAATGTTGTTCAAGGACTCAAAAATTTCTGTCAGTTTTTTTTAATCGCTCAACTTACAGTCCAATAAAAGCATTTCTTTATTTAAAATATCGTCGACATCCATAGATCATTATATTTTATTCTGCAAAAAAATAAATTTACGTTTTTTTGTCATATCAACTTTGCATAAGAAATTTATTGCAAAAATAAAAAAAAAATATTTCAAGAATGCAAAAAACTTTTTCAATAATGTTTTGTGTACTTAAAAAAACCAGATTGCAATACGTTTTCTCAATTGTCTGTAATAACTCTTGAAAAATATCAATATTTTACGAAATGTTTTCAACATTTTTACATCAATCGTATATTAAGGCGTCTACACAGAAAACCTATATACATATATTTCTGATAAATATTTTGGAATCATGTGAGTTTGAATATTCTTAAGCAACGCAAAGAAAAAAAAATCACAATAAGAGATCATCAGTTTTGGTATTTATTTCCAACTTTTAACCACTGTGCGCCGGCCTTTTGGTTTTGTGTTATTTTTGTTTATGTCTAACAAACCAAAATCACAAGCGTTGTTATTGTTTCTTTCTCCATAGAGTGCAACAATAAAATACCAAAAACTCGTTTTCGAGAAAAAACAAACAAAAAATGAGAGCTCACATGGCCTGCAGACAAATACTTATGAAAAGTGCATACACAAAAAAAAAACTAATTAACGCTAAGAGACGTTGGCAGAGAAGGAGCAGTACTCAGAGTACACTCAAAATACATTCGGATCGAGCGCTTTTGTAACAAACTGACTCAACGCACTCATTGAAAACGGCTCGAAGTGGATCGGATCACGCCGCTCTCGGATATGAGAATGTACTTATAACCGAAAAAATGCTAATGAGCCGAATGCCTATAAGTATTTTACACATATTATTAAGTATGGATAGAGTTCAGAACAGCACGACACTCGGGTATGATTTGAGTATCCGAATTCTGTCGGATACTCATTGCAGTTCTCTGGTTCGTAGTCATGTCGTTCGTTATTGTGCTGCTTTTGTTGTTTTTATTAATATGTATGTAAAATATACATATATAAATACACATCAGTTGCCTTTATTTTTGTCGTTTCCCAGATAGCCAATCGGTTCGGTTGAAAACGGTGTGCACTTTTAAAAACACTGAAGCGGACCGTTTCGTTGTCAGCAAACTATGCATTGTGTGTTTCATATATGCGTACCATTTACGAAGTTATTAAGTTGCATATTAAATTATGTTGACTTTATATGATTTAAATACAAATTCTAAATGTTTGATAGTTTAAATCATACTTGATTTTAAATACAAATTCTAGTTGTTTGACAGTTTAAAATCGTTTATCGAGCTTAAGGTCAAAGTTAGAACAATTAATTGTTCTAACGAATTTTTCCAAAGAAACAACAACAACAACAAAGTTTTTCAATATGAAAGGAAAAAAAACCACTTAGCAATTGATTTTATTGTACAATTTCTGCGGTGCTAAACGCGTCATCAGAAATCTTTGTGATTGCCCGTGCAAGCGCGTTGACGCACTGCACCATCGGGGCGATGAGATTTTGAAGCTTCAATTTCTCATTTTTTTCTCAATTTCATAATGTCACATTTGTTGTTGTATTTCTGTTTTACTTTAGTTTCTATGCTTATGTTATTATATGTAGTCCAACAGCCTGCTGGAAGTCTGCACTAACAAAGCATGTTTACTGAAGTTGTTTTTAGAATTTTTGCTGATTTTGTTTTCAGCTGTTTCCGTTTGGTCGAGCTCTACCATTTGATTAAAGTTTTTTCTAAATGACCTCTATATTTATTATGTTGACTTTATATGATTTAAATACAAATTCTAAATGTTTGATAGTTTAAATCATACTTGATTTTAAATACAAATTCTAGTTGTTTGACAGTTTAAAATCGTTTATCGAGCTTAAGGTCATATAAAGTCAACATAATAAATATAGAGGTCATTTAGAAAAAACTTTAAGTTGTATATTAAATTTATTTGTTGTTAAGCAATTGCAACCTTTTCTTTAAAAAGGTTTTATTAAGCTGCAACAATAAACAAAACAATAAACGGCAACTCAACTGCACTACCTTGATTTCAATACAAGATTTAATGCATATTTTAGAGTCTTTTGGAGAACGGGTGAAAACGAGAGGGAGAAAAGACAAGAACAAACGAAGCTACAAGCGAATATGACTTAAATTTCAATTCGATTCTTGATAAATTTAAAAAAGGGCTTTACAAGTATGTAGATAAAGGTTTAAAGGTACAAAAATATGTTGTTTTCATACCAGCAAATCAGGCACTGCCGTCTTAAGTACCGTTTAGCTGGAACAGTCACATTCATGGCTTGTTGGGTTGTAATACAATAGAGAATACAGATGCATGTAATACAATATAGAATACAGAGAGCCAGTATGTGGCTACAAAAAATGTATTAGTACTAACTAAGGTTGCCAATTTAAATTTGAAACAATTTCGACAAAAAGTTACTTTTCCACAAAACATAAATTAAATACAACAAAAACTTTCATGGTTAAGATAAACAAAAAGTTTCTACGGCAATAAAAATTATAAAAAAATTCCACGAGCATAAAAAATTACCACAAAAATATCACGCGTATTAAAAATACCACAACAAATTCCATATGTATTCAAAATTGCCACACAAATCTCATTCGCATAAAAAAATACCACAAAAAGTACCATATGCACAAAAAATTTTTAAAAAAATAGAAATACCACAAAGAAATTTTGCTCACTAAAAAAAAAAAATAATTTAAAAAGAATACTACCAAACTCCCATGGAAATTAAAAAAATACCCCGCTGAATTCGCCAATTAAAAAAAGACACAATATCGATAGTATCTTAAGTACAAACGTAGAATTCCTTTTTATACAGTAATAGAGAAAAATTCTGGTTTTTTTTTATTTATGTTTTTCAAAACTATTTTGAAACATTCCGTCTTCTAAATAAAAATTAATCAAAAACGAATTTGTTGATGTTGTTACCTTCTTAAAACTTACTTGATAAAAAGCTCACAATTAAATTCATGTTAAAATTTGTTTTGTTTTATAAAAAGTTTTCGTTTGATATATACATCATATAAGTTTATGCTCTTTACTACAGGAAAAATAAATAATTCAAATTTTTTCGATATATATTTCATTTATTAAACATAACTTTGAATTGCATTTAGTTTTAACCAACATTAAAAATTAACAAATTCATCGCTAAAAATATCGAACGAAAACTTTTTGTAAAACAAAACAAATTTTTACATGAATTTAATTGTGAGCTTTAATTTGTTAGTTTTTGCATAGTTTTTATTTTGAATATGAAATGCTTTAAAAAAGTTTTGAAATATATTAATTAAAAAAAAACAGAATTTTTCTCTATTACTGTATAAAAAGGAATTCTACGTCTATACTTACGATACTATCGAAACTGTGCATTTTTTTTAGTTTGTTCTGTTTTTTATTGATTTCGTTCTGTATTTTGCATTAATTGCTTATAATAACAAAGCGAACGCGTTAATTTTCGTACTCTGTGCTCGTACGTTTATTCTTAATGAAGCAAATTAAGCGACGGTTAGTTAAGAGCTGCAATGGTCGCATGGATACGCATATGCACATACACTCACGCGGCCAAGGTTCAAGTCTCCGGATAATGGTAATTTTTCAACTGCCGGCAACATTACTTGGAAATTCAGGAAGCATGCTCGCCTCTATACCCACTTATATCTTTTTTCTAAAGGCATGTCCTAGATGGCATTCCTGTCAAATGAACTGCCGTATCAGCAATGCAGCATGCATCTCATGGTAGGGGCTGTTAATTTGTCAGACATGTATACTTCCTGCCTTGTATACCTTCTGCATTCATACCATAAGATGTGTGCTGCATTGCTGCTACGAAAGTTTATTTGGCAGACATGTCGGCCTAGGACATGCCTATACAAAAAAGATATAAGCGCGTATGGAGGCGAGCATGTTTCCTGTCCTTCCGAGGCATGTTTCCGGAAGACATATAGCAAGGCTCGGTTTCCAACTGGGAATGATTTGAAGTGGAGTTCGGATGCATTCTTGCAGATGTCTATCTCAAATAATATCACTAATATCATTGCATAGCCTTGTTCCCGAAATGCAAATGATATCAACTAAAGAGCTATCAAAAATGTATTTAATGTAATCCAGTTTGGCCATGTTTAAGCTACAAGCATTGAAATGGACCATATTATTGTTTAGTTTTTCACGTCAATATCCTCAGAAATTTTCAAAAGTATTCAATATAACTATACGTATCTGGTTTAAAAAATCAATGATATATACTTTTGAATTCGAAGACTTTTTTAAAAAAAAAGAGACAGATGCGTTGTTGGACACACGAGAGAAATGAAGCTTTTCGTAGTTTCCTAGATTTAATAAAACAAAAGATTAACTTTTGAATTTAAAAATTTTAAATAACATTAATAGCCTTAATTTGTAAAACCCTCGCAATTACCTCACTAGAGTTTTTTTATGGCAATTTCATTTCCATAAGAATTAGAACAAACCCTCTCTCTCTCATAGAAATTTTCTTTTAAAATAAATTGCCAAATAAAAAAATTTAACGCAAGTGACAGTCTTACAAAATAAGGTAATAAGTAAATTAAGAAAATATACCTTAATACTCTTTTCGGTAAATTTTATTACATTTCACTATTATTTTATTTTATTACATGTTACATTAATTTTGATTTATTTTTGAAAATGTTTTCAATTATTATTATGGAATTGTATTAATGAAATTATGGGCTTTTGATAACCGAAATAGCAAACGTACATATATTATAGATGCTATGTCCTCAATATATCTAGCAAATACTGCATCACTAGTTGGCCCTAATCGTGCTGTACAAATATTTGATATATCATACACGATACAAGGATTTTTGCAAATTCTGTAACAATTCGCAGCCACTGTAAAACTTTTGCTTCCAACAGTGTGGGAAAGCCAGAAGTATGCTTTTTCCAAAAAAGTTCTAAAATTTACATTTAAAACCTTTTAGTTTACTTTTTTGCGCCAGTTCGTGATGTGTTTAAAAAAAGTGAAAAATGTCACTCATTTGAGTTATTTTGTTTTATAAATATCAAGAAAAAAGAAAATATAATTAAAAAGTAAACAAGGTTAAAGTTGAACGCCTACGATACAAAATATACATTTTCAACTTTATAATTTGTATAGTTTTTTTTTTATTTCTTTACTTACAGAGCCCTTATGCATTTATGCTGCGCCACACCCAAATCCTTAGGGTTTTTTTTAAACTTCAGAATTTTCCGTCTAATATTAATACAAAATTTATGCTGAAAATTTCAAAAGCTAAACTCAACAGGTTCTGGTAGTGAGCATTAATGGGTAAAGTGCCTGTGAACATTAATGACTTCAATATCAATTAAAATCTGCACCTAAAACAATTAGCCATTTTGTAATAATTTTCACCCAGTTCAATGGAACCTTGCTGCTTTTTTTGTTTGGATAACCAATACACAATCCTTTTAATAAATTATTGTGATCTGCTGCATCAAAGCCTTCTGGGTAGCGTAAAGAACTATCCATCGAAGGGTTGCGAGTTCTATTCTCACTTCTTACACAACATTTTTAATTTTATATTCTTTTCTTGTAATAGACGTAAGCAAAAAGCAATAATAATTCTAAGAAAAGGTGTATGGAAAAAGTGTCGTTTTTGAGATTTCACTCAAGCAAATCACAAAACGAGGCGTAAAAAGCTTTGCTTCAAAAACCTTGGCTTTTTTAAAAAAATCTTAAAACTCCTTTAAAAAGACCTGACTTTATTCAGAAAATATGAAATCGCAGTTTAACTATTCAAGTTTCTTATATCCATGGCTTACTACGTGTGTGAAAAGTGTTGTTGCAACACAATACGTTATTTTTTTTATACACGACAAATGCAAAAAAAAACAACAAATATTTTTCTAATATACTTTTTCATTTTCTAAAAACGCCTTTTCTTTAAACCTGGTTTTCAGAAAGAAAATTGTTTTCTTAAAAAATCTACACTCACCAATGGATTTTCGTAAAATTGTGTAGTTTTTACTTCTTATAAGTAGGGCTAGGAATCTCACGCACCAAAAAAGTTGGAAATATGCTACATATATTAGCTTAAAACTCTAAAATATACGCTAAAAACGGGCAAAATGTGCAGATTAAAATATTTTTCTAATATTTTATTATCGGTTCAAAAATACATATTGAATGCAATTTAACAAAATGAGAAAAATGCAGTTTCGATAGTATCGTAAGTATAGACGTAGAATTCCTTTTTATACAGTAATACAGAAAAATTCTGTTTTTTTTAATTAATATTTTTCAAAACTTTTTTAAAGCATTTCATCTTCTAAATAAAAATTATGCAAAAACTAATTTGTTGTTGTTGTTGTCTTGTTTAAACATGCTTGATCTTAAAAGCTCACAATTAAATTCATGTAAAAATTTCTTTTATTTTACAAAAAGTTTTCGTTTGATATTTTCAGTGATGAATTTGTTGTTCATTTTTTATGTAGGTTCAAACTAAATGTAATTCAAAGTTATGTTTAATAGATGGAAATAAATATCGTAAAAATTTGAATTATTTATTTTTCCTGTAGTAAAGAGCGTAAACATACATAATATATATATCAAACGAAAACTTTTTATAAAACAAAACAAATTTTAACATGAATTGAATTGTGAGTTTTTTAGATCAAGTAAGTTTAAAAAAGGCAACAACAACAACAAATTCGTTTTTGATTAATTTTTATTTAGAAGATGAAATGTTTCAAAATAGTTTTGAAAAATATAAATTAAAAAAACCAGAATTTTTCTCTATTACTGTATAAAAAGGAATTCTACGTTTGTACTTACGATACTATCGAAACTGTGTCTTTTTTTAATTGGCGAATTCAGCGGGGTATTTTTTTAATTTCCATGGGAGTTTGGAAGTATTCTTCTTAAATTTTTTTTTCTTTTTTAGTAAGCAAAATTTCTTTGTGGTATTCCTTTTTTTTAAAAATTTTTTGTGCATATGGGACTTTTTGTGGTATTTTTTAATGCGAATGAGACTTTTGTGGCAATTTTGAATACATATGGAATTTGCTGTGATATTTTTAATAAGCGTGATATTTTTGTGGTAATTTTTAATGCTCGTGGAATTTTTTATAATTTTTATTGCGGTAGAAACTTTTTGTTTATCTTTACCATGAAAGTTTTTGTTGTATTTAATTTATGTTTTGTGGAAAAAGTAACTTTTTGTCGAAATTGTTTCAAATTTTAACTGGCAACCGTGGTTAGTACTAATACATTATTTTGTAGCCACATACTGGCTCTCTAGCTACATGCATCTGATTTGCTGGTATGAAAACGACATATTTTTGTACCTTTAAACTTTTATCTACATACTTGTAAAGCACTTTTTTAAATTTATCAAGAATCAAAATGAAATTTAAGTCATATTCGCTTGAAGCGTCGTTTGTTCTTGTCTTTTCTCCCTCTCGTTTTCACCCGCTAGCCAAAAGACTCTAAAATATGCATTAAATCTTGTATTGAAATCAAGGTAGTGCAGTTGAGTTGCCGTTTATTGTTTTGTTTATTGTTGCAGCTTAATAAAACCTTTTTAAAGAAAAGGTTGCAATTGCTTAACAACAAATAAATTTAATATACAACTTAATAACTTAGTAAATGGTACGCATATATGAAACACACAATGCATAGTTTGCTGACAACGAAACGGTCCGCTTCAGTGTTTTTAAAAGTGCACACCGTTTTCAACCGAACCGATTGGCTATCTGGGAAACGACAAAAATGAAAGCAACTGATGTGTATTTATATATGTATATTTTACATACATATTAATAAAAACAACAAAAGCAGCACAATAACGAACGACATGACTACGAACCAAACGAACAAGCACAACAACAACCATAAAAACAGCATAAGCAGCTACTTAAGCAGCTTTTGCATTTCTCATACTAATATACGATTTTTTTTTCTTAGATTTTGCTATATTATTAGATATATTCGTTTTCTTTGCACTCCAACTGATATTTTGGCATTTTTTTGCTTTATACGATGAATATTAAAGGCTGTAGGTATACCCCAAAGTGTCAAATATAACTTTGAAATGTGCTTGAAAAAATTTGTGAAAATGACCCCCCTACAAACCGCGCTGTAAGAAGTAATTCTACGTCAAAAACCAAAACAAATCTAACCCTTTGTCTACCAGAGGCAAATTGTCATGGCAATTTCAATACACTCACACATTTTTTACAAACACATTCATATTTTCTCAGTTGTCAGCTGAATTGTCTCAACAATCAGGCAGACAATTGAACTAACAACGATTTGACGTAGGCTGACATTTTTTGACATTTCCTTCTGAAAGTGAAGAACAAGAACAGAGAAAAATTTAAAAATCAAAGAAAACGACAAATAATAGAACAAATGTCATTTATTATCTCTTAGTTGTTAAGCCCACCTACTTCACGCAAGTTGTCTGGCGTGAAGTAGGTGGGCTATTGTCAAGTAATTGAAAAAAAATTGGCAATACGGATATAAACAATTATTATAACAATTGTTACGTGTAGACGCAGCGTAAAAGTCAATAACAAAAAAAAAATTATGTTTCTAATGGGATTTGAACCCACTACTCAAGATTCCAAAATACATAAGTAAAATTAAAGCCCTAGCCAACTGAGCCACTCGAACTGCTATGATTTCTTTGAAATAATATACACAACAACATTGTTGCTATCAAAAATGCTTCGACGAAAACACAAAGTGTCAGATAATTACAACAATCATGAAAATATTGAATTTGTTGTACCTTAAAACTAACCGGAATTTTGCATTAGCAAGCAAGATACTTTAATATGATACGGTTGTTATTATGCTTATATTGTGTGTATTTATGCCGTACTATCCCAGTGTACCAATTCTTCCGAATTCGGTCAGAATTCCGACAGAAAGCCGGCAAAAGTTTCCGAGTCTGATGCCGACTTTCGTCAGAATTCTTACCGACATTTGTATGAGTGGTTGACAAGAATTCGGACCAACTTGTCTGGAAAAATTCGAAAGTTTTTGGTGACTATTCTGACAGAAGTCTGTCCGAATTCTGATGGAAAATTCGGAGGGAAATCTGACATTTTGTCAGACAAACATCAGACAAAAGTCAGACAATTCTAAGCTTTGTCGAATAATTTATTTTGTCCGAGAATGTCCAGACAATTCTGACAATTTGTCCAATATGATACCTTGTAAACAAAGCAATAAGAGTCATTTGATGGTTTTTGTATACATATATTGTTCTTATTTATAAAATGAAATTGAGATCAAATTACACCGAGTTACAAAAATGAGATTTTGTTTTGTCCTATGAACCCAATATACCTTTCCGGAAAGGGGAGAAAAAATAAAAATACACGTGTAACATCGATTTTCATGTACACGTAAGATTTTTTATGTTTATTAAAGTTCTGGCGCCAGAGAAGTGTACATGAAAATCGATGTTACACGTGTATTTTTATTTTTTTTTGTATTTTTATTGTTTGTTCAGCTTTTATTTTTTCGCTACTGAACAACTTAACTTTAACTTTTATTATTGGTTGTTTTTTTGCGCTCACAATAACCTGTTGACACTTGAAGACAATGAACACTAATAAGCATGTCGCACAAAACAGTAACAGATAATGTGCAAAAACAAACGGTAAATTGTCGGCAGAGGCAGAACAACGCTCTGCAGCACAAACTATTTACCATCAAATGACAAAATCAAAAAAATAATAAGGGAATCAAACACATAAAATTTCCTACAGAGAATGTACAGACTATGTCGGATAGTTTTCCGAAGGAAATTCAGAGATTGTGCAGACTATGTTAGTAAAAAAGATCAGACTATGTGCAGACTAAGTCGTAGAAATGTCGATAGACATATAAGAGTTATTCGGCTAAATGTCTGATAAAATAACAGACATTTAATAGACGATTTCGGAAATCAGACATGTCGGAAACAATTGCACACTGGGATAAAAGAACTTAGTTCTGACTGTACTGATGCTTTTTGTTTATAAATAATAATGTACCTTACTTAAAGATAAAGAGGAAGTTTTTAGAATTTAAAAAAATATACCTCTTAGCATTAAAATTAAAACCTGTCACATTCTTTCCATCGGCAGGATTGCTTGTTGTTATACACAAAGATATATATTCTCTCTGCTACGTGTGCAAACAGTTTTATTGAAACGAATGGTGAGTTTTAAAATTATTGCTCTATAAAAACATAGTCAAACACGCAAAAAAATAAAAAAGTAAAAAAAAAATTTTTTAAAAAATAAGCTTTTATTTAAAAAAGACGTGAACAAAAAAGAAAAAAATAAATTCAAGTGACATTTGTCATATTAGAGAAGGACGATTAGTATGGAAGGAAAAAGTGTTAATGGGCGCTTCGCGTTTCTGATCTTGGGATTGTACTGAGCAAAAAAGTCCCATAGACCATACGTCTACGGTGAAGATCGAGCTTCCAGACTTCGACTTGCAGTTTTTTCTCAGACTTTTGTCACGTTTTTTTTTTTTTGATATTTTTCGGATATCTGCTTACCTTTTCAATAGGGGCACAGCTGCAAGCAATTATTCCTCGCCCAGATTTCTACAAACAAGTGCTCACTATTTTAGCAGAAAAAAGAAAATGTTGACAGGCTACTAGACATTTACGATGGCGAACTGTGTTGCAATCAATGCGAAAACAGATTCATGAATGACCTCAGGATTTTATCATTCATGTGGTATTTTGACGAAGCAGCACTCAATTTAGCTTATACTATTGACTAGATTTTTATGAAGTAGTTAGCAAATGCACTAAAAATTATTCAAAACCGACGGTCTTATCAAATATTGAAGTCACTCTTGTACACCAGTATATCAGATCTTCTGAAGTACAGTAAATTTCGCCAAAATGTATTAAAAAGTGAATTTCGCATTACATGTAAATGATATTTCTTATGTTTTGTGTTCCACTAAATATGATTGAAAACGAATAAAGCACCTTTACCTTTATACATTTTTAAATAATGTTTATTTATGCAAGCTTTCGGCAAAAAGATATTAATTGTAACTGTCAAGTTCACATGTTACATGTGAAAAGGTTTTTAAAAATTGCAAGTTAAAGCCAGTAAAAAGTTAGAGCTCAGAAGAGTTAGGCAGAAAAAAGCGTCTTCCAGTAAAAGACGAGATAGTTCTGTTTAGAAAGCAAAACATTTTTAGGCTGCTAGACCATTTCAATTGGATGCCAATACAATGCTTGTTTGTAATAGAGTTCATGTGCCTGCCAGTATAGGGCGAAAGTATTCTGTTCTGCAGAAAACAAAACTTTTAAGCCTGCCCAAATACTTCAGTTCAATGCAAAAATAATGGTTTTATTCAACAGAGTTCATATGCCTGTCGTTATAGTGCGTAGGAAGGCTGCTGCTGAAAAAACAAAAATAAATGAGCTGCTTTAACATTTCAGTTGCCGTCCAATACAATGCTGAATTCCGACACAATGCCTTCTACTGACAATGCTGCTACTTTCTGGCAGCCTTTTTTGATAAAAAGTAAACTGGCCGCCACCACATTTCAGCATACTGCCAGAACTCTGCTTATTCGTCACAATTATGCTGTATAATTCCATTTCCCTTAAAAAATTATAAAAACATATTACAAAACTTTATTGGTTGATATTATATTACTATTGTTTATAATATATTATTTTTTCATTAGTTTTTAGAAAGCCTATTGTAGACAAAATTTGCCTATCAAAAAAAAAAATTAACATAAAATTAAAGTTTTTTCTACATGACCTTGTTATTTATTATATTGATTTTATATGATTTAAATACAAATTCTAAATGTTTGATAGTTTAAATCATACTTGATTTTAAAAACAAATTCTAGTTGTTTGATGGTTTAAAATCGTTTATTGAGCTTTAGGTCAAAGCTCAAAGGGAGAAAAACTGAGAAATTGACACTTCAAATCTCATCTCTGTGGTGCAGTGCTCTAGTGCGCGCTTGCACGGGTATCACAAAGATTTCTGATGAAGCCTTTAGCACGGCCGAAATTGCAATAAAATCAGCTAGTGATTTTTTCCTTTTCATATTGAAAAAAAACTTTGTTGTTGTTGTTGTTTCTTTGGAAAGATTCGTTAGAACAATTAATTGTTCTAACTTGTGCGCTCGTGTTTGCCAAACACTGATTTAAACTATTAAACATTTACAGTTTTTTAAATTTAAATTATTATTTTAAGCTTGTCAACTACGAAAACAGTGATTGCTTATATAAAAAATCGCAAGGTTTTAAATTATAAAATGTAAGCAAATACTTATAAAAGAACTACGAATCTCTTCCTAATATTATTCTTTTGGGTATACAATAATTACGTAACTATATTTTACTCTAGCAAACAAAGCGACGTGACAATGCCAGCTTCGAATCTGCCTGCAGATTGATAGCCGATATTCATTAACTGCAACAGACGTCCACCGACAAAACGAAAACTTGCCGTCAAAGAGAAATGTCGCAGTATTCTCGACGACTTGATTATAATGAACGCAGCGACAGTCTGTATTTCATACAAAACATAAACAAACTCTTCTATGTTCGCTTTTGTCGTCTATCAAATTAGAAATAGATTGAAATCTGCGGCAGCAACAACTGTGGTCGTGTTCTCTCTTCGGCGTGCCGTCTTCAAAAAATACATCTTCATAAGAAAACATGCCCCTGCAAACATACTCCAGGTTAAATAATCAGTTAACTCACTGTTAGACATTCTGGTAATATTTCCGTCAGAAAGTATAGGACGCCGGGAAAAATTTAACCGAAACTCTTGTGTGCATGTGATCTTGCATCGCATCCTAACACATGCATTTTTATGCTTCATCAAACATGTAGTGAACTCACTTACTCAAGAAGGTTTTTTTTTATTTATTTTGAAACAAATACTTTGAACTCTTTCCTTTACATGCGTCTGCATATAGTGCTATCTCTTTTTCAAATCTGTTAAACCGGGTTTAGTCTTAGTATAAATAGGTTATTCTACCTAATTGTTTAACCATTGGTTTGCTTATAAATATACTGAAATCCAACCTGTATATAAACCATGCACATACCAGTATTATCCCAAAAATGTATCTCGAAATAAAAACCCTATTAAAATATTTGTTGGCTTTATTAAATCAAATACATAATGATTAAAATATTATAAATTTACTTTTAATTTATCACTTTTTTCATATAAAGTATAATACAAAAGGTTATTATTCGTTTACAATAAATAAATAGTGCTAATATAATAATTCAAGGACTAGTAATTCATTTAAAGCTTTAATTGCACTCTTAAGGAACTTGGTTTTTAAGGTAATAGTAAAATAAATAAGTAATGTTTAATATACATTTTAAAATTAAAGAAATAACTAAAAAATCATTTGCACAGATCTGCATGAAAAAATAATTCAAGTTCAAAGGATATACGTAACATTAAAATTTGTTTTTAATTTTGCAAATTTTTAAAATAAATTTTAGGAGAGGAAGGTTAACGAAAGTAAAATTGAAATTTAATGAAAGAAATGCAGTATACAGATGTGGTCAAAATAGTAGCACTACTATTATATTTAGACATGTTTAGATAAATAATTCTAGTCTAGAAATTTCGGATCTGATAATTATCACTTCTATATGTACTTTCTACACTGGTTCTAAGTCTGTACTCAGTTTCCTTCTATATTATAAATGTCTAGAATAGTCTAGATTCTAGATCAATAATACTAAACACGTGCCAAAAACGTAAAACACCCTGTATCTTGAAAATTTTGCAATATAGGAAAAAACTGAGTATAGATTTAGAAACAGTGTTGAAAGTACGTATAGAAGTGATAATGGGTTTATCGGATCCGAAATGTCTAGACTAGAATTATTTATCTAAACATGTCTGAATATAAGAGCAGTGCTACTATTTTCACCACAGCTGTATAAAAATTGTACACTGTTCCATTGCGAAATTTAACTGAGGATGGAACTTTGCAGACCTGTGCTTACATTTTTACTTTTTGACAGTTTTCTTTGTTTGTGCCTATTATGCGACAATTCAACGGATTTTCGTATCTCTTTTTCAACTTCTTTGCGGCCCTTTGTTAGAAAAACGCCTAAAGGAAGTAAATAATTTGGCAATTTTATATATGGAAATCGAATGTACAAAATATTAATTACCACAGAAAAGGTTATCAAAGAGTATTAGCTTTGTTAGAGCTCTTTTACCATACCGTCCATCCCAATTGAACTCCGCAATGCAAGAGTCTGTTACAATGCATCTGAACATTTCATCTACAGATGGATATGCTGTTTTTAACTTCATCAAATACATCTTCTATAAGAAATGGGAACATTTTGTGACTTTTAAAGCATTTAAAATATTTGTATATCTCACCATTGAGTTTAAAAAGTCTTCTGCAGACAACCGCACCTCTAAATCCATTATTTCCATTGTAGACGATAATGGAAATCTTGACGCAATTTCAACTTCGATTTCATTTAATTCGTCTCCAAGTAATCTTATAGTTGCCTTGAGGACTTGCTTCGATATAACAAGATTTTCTCGAATCATTTTATTTTGAACGAGAATTTCAGTTTTGGTTATCGCCTAGGAAAAATATATTTAATTTACATACTATGCAGTTATAAATATCATTAACTTACACTTTCGTTAACCTTTCTCTCCAGATCATTTAATTGGTCTTGAATTTTTGTTTGGTTTTTAATAATGGCTTTAAATAGCCCAGCTATATTTAGACTAGAAATGTTTTCTTCCTGTTCATTCTCAGCTATATAAAGAAAGATGGTAAAAAATGAAATTATGACAAAAGCACACTATACCATTTTCAACATTATTTATTGTGCTTAGCAGTCTTCTTTTTTTAATAATGATTGGGCCAGGGGGCTGCGATTCTGAAAAATAACATTTAAAAAGCACATATTATAAAACTTGTTTAATTACATTGTGCGCTTTTTTGTATCTTTTTTCTCTGTATTTGATAATTTAAAACTTTTTCACTTAATTTTAAAAATTTTTAATTTTTCACTTAAATGAATCTCGTGGTGACATTTGTTTTACCACTTTACCGAACATTTTAGAACAAAATTTTCTTTTATAAGATATATCAAAAATTACTCAAGATATGTACTCATTTTTATGTTGATAACTCTTTAACTATTAGGATTTTCATTTTGGTTTCTTGTGCAAAGTTATTTCTTAAATATATATATTCTTTTTGGCCAACAACTTTGCTGAATAAATGAATATGAAAAAATCGCTTGCAGTGGGTCTTATCGAGTGATTCTTACAATAAGTCAAACGAAGGAAATTCAAACAACATATTAGAGGTTTAAAGACAATTTCAAACGATTTTCGTTATATATTTCTTCAAAAAAGTTGTTGGCAAGAATAATAGAAATAACTTTGCTGAAGAAACCAAAATAAAAATCCCAATGGTTCAAGAGTTCTCAACATGCAAATGAGTGTATTACAGATTTTCGTGCCGCACAGTGTTACCTTTCCTAATTTGGGTGGAGTTAATAAAATTTTCAAATTTCCTAAAATAAGGTGATTCTTGCGAATCTGGTGAATCTGGGGAATCTAATGAGAAATAAATTAAAAATTACAACTTAAATTTATGTTGAAGTTTTTGCTGCCTTTTACCTTTTTCAGTTGAGTTGGGATCCATTTTAGATATATTTTTATTCATTCTGCAAAGATATTGGTGAGGAAAATTCATTAAAACACTTATGTAGCAATGGTAACAAAATTAATTTTTGATTATATGGGATACAAACATATTTATATTCTATCTCATCCCTAAAAAAGGTGCAAACACTATCATCTATGTCACTACAGAGTAAAATTCCTAATAATTTTGATTCAACTGGTTCTTCAAAGAAACTTTGAATATTTTTAAAACAATGACCTAAGACAGTTTGTTTGTTTGAATCAGTTCCAAAAGCTATGACTTTAAGCGGTCCTTTTCCTTCAATAAAGCAGTATGAATTTTTGTCTTTTTTGCAATTTATTTCGAAACACCCAAATTTTTTTAATTTTTCATTATTTATTGAACTATTTTTTCTTTCATCTAACCTCAAATAAAGTTGCTGTAAAATCTGGTTGGGTTTTTTGATTAATTTTTTAATGTATTGCATGTAGTTCTCAAATTTATATGATGAAAAACTGTCTAACGGTCCAAACTGTTTTGCGCATTCAGATATGTGAAGCAGTCCATGAATATTGAAACTTATTAAATGTTCACCATAGAATTGTGAAAATAATTTAACAAATTCTTCTAAAAGTTGTTGCGCTGCATCAGTTTGTACTTTACATGTTTTTTCGCAAGATAGTAATCTTACGCCACTATGTAAAAGAAGGAAATGATAAAACAGATCATCATGAATGCAATCTTTTAATACGAAAACACCTGTATATAATAAAAACTGTCTAAACTCTGTGGCTTTCCAATTTTTAATGTCGTTAAATGTCCTTGGAAGTCTTCCAAATTCAGACGGAATAACTTTTGAAACTGATTCTAGTTTCCTATTCATTTCGGAAATATTTCCTTTTTTCAATAATAAATTTAAAAGTTTTCTTACCACCCCCAAGTCAATAAGATGCATCGGATCTAAAGGAAATTGGGAGACCATGCCTATATCTATAGTTTCTAGAATGAATTTCTGACAATCAAAAGGTTTCACATGATGGAGTCGATCAGTTCGTTCTTTAAAAGAAGTGTCTGTTCTTTCACCTACAATTGTTTGTGAAAAACAAACTCTTCTTTCCAAGTATCTTCCCTGTTGAAGGCATTTGGAACAACTATTTTTTCCATTATGGGATTGTACTCCTGTCATAAAATAACGAGCTGGTGAGTCACATGTAAATAGTCGAATATTGAAAGGTTTTAAAGTAGTTGAAGAACCTACTTTTATACCGTTTTGTTTTAAAAAATTAACTTCTGCACAGAAGTCTTTCAAAAATTCGTCAATTTTTTTTGGTTTTTCCATACCTGATTAGCACGCTATAATAAATGGAATCTCATTTGGAAAGCCTACTATTGCTCCTAATATTGGCCAAAGAACTTTTCTGGAACTTTTAAAAAGTTTCAACCCATCTACGCCTATATCAATTAATATTTCATTTTCATTTTTTAGGGAATCAAAATATTTTGAAGAAAAGTGATTTTGAATACCGAAGTAAAGAAATTCACCAGGAGGCATAGACACAACTACAGTTTTTTGCTTTTTTGTTTCAAAAAGTGCACGTGCTGAAAGTGGTAAACCATTAAAACCAGCTTTTCTCAGTGTGGCTAACAAATCAGTTACACTATTTTGAGATGTATTATTGCGTATAGCCCACTGCTTTATTCTCTCACTTTTTCCATTCACAACAATCACATTATCTTCAGAAGGTGATCCATCTCGGCTTAAGGCCTCAAAGTGATCAGAATCCTCAAAACCAAATACACTATTTTCATCCTCTATAAAAACAGACGCTTCACTTTCAGATTCCGATTCGGACAAATTTTCACTAAATCTACGGCGCTTTGCAAATGAATTAATATTTTCTTCATAGCTTTCTACACTTCTTAAATTTGAACTTTTTTCTAAACTAATTAAGTTACTTAATGTTTTTTTATGCATTGTTTTAAATTAAAAAGCAATTAATAATATAAAAACTATCAAAAATAATTTTACTTATCTGCGTGCTTGCCGGCGAAAAAATAAATGGCGGAATATAACAAACAGAATAAAAAGTATGCAAGAAGTTTTTAACAGCTGTTGTCTCTTTCGCACTTACACTTGCTGCTAGCTGTCATTCTTTAGGTGTATTGAAGATGAAAAATGATTTCAATGTGTGCGTAGTTTCGGTAGCCGATGTTTGCAGGGTGCGTTCTATTTTTCGACAATTGGCGTTCGTCGCTTGTCGCAGTCAATGGCCGCATTCAGCGCAGACAACTGTTGTGAACTGTAATGGTAGCGCTACCTAAGTGCGCGATGTTTTTCTCTGAATGAGTTGCCTCTCTACACGTCAGAAGTTAGTTTCAATTTAATTATATTTAACTTTTATGTAAATTTAATACAATTGCAAAGGTTTCTCACTTGAATTTGCTGCGTCCTTTCTGTGTTTTTTAACTTAACAGAGTCAGTGGCAGCATCTGACAGTTAACCAAACAGTTGTGTTCATGTAGCATAGAATTTGTTCGCTCGATTAAAAGGCATTCGATACCTAATCAGTTTTAGTTAGCGCTCCCAAAATTCGACCATTCAGCGAATTTTCACACTACAGATGCCAACTGTTGTCTGCGCTGAATGCGGCCAATGAGTATCGGCTCGGAAAGCTTTCAAGCGACGCCAGGATTACTATACGTATAAAAGCCCTGTGTAAGTGCACTTAAAACCAGAGTTGGGCGATAAGGATTACGATTACCACACGATTACGAATGCAGTAATCTTAAAAAAATAAATGCAGTTACAATAAAAGTAATCGTTCATAAACGATCTTAGATTACGATTACAGCAATCGTAATTTCGAAAAATTTGAAATTTATCTAAATTTATGCGATGAAGGATTACGTTAATTGAAGCATAATCGCGAAAAACGTTGTAAACGACATTTCTTTTAAGAGTGCTTTTTTGAAAATACCTGTTAGAATTACTCTCTTGTATTATATAAAAACAGAACTGAGTAACAGTTAAGCAGTTTGGGTTATTTTTATCGCATACCCAAAAAAATGAATAAAAAATTAATAAAAGTGCTTGTAAAATGAATAAAAGTGAACGATTACAATTTTGTCGCTTACAACGTTATTCGAGAGAACTCTTCAATTGTAATCTCGTGTCTTCTTTTACAAGGATTACGTTCACCACGAATTTCTTAATACTTACCTGATTATGTTTTAGCTCAACTTTCAATTTGCTAAAATAGTGAGGTGAATAAGTCAGTTTCTAATTATTACTTATTACCACTTAGCTATTCAAACACATTTGTTGTTCAAGCCGATAATAAAAACTTGTAAAGTGCTTTACTTCATATTAAATACAATTCTATAAAAAAAAAACACATTATTTCCTTCCGAAAAGTACAAAATTATTGTATGGAATTATAGGGTTAATGTCCGCTGTGTGAATTTATGAATAAAATAAATAGTAATGTTGCCAATTTTCTTTTTTAGGCTTACTTTTAAATTGGAAAAACAACATAAAATACCGATATAGTAATGTCGCGGCCTGTTTAGTCACCAAATCAAAATGTTTGAATAGATTATTCTTCTTTATTTTTTTATGTTATGATTTTCTCTTTGCTCTATTTTTTTTATTTTAGTTGATCAAGATTTGTAATACTTCAACATATCGTTTCTTTTCGCATTTTTCTTTTTAAATGTTTTTTAATTATTTTGTACCACATTATTATATTATAATGTTTTCAATATTTTTTATTTGGATAAAAAATAAATTCAAACTCAAGATGTTCTTCAAGTACTTTTCCTTCTGTACTTTTTCTTTTTGTTTATTAAAAATTTAATTTAAATGTATTTTTTATATATTATATTTCTTGCGATTTCCTTATTTCAATATTTACAGAAATACATATATATTTATAAATTTAAGATTATATAAGATTATTTAAGAATATACTACATGGTTTTTCAATTGAAGTGTCCCATAGAAAAAACACTGTAAAATTAATATTTTTCAATATTTGTCTTCAAAATTTAATTTTATTATTTGAAAATAAACAAAGGAACAAATTTGTATTAAAAGTTTTCAATGTAACCTCCTTTGGCTTTTATTACATCGTTAAGTCTCTTAAAAAATGTGTTGCACGCTTCCCACAGCTGATCTTGGGGTATTTCATTCCATTTTCGCGTAAGCGCTCGCTTAAGAGACTGCAGGCTTTCATATTTTTTTGTGGAGACCTTACTCTCTAGTATACCCCACACAGAGAAGTCCATTGGATTTAAATCAGGTGAATTCGGGGGCCATTGTTTTGCGTTGATAAAATGCGGAATGTTGTCCCGCAACCAAGTTTGGTTCACGTTGGCCTTGTGCGATGGTGGCGAGTCTTGTTGAAAGGTGTAGAGGTTATTTTTGTAGGCTTTGTCAGCCCATGGTTTTAATACAGCTTCTTAAATTTCCCGACGGCACACTTCAGCGTTAATTTTAACTCCTTTTTCAATGAAAACCAATGGAGAACGAAAATCTGCGCTAACTGCGGCCCATACCATAACGTACGCAGGTGCTTGGTTTTTAGTGGCCGATCTGACATTAAAATTTTCATTAGACTTGTTTTTAAGCCAAACCCGGTCGTTCTGTTTGTTTACAAACTGCTCAACAGTAAAAATTTTTTCATCAGAAAAGATGATGTTTGGCAATTCGCCAGCAGCGGCCAATCGTTTCAACTCTTTGGCTCTCAGAAGTCTTTCTTTTTTCTGTTTTTCTTGCTTTAGCCATTTTTGGAATACTTCTTCGTGGATTTCGGGAAATGCACTTTTTTACCTTCCTCACAATTTCTGGGGCAGTTGCAGTTTTACGTCTTCCACCTCCATATCGGTTTTTTACACTACCGGTCTCCCTGTATCGCTTTATAGTACGATAAACAAATTTTCTATTCACTTTTAAATGCTTGAGCTCTGTAACAATAGCATTGTTTGATTTTCTTGCTAAATGAACTGCAATAACGGCGTTACGTCTTATCTCCATGTTTAATAATTTCAGACTAATTGATCATATTTGAAAGTGCTTTTGCAGTAACAGTATTGCCATACCAAAAAATTAATTCATAAAATATCACACATATATGTCAAACTGTTTGGGATATACAGCGAGCTAAAGTTGTGGGACACTTCAATTGAAAAACCCTGTATATAATATATATAAGAATTATAGAAGATTATATGAGAGTATTGATACAATATTTTACAAAAATATATATGAACATAAGATTATACAGGGTCCGCCATATAACTTTTTTTTTCAACTAGTGCTTATTTCGTGAGTGGTAACACTTAGCTCATGTCTGATTTCACAGATAATTAGTTTTATCCTTCCGCTGAACGAATATGGTTGTTTATACGCTTGAACAACGCTGGGAAATATTGCGACATTACTTTGATGCAGAAGATGCCGATTTTGCCAAAAAAATCATCTTTTCAGATGAAGCTCATTTTGATCTTGGCGGGTATGTAAACAAGCAAAATTGTCGCATTTGGGGCACAGAAAACTCGCACGCATACATTGAAAAGCCGCTGCACCCAAAACGAGGCACTGTTTGGTGCGGATTTTGGTCCAGAGGCATAATTGGGCCATTTTTCTTCGAAAATGAGCAAGGAGTGGCCGTTACAGTCAATGGCGATCGTTATCGGGCCATGTTGAACGAATTTTTGTTCACAAAAATTGAAGAGGAGGATATTGGCAACATTTGGTTTCAACAGGACGGCGCTACGTGCCACACAGCCGAAGCTACACTCGATGTTTTGCGCCCTGTTTTTGAAGATCGCATTATCAGCCGCAGAGCTGATGTCGTTTGGCCACCTCGGAGCTGCAATTTGACACCGTTGGACTATTATTTGTGGGGTGCCCTCAAAGATAAGTGTTACGCCGACAAGCCAGAGACAATTGACGCTTTAAAGGACAATATTCGTGAAGCCATTGGTGAAATACAGCTGCACACTCTCGATAATCTGCTTAAAAATTAGACCGATCGTGTAGGCTACTGCATGGCCAGCCGAGGCAGCCATTTGAATGAAATTATTTTCCATTATTAACCGAAAGGATTGTACTTTCAAATAAAAAAAGAAATTTGAAAAAATATTCAGTAGTTTTTTTTTATAGAATTTTCAAAAAAAAAGTTATTTGGCGGACCCTTTATAAGTGGCAATGACTTAAAAGTGTGAAACATACAAGAATTTAGTTTTAAGATTTGACAGATACACATCCCGATTAAAAAATTTAAGTATAAAATATGTTATCATTCTAATGAATAGAGCAACAAGTTTCTGTGAAACCTAACTGTGAAACCTAAATAAGAGCGTTAAGCGGTGCGTTGCCAGCCGCTTTCCGCTAAAGCTGAATTTTCATCCCTAAATAAGAGCGGCGGCCTTATGTCAGATGTTGTCAAAAAGTGTTTGGCATATAAGCTGCATTCAGCGGAGTCAACACTTGTGAGCTGTTATGGTGGCGATACCTTAGTGAGCGATGTTTTTTTCCTAATATGTTGTTACTCTTAGGGCCGCTTTCTCAATGTCCGGTTAAGCACTAATCAGAAATTTAACCAGCAGTTAGCAAAAAGCCCTTTCTCAATGTTCGGTTAAGGTTGAACTGTCAGTTAAGTGCTGATTAAGTTAACGGCAAGTTGTGCTTTCGGTTAGCGCCATTTTAGGGTAAATGATTTCGAAGATGCTGTCAAACTTTAAATTTAAGATGGCGGATAGAGTTGCCACCTGGTTATTTTTTTGCGAATTCTTGTAATTTTGAAATTCTGTAATGAAATTGTAATTTTGAATTTTGAAATTGAAGCCCCGAATTTATAAAACTAAAAAATTTAAGGTGGCAACCCTATCCACCATCTTGAATTTTAAAATTCTGACTTTAGATTCAAAATCAGCGACACGTTAACACTGATGAATGATGTTTAAAACTCTTAAAAAGACATATTATTAGGTGGCAATACTGTGGTAAAAATTTAGGTAGCTGCCCTAACCTCCATCTTAAATTTGAAAACTGTGACATTATATTCGAAATTAAATCTGTTGTCAGAATTTCAAAATTACAAGAATTCGCAAAAATAAAAAAATCTAAGTGGCAACTCTATCCGCCATCTTAAATTTTAAAGTTTGACAGCATCTTCGAAATCATTTACCCTAAAATGGCGCTAACCGAAACCACAACTTGCCGTTAACTTAATCAGCACTTAACTGACAGTTCAACCTTAACCGAACATTGAGAAAGGGCTTTTTTGCTAACTGCTGGTTAAAGTTCTGATTAGTGCTTAACCGGACATTGAGAAAGCGGCCAATTCTGACAATTTTAACACAACAGTTGTCAGCTGTTGACTCCGCTGAATGCGGGCATAGTGATGAATGACAAATTTTTCGCAGAAATTCCAATTTCATCGTTTTCTGCAGCCAACTTTACTTTCTAACGCTCTGTCAAAATTGGATTTTCCAACCGCTGAGCGTTGCCGCCGCGTTATTATGGTTTGCTTCATATAAATCGTATGGGCATGAGAAAGTTTTGACAGATAAAAAACGCTTCCGCTCTGATTTAGGTTTGACTGTAAACAAGAGCGTTGAGCGGCGCGTTGCTAGCCGCTTAGCGTTAACGCTGAATTGTCATCCCTAAATAAGAGCGGTGGATTATGTCAAATGTTGTCAAATTTTGTCAAAAAGTGTTTGGCATCTAGTAAATAGATTTTGTGCTTTTTCTGGTGATAGGAAATTTGTTTAAATAAATATGAATTGAAAACTTCGTGCTGCTAAAGTTGATAAGGGGAATGTGGGGACGAAGAGGAAATCGTGCGCTCTTCAAAAGCCGTGACAGGTTTGGATTTTATGCCACCGGAGTAGACGTGCTTATTGAAAAGAACCCGGAATTATTTTTTGAGTCCGTTAGGCTAACCCACGAACAGTTCAAGGTATTATTGAATCACTTTGCAGTGAGTAAAAAAGACATAATTTTATATTATTAATTTTAATACTTTTAGTTTTTTGGCGCATGGATTCGCACTCCATGTGATTTCAATGAAATTTAGGATTGGTCTTGAAACAGCCAGATGCCTAATTTTAGAAACATGTGATGTACTGTGGCGAGTTTTATCACCTCTTTATGTAAGCCCTCCAAATGATTTTGAGTGGACGACGATGTCGGACGAATTTTTGAGAACCACCAACTTGCCACATTGCTGCGTGGGTGCACTGGAAGGCAAACATATCAGAATAAACTGCCCACCAAAGTCTGGCTCCCAATTTTATAATTATAAACATTTTAATAGCACTGTAAGTGTATTAATAGACGACCAAAATAATTTAGTTAAAATTTTTGGACATAGGTTTTACTTGCCGTTTGTGATTCCAACTATAGTTTCACCTTAGTGGATGTTGGCGCATATGGCAGCCAAAGCGATGGCGGTGTATTTAGAAATTCACATTTTGGGAAATTAATATTAGATAAAAAGCTAAATACTCCACAAGCAATAAATTTGCCAAATTCCAATATAGTTTTCCCATACTTCTTTGTTGCGGATGCTGCGTTTCCATTAAAGGAAAATATAATGAAGCCGTATTCAAAGGTATAATAGATTTATGTGGTCGTAGTAAATGTTACTGATATTATTTAATTAATTATTCTTATGTAGGTTACTGACGAAACTAAAGAGAATTTCAATAAGAGGTTGTGTAGTGCCAGAATACGAATTGAAATTGCTTTCGGTAAGTGAACCTTTATAGTATCATCTATTGCAAATCTGTGGCAATCTGAAAAAGCAGCTTAAGCCAGGTTACTCCAGTTTGTTTTTACCACAAAAATTTAGTCTTTTAATAGAATAATTTTCAGCAAAAAAATGTAAACCGACTTAAGCTTTGCTAGAATATCGTCATACTTTACAAACATAAAACACACAAACTTTATAATTTGCATGCAGCTATATGGATAAACTATATAATTGTTAATAAAGTGATGACTTAAAAAGATACTACTTTGAAATTGCGAAAAAATTTAGAGCATTTAAAGAACGTAATTGGTGAATACTTAACAAGTAAAACATTATTTCTGAGATGTAACATTATTATAGCAAAGCTGCGATAAGTACACACTTTACAAATTTTTATGTTTTTGTTGCAGGTATACTTACTGCACGATGGAGAGTGTTGAGAACCTGTATAAGTTTTTCCCCAGAAAATGCAAAGAAAGTACGAAAATATTAAATATCTCAACTTCACATAAGATGAATGTTTTTTTTTATATTTACACGTTGTGCTAGCAACAATTGTTTTACATAATTTTCTAATATTGAGTTCAACGAACTCTTTAGTTGCGGAGGAAAGCGGTAGCTCCACTCTAGGGAGCGTGAGTAGAACTGACACACTTACTCCCAACACATCAAATCAATTAGCACTAAACCTGAGAAATAAACTCTGTCAGTATCTTAATTCGATTTATCTTTATTTTCATGTACTGTAACAGTGGTTTTATCGAAGGCTGAGGTTAGCTCAGCCGCTCCAGGATCGCTCAAAGGATCCACAAACCTTTGATTAAATAAAAAGACGCAGTTTTCAATTTAAAGCTTAATTTTATTTACAATTATCAATCGCTTATTATAATATTTCGTCAGCGTAAGATGGTGGTGCAGTCAGTTGCAGTTGGGTCTGGGTATCCGTAAAAGGGTTAAGAGTGTCAGCTGGTGCTAGTCGGCGGTCGGTTGTTTTTAATAATTTATTCTCGCTTCGGTACAAATATTTCCAGTATTCGGTATCAGGTTGTCGGTTTCGGGTAATCGGTTTCGGGTAATCGGTATTCGATAAACTGGTTTCTCTGATACTGCGAGTTCTAGACGGAAGGCTAGACGGAAGGCTCAATTAGTAAAAATATATATATAAATAAAATGATGGGTATAAAGATTGTGGCCCAATGATCAGAATCTGATCCGTGCGACAATCCGGTAGATAGAGTTTAAGCACAGTGCTGCGGCCCAATGATCAGGATCTGATCCGTACCGCAGCCAGCCAGACAAAACCTAAGTAAAAGACTGCGGCTCAATGATCAGAATCTGATCCGTGCCGCAGCCAGCAAGAAAGCTCTAAGCAAAAGACTGCGGCTCAATGATCAGAATCTGATCCGTACCGCAGCCAGCGAGAAAAAACTAAGCAAAAGACTGCGGCTCAATGATCAGAATCTGATCCGTACCGCAGTCAGCAAGAAAACCCTAAGCAAAAGACTGCAGCTCAATGATCAGAATCTGATCCGTACCGCAGCCAGTCTGTATCTGCACTGACTAGTTGTCAGCGCAACCAAAATATTATACAGCAATGCTGTTGTGTGTGCTAAGGCTCAATGACCATAGACTGGTCCGTACCTCGTGCCTGGTGCAATGCACACACACTGAGCACTTACCTAGACGGAAGGCTGATTAGTACTGACTCAACGTCGCCATTATATATACTTCGGTGTAGAAACTAGTTGGGAATTATATGATTCCTCTTATATTTTCTTAATGGGGGCTAGTTGAATGGGTCGCCGTTGTTTGTGTGTCATTAATATGTTTGGTTGTTGCGTATATAGGTACTTATTAGTTGTTTGTCTTTCTGTTTTCTTGCAGCTATCTTACAGTGGTGATCAAGTAAATGTGTAACATGTATAACTTATAGTATAGTTGACAAAATCGTATTAACAGTAATATATATATAAATATTCTAATACAGTTTGTGTATAATATTGTTGTAGTAGATAATACTTATAATAGATAGTACAGTTGTGAAAAAAAAGTTATATAAATATTATAATAGTTTATGTATGTAGTAGATAATAAGTACAGTTGTGAGAATCAAAAGTAAAACTCATATATATATAAATGTTGAAACTGTTGATATATGTAATTAAAAAAAAGTTATATAAATATTATAATAGTTTATGTATGTAGTAAGATAATAAGTACAGTTGTGAGAATCAAAAGTAAAACTCATATATATATAAATGTTGAAACTGTTTATATATGTTATTGTTATTATTGTAACGTCACGTTACAGTTTTACTTAATCTTATATTTTATGTTTAAAAAAAAACGAACGTTAATGTATTATAATCAAAATTATAATTAAATAATGAAAAATATTTATAAAAATATTATAAAATTTACCTTTTTTTCTGTGACTCTAAAGTTTAAAAATATACAAGAAAATAATTATTTTTTTAAATTAAAACTAGTGTTCCCCCTTAATATCATAATATAGCGCATTTCGTGCAAGACTGTCATATATACTGTTCAAATATGTAATAGTTGAAAAGAAATTATGCCAAACAAACTTTCAATAAAATGGTTGATTATGTATCAGTATGATTAAGACAGCGGTTTTTGGTTAAATTATGATAATTCTCAAATACGGCATTTCTCCATGATCATCTCAAAAGTTCTAAATTTTGAGTTGAGACAGTCTTGCACGAACTGAGCATGTCATGATTCTCTTCCCTTTCCTTTGTAATAACATATTGATCATTCCATTTTAAAATCAAATTCACTGAATATTTCTTACGCCTGTAAATTTGGCTTGGTTCACCAAAGATGAATGAAAACTTCCGAGGGATTATGCTAAATTTCCTGATCCTCATATTTAGAAATTGGAGTTAAAAGACACTTAAGACATTTAATTTATTGGTTTAGCTATATATTTTACACATATATATATATACAAGTTGATTGTGTTCTTTAATACTTCTTTTCAATTATTATAAATATTATTTTATTTAATAAAATATTATATAAAATAATAAAGAATATAAAGTGAAGTGGAAAAGCGTACGCGACAAATACTGAAAAACAAAGAATACTGAAGATCTTACCTCTGATCTGGACAAAGAAATTAAGAATTTCTTGGAAATATATGGCGAGCGAATTAATACTTCACATAATTCGCCAAAGCAAATTATTTTTAACTAAATTTACAGAATAGGCCTAGACTCTGTATTCGCTTATGTAGATTAGTTTTTACGAAATTGGCAGAGTAGGCCTGGACTCTGTAAATTTCCTAGAAAGTAATTTACATTGGCGAATTCTGCCAAGTATTAATTTTCTTGTTCACTAATTGTAGCATTTCTACTTGAACACCATCCACTTCACATTCTGTTAGTCTATTAAATTTGTTTCTTAACATCCCAAAAAAATTTTCATACTGGTCATTTGTTGAGCTTGTTTGTGGTTCCTCATACTTCCTCTTCATTGCCACAAGTACATCAGTAAACAGATCTTCTTTGCAACGTTTTCGGCTTGTGGAGGTACGGGAAAATTGACTATTACTATTAACGTTACCTGTTGTACTAAAAACAAAAAGTGGTAATTGTTGAAAATTGTTTCACATATACAAAACATTTTTCTACGAATACCTGGCAGCCTCCATTGATTCCGCAAGAAACTCCATGCTCGCCATATATTTCCAAGGAGCCCCAATTTTTTGCCCGGATCCAGAGGGAAGATCTTCGGTATTTTTTATTTTCCTGTATTTGTCGCGTAGGCTCTTCCACTTCACTTTACATTCTTTAGCTAATTGAAATATTTAATTACTTATTTTAAGATGTGTATACTTTTTGCTTAATCTGCCCGGCAGATTTATTTGCTTCCCGATATCTTCCCAAATTCGTTCTATATATTTCACGTCTTTATATTTAATATCCTTTTTATCATAAATGCAAGGGTTAACGTGAACTAATTCAATTGTCTTTTCACTTATATTCTGTAATTAGTACAAAATGAAATTAAATACAATCTAATTTAAATTATTAATTAATTTCTGACCTCCATTTGTGCAAGCAAATATATATTGTTAACATATTTAAATATTTAACAAATAGTTAACAAAGAAACGACAACTTTTTCTTTGTTTTCTGTATCAAACTTCACTTCCTAACGCTCTGTCAAAATTGGATTTTCCAACCGCTCAGCGTTGCCGTCGAGTTATTATGGTTTGTTTCATACAATTTACATTGGGTGTATTTCTTTATTCATTCCGGATAAGGAACAGAACGAATAGAATAGATTGTTTTTTATCCAGAACAGAATGAATAAAGAAACAAAATTGGAAAAGAAAGAACATATTTGTTTTGTTTATCAGCTAATGAATGAACAAAAAATAAAAACGCAAAAATGGAGTCAATTTTTAATATTTGTTGAAAATCATGTCGTTTATACTTACATTTTATAACTAAATATAATTATAACTGAAGAATAAATTAAATGTTATTTACGTTTATAAATGTTTTTTTTTTATTGTAAATAACAAATCAGTTCACTTTTTTATATAAAAAATATATTGTACATTTTATCGCATATATTTTCTCATAAACCAGATATAAGAGCAATTCTTAAGTAATTTGTAATTCTTTTATAATTTGTACTATTGAGAAAATAGTACAATTACATAGTATTTTACATTTCATCAACAAACAAAAAAACAAACATTCCAAAACAAATAGTAGTCAAAATCAAAATATGTAAAAGTTATAGGGATGTCGGAAAAGCATCGATGCATCGAAAATTATTCACTCGATGTATAATAAGTCGATGCATCGATGCATCGATATATCGATGTTTTTTGTAAACTGACATCTCTAGTACATTGAACCGCCATTTCAGTTTGTTAATTGTGCAAAGTGAGTGAATTTGATCAACAAATTGAAATGGCTCCAAAGAGTGTGGTTTGGCGGCTTTTTGAAAAACGAAGTGATAACAACGCGATTGCCGCGATTCGTGACACAACCCACATTATACAAAGTATATTAATTATATAGTAATTAATTTTAAATTGTGTACAATTTTGTAAAATCTGAAAAATCCTACGCAAATCGATGCATCGATGTATGCCTCCGATGCATCGAAAAATATCGATGCACATTTCGATGCATCGAAACGAAGAAATACATCGATGTATTTTTGCCACTGACATCCCTTAAGGTTAATGTAATGTATATGCATTATGATGCACTTATTTCGAGTCAAAACGCAAACAAAAATAACACAAATTACTTAACGTTCTACATATTTTGATTTCTGATTTTTCAGCCACTTGCTCTGGCGACAAGAATAGCGACAACTATAATTTTTAATTTTTCTTTGCCGATTATATGGATTTTGGCCTCCTAACTCCAAATCTCCAAATCTCCAAAGCCTCCAAAGTTGGAAAAAAATGGCCTACAAATCTTGCTATTTTTTTATTTTTCCAACAAAACTATACTTTCAAAATCAAAAGAAAGGTAATTAAAGTACCTATTCAACAAGGTATTAAACATAGAGTGCAGTGCTTTCGTAAAAGGGAAACCACTAGTTTTTTCGACAAATAGTAAATATAATAATAGAGTTACCTTAAAAAGTTATGAATGGATTTTCATGTTTGATATCTCGTTGAATAAGTACTAGCATTACCTTTCTTTTGATGTCCATAAGGCGGAACACTAAAAAAACAACAAGATTTGTAGGCCATTTTTGCAACTTTGGACGCCTATAACTTCTAAGCTAATTGCGAGCCTGAAATTTCTCCAGATTTGGATTTAGGAGATTGAAATCCGTATAATCCAACAACAAAATATTGAAAAAAAGAGTTGTCGCTATTCTTGAAATCTACCGAATCCACAAAAAGATATTTTAAGTGCGTAAGCGCAAGGTTGTCACAGATGCGGAGACTGCACGTCAATTGCGGCATAATGAAAAAAAATGCAAAATGCAGTATTTATCTCAGCGGAATAACCAGAGCAAGTGGCTGGTGAATTGACCTCAGGTCTTTTGTGAAGCAGCTCGTCTATGGCATCAAAATGCTCCGAATTTTATCTGTTGTTGCCACATTCGTATTTGTAAAAATAGCCCATCACAGCTTGTATGGCGGCGACTTTGATCTCTTGATCCCTACGATTGCCAAACTCTGGCGGTGCATGTGTCTTAATGATGAGTGTACATCCGCTGCGGTGAACATGATTGAATTGATAAGCAGAAGCAATACCTGGTTAAAGAAAGCAATTGCAAAAGTCTTTATTAAACTAAAGTTGCCGACACTTACCAAAATATTATATTGTTGTTGGTGGGGGCTTAACATCGACTTTAGTACGTACGCGCGCGGTGGCTCTGCATCTTTTTGTTCTAATAGCTGGTTGTAATTTTGCTGGAGATACTTCTTTAATTTTTACTTGAGATGAGCATTTCCAAAGGCCACAATTGCATTCAGACACCGGGTTACATGGTTGCGGATTTTGCCTCACAATACGTTGTGATGGATTCGCGTCCAGCACAAAAACTAGCAAACTAATGCTAGTGGCATTATTTGTTGCCGGTTTTTCAATTACATATGTATAAGCACAAATACATTTTTCGTAAATAATTGAAGAAAACAAGTGCACAGCTAACAAATCGCAAATAAAAATGCAATTTAAAAGCTTATTTTATTACACGCCATTTTACTTAAATTTTACTTAAATTCGATGTTTGTCAATCACATCAATCGAATATAACCTCAAACACAAAGAATATTCTTTTTATTCTACTTCAGCTGATGGTATAGAAAGAATGCGTTCGGAATATTCCGTAAGAATAAAGAAACAAAAAAAGAAGATTCCGGATAATCAAAACTGAATAAAGAAACAAAACAAGTCATTCCGAACGTCTGGAATGAATAAAGAAACACAGCCATTAGCATGACGATTTTGTGACAAGTAAACAACGCTGCCGCTCTTGTTTAGGTTTCACAGTATGTCACTATTGTATTTTATGCATCAAGAGTATGGTGCAAATCCTTTCATTTTTTTGAGATGATTTTGGCTTTTTTTAAACTTATTTAATTTGCAATTATTTGTTCCTTTAGGCGTTCGGATAGCGGTCGACCATTTCGCAGAAATATTTTAAGTCCGAGTGTTAGTCTCCCAAGAACTTTTTTAGCAATGTCCGAATGAACGAAAAAAATAATAAAATGCAGGATATTATAATTATTATAAATTATACTCATGAAGAGCTATTTAACCAGACACATCTTAATTAAAAAACTGTTAGTAAAATTTGCGAAATTTATAAAAAAATGTATCAGAATGTAACGTCCGAACGCTAGGACTTACCCATATGCAGTAGTGTTGGAAAAAACTGTTATTTTCATATAACAGTTGCGGCTGAAACTGTTACAGAAAAATAAGAGTTTAAAATAACAGGTTTCTTTTTTTTATAAAATTAGGAACGGCAACCAGATTCGATACTATTATGCAACCGTTGGTTTTTGTAAGCAACTTGAAACAAAAATTGCAAAAAGAGCATCCTTCAACAGACAAAGTCAACAAAATCAAAGTCCAGAATATAGGAGCATCAACACCAGTCAAAACTATCTCTACCGAATCCATAAATCAGCAGCCCCAGCAGTCCCAGCCTGTGGAAGCCATTACTGTTGGCAGCTGTTGCCTGTTATTGTTACTGCTGTTATATTTTTCTGTTAATTTTCGCTGATGCTTATTTTCGCTTGGTTATACATCAAAAGCTAACCTTTTGTTTTTATACACACTTTTATTTTTGCTGCTGTTATTTTTTCTGCTGTTAATTTTTAATAATGCTTCTTTTCGCATCAACAGAGAACCTGTTATTTTTATACACACATAACAGCTGCAACTGTTATGAACAAAATAACAGTTGCAAAATAACAGACTGTTAAATAACAACCCAAAACTAATATGCAGCATATTACATATGAGGGTTTGAGTAAAAGAAAATTATTTAAAAATGTTGACAAATACAAAAACTGAAGAAATTTTCAAACTTTGAAAGCATATATAAACCAAAATAAAGGGACTTAATAATCAGTTTTGGTTGCAAATATCTTATTGCAACCTAACTTAAGTATTCATATACTAAAAAACAGATTCTTTGTTTTGTCAGCAAAGTGATTTGTTTGTGAGCTTGTGGCCGATGAAGAACAAGAGTGAAGAGCAGGGTTGATTTTTTTATGCACAAATACATGCGAACATTTGTTGAAGTTATGTTCTGTAAGTTTCCTATCTTGTCATCTTTGACGTCAACAAATGCGTGTGAAAGTTCTAAGCACATGGTCGCGTTGTTTTTTATTTATTATAATTTCATTAAAAAAACCAAGATTTTATAAGAAAATGCGGAGATTTTTTATTCGAATACCCATATTGAAAATTTTTTCTACCTTTTTTTAGTCAGTTTGATACTCTCTTCTCTTTCACTTCTGACGTCACATGCACGTGCTCACAAAAAGAGCGGAAATGCGCATGGCCAAAGCGCTAAGCCAGGAGGCTAGAGACTGGGTAAATAACTATTTTTTTTGTATTTTGGCCACTAGGTACTTTTCACGCCCGTATGTTTGATTTTATTATTAATTAAATAGAATAAATAAGTTATCTTCAAATTTAAGTATTACAACAATTTACCAAACTGTCCTCTACTTATAATTCCTATTATAATTTTAAGAAAACATTTTCCTTAAAATGCTTACCTAAATATGACTATGCTATACAGTGTCACATCAATAACCCAACGTAACACTATACAACACTAATCATAATATAAATTTAAAAGCCTAACAAACATAAAAATTTATAAGAATATATAAGAAATATTCATATAAAAACCTGAAAAAAACTTATACATAAAACGGGTGAACCCCCACTTTCCTTTTATGATTAATTTGCCACTGTTGACAAATAATAATTTTAATTTTTGCATCCACAGTCAATCACAAGTATGTATGTATGATGATTTATTCAGTTAAATTTACAAAATGAGCTTAAAACTAAGGAATACATTTGATGATTAAATCATATTAAGACATAACATATTATGTTGCATGTCTGATTAGCATAATTCTGTAAATAAAATTAATAAGATCATAATGAAGTTATACAATTCAACATATGTATAGGGACGCATATAATTTTTGCTGTTCAAAATATCACAAACTTCTTCAAATGACAACAAACTCTTTCCAAAAGATGATAACCAAAAGCAGGAGAGAATGGGACACCTTCCTACTAGGTGATGTGTGTTCTCTTCCTCATTCCAATTGCAAAATGTGCAAACATTAATATTATTTCTGAAAAAAGTACAAGCTTTAGATGTTAACTTAATAATAAAATAATCCTAATTGCCATGGCGAAAGTAAGGCTGATCATCATATTGCAAAGAGGGTTACATGTCATGTAATTGCGAGTTCCTTGCACTTAAAATTAGATTATCGTAGTCCATAGAGCTTAATAGTTCAATAGTACGACGATGATGATATTGTAGGTCGGACCTCCAAACCTCACAGTCATAAACAGTCCCGACATCGCGACATAAAGACTTATAGTGAGGTAACCAAAAAGTGTCCGCACGAAGTGTTTCTTCGGCTGGCGAGGGAGCCTATTTAAAGAAAGATTTAAAACTTTTCTTAGATAGCTGAAGTGTAAATTTATAGTTTCTAAAAACAGCGAGGATAAACCAGTTTCTATATAAAGCATATAGTTGGGCGTGTTTTTAAGTAGATACAACGATTTCTTCAAAAAGTAACGAAAAAGTTTTTCCACTGAATCAAATTTCAAAAAACCCCAAAGCTGGGCATCACAGAACAAGATGGATTTTGCTGCAGTATGAAAGATTTTTAGTTTGTTAGAAAAATTTATTTTTTGATGGTGTGTAAGCTTAACCATGTGACAGTTATTGTCGCCTTTGACAAAACAAGTTTGGCTTCCAGATGCTTTTTAAAAGACAAATTGTACGTTAAATTTATACCGACGTATTTATATTCATATACGATTTCAGTGTAAGTGTTGCTATATGACCAATTGAGATTCTGACTTAACCTAGTGCCTTGCCTAAAAACATTGATTTTAGACTTATTAAGATTTATTTTTAACTCCCATAGGTTACAATAAGCACACAGAGAATCAATCATTTCTTGCAGTACATATGGTAAATCAGATAAAAGAACAATGTCGTCAGCATATAACAGAATTTGTACAGAAGTGCCGGCAACAGTGATACCACCAGGCAAATGCTCATGCGAGTCATTTAAATAAAGAGAATATAGTACTGGACTTAGCAGACAACCTTGTTTTACAACTTGATTCTTCACAAAGGGATCAGATAGAGCGCAGCCATCCCAAATCTGTCTAATGGTTAGGGCGTATCGAATTAAAATTTTTTTTTTAATTTAACCCTTTCCGTGGAAAAAATATTTTATAGTGCGCTAAAAATCTGAAAATTTGTTACTTACTTACTTACTTACTTAGGTGGCCATAGCAACCCGTCGTCGGGTTTCGGCCGATCTTATCAGCTCTCGCCAGGCGCCTCTGCTTCGCGCGCGCCTTCTCCAATTGGTTTCACCAAGCGCGGTTAGGGCTTCCTCGACCTGGTCAATCCATCGGAGGCATGGTCTCCCTCTTCGTCGTCGGCCTTCGGCCTTCGCCTCGAACACCTTTTTCGCTGGAGCATCGTCATTCATACGATGGACATGACCTAGCCAGCGTAATCGCTGGATTGCGATACGCTGAACTACTTCAATGTCGTCGTATAGCTCATACAGCTCGTGGTTCATTCGTATGCGATAGTCGTCGCCAACTCGAATAGGGCCGAAGATTTTGCGAAGAACCTTTCTCTCAAACACCCCAAGAGCGGCTGCGTCTGCTTGCGAGACAACCCATGCCTCAGCGCCATAAAGAAGCACAGGTATAATGAGCGTCTTGTAGAGTGTCAGTTTTGTCGATCGAGAGAGGGCTCTGCAACGTAATTGCTTACTAAGCCCGTAGTAGCACCTATTAGCAATTGTTATTCTTCGCTTTATCTCCAGGCTGACATCATTATTGCTGTTAATGGCGGTGCCAAGGTAGGTAAATTCCTTGACCACTTCAAAGTTATAGTTGCCTGTTGAAACGTGAGAGCCTAGCCGCCCCGCTCCCCTGCCAGCAGGCAGCATATACTTCGTTTTACCCTCGTTTACCGTCAAACCCACCTTGGCTGATTCTTTTTCGATAGCGGTGAAAGCAGCAGTGACATCTCTCTTGGTTCTACCGATGATATCAATATCATCAGCATACGCAAGGAGCTGAACACCTTTGTAAAAAATGGTGCCATTGCGATGCACACCGGCCTTTCGTAGGATCCCCTCCATGATGATGTTGAAGAGATCGCAAGATAGCGGGTCGCCTTGTCTGAAACCTCGTTCAGTATGGAAGGTTTCGGAGAGGTCATTTCCTACCTTGACGGAGCTGCAAGTATTGCTCAACGTCATCCTGCAGAGTCTTATCAACTTTGCAGGTATACCGAACTCAGACATTGTTGCGTATAGGCAATCCCGCCTCGGGCTATCGAACGCAGCTTTATAATCGACAAAGAGATGATGCGTGTCAATTTGCTTTTCGTTGGTTTTCTCCAGGATTTGGCGCAGTGTAAAAATCTGGTCTATGGTGGATTTACCAGGTCGAAAGCCACACTGATAAGGTCCAATCAGTGTTTTTGTATACGGCTTAAGTCTTTCACATAGTACGCTCGAGAGGACCTTATATGTGATGGAAATAAGACTGATACCTCGGTAGTTGGCGCAAATTGTCGGGTCTCCTTTCTTAAGTAAGGGACAAAGCACGCTGAGATTCCAATCGTCGGGCATGCATTCCGCTAGCCATATTTTGCTGATGAGTTGATGCATGCACCCTATCAATTCATCGCCGCCGGCTTTAAACAGTTCAGCTTGCAGGCCGTCAGCACCCGCTGCTTTGTTGTTTTTGAGCCGCTGGATAGCAACTCGAACCTCGTCATGGCTTGGTGATATGGTCGTCAACGTGTTTGGGGTTATCATCCGAGGCTGGTTCGATTTTCATTGGGAAATTTGATAATGTGACGGGACCCAAACCCTGTGCACATTCCAGGATTAAGGTCTATGAGAGACCCCTCAAGTTTTAAATCTAGAGAAAGACAAGGGGGGGTTTGGGCTCTGAAAATTTGTACACAAGCTAATTTGAGGTCTCTGATACTGGAAAAAATATTTTTTTCTGTAACAATTTTGTCGTTTTGGTGCTATGATTTGTCAAATATATTCGACAAAGCATCTGAAAGGAAAAAAAATATTTTGTATTGATGCCATATAAAGTGAGAAAACTAAATAAAGTTTTATTCAAATTTTGGTTTTATTTTCGAATGTTTTTGATTAAAAATAAGAAAAATAAACATAGATGTTAATACAGTTGTTAAGGCTTAATATGAAATTGCTCAAAACAATTATTTCCTCGCTTAACACAGAGGTATACTTTGCATTTTTTACAAATTACAAATGTACTTTTTTTGCATCCCTCCAGCTTGCATCGACCTGCACTTTTAGATCTAAAAATCTTGGTAAATGCATTCTTTGATAATGTCGAACTTCTATTGGTGGCGGTTTTTTGGACACCTTCTTTCTTGAGAATTGTGGGGTTGAATTTCCATTATCTGAGTCATCGGTAGAGTCGCTTTACATGCTCCTCTAATCAGTAAACTCCACTAAACAGTCACTAATACATGCTCCAGATTCCGTGGAGGGCTTGCCAACTGTAGCACTAACTATGCTCGGTCTTCCTCATTTGCGTTTCGTTGGATTTATAGCTTCGTCTTGCTGGGAAGCGAGCAGAGATTGAGCAACACTCATGCGGAAATTCATCGAATCAATAATTTTATTTTTTGCGATTCCTTTAGCAATGCAATCTTTTCGGTATTCCATCCATGCTGATGTTAATGCCAAATCAACAAAATGCATGATAGTTCGAAATGTCCACTTTACGTATAACTGGGTCCAACAAGTCGACACCGCCCATGCTTTCATTGTACATTCGATCAACTTGAGGCTGTTTGATGAAAACAAAGTCCGCTTTTTCCCTATCCCAACGTTTAGCTTGGTCTTCAAGGCCAACCCCAACAAAATTCGAAGCAAGGTTTATGACTTTATTGTCATACCAGCGAATTACTATAACATTTCCATCGCTGCTGATACATTCGGCAGATGATCCTTTACCTTGCATTTTCATTTCTTTTTTGTCTGGCAATCGGGGCTTGGTGAATCGGTTAACTCGTATTGTTCCAGCTGCACATATTTTTCTTTTCTTTAGCACTTCAAATAGCTGGTATGACGGAAAGTAATTATAAAAAAACAATTTATGATCAATTTCAGTTTCAGGTATGCGTTCGGTCAGGTGCAGTACGACAGCTGAGCCAAAACCAAGAGATTTAACCCAGTGTTCATTTAAAGGGGTAGTAGACCCTTGATAGACAATGAAATCATATGGCATTCCGCTTCTGCCGCAAATGAAAAAACCTTTATACCCCATGGACATGGTTTACCTTTTATGTATTGCTTTGCATCAAATTTGCCTTTGTATGGAATGATTTGCTCATCGATACATAGGTATTCCTCCAATGGTAACTCTAGAAGATGGTTGCGAACATGATCAACTATCGGTCTTACTTTGAACAGACGATCTTTGCATCCTTTGTTCCTAGCGTTTTCATCAACAAGGTTCAAATTGTTGCGAATAGCAATGTTATTCCAATGTTAGGATCGTAGAGCATTCCTACTCGAGGAAATTTTAATGCACCCATCATTATGTGGTGTGCAAAAAGAGCACATACTTCATCTACAGAGCATGGTTTGAACAAAATTTTTTCCCTTGTTTTGGGCATATAAATTCGTGTAATATGCAACGTCGGTAAAAAAATCATTTGATAAATATCTTTGAAAATATGAACACGGAGTACCAATTTCGAAATTTTCAGTCATTATAACTGACTCAAAAACTACTTTATCCGCAATTTCTCCCGTACGAAGTCTTTTCCAGGATTAGTCTCTAAAAATTTCTTGATGACGGGATATCATAGGCGTCTGGAACTGATAAACCCATACTCTCACGATAAGAGAGTGCAATATGAGTTAAATCAGCTAGCTCAATATCGTAAACAGTTTATGGTACTTGATGTTTACCTGCTCAAGCATCCTTACATTGGACCTGTGACACTTCATATTCGATTTCTAATTCATCTTATATTTCCTCGTCGATGTCGGAATCAGCTTTCAAAAACACCATGATTTCATCTTCAGTTAAAATTGTTCCCTCCAGCATTTTTCTCGAAAATTTACTAGCAAATACAAATACAAGTTTTTACTACCACTGCGTGTCAACGTCGAATATATTCAACAATTATAAATATATAATACAAAACATAAAGACCAAATCAACCGTTAGTCAGTGGTGTTCTCAGAATACCTTCTTGAATTGTCTTGAAAATTCTAAGAGGTCTCAAAAGTTGAATAGGGTGGGCAGGATCCCCCAAAAAAAATCTCCCGCAAGGACAAAGTAGTTTTTTGAGAAAAACAGTAAAAAATCACTACCTCAAAATGCTTTAATTTTTGCAAGAAACACTACATATGTATTTCAAAGCAAAGGTAAATATAGACTTTAACTAACAATATTTTTGCAAACACGATGCCACTCTTGGTTTTTACCCACAGTTTCTTGTGTGAAGGATATTCGAAACTAAAGGTACACTCGAGATAGCACAGAAGTTTTAATTGTTTTCTGACTGTCTAAATTTTGGTGATATTGATTAGTGTCTAGACTTTCCTTAATTATGGTCAACTAATGATTTGCATATTTTTTGCATATGCATTTTCCTGTTTTGGAGAAATGTATACCTGAATGCAATTTTTTAACTTTTTCAAAAAAATTAATATTAGGTTTTATATATTGTGGGCACCAGAAATGGTGCCGAAGATAATTTTCCCAATTAGGATTCTGTAAATAGTTTTAAAGGAAATCCTGTCTAAAAATATTGTTTTTTAAACAGCAGGAAAAGGCCACGATTTGCATCCTATTTTGATATTTAAAAAAAGTTACTTCAAGCATGAAATGTAACAATTTTTTTCATATCTCCTTTATAGTTAATATTTCATTAAAACACTCCTCAACAACAATTTTTAAGTCCATTGAGACCCATCGAATGGCAAACTCAGAAACTTGAAATTTTAATAAAAAATTTTTGTGAATGCCGAGTTGAGGTGTTTTAACGAAATAGTAAAATTCATAAGGAAAATTTTTTTTAAAAGTCGAAATAGGAAAAAAATCGTGGTCTTACACTGGTGTTGTAAATTGATACTTTTAGACATGGTGTTGTTCAGAAATATATGAAGAATCTAAATTAAGGAAACTTTCTTCGGTGCTTCTTCTGGTGCTCGAGGTATAAAACCTTATATAAATTTTTTTGTAAAAATTAAAAAATTGCATTCACGTATACATTTCTCAAAAACAAGAAAATGAGTATGCAAAAAATATGCAAATTATTATTTCGCCAAATTTAAGGAAAACGTCAACACAATAATGAAAATCGCCAAAATCTAGACAATCAGATAGCAATCAAAAGTTCTGTGCTACCTAAAATGTACATTTAGATTTGAATATCCTTCACACAGGACCTTTTGGGTAAAAATCGAGAAAGTCATCGTGTTGGCAGTATATTGTTAGTTAAAGTGTTTGTTTACTTTTACTTTAAGACATATGTATTTTTTCTTACAAAAATCAAAGTATTTTGAGATCGCGATTTTTACTGTTTTTCTTTAAAAACAAATTTGTCCTTGTGGGAAACGAAGACATCCTTATTTTTTCCTAAACTTTTTTTTGGGAGATCTTGACCACCCTATGCTACTTTTGAGACGTCTTAGAAGACGATCTAAATTTTTCAATACGCCCTACTGGTTGTGTCATTATATAGTTTTTGAAAAATGTTAACTGTTTTTCGTGATAGCCCTGCACGCCTTAATTTAAAAAACAACGAATTTCTCGGAATCATATAAAAAGATGCAGAAAAGTCAACGAAGAAAGCGTAAGTTTTCTTCTTCTGTTGAAAATTAAGATTTATGATGCTGGTTAAGTTAAACAAGATGTCAACAATAGAATATCCTTTTCGAAAACCTGTTTGAAATTCACAGGGAATATCATGGTAGTCCAACTAGGTGCTTATGCGGCTCAAGATTATACCAGTAAAGATTTTATATAATGTATCGAGAAGGGATAAACCTTTTTTAAATAACGGAATTATAATTGAGTTACGAAAAGAGGCAGGCATTTCTTCACGCAAAAATATCCAGTTAAAAAGTGATAAAATCTCTTTCAGATAACATTCAGACGCGTTTTTGTAAAACTAGTAACTTATCCTGTCATGCCCAGGGCCTTGTGCAGCTTCGCTGTTTTTAAAACGAAAATCAACCTTCTCATCTCAAAAGGAGAACCCAAGAAGGGATCTATAAAGTTTGGCATCGACCAAGGAATATCACAGACGGAATCAGCTTTGTATAAAAGCGATTTAAAGTAATCATAAAATTCAATAACATTTAAGTTACTACCTACCACATATTGACTTTTTCTCAATAGATTTGATAATTTCTACCATTCACAGCTGTTTTGAACAGCATTTAATTTTTCAATATTTTTAATTTTGCACTTACACTTTTTTCCCACATAGCTTTGAATAAATTGACCTACATTCAACATATGCCTTTCTGTTACTAGCGGTATTTGTCAGTAACGGTAACGGTTTAATTTTGCGAGCATACGTTTACAAACATTATCACATTGAGAATCAAACCATAAGTTCTTGGGGTCAAAACTTTTTTAATGACATTTTTTTCAGAAGCTGTGAGAATTTTTTCAGCGCAAATATAAACTTTTTCTTGAATCTGTAAAGAAGAGTTAACATATATTGGACACCAGCCAGGGATTTAAGAGATTCTGAGTACCTATCAGTCTAAAACAACATCAGAAAATGTTGTTGCTTGAATAAATCGATATATCTAATGATATTGAATCAGTGCAGAAAAAATTTCTTTTGTTTTACTTAAGCTATCTTTATTGTAATACTGATTTTTACTTACCACCTTATGAATATCGGTTACAGCTCTTAAATCTTCCTTCTTTAAAAAATCGGGGAATTATGTAAATGCTTGTTGGATTATAAAACTTTTGCATGGATATGTCAACAGTCCATATTTATTGAGTAAAATATATTTTAATATTCCTCTTCGTCCTAGAAGATCTTTTGAGTTACGCCACATGAACTTTTGTAGAACTAATTATTTGCAAAATGAACCTCTTAGAAGCGCTTGCGGTCATTTTAATTTTGTATCTGATGTTATATCCTTAAGTGAATCCATGGACTTAATCAAACATAAAATTATAGATTACCTGCAGTACCGACGTTGATTATGTAAAGTTCTTTCAAACATATATCTGATGCATCTAGTGATTTGTAAACACATTAATGGTATTCACTACATTTGTTAAGCCCTGCTAACTTGCTAAACTTAACAAATTTTTTAACTCATGTCCAAATTTTGTTTAGGAAAAGACTTAGCAGCTTGTTAGCAAGTTAACAAGCTCAGCACCGTGTTTTTGTTTAGCAGATACTCTTGTTATGTCTGAAACGTCAAAGTTATTGAGTGTAGTGATGAATCGTTTTGTGAATGAGTTTTAACAAGTACCAAATTATTTATGATTTGCAGCTTCAAAGTCTTAAAACTTCCCTTTTTTTAAAAAAAAACAAAAATTTTGTAAAAATGATGGTAGAGATTTGAGAAATTTCAAAGTTTCTGAGTAGCAAATGTATCAAAAATGTTAACGCACTGTAAATCGCACTGTAATATAAAAATAAAAATACATTTTTGGTTACTGAGTACTGGTTACACGAGTTATTGAAACCACAGATCTATTGCTACATTGAAAGTTGTCAAATTAACATTTGCAAACAGTTTTTGCAAAATATTTGCAATTTATTTATTTATAATTGGTTGAAGTAAGAAAGTTATATTTCTATTTAATTAAGCTTTATTATTTATTTATTAGCCAAGTGCAAATAAACGCCGTCGTTTGATTCAGTTTTTTAAATTTTAAGCTGTAGAAGTCTTCCAGCTGATTTTGACGCATCAGTTTAGCACTTGATTGTAAAATGTCTTAGCAGGTACGTTCACATCAACAGCTGCTAACTTTAACAATTTAGCATTTTAGCAGGACTTAACAAATTTTAATGAATACCATTATCATCATTAATATAACAATCTCAATGGATAAATGGACCTAAGCATAAAATGGAAAATGTTGGTGTATAAACATCTTAATAATCTGAATGGACCTAAACCTGGGATCTTCAATTGCCTCATATCTTCATGATGATTGTGACTACATTTGTCGACGGTACCGTGGTGTCTTGGTGTCTTTTTACCTCTTGAAACACTAGGCCCATAAGACCTAGTTTGTCTTGGTGCCTGCGTTCGCAACTGGTTTTCTTTATTTTATGAAAATTGGTTTGGTGAAGTTGACCTAGTTTGTCGAGTAACCACCCTGTCAAGCCAGGATCTCACCGGCTTCAGGAAGACAGAACGATATATATTATATATATATACCTATTGAAGTGGTGTTTTATTGGCTATGAGACCTTGTTTGTCACACGACTCCGCCGTATACATAAATTGTTGCTAACTTGACCTTGTTTGTCTTGAAAACGCAACCCTGCTTTGCTGTCTGATATTATCGATTTTGACTTAACTTTTTTTTTGTTATTTTTTATACTTTAATAAAATTATATACTTAAGCAATTTATTAAAACTTTTTAGTTTGTTAATAATACATGATTTCAATCAAAATTATACTTTATATTTTGAATTGTATATTTGAGCAATCAAGTAAATAAATAAATAAAATAAACTTAATCTAACTGACTTAATATAATTTTAATCTTATTCCACCATTAAAGAATGTCTAAAGCTCGAGGTCCGAACGTCAATGGAGTATCTACCAATCCCGATCACGATCGATAAACACCCCACTGCCGCTCCACCACAGGAAATGAAGAGCCAACACAGAACCTAGTGCTGCCAGTCTATTCCCCAGAACAATCGCCCCCGACGACAGACAAATAAAAAAGTTTAAATTTAACAAACCCCCTGACGTTGGTCATCATTGTCCCACCCCATTCAAATCCCTTTTTGGCCTTTAGAGATTTTATTGACCGCGCACCTGCCAAGAACATTGATTTATGACGGCAAAGCGTTTCAGCAATCTGCAACTACTTAACAAACTTTTGTTAGTTAAGCCTACAAAATGTATCAAAAAGACAGAAAAAAATGATTATAAAATATATATGATTATAAAAGAACAAGAGCACAATGCCAAAGCGCTAAGCCAGAGAGACTAGGTAAATAAATATTTTTTATTTTGGCCACTAAGTATCTGTCACGTCCGTATGTTTGATTTTAATATTAATTAAATTGAAGAAATAAGTTATCTTCAAATTTAAGTATTAGAACAATCTCGAGTAAAAAGAAATAGCTATCAAACTATCTTGTCTACAGTCAAAATTAAATATTTCAGATCAAAAACTAATATTAACAAAACGAAGCAACTTAAATTATTCCCACACACAAAGTGGAGCAATCAAACCCTGGAGCTTAACATATATTTTATAGCAACAAACATACAACATCAACATAACATAACATAACATAACATAACATAACATAACATAACATAACATAACATATCAACAATAAATTAAAAATAATAGCAAACAAACAAGTGCTGCTGCCAATCATTGATCACACGCACTAAACGCTTAACCCAGTCAAGTGATCGAGCGACAGAGCGCACGCATACGCAGTAAACAAGAGCTTGAATTAAATGGGAATAAATTAGACTCGCAAGCAACGCATTCAACTAATTTGTATGGAGAATAGTATGCCTGGCAAGCAGCATTGCCAGACGTTTTTTCACAAAACTGTAAGTTAAAAAAAAAAAACTGTATTTCCAACGAAAAAACTGTAACCGTAAAAAAAACTGCATTTTCAAAAAAAAAAAAACTGTAACCCTTTAAAAACAGCAAGTTTAAGTTTTGTTGGTGTTTATTGAAATGAAAATAATAAAAAACAATTCATTTACAAAAACATAAACAATACCATAAGTAGTTAAAAAAACTTTAAATAGCATTTGTACTTTTGAAAAGATCAAATTTTGTTTTTGAAATTAGATTTAATTATTTTTCGTCAGTTGACTTGTCAATTTTTGTTTACATTTGGTTTGATTTATCATACTGAATACATTCTTATTTATGAGATCTTTTGTTCTTAGAATTCTACGAAACGCGAGAATCTCTAACTTATTTCTAAGGTTTTTTTTATTAATATTAATTACTAAAAATATTCTTTCAACATTTGCTGTGGCTATTGAAAGGCATAAAATGGTATAAACCATTTTTCCCAAATGCTTCACTGCCATCGTTTTTTTATTTTTAAAATAGATTTACAAAAAACTTTAATATTACTGTCAGCATTTAAATTTAAATCGCTAAAATCACTTTGACGTAATTCGCGCCATTCATCATCAATTTCTTGAAATTTGTCAATGCTTATAACATTTGTCAAATGTCGACTCGATTTTGGTATAGATGGTTGATAAGTATTCAAAACTTTACTAGGAGACAGAAGTTCCACATCCTTTAAAAATTCATTTTCAAATTCAAATTTCATTAACAGTTTATTACATAGCTCAACATTAAATTGTACGCAATTTTCTCTGAAATCGATTTCCTCCAATTGTAGTCATTTATTTAGTTGACATCAATGATATAGATATTTCACTACCTAAATAAATATCTTTCGGGGGCTTAAGATTGCCAATATTGTTAATATAATTTTTTTAAATTTAGTTACGTCAACAAACTCATCTTCCAGTTTTTTAAAAAACCACATGAAAAAATCATCAATGACAACCAAATTGACATATCGAAACAAATTCTATTTGGAGCCTTTTATATTATTACAGGGATGGTATAATTACAATGATGGATATAATTGCAAGACTACAATGTTGTCACAGGGCATTTATTTATAAAATTAAAAAAAAAACCCAAAAATATTTCAATTTATTATTTCACATCTGAAATTAAAAAAAACTATAATCTGCACTACGAGTCATTTAAAAACATTTTAATTTACAGTTAAAACTGTGAATATGGCAACGCTGCTGGCAAGGCAGGCTGATATACAGACAGAAAGACGGACAGATAGCTGAACAGTTATTCTGATAGTTACATAGATGAATAGACAAGCGAGTCTGTTGGTGGCGAGTGACAAGTCAATGGATCAGACATCAATAAATAAATTGTGGTACTTTTTATTTAATTGTTGATGTTTTTTTGTTACAAAACTGCAATTGGTGCTATTTGTTGCTGTGCATCAGAATTGATCTGCTGTTAAGATCTAGTTAGCAAAATACTTTGTTGTAGTTTCTGCAACGAACACTTATATTTTTATATTTTTTTTCCAACAATGATGATAAAAAATGCAATAAAAAAGTAAGTATATTTTCGTTGAAGGATTTGTTAAATTTATGTTATTGTTATTGTTTTTTTGTTGCTGTTTTTGTTATGTTCTACTCATATCTGCTGGCTGTCAAGAAATATGATGAATGATGTTGACCTGATTTCGCTAAGAATTTCTTGTTGTTGCCGTCGCTTGGAAGCCCTTGGACCTCATGTTCAGAGTGAGTTAGATAGTCTGTCCATCTAAAGTGTCTATCTGTCTGTTGATCTATCTGTCTCGAACTTGTGTGGCCAAATGTATAATATTTTCTATTGATCGTTGAACTCTGATCATTAATCTGTTAAAAGCATTGTTGATGATGGACTTATAGTAGCAGAAAATGAGACCAATATTTTGGAAGTTATTGAATATTTGAGGAAAGAATTTGACTAAATTTTAACTTTATCTTTAAGATTTCTTTATACAAGAAGGATCAGCCACATACAGAAAGCCACTATGTTTTTTAACGTTGACCCCTGCCGCGAAGGCTTAATTCAACGGTGCTCCAAAGCTTGGGACAAATATGAAGCGTCGGCCAACGCCCCTTCGGAATTCAAGAAAGACCACTTTGAAAGGTTCCTCTAATAACATGCCACAGAACCCCCAACACTGATGTCAAAAAGACACTATTCATGACCGTGACTCATTCAGCCACTCGAATTTAAACATGACTTTGTTATTTTAATAACCATGGGTTATCTCAGTATCAATACCAATAATACAACCCATTATTTTTGGCCGCTAAAAAATCATCACATCCATATCAAAGGTCATCACTCTCCGACATGAAAAATTAAGGCAACTAACTAGGCCTGTCACTCATGCAATCAGGTTCCTCAATCTCAGTGGACACAACTCAGACTATTTAGGTTTCCCCGTTGCCTGTTCTCAAATTTCAAAGGTCACAGTATATTGATCCGGTAGTTGCTTACCTTCCCAGCATTTACTGTTTGAAATTAGCAAGATTCAATCTACCATCATTCTCTTAGTAATTTAAGGGAAACACCAGCCCGAGTTTAACTTAAGTGTAACTCACACCGGCCTTTCTGGCCTACCCACAAGCCAGATCGTTTTGAATACCCCACGTGGGCCTAACCCAACGACAGTCAATACCTGGGCTCAAGGCTCCACCTGACAAGGCTCTTCAACATCCCGTCTTACAGACCAAAAGTTCTTAGAACATTTATATTTGACTGTGACACCTTCAGCCACTAGAATTGTACATGACTAGGTTAAAAAATAACCATTGGTTTCCCAGTAAAACCGGGTAAACCACAATCCTACTTATGCAACGTCGTTATCCTAATTAAGACTTAATAAAAAGCCTCTTTCGGAAAACTAGGAAGCATGAGCCGTTGTATACCAATTGGCTTATACAACGGTCCAAAGATTAAATGTTTCCTACATAATAACCTTTATTCTAAGATAAGGTCTGCAGAACAACGATAGATCAGGTCTCCTCATCATTGATGGATGACTGTCCCCGCTCTTCAAGTTATGCTGGATTGATCGACCATCGAAAGTATATTACAGATGACGGTGTTATGATAACTTAATATCAAAACCATGCTTTCTCCAAGAATTTGGCAGCAACAACCAAGGCTCAAGGTAAACCTTTTTCTTTTAGAGATTATCATATGAACATTCAAGAGCCGTGCCTCAAGAATGAACTCATTATGAGATCAGTTCATGGGCCGTGCCCCATGAACTGCCCATCCAATAACAAACTCTCACTCTTTTTCCTGGCTTGGGACAGGCAGATTCCCCGAAGGTCCTCTGGCGGGTTTCAGCCACATACAGTATACTAACTGCATTTCTAGACGAAATTAAAATAAACTTATAACATAAAAAAAAATCAAAAACAAATAATCAACGATAGGCGTTGGCGCTGTAACCTCGGCTGGCCAAATAATTCTTCACCTATACACCGCGTGCGTTGTGTGAAGCAACTTTAAAGGAGAAAAAAAAATAAATTTTTTTCATGCTACATGTTTCTTAGGGCTAGAAATTCATCAAAGATCAGACGGATTTATTCTGGTTAATCAACAATCTTATGCTCGTAAAGTGCACCAACGATTCAGAACTGAGTGATTGTAACTCAGCATCAACACCAGCCGATAACTCACAGAACTTAGGAAATTTTGTTGGTGATGCAGAAATAATTTTTTTCCATATTGGGAGGTGGTGAGCAGCTTGATGTATTTGGCAGTATCGACACATCCGGACATCAGTTACGCAAGTGACAATGCAAGCAGATATTTGGATAAACCAGCCTATGCTCGTTCATTGAGAAATGAAAACAAGATTATCGACAACAGGGTACGTTTTCATGCTTGGTGATAGCATAACCAGCTGCGGATCGATGCGACAAAAGACAGTGGCACTTTCAGCAGCCGAATTGGAGTATATGGCAGCAACAGGTGCTATAAAGGAACTTGTTTCGATCAAACATTTAATACCAGAGCCTTTGGTAAGTAATCTTGAAGCATCTGATTTTTATATGAAATTATAAAATTTCACAAAAGAACGAAGTATATTGACGTTCGTGACCATTTTTTTTGCATATTGTCGGCCTCTGTAGTCTAGTGGAGAGTGCACTAGGCTATCAACCCAGAGGTCCCTGGTTCGAGTCCAGGTATGGGCATCGTTCTTTTCACTTTCTTTGTTCTTTCCTACATTTAAGAATTATGGAAAACTAGAAATACACAACTAAAACTGAGGGAAATGTGGAATTAAAGGACAAGAACAACTAAGGGCTGGAAATTATGGAGGTCAAGCCTCGGTTAAAAGCAATTCAAATTGTCTTTCATGGTTGTTTTAGCCTAATCAATAATTCACGCATGGTTTCAATCAACTCCTCTAAATAAATCGATACCTTTCCTTTCAGGTAAAAGACCAAACCTTGTTTGTATAACGCGCATGCCTAGGTTCTTTGATCTTTTTTTTTAAAAAGAAAAGTACGAGCAAATTTTCTTTAGTTTGAAGTTTGTACAATCTAATGAGCAGTATTCCGACGGACTGACGAAGACTCTATTGAAGGAGAAACACCAGCGTTTTCGATATTTAATTTGAGTTCAATGTATCAGATATATCAGATTTGCAATTTTTGTAATTATTTTTTAATATTACTACGATATGTATTTAAGTTATTAAGTTTATATTTTTAATTTATGTATTCAAACTTAAAAGTAAAAGTGGGAGTGTTGAATGTAATATTTATTTAAAGTTTTAGCGACTACTGAACATATTTAAGTAATTCTTTCACTTATATAAAGCTACATGTTTAACTTAAAATCATACATCCTTTATTTTTTGAAACCACTCCTAAAAGTTATTAAAATTTAAATTTAAAAAGTAATATATATATATGTAATATATGTATAAAGTAAGTATAATAAGAAACCTTATTATAAATTGTGGGTACGCATTAGTTAATACGTAATACTAAGAAAGTACTTCTAGATAAGGTATCAGGAAATGCATTAGTAAAAACTAAAATTATTGGAACAATGTATAACCCAAAACTACTTATTTTAAGACATGATTTTAGAAAATTATAAATCTTTCAAAAACTTTTTATTCGTGTTAAATAAAACAAACTGAAAATTCTTTAAATTCATTCTTTGATTACAATTTGCTAATTTTGATAATTTTTTGTTTATTCAATTGCTATGATAATTTCCAGTGTCATAGCTTACTAAGTTTTCGAAAAATCTATCGCCCATTTCAGATTGAGGTGACTTATCAGTCGCACTGACCATCTCTGATTTGGCTCAAATTTCGTTCCTAGATTGGTTAGTTGCTTAGAAAACCAAATCCGAAGTTATAAATTTTTAGAACCATATTTCAAGGCCAAAATAGGGTGTATTTTAAAACAACGTAGCTCACTCAATTTAAATGATTTTCGTTAATAAGGTATCATTGGAAAGGTTATTTTGTCTATTTTAAGAGAAAATTATAAAACTTTTGGAAAAATTGCAGTAAGTTCGCCCATTCCTAATTTCAAAGTTTAATGCCATGCCAACAACAGACGCTATAATTTATTTCAGTTTCTTTATTTTGGTTTCTTGTACGTTTCAATACCTTTCCAACGATATAAAATTAAGGTGTGCTCTTGAAGGGTTCAGAAGTTATGGCGTTAAACGTGCAGTGTTAAAGAATTTTCAATACAAATTCAACTAGCTACCAAAGCTTTACAACATACATGCTCAGCAAAGAGTCTATTTTCCCCGCTTTTCTCGCCATTCAAACTGTTTTCTATTATAAACTTGTGTTTTGCAAAAACTAAAACACGTACACACAAAAACACAAGCTGCTGTAAGCGATCGCCTAGTTTTAAACAAATTCAACTTTTTTTTTCAAATTCAACAAAAGGAAAAAAAATGTATGCTGTAAAGCTTTGATAGCTAGTTGAATTTGTATTGAAAATTCTTTAACACTGCACATTTTACGCCATAACTTCTGAACCCTTCAAGAGCACACCTTACCTTCATATCGTTGGAAAGGTATTGAAACGTACAAAAAACCAAAATAAAGAAACTGAAAAAAATTATAGCATCTGTTGTTGGCATGGCATTAAACTATGAAATTAAGAATGGACCAAAAGTTTTATATTTTCCCCTTAAAATAGACGAAATAACCTTTCCAATAATACCTTATGTACGAAAATCGGATTTAAATTGACTAAGTTACGTTGTCTAAAAATAGGCCCTATTTTGGGATGCGAATGGCTGTGACTCCGCAAAAAAAAATTTTTTTGAAACTTTAAACTCCGGAATTGGTTTTCTTAACAAAAAACCAACCTAAAAACAAATTTTGAGCCAAATCGGAGACAGTCAGTGCGACTGATAAGTCATCTCAATCTGAAATGGGCGCTATTCTTTAATTATTACAGAATTCACGTATTTTATGTGATGCTTATGCGAAAGCTTCTCTCAATATTACACTGCAGCCATGTTGTGTACCCAGTGGTAAATAGATACATTACGTAACCAAATATTTCTTAAATACTGTGAATTGTACCGTGTATAATACCGCTTAAACACTGATGACATTTACATTACACAGTAAGCGACAATGTGAGTAGGTATGCACAAGATAGGAAAGAACAAAAAAGGTCTCACAAATTGGAGAAAAAACAAATAAATAGAACGAAAATCCTCTCTATGCTATAAATTCATGGAAAACGAAAGAAAAAACACCGAAAAGAAGCAAACAAATCAAATGACGCCACAAATTATTTCCACAATTATTTTTACAATTTAATGAACAAATTTCTACCCGTTATCTAGCACTTCAGAGTTAATGTTTAATAATACTTTATTTTGTATATAAAACTTTTTAATGGTTTAAACATAAAGATTAAAAGTTTTCACAAATACACTTCACTGCAAAACTTCCTGTTAGAAAACACCATGTTGCTACACAGACGAGTAAAGTCAAACTGTTGTTTTGACAATGAAAAGAATAGTATGTGAGCACAAACCAGATTTCGTTTCTGCTGACAATTCTGCATTACAATGTCATCACCGACAAATTTTTACAAGCGGGGTAGTTGCCTTCAGTGAGATTCTGAGCCTGAACATAATCAAAAATCGTTGCGGCCGACGATTTGTTGTTGGAAAATACATGCAAAATGTAGAAAAAACCGCAGCTCGTTTTCCGCAACGATAAAGCGCAGACACTGAAGATTGACTCATTGGCTGGACGTAATGATTACCAACACATTTTTGGTATGAACCGTGTCCAAAAAAGTAGAGAGCGGTCAGAACTCTTACAGAAAGTGGTAAATTTGTATTTTGAGTATCATATTGAGATAGTTCCTCAATAAGACTTCCCCAGTCTAAAATTATTGACGAACTCCTTGTCACTTAAAGAAAATTAACTATTTTCATTTCGAAGACGTTCTAAATAACGCTGTCTTTCAATTTTGTGGTGACGCTGATTTTCTTCACTGTCGGCAATTAAAAGAAGTAAAAATTCTTCCATTTTCCACACTTTTATTTATTTTTATTCAGTATACAATAATTTATATTTTTTTTATTATTTACACAACAATTTTCAAGTTAAATACATAAATATCACTCGTTGTTAAGATACTTGCTGTCATTAACAAAATTGTAAAGAAAAGAGCTTTAAAATATTGATTAGAATACGAAACATTAACAATTTGTTAACATTGACTATTTTGTTAATGTGGTGAGCTTTGTTATGCTGTCAGAATAGGGCTGTTAGTATCTATTTTATTTCAATCGTCGGTCGCAACGATTTTTGATTCCATTCAGGCTCTCTTGCAGTGTTGATTAATTTGCTTTGCAAATTGTTTGAGGGGAGTTGCCAGAATTCAGTTATAAGCATAAATTATCTTTTTTAGCCTTGCCAGCTAGCTTTTCCTAACTTGAGGTTATGTTAGTCTATCTATCTATCTATCTATCTACCTATCTACCTATCTATCTATCTGTCTATCTATCCATCTATCTATATATCTATCTATCTATCGATCTATCGATCTATCGATCTATCGATCTATCGATCTATCTATCTATACTATTTAAAGCTTTGTGACACTGCATGGATGTTTGACAATCACGCGAGAACCACTGACCGATTTAGACGATATAAGTACCAAACGATTTGTTTGTTTAACTGAATCGTGATAGGCTATTGATATTTTGCCACTTCTACTATATGATAAAAATGCTATATTTCACACGGACTAGATTAAAATTTGGTAATAGTACAACGTTTAAATTAGGCCAAATGACTCATTTGGAATCATTCATTCAAAAGTGCATTGTGTTTTTTTTGCGAAAGTTTCTCATTTCGTTTGACAACTGGTTCTTCGTTTTGTTTTTATTAGTTGATATTGATAATGATACACGTGTATAAAGTGATTTGTTGTTTGACGTTTTCCTTTGTTTTTAGTGTGTTCAGTGTTTTTTTTACGTATTCCCCACTCAATGCGTTCGAAATACTTTGCAATAAGTTTTAAAAACGTATTCAAACTCATTCATTTGTTGCTAATGAGTTGAAACGCAACTGCATGTCGAGTACGAGATGGTTTAAGGCAAAAATTTTCCCACACCCCCATTACAGCCAACAAATCATCAAAAATCTATCCCGAAATCTATATCCGAAATATAGGGACTTTTTTGGTCTTATTAGACTAATATTTGATAATTTAGTTCATATGGCTACTTTCGGCAACTATACTTAAAATGGTGAAAATATGTATAACATTTTTTTCCGAATAGCATAAAAGTTCATATATTCAGTAGGGCGGTCTGTGGCGCCTGCATCTGCCGAAGAATACTTTAATTCAATAGAAATGCTAAATAGATATATCTGTGGTCACAAGGAATAACAACTAATCTCAAAGTATCAAAAAATAATTTTAATTGCACGAACTACGACCCATTTTTTTGAAATACATGTACCGTTACAAGCAAAATATGTGCAGACATAAGTGATGATCAACTCTGGGCAAAAAATGGATATCTGCATACTTCCAAGAATTGGCAATAAAGTAAATTTCATATAGCGTTTTTACGATATCTTGAGTTTAGTCATTATTTCTTGTGACCACAGAATTTAATGACTTAAAACATATTTTATACATAACGTTGAAATGGTTTGAAATATTTGAACATTTTTTCACAGAAATTCTTTTATCAATGTTTTACAGTCTAAAAAATATAATAACATTTTGAAAAAAAAATTTTATCCAGAAAACAATAGGGGGTGATAGCCCATGATTTTTAATGATAGAAAATGTTTAGTAAATTTTGTGTCGAAATGAAGTAATTTTTACAGATAAATGATATATCATAGAGGAGGGAAAATTAAAATTAAACAAAAAATGTACAACAAAAACAACTTTTGGCCTACTTTTTTAAAAAAATCTTTTCTGATTTCTCCAAATGCACTTAATTGTCCTATCAGTTTTCAAGATATAGCCAAAAATTTGATGTCATAATAATGGACATTTTCCAAAACTTAAGAAGAATATATTAATGTTCAGAATCAAAGTTAAGAAAATTACATTTTTTCGTATATAGCAGTCATGCGGTCCGTGGAAGGACAATGTCTGCCCGGGAATACTTGTATTTTATATATAGGTTTTCACTTCGGTCAGCAGTCCCCTCACTGCTATGCTTTTTTTGTTTTGTTTCAATTCATGTTTTAGAAGCTAAGATCTATCCGGTGGGTGAGTACTAGAACGGGGTACTTGATTTCAATAACCTTTGGAGCAAAAAAACTGGTCTATTCTACACACAGACATCGATATACATATGCATTATGATTTACGATCAATCTGTAAATGCCGAAGCTATGATGAAAAATTTGAAAAGGTTCTTCCTAGACTTAAATAGGAAAAGTTTGATTATTTCTTGCGATCTTTAATTTTCTGATATAAGTGGTACATAAGGATGGTCAGAACTGAGATTTGGTTAATAAGTGCTAGAACGGGGTACTTGAGATCAATGACCTTTGAAGCAATAAAAAAGTTTTCTCAAGACAAAAATATCGATATACTATACATTAATATCGGACTGTAAATGTCGAAGATATGACGAAACGTTCGGTAAAAAATTTTCGGAACTATTTTCCAAAAAATGCTTCGAATTAAAAAGTGTAGCGAATTTTTTTTTCTGGTATGGTCTAGTACCTATATTAAAAATCAATGTATACTAAAAATTAAATAAAAACCATAAAATTGTATGAAAAATATCTGGTTGTTTTTTTGCTTGTTTTTTCTAGTCATTTAGCTTGTTTTGAATTTTTTTTTTGGCTGGTTTAGCTTTTTGAAGTGAAAACTTTTTTAGGCGCGTTGAACGATTTTGGTAGAGGGTAAATCTTTGGTTTGCGTCACTGTCTTTTTCCGAGTAACTCTCGTCATCAATACAGACAGCAAAGATAACAAGATAGGAAACTTAGAAAACATAAGCAAGCAACCATCAATAAACTTCTCTGCTGACGCATCGTTCTTTCCCCTCCCTTTGCTCCGCTGCGTAACACTAGCAGCATTCCCGTGGCACTAGATCAGATCAAATCTCAGTAAAACAACGTTAGTTCAACTTTATATCAATTTGTCATCAGAGTCTTGAAACAGCTGTTTTAAGAACAATTACAAAAGAAAACAACAATACCAAAACGCCCATTGAGCGGTGAAACGTCAAAATAGGAAAATGAATAGTTATTTAGATTTGCCAACTATGTTCGTTTTGATAAAAAATGTTTAAAACTTGGCAGAATTTTAAGATCAGAAATAGAGCTAGAAATCGAGCTGGTTTTAATTTTTGTTCTGTGAATAAAATAGAGCCGCGCTCTAGATCAACGACCACGGGAATGCAGCTATTGAAGGTTAGTGTTTTTTTTTTTCAATGTATATGTAGAGCTAGCTGTAGCTACATTGAAATAAATTTGCAATATTTCATATTTGTATTTTGTTGACTGGTCGTGAAATCTCTTTTAATACCTCCACTTGAGATCTTGCTACCAGGCAAACAAAAAACATAGCAAGCAAAGTGCTGTTTATTTTCCGCCGCCAATTCGGTTCAGCCCCTCAAATACTGCTCTTCTCTGTTCATCGTTGTAGTAGATTTGCTTGGTAATTGTTGTTGTAAATGTATTTTAGTTCAGCTAAAGATCTACATATCCATTGACAGAAAAACAGTAAATATCCTTCAAGATTTCTTTATGAAGGAACGATTTGTCAGAAGATAAACTTATTGATGGTAGCTTGCTGAAATAGTAGAACTAGACAAGGTAATGCTAGGGCTGAATGTGTTCTCTTTCTAAGTGATCATAACTGTCAAAATCATCCATTTTGATATATTTGCCAATTCTTACTTTCATATTACATTCTCATTGGTTGCAGATTTTGTATGAAATTTCAACTTCGTTTTGACTGTTTCAGTCACAGGCTCTCCGCCCTAACACTACCTTGTTTAATTTTGCCATGCTTGCTGCATTTGCTGAGCGCCTGGTAGCAAATATCCAAGAGCGTGTATTTGAGTTTCATGACCAACATAAAAAAAAGTTTAGTAGTGAGGGGGCTGCCGACCGAAGCGAAAACCTATGTATAAAATATTAGTATTCCCTGGAAGACGTTGTCCTGCCACGGACCGCCTATATAAGAATTTTCATGCTAATAGGGGGTTTCGGACTATCCTACATGTAGGATGTATTTGACAGGTCGGACGGACATGTAGGATGTGCGAAAGCTCATACTGCAGCCCGTCCTACATGTAGGATGAAAATCAAAAAGTTCTAAAAGTTCCGCTATGAACTTGTTCTTCTCTGTACATCCTTGTTTGTAGATTTCCTTGGTAATTGTTGTTGGCGCAGATAGCTGGAAATTTTTTGTAGACGGTGAGAATTCTAATTGTGTAGCTACAGTCGGCATATGAAATTAGAATTATTCAACGCAAAGAGAATGACAACATCCCAGCGGTTGCGCAGCGTTAAAGGGGATAAACCGAATTGGCGGCGGAAAATATACAGCACTTTGCTTGCTTTATTTTCTGTTTGCCTGCTCTTATCTAAAATAAATCAGTTGTCATATGCCGACTGTAGCTATAAAAAAAGTCTAAAAAAAGTCCAGCTAACTGTACAACAACAAATACATTTCCAATCCACATCAACAACGCAGTGAGAATGGAAAGGTTCACAGCGGTTGCGCAACGTTAGAGGGGATAAACGAATCGGTGTCAGAAAATAAACCGCATTTTACTTTCTATGTACTATGTTTTTTGTTTGCCTGGTAGCAAAATCTCAAGTGGTGGAATGGCAAAATTAGACAAGGTAGTATTAGGACGGAGAGCCGGTGACCGAAACTGTCAAAACGAAGTTGACATTTCACACAAATTCTGCAACCAATGAGAATGCAATATGAAAGCAAAAATTAGCCAAAATACCAAAATGGCTGAGTTTGACAGCTATAGTCACTAAGAAAGCGAACACATTCAGCCCTAACACTCTCTGGTCTAGTTGCACTATGAGTGGTGGCATCAAAAACATTTGCCAACTATTGACTCCGCTGATGGCTACCAATGTGTGTGACACACGCACTTTATATTGTTTTCTTTTGTTTGAAATTGCAGCTCGTGAGAAAATAAGTAGTTGTCAAGGCTACCTAATTATAATTTTATCATGAGTGGGACTGCATCGTCCAAAATTTTTTGTTTCTTATTTCAGCTACCATAAGCCCATAGCATCTTTTTTAAAAATATAATGCAATGATTAATGACGCAAACAGTGAAAATAATGTAAATGAAATTCAATGAAATGTATGTAAATACAAATATTATGTATGTGTGCATTATTATGTATTTTAAGTGCATATTAATTATTTCAATAAGTTTAATTTATGTTTTACTTTGTTTTCTATATTAAAACCCATAATTTAAAATATAATGAAGTGATAAAAGATGAAAATAATGTGCATTAATGACGAACCGGATGTACGGATAAACCGAATCGGTGGCAGAAAATAAACTACACTTTGCTTGCTATGTTCTCTGTTTTCCTTGTAGCAAGATCTCAAATGCAGGCATTAAAAGAGACTTCAAGACCCATCAAACAAAATATCATATATAAAAAAAGTAAATTTATTTTATTTTAGCTACAGCTCTACATATACATTTAAAGAAAAAATTAAATATTCTTTTTGAGGATTATTTTTCATTGAATAGTTTAAACTAATATTTTACATATATGTTTTCGTTTCGGTCGGCAGTCCCCTCACTGCTATACTTTTTTTATTTTTAATCTCGTGGTCACACTGCTATTGACACATTCTAGAGTATTTAATTAATTTAACATCAACTAAAGTTTTCTTATTTTGGTCGGGCTTGCTTCTTTTTTTCAAAGAATTCAATTTTACATTTAATGGGAAAAAGTTGAAAAGTGCACAAGTTTAAGAAATTCATGTTTTTCGCTTTTTTCTAATCCCAGTTTTGTCTCAAAAAACAGATTTTTTCTGAATATGACAGTTTTTTCAAGAAAGATTTGGCAACACTGGTTGCCATTGACATGTTAGCGTGAGCTATTTTTAGAATATACTCGTATGTTAGTAAAGACAATGTCAACAAAACTGAACTGTTCCAAATGATACTTAATCGGTCCTGTGGCGCAATGGATAACGCGTCTGACTACGGATCAGAAGATTCCAGGTTCGACTCCTGGCAGGATCGCAGTAAGTTACTTAAAGATTTTTTTTATATATTTCTTTTATATTTTAACCAAAAATACAATTTGTGAGTGACAAATTTTTGCTAACAGCTGTTTTAATTATATAATTTGACTGACTACATAGCATGTAATCCGAACACGCTTAATTCATGATAACGCATAATGTTGGTAATTTAAACGCTCCAGCACTCGTAGCACTTTAAACCTCTGGTAACAATTATTTCACCACCGTTTTATAATTATAAGCATGTTTTAGAGTGTTGTTATTTTAATACTTCTATTTTTAAATAATGATTAAATGTTTTAGCATGTGCTCTCATGTATTAAACAATAAGGTTGATTTTTCGATAATTTTGGATACATTTGTATATTTTTGAAGGGAATGTTTGTTATTGGGGGAGGGTGTGAGGAATTAAAACTGAATGAAAAACATCTATTAATAAGCTCCGAATACAGACTAACAAGCAACTAATGCCAAACATGAATGAACCGCCTTTTAGTGCCTCCTTCGTTGTAAGCTTTAAATATCATAAAAACTCAAGGGAATAGAACGGCAGCGAACAAGCGAGTTAATAATTTGTGTCACTGCATTAATCATAATTATTTAGCTTAACAAATTAATTGGCCACTTTTTTTTTGCACAATTTAAGCTTTCAAAATTTGTATTCGTTCTATGCATTTTTTGAGGCTTCGAGTCTTTTAGAGTCTTTTTGCGGTAAACCAAATCAAGTTATTCACGCTTGTCTAATATCCTAAAACTGTAATTGGCCAAAATTGCCAGAAATCATCAAAATAATTGCGCAAATAAAGTGCTCAAAAAGTGGGCACACTTTTCGAAAATTATGCCGACATATGTTCAGATATGTTATGTTACCAGCGCATACTTAAGAAGTTGATGAACTTCCACATAAGGTTAAAGTCAAAGTCAAAGATTTTTTTAGTTATTGGCTCTTTAGATTTTGTTGTTTATGCTTTGTTCATTTGTCTGCGGCTGATGTCTGTCTTAAGTAAGCAGCAGAAGCAGCTTTTGTATAGCATGCCGCCCACTTTAAGCCGAAGCTTGAAATCAGGTTTACGTGTTGTCAAATCTGAGCTGTTATTGTGGCATTTGTTGTTGTATCGCTGCTTCTCCAAGAAGCTTTGTTTGTTTTTAAACTTTTGTGCGCAGCTCTTCTTGGCGTGATTTACATTTCTAAAATATTTTAATTAGCTTTTGTTGGGGGCGTTTTAATAATACATACTTGCTACTTTTCGCCTCCAAGCTTTTTTTAAGGGAAAATTTATTTTAATTTATGTGGTCATCGAAAAGTTTTGTGGTCATAGAAATTAATTTTTATTTACTATTTAAATTTTTTGTAATGTCGTCTAGAGCTTTGAAAATCAACCTTCTGTAAATCACAAAATTTTAAACAAATCAACATACTAACACGAATTCAAAAATTTAAATTAGTTAAAATTAAGCTTATGCCCTTGTACTTAAAAAATTTTACCCCTTCAAGAGTTTATCATTTCTTTATCTATTTAGGGTGTTGTCTAGTTGGTCACTTTCCAAATTTTTTACATTTTTTGAATGTATGGGCATTTCCAAACTGGCGTTACGAACGATTTGTACGAAGAAGTATTAAAAAAAAAGAATGAAAAGGTCTAATTTTTAAAAAGGCGTTTTTATATTTGCGTAGTTATTAAGTAGCACTATATTAAGTAACAACAATGACAACAATTTACCCCAAGGATTTAAAATTATAAGTAAAAATATGTGTTGTCGTTACGTTACAAAAAACGAAAGTGATTTTTGACTTGGATCACAGAATTTGAAAACTCTCTGAATTGGACTAGACTTTTTGTATACAACTTTTTTTACAATAGAAGGGCTTAAAATAACATAAGAGTGTTTCCACGAAAAATGAAAAACTCAAAAACAAAATTCGCATTTCTAATTATATTTGTTGTTTATATTATAAAAAACACATGTAAGTATATATCATTAGAGTGGACCTTATTTTAAAAAGACCACCCCAAAGGCTTAAACTGTTGTAATTGATGATTTTTTTTTTTTAATATTTTCATATGGAATAAGGAAACAGTTAAGATTTTATTGTTTTTTTCAAAAAATTTTCAGTCTAATAAGGGTATTCACCTTTTTACTTTTGGACCTGTATCCAAATTACTTGAATAACTCAGGGGGTAAAATTTTTATTTTTGAATTTTTCCAGCAATATTTGTGTTAAGTTCGACTAGTCTTGGTGCGCTGATTACAGAACTCACGATTTAAACTTGAACGATTTCACTGACGCTTCTTTCAAAAACTGGTGATGCTAGAAAAAAGTAATAATAGTTTTGAAATCAGCGCACCAAGATTAGTCGAAAATAATACAAATATTGCTGGGAAAATTCAAAAATAAAATTTTTGTCCCCCTGAGTTATTCAAGTAATTTTAGGTGAATACCCTTATTAAACTGAAAATTTTTTGGAAAAAACAAAAAAATTTTAACTGTTTCCTTATTCCAAAAGGAATTGCAAATGAAAATATTAAAAAAACATTTTTTTTTTTCTTTCATGCACTTGTGCAAACTTTGAGCCGTGTGCGCACGGGTTTATATGCATCCGATCTAACTAAAATTGTACACGAATTTTTTTTTATCCATTAGCGCAGTTTGAGCCCTTGGGACGCTCCATGAAGTGCTTAGAACTTTTCCCCATACAAATAAGGTCCACTCTAATATATCATATTCCGAAAGATTTGATACAATTTTCTTGATATTTTTAAAAAAAAAATCTACTTTGAAAAAAGAGCATTGTACACTGTAATAATTCATTTTCAGGCCCGTTGACATCACTGTTCTAACGGTAGTTGGCAATCAAAACAATAACCAGCTGAAAGTAAAAAAATTTGTTTACTTTGTGGGGCAATTTTACATACGTGGCTTTCGAATTATAATTTGGCAAAGTATTTAAAATAAGCAGTTTTTGTCGCGACTAAGTCCACCAAAATAGAAATGGAAACTATGTAAAATATTTTAAACCAAAATTGTGGATAGTTACAAGGGTTGTATGCTAAAGCATTTCCAAATGACAAGTAACGCTCGGCAATCGTTTTTTTTTTAATTTTTTTAAAAAATGTCGCGAATGAAACTTTTTCCAGTTTGAATTGTAAATGTTCTTTTACAGATTACCTGAACAATTATGGGGTGTCCAAATAAAGTTCAAAGATACGGAAAGAAATTAAAAAGCGAAGACGGGCTCAAAAAGAATTAATGGAAGATGAAAGCTTAACTCAGAGGCGAAAATACGGTCGTGAACGCCAAAGGAAGCTTCGAGAGAAAAAGAAACGAGATAAGGCACTAGTTGTTGAAGCTCTTCATCGTCAACCAGGGGATCCTTTAAATCGTGTCGTTCGCTCAAGAAAGCTGTAACAAAGGTGAAACGCAAGCTACCGAGTAGCCCATCAAAAAAACTTGCAGTTGTAAGGAAGCTTGCTTTAGAAGTTGCTGGGCCTATTTCTGATTTGCTTTTAACTTTAAAAAAAAGAGTAAAAACTGCTCACATTCCTGATGCCGATCGAGAAAGAGCGAAGAATTTTTTTTAAGAGAAGATGTAAGCTACCAAATGCCAGGAAGGAAGGACACCAAAACGTATAAAAGGAGTGCAAATGCAGTTGAGGTATATGGTTATGACTGTTGGAGAATGCTCCCAGCTATTTCAGCAAGAAAATTCACAAAATAAATAGGGAAAGTCTGTGCTTACAAACATCGCCCAAGGTATGTTCGGCTTATTTCACAAACTCCAGACAACTTTTGCATCTGCATATACCACGCAAATTTTGATTTTTTGCTGAAATCAGTTTCAGAAGTACTGCCTACCGTGCCAAGAAATGCCAGAGAATTAATGAAAGAAGTATGTTGCGACGCAAAAAGTGAGGCTTGCATGACAAATAATGAACTTATAAGTTTACTGGCTTAAACCCGGCACGTTGCTGCCGCGGCCCTGTTGCCAGACGCAAATAAAATGCTAATTGTGAAACTGTATATGTAAATTGTGGTCGAATACTGAATTCCATAGCTGTGCGACTTATAACTCAAAAGCTGTTGAATTTCTCAAATTTAGGTTGTATGGGAGGTGACACGTCCCCTTGTTCAATACCGTAAAAAGTTATCAGTAAAACTGCATGTGTAAATTGAGTTCGAATACTGAATTCCAAGGCTGTGCGGCCTATAACTCCAAAGCTATTCGATATCGCAAATTTGGGTTGTATGGGAGGTGCCACGCTCCTTTGTGCAACTCCCATAAAATGTTATCAGTGAAACGCCACGTGTAAATTGCGGTTGAATAACAAATTCCGAGGCTGTGCGGTTTATAACTCCAAAGCTATTCGATATCGCAAAATTGAGTTGCATGGGAGGTGCCACGCCCACTGGGGGAAGGAGGGTGAAATATACTTTACGACCTATTCTCATACCTGCAAAATTCATATACATACAAAATTTAATAAAAATCGGTTGAGCCGTTTCGGAGGAGTTCTGCCTCAAACACCGTGACACGAGCTTTTTATATATTAGATTTTTTTATTAGGCCTTTTGATCTGTCGTTACGTTACTTAAATTTCCATTGTAGTTTAATTAGGTAAATAAGTAATTAGGTAGTTAAGTAAATATGTATTTAGTAATTAAAAAACAAAGTCCTAAAAAATATAGTAAAAATATAGTCCTTTCCTTGCCTCAGCCAATTTGTCATTACCTTAAGCCAATGCCTTCCATTTTTACTAAAACAAAAAAGCTTACGAAACATTTACTAAACATTTGCGAAAAATAAAGACTACATTTGTAAAACAGTGCAGACGATTTGATCATCATGGTTAATGAATTTATATAGAAATTGCTTAAATTAATAAAATAAAAATGTTTCTTTTATATAATATCATCAAATAATAAGTTTTTAATAATTTTTAATTTTTTGGTCACGGTAGACTCTTCTGTGAAAATGTCCATATGTATCTAAGAATATTGTTTTAAATTTTTATGAAGATGCGAGCAGTATAAGCATTCTTTTCAACCCAAAACTAACTACCTGCACGCATGTACCTAAGCGCTCACAAGAGTTTAAACGCGTTTTTCTCAAAACTACGTTTTCACGGACGCCCCACACGATTTTTCCGGAAGTCATGGGCAGATCCTTCTGAAGTTTTTACCATATATTTTACACATAAATACCCATAAAAAAACACTGATGTTTACTTTATTTTTTTACAAATAATAGCGAATAAACAAACAATTTAAACAAATTTTTTTTGTTTTTGTTACTTAAAATAAAAATCAACAGTAAAAATTAATATTAATAGTCTATTTTGTAAGCATTGTCATACCAAATCTAAAAAACTTCGGTGGTTTTGTATAGGATCAGCCGTTGTCGAGATATTATGTGGGAGCCGACCTGCCTCCAAATAATGGCGTTCCGGTTAAGTACGAATTTTGTGTACAATAAATAAAAAATTAAATAAAAAAATGTTGTATATTAAGATTTCATTTATCATCCCTAACAACAATTATAAAAATATTTTTCATAGCAAGCTCACGAGAAATTCCCAAAAATAGCCTTTTTTTTAGCCGACGAACTAGACTATGTACATCCCTAATCTAATATTTTTATCTCCATCATATCCTGGCATTATGACATTTTAACACACCATACCATCATACCAACCCTCATACCAGAGCGGAGTTATAAGTATTACGGTTACTACATGATTACGATAGTAGGCATTTAATTTTTAATATTTTATTATTTTTACTATAAATATTTTTTAAAGTGGAAATTACGATAACCTGTAATTGTAATCTAAGTTCGTTCAATGATTAATGGTTGTTTGTATTTGTGATGGTATTTGTGATACAGGAATATTTTCAAAATTAACCCTAGAACTACAAACCGGTGTTTGTCTACCCCAGACAAACTTTGAACTACGTTTCTTAGTTAGTCAGTTACATTATCGACTGACGACCTATACCATTATTTAGATAAAGGTGTATTAAATAAAGTTCAAGGTGTAGTACTGTGACGGAGAGAAGACGTGAAGCTCGCGCGTGATTAATATCTACCCCGGTATGTCGTTCCCGTTAGTGTTTTGTGTAGTTAAGTTATTTTTCTCTTTCTTGCTAGAATAAATTTCATTCTTGAATAATAACCTTATTTTACAATAAAACTTTACAATATAATTTTCGTCGATGATTTATGAACGTGATGAAAAATGAAAATGAAGCTTTGTTATTACAAACTGATCTTGACCGACTTTGTTACTGGTGTAAAATTAATTTCATGACGCTCAACATGAAGAAATGCAACATGGCGTTCTGTCGTAAGTAACCATTTAGAAATAATTTCAAAATTGGTGACTATGTACTACAGTCTTCAGATATTTTTTATGATCTTAAAGCAACTATGGACCCCAAATTTCGCTTTCATATCCACATTAACAGAATTATTAGCAGAGCAAGTACTACTTTTGGCCTTATAAAACGATGGTCAAAAGAGTTTAACGACCCTTTTATAACCAAAACTATGTTCACGTCGCTAGAAGGCCCATTTTAGAATATGCATCAGTTGTTTGGTGCCCGCGATATGGGTGTTAAATTGACAATATTGAATCTGTTCAAAAAAAGTAATTTCTGTTTTGCTTACACAATCTGTATAGGGATACCTACTTTCAATTACCACCTTATGAATATCTACTACAGCTAGTAAATATTCCATCTTTGAAGAATCGGAGAAATATGCTTAACGTTAGTTGGATCATAATACTTTTACACGGATATGTTAACAGTGCCTTCCTAACGGGCCGGCATGTCAGCAGCTTCCTCCAGAAGCAAAATATCAGCACTTTATTTTGTTGTTGTTCAAGCGAACAGTTCGAAAAGCTTAAAAACAAGAACGAACTGCTGACCCAAAGCTTTCCAAGAAAGGCCTTTTAAAGCAATTCAAAGTAAGCTAAATTGAAGTGCTTTTTTCCTATGACATGCAATTTTAAAATCAAAAAAGCCTTTCGGAGTGCTTTTTTCCGATGGGTTTTTACTGAGATAAATATACTTTAATGTTCCTCCTAGAAGATCCCTTGAGTTAGTTTATATGAACTTTTGTAGAACTAATTACTTGCAAAATGAACTACTAGAAGCGCTCTTGGGGACTTTAATTTTGTCTCCGGTCTACGATCTACGGTGCCTCCTATGATTTTGATCATGCTTTCTAAACGGATGTAACATTTTTACCCGACTATATATGCAAACGCAACACAATAATCTGAATGGACCTGATTTTGTTAGAACGTATATCCGCCTGGCAAAGCTATCTCGTTTGTTGGCTGTATCATCGTGGTTTGGAATTTTTCTAAATATTTCTACCACGCTTGAGCAGGGCCATAGCAAGGGGGCATCATGGGGCAATGCCCTACCTTCAAATACCATTGCCCTACCTTAAGGGAGGTTTTAGCCAAAAAATTTTTTGAAAATATTTATTTTTTAAATTTAAGTTAAGAATATCGCCCATTCCAAGCATAACGCAAAACGTCTCATGGCTTTCGATTTGATTTATTTTTGGGCTATAGGCTCCTATTAAAATTCTAAGAACATAAGTTCATACATTTTTTTTTATCGCCATTCGTTAAAAAGTTATTGACCTTTCAATTCTGCTAATCGTCCAAAAACGCCAGAATTGGAAAATTTTTAATTAATTGTATCTACGTCAGCTGTAATCCAATTTTTATAAATGAGGTACCGTTAGAAAGGTATTAGAAAGAAGTTTCTGGTTAAAATAAATAATTTTAAAATTTTGGATGTAAGGGTTGCCAACATATTTAAAAAAATTTTATTTGCTAATTTCTCAAAAAACGCGTAAAATTTTTCGATTTTTTATTTTTTAAATTTGAAGAAGACTGTTACCTATATAAAGTGTTGATAAAGATATTTGCAAAATTTAATCTGCAAAAAGGTGTTTTATAAGGACCAACATTTTATTCATAAGTGTTGATGACCTTACCTTGGTAGAGAAAAGTGGTAAGTACCGAAAAAAAATATTTTTACTTGAAAAAAGTGTTGCGTTACGCGTGGAATGAGCGATATGAAAAAAAAAATGTTCAATTAAATCCCGCTTATGATACAGATACTACAGAGCTTAAAACCCGGTGCGCCAGAGTAACTTTAACTAACCAGAGTAACTTAAAACATGTTTTTCTCGAAACTTACTTTTTTCAAAACGGGCCACTTACTGCAAACAAACTAATAGACCGATTCAAAATATTATTTTTTTTTAATTTGTTTGTATAATTTAAAAGCAAAATGCACTTTTGTTCAATAAAATTAAATGTTAAGTCTAACTGTGCTAAAAAATTTTTGGAAAGAATATAGTATAAAGTCTGTTTATTGCAATGGAGAAATCAATTTTTCATAAATTTTTCACTAATGTTAGTGGTCAGGGTTGCCAACACATACCTTTTCGCCCGGAGACTTCGGGCCTGAGGGCCGATCTCCGGGCTCCGGGCCTGGCACATTTTCTCCGGCTTTCGCTCTAATCTATATTTAAATCAAGTTTTTCTTACAAAAAAATTTGTTTAACTTATTTATTAGTGTTGATTTACCCTTTTTTTAGTGAATGTTTGAACCATTTGTCTTAATGAACGCTAACTTAACTTTGACGTTCTTTCTATTTCTTGAACTTCGTTTTTGAAGGAACGTCGTAACCAGTCGTAACTTTTCTTTTGGTAACTTGACGAACTCGTTTCTGTTTTTCTTTTTCTTTTGAGTTCTGCGGCCAAGGCTCATTTATAAGGTTCTGGCACTTGAGAGCGAACTCGGTCGAACTGTCAGAATGGATGAAAAGAAATGAAGAAAATGAATGCTTAGAACAAAGAAAAGCGCAATGACAGTTCGAGCAAAGGCGGGAAAAAGAGTGCATTTCTCTCAAGTGCCACAACCTTATAAATTAACCTTGTCTGCGGCTGAATTTTTAATTAATGTTTGCAGTTCAATTTATGTAAGTTCGGTCAATAATTTGTGTTTTGTGTATTAACTGATACAAAACTATTTTAGAGAACAGCATAATGGAATCTAGTTGCAAAAGGAAACATTACTTAACATCTTTTAACAACGATTGGCTCTCGATACCAAGCTACAAAGTACAGTTGGGTCGTTCCGGACCTGCATAGTTCATGGAACTATGTTCACTCTCGGACATAGTTCCAATCATTCCATCTGTTCGATTTAAGCATGTCCAAACAGTTCCGATTGCAATAACATTTTTTTAATTGAGCTACATCTCATTCGCACTTACATAACTTAATCGAATTGTTTGAGCGACGACATAAGCTGACATCTCATTCGCACTTACATAACTTAATCGAATTGTTTGAGCGACGATAAGTAAGCCAATTATGCATGTAAAAGAGAGTGAAAGAAATAATAGATAAAATAAAAAATGATATATCGTCATTCCAGTTGTGTGCATTGTTCAGCATTGCTGTTTATTTTTGCTTTTGACCTATGAAACAAAACATTCACGAAATGACATTGAACATGCTTTTGCTACTTTCATTATTATAAATAGAACTGCTGGAACTATATAGTTCCACGAACATGCTTAAAGCTGATGAACTATATAGTTCCGCGAATATGCTTAAAGCTGATGAACTATAAGATGCAACTGAGTTTCGAGCTCATGAGGAACTGTTTGCAAATTATTTTTGCTCGCTTTTCAGCAACTTTATAAATTTACTTCGTGAACTTTATTTACTAAATGAAATTATTTACTAAATGATAGAAGTTCCTTTTTTTATATTAACTAAAGAAATGTTTTTCTTTAAGTTAAAAATATTGAAATAAAAAGCAAAAAATTCTGTTCAATTGATTTAAGACTAGTCAGAGTGATGTGTTGAAAATCTACATGGACCTTTGCTCATTTTCTCAGCAGTTCAACAAGCACTTCATTCAAATGCTTCGAATAGTTCTGCAGTTCAAATAAACAAAGGAACTAGATAGTTCCGCGGACATGCTTCAAATTCCTTTTGTAGTTCAACAAGCAGACAGTCCAAATATTCTATACAGTTCAAATAAGCAAAGGAACTAGATAGTTCTGCGGACATGTTTCCGTGAACTAGTTCCTTTCTTCAAAAGAATCGTTCCATGTCCGTTCCGTCTCTGGAAAGCACAAGCACAAGCCTACTACAAAGATTGGTTGCTGATAAAAAAAAACGAGTTCACGGGAAAATGCAAGTTGTGTTGTGTCACATTTGTTGTAAACATGATTGTTAAACATGAATATGTATGAAAAAACCAAAGAAAAAATTAATTTTTTAATTAATAGCAAGCAGACCATAAAAAAATTATTAAATAAAAAAGCTCCGGGCCTGGGCTTTTCAAAAGTTGGCAACCCTGTTAGTGGTTCTCTATTTTTTTTTAAATAGTAAGCAATAAATATACTTGACTATTTTTACAGAAATAGTTAAAACTATAAAATAACTTTCTAGGAAATCTAAGATTACTGAAATCGGTTGTAAATTGGAAATATGGCAGCAGTTTTAAGGTTTTTTTTAACTGATAATGACCGCTTTTTCTTTTCATTTAACCAAATAATAACGGATTTTGGTCATCTATGACTTGTTAGAATGCACAAATTAAATGCCACATTTTACGATTATAATTTTTTTAGAAAATAAAAAAGGCGATATATGAGATGACTGCGAATAATAAAAGTTTTATTATTTTTTTGGGATAAATGTTCAAATTTTGTTTGAATATATGTTCGTGTGTGTGTTGTGAATTGTGTTTATGTTGGCGCTCTTCACAACGCCTCATACGCTGACAAAAACCAACTTAAATAAGCAATAAAAGATTGCAAACTTTTATTCTTGTACCGCTCCTCCATTGATTTTGTCGTTTGGAAGCGCTCGCCTTGTTCATCAAACTTGGTTGGAATTTGCTGCTCGAATATATACAAGATGGTGCAGAAAGTTTATTTTTAGCGACATTCTAAAATTGAGTTTGTTGAACACTTCCACCAAACCGGCGACAAGACTTCAGTAATTCTGATCGCTGTGCTTCCCCGTATTTTTATATGACGAATCGAAAAAATCGATTGTTTTAAACCATTCAATGGCTAGGCTAAATTAAGAACAAAATAATTGTTTTGAGGTACTATTTCTATCATTTAGGTCTTAAAAAGCTGAAAAACATACATTTGATTTTTACCACGTTTTGCAAGCTTGTACAAAGAAAAAATTGTTTTGCTCCTTTGGGTTCGGCACAAAATTTTTATTTTTGTAATCCCTTGAAGTTTTTTCAACCCTTTAGATATTTGTTTCTTTAAACCCTCTAAATATTATTTTCATTAAAAAAATAAAATGATAAAAAACATAAATTTGATTTTTTCTTATAAAATAGGCCAACAAACACTTTATTGCCTTTCTTCGTTACAAAATCGAAAATCCAACTGACTTTAATTTCAAATATCTCTCTAAATTTATTTTTGTCATGTTGTTTCATCTATTTTTCATAGAACCAAACGATTTGATTTAAAAAAAGCGTTGCAAAATAAAAATAAAAATAACTTTCTACGTGTCCAATATATAGGGCAAATAAACTGAAAGGGTTAAGGAAAGACTTCCTATTATTATTAATTTTTTTTTTATTCTATAATTTTAACTTTTTTTTGGAGAATTAAATAAACCTTTATTAATGAAAATATATTGATAATATTTATTAATACCTAGTTATTATTATATATCTGGTAATTATTATTGATTAATGGTGATTAAATCAATGTTTTGATCATCCCCCTTCCAACAATTAAGTACTGAATGTGTACATGTACGGCGAAATCGTTACACCAGATTAGATAAAGTTAAATTTTTACTTGTGCCCTACCTGTTATTACCACTGCCCTATCTTAAATTCAACTCTGGCTACGGCCCTGCGCTTGAGCGATTTTTTCAACAACGTGTTTTTTATGTTATTTTTTAATGCTGACTTTAATAGATTTTAATTAGGGCTTCTAATTTCAGGATTAATAATTGAGAATACCGGGATCCCGGATAAAAAGTAAATTTTTTAACAAAAAAAAAAAAAAAAGAATTCGTATGCAAGATATGAAAGTTAGGATATTTTTTTAATAAAAAATTGTCCAAAGGAATTAAAAAAACACAGTTTTCTTAAATTTTTTATAAAAAGTTAATTTATTTTAATTCTATATTATATCTTTTATATATATAAAGAACGGGAAAATATATATATATATTTATTTATTATATCTACATTTTTATCTATATCTATATATATTATCTATAGTATAATTAACTAAATTCATATTTTCTGACATGCTAATACTAATACAATAAAGTAGGTACATTTTTGAAATCACTGAAATCCTTGAACTGTTACTTAAGCTGATTGTCTTTGAAAATATGCTTTTCTCTTCCAGCCGAAGAGAAACATCTTTCGGACTCAATACTAGTAGGCGGAATTGCTATCAAATAATCATGTGCTTTTTGATGCAGATTACCGCGAGTGCCACCACTCAAATATATTTTTATTTCATTTTCAAACATTTGAGGTTTTAAAAATTTTACTCAAATGTCAATTTGAATGTAATCCCGGGATCCCGAAAATTCCGGGATTTTAGGACTTATAATCCCGGGACTGCCGGAACTGGAAGCCTTAGTTTCAATATTAAGTTTAATTTTGCTCTGACCTTATTTGCGAACTATATTTAGCAAGAACTTTTACATATATCATTGACTCTTGACGCGACAGCATATAAGTAATTGATGCATTTTCATCAGTTGATTCTATCATACTATCTATCATACTGATAGTTGATTCTATCTCTTAATCAATATTTAATTAATAATAACCTGAGCGTATTCATATATTTTCCATTCCAACGTAGCAGTTACCAAAGACATGTCGTTCAAAGAAGACCTACGTATTTATCTCTGTACTCTAAAATGTTTCGGCATTTTAAGCCTTTCATACAATCAAGCTAAGAACGAAATGAATACAACTGTCCGGGATAAACGTGTTGCTAGAGTATCCTTGGGTTCCATGCTGTTAATTTTTGCCGCAATTGTCTCTTCAAGCATCTACAATGCTTCACATTACAGACTAAACTTGCACAGTAAAACCGGCAACTATTATTTGTTTATTCATTTTTGTCTCGCTTGCCTGGTAGTCTGCATTCTTGGTCTATATTTCTATACGCAACGTGTTCGAAATGAAAAAATAGTTCAAAAGATTCTATGTATTAATCGTGAGTGCTTGATGAATCGTTATAATGCACGATTTAATCGATTATATGGACTCTACATTGCATTGGCTGTTGTGTGCGTTGTGACTCATGTGACAGCATTTCTAAAAACGCCAGAAATCTCACTTTTCGCTTTCTTCTGCTATGTGACCATTTTTCCATTCAATTTTTTGTATCTTGGTTTACTGATTGTGTTTTATAATTGCATTGTGGGTATTGTAGAGGCAACTTTTCGTTGCTATAACGAACAATTGGAACAGTTGATAGCCTTGACAGACGAAGAGCAGCAACCGAAAATAAGTCAACTCGTATGTGAAAATCTAAAGCGTCGTCATCAGCTCATAACCATGTGCTATGAAGATATCAACGAAATATACGGGATAGCAATGTTATTTATTACAGCATATATATTATTTTCAGCTCCATCCGGTCTATTCTTTTTAATTTCGGTGGTTTTTGAAAGTAAATTCATCACGCTGTTCTGGATTGTCCAATCGGCATACTTGTCATTGCTCTGGAGTGCTCCATGGATGACGGTTTTTATAATTTTGCTTTCCTTAAACGGAGTCTCGGAGGAGGTGAGTTTTCATAATTATGAAAATGAATATGAATATAAAAATGAACATGAATATTATTAATTATGAAAATGAATATGAACCTTATTTCAGAATGTGAATATGAATGTGAATATGAACATGAATATGAAAATTAATATGAATACGATAATGAACAGGAATATAAATAATTATGAATATGAATGTGAATATGAATGGGAATGTGAATGTGAATGTGAATCTGAATCTGAATATGAATACGAATATGAATATGAATATAAACAAATATGAATATCGATGATTTCATTTCAATTCGACTAATTTTGAGCAAAATCCGACCTTTGTGTTTCCGATTTTTTTGAAACTTTGTAGGTTAGTAGTGCCTATAAAAATAACTTTAACTGTTTTTTTTTGCAAAAAATTTTTTTAATTTATGCACTGAAAAATATTAAAACACATAAAAAGTACAATTTGTACATGTAGTCAAATAGCTGTATCATTGAAACCATAAGTTGTACGGAGAAGAAATAAAATATTTTTTAAAGACTTTGCATGAGTTGTGTTTTTAGCACTTACAGACGTGTTCGAAAAAATAAGAACAGCCAAAGCCAAAAAAGAGATCGTTCTTTAAAATTTTAGGAAAATGTTTTTTAAATATCGTTATACACTAATTTAATTGTACACATGATAAGCTTTATAGAAACACAAAAATTTCTAATCAAGCTCATCTAATCATTTTTGTACTGGCAATAATGCTGAAGCAAGTGCAAAACCAGCTGTTCGAAAAAATAAGAACATAGTGAAAAAGTGTATTTTTTCAATTTTATTCCTTAAAAAATTTACAAATGTGTATTATTTGGTAATAATAAACTAATATGAAGTAGCACCTCCACAATTTTTGATCACTTCGGCACATCTGGTTCTCATAGAAGCTATCAAAGCGCGGCATCTGGATAGCGGAATATTTTCCCACGAAGTCCTGGCTGCATCCCACATTTCCTTCCTGTTTTTGGGCCTAGCGTCTCTTACACCTTTCTTAACATCCATCCAAAGATGTTCTATTGGGTTAAGGTCCGGCGATTTTGCTGGCCATGTCATAACATTAATATTATTATCTCGGAACCACTTCTTTGCTAAGTTTGAGGTATGCTTTGGGTCGTTGTCTTGTTGAAAGACCCATCGCAAAGGCATTTCCTCTTCAGCGTAAGGCAGCATTACGGCTTCTAATATATCTCCGACGTAATAGCTGGCATTCATATTCCCAACGATTTGAACTAGAGGCCCAACACCATTCCACCCAAAGCATCCCCATAGCATGATCCTGAGACCGCCATGTTTTATAGTTTTGGTAGTGTACTTTTCTTTGAATTGTTAATTTGGTGGGCGTCTTACGTATTGTTTACCCTTACCGTGATCGAATTGAACTACTTTTGTTTCATCGGTCCATAAAATATTACGCCAAACAGTCGCAGGTTCATTGATGATCTTTTTGGCAAACTGAAGTCTATTCTTTCGAGGCTTTTTATTCAACAAAGGCACTTTCCTTGGACTTCTTCCTTTTAAATTGGCTGCAATCAAGCGTTTCCTTATTGTCGATGTAGCAACTGGTAGGTTCAATTCATTTTTTATCTGTGTGGACGTCATGAATGGCTGCTTTTTAACGATCCGCGTGATCGCATCATCCTGTCTTTTGCTGGTTTTTCTACGTCTACCCCGATTTTCAATCTTTGGTGACCAGTTTCGTGCATTTGTTATCATTCCATTGGAAATACCGAGAAGTGTTCTTATAAAAGCAAACGATTTACCTTCGCTGAGCAATTTTTTATTAATTTCCGTTGATCGGTAGAACAATGCTTGCTTCTTCCCATTATCGAAAATGTTACACCAAAATTAGTCACTATTCTGCACAAAATATGATAAAAAGCAACGCAACAATTATATTTGAGGTTAGGTTTTTCAATTCTGTTACATATGGTAAGTAAAAGTGCGACCATTCTGATTTGTTCTTATTTTTTCGAACAGCTGATGTTGCACTTGCTTCCATATCATTGCCAGTACAAAAAAAAAATAGATGACTTGATTAGAAATTTTCGTGTTTCTAAAAAGCTTATCATGTGTACAATTCAAGTAGCAAACAAAGATATTGAAAAACCTTTTATTTAAAATTTTATAGAACGATCTCTGTTTTTACTTTGGCTGTTCTTATTTTTTCGAACACGTCTGTATATGAAAATTTATTTTTTAACCTGAAATTTTCGTTAAAATTTTTAATAGTCTACGCAACAAAAGTTTTATCTTTTTAAGATAGTGTCGTGTTAAGGCGTCAATTTTAAAAGCTTATACACAATTTAAGGTTGGGATTCCAAAAAATGCTATTTTTAACGAAATTTTTAAAAAATACCTACAAAAGATTTCTTATTTTAACACAAAAAATTACATATTTTCAAATTTTTCAAACAGTTTTTAAAAAACAAAAAAATGAAAGTGTTTGGTTTTATAAATTATTGGCTTCATTTCAGTAATTCAGGTTTATTTGAATACTTACATATCTCATTTTGAATGATCATTGGTATTAACATAAAAAAATTGAATTTTCAGTATAAAAAAAAACAAAGAAGTCAACCAACTTGAGAACCTCCTCCTTTTTGAAGTCGGTTAAGAAATAGGAAATCTTTTGTAGGCATTTTTTTAAAAATTCGAAATAATAATTCGTTGGAAAACCAATCTAAAATTGTGTATAAGCCTTTCAAATGTATGCCTTAACGCGACACTATACTAAAAAGATAAAAACTTTGTTGCGAAGACTATGAAAAATGTGACTGAAATTTTTCGGGTTAAAAAAAAATATTCATAAAAGTGCTAAAAAATAGACCACCAAAAAAACCAATTAAAGGTCTTTAAAATAAATCAATATTTTTCTTTTGTACAACTTACGGTTTCAAAGTTACAGCTATTTGAATTCATGCACTAAATGTATATTTTAAAACTTTTTGATACTTATCACAGTGTAATTCTAAAAACAAAAATTTTAAATCCAAAAAAATAGTGGTGTCAGAAACGTGGTCGCTTTGACATGGAATCACCGCTATGAACATAAAAATGAATATAAAAACCAATTTTAATGTGAATGCAAATATGAATATTAGGGCGTATCGAATTACAATTTTTTTTTTAATTTCACATTCTTAGAGGTCTCAAAAGTTGCATAGAGTGATCAAGATCTCCCAAAAAAATTTTAGAAAAAAATAAGGTTATATTCCCCTCCTGCAAGGACAAAGTTGTTTTTTGAGAAAAACAGTAAAAAATCACGATCTCAAAATGCTTTAATTTTTGTAAGAAAAAGTATATATGTCTTAAAGCAAAAGTAAATATAGACTTTGGCTAACAATATTTTAGCAAACACGATGCCTCTCATGGTTTTTACCCACAGTGTCCTGTGCGAAGGATATTCGAATCTAAAGGTACACTCGGGATTGTACAGAACTTTTAATTGTTATCTGATTGTCTAAATTTCGGTGATATTGATTACAGTATTAACGTTTTCCTTAAATTTGTCGAATTAATAATGTGCATTTTTTTCGTATATGCATTTTCTTGTTTCATAGAAATGTATACTTGAATTTAATTTTTTTCACTTTTTTAAAAGCACGAATATAAGTTGCTATATCTCGGGCACCAGAAGTAGTACCGAAAATAATTTTCTCAATTCGGATTCTGCAAATATTTTTCAACAAAATCCTGTCAAAAAATATCTATTTTAAAACAGTATAAAAACGCCACGATTTTTTTTATTTTGATATTTAAGAAAAAATACTTCAAGCGGAAAATGTAGCAATTTTCTTCGTATCTCCTTAACAACAATTGTTAAGTTAAATGGGACCCATCGAATGACATGCTCATAAAATCAAAATTTTAGTGAGTGCTGAGTTGAGGTGTTTCCTGGTATTGGTAATTGATACTCTTGGACAGGGTGATGTTCAGAAATATTTGAAGAATCTACATTATGGCAATTATCATCGGTACCACTTCTGGTGCCCGAGATATAAAAACTTATACTGATTTTTTGAAAAAGTAAAAAAATTGCATTCTTGTATACATATCTCAAAAACAAGAAAATACATATGCCAAAACTATGCAAATTATTTATTCGTCAAATTTAAGGAAATCGTCAGCATAGTAATCGCCAAAATTTAGACAATCAGATAGGAGTCAAAAATTCTGTGCAACCTCGAGTGTAACTTTAGATTAGAATATCCTTCACACAGGACACTATGCGTAAGAACCAAGAGTGGTATCGTGTTTGCTAAAATATTGTTAGTTAAAGTCTATATTTACTTTTGCTTTAAGACATATGTAGATTTTCTTACAAAAATCAAAGCATTTTGAGATCGTATTTTTTACTGTTTTTCTTAAAAAACAACTTTTTCCTTGCGGGAGAGGAAAACATCCTTATTTTTTCCTAAAATTTTTTTTGGAAGATCTTGACCACCCTATGCAACTATTTAGACCTCTTAGAATACGATCTAAAGTATATATCTAAAGAATATATGAGTGGCCAACGGAAAATATTGCCAAGTCAAAATAAAAAACCAAAAAATATTGGTAAGACAATTGGTTCTATGTGCTTACTATATCTTGGGCCAACAGAAAACAGAAAATTTACACCGTTTTGGTTTGTAACTAATGAAGTCAAACAGGTTTCAAAGAACATGATAAATTACTCAATTTAAAAATGGACTAAGGCCATTTTCCTAAGTCAAAACTATGTAAGTTCAACTCGGTTATTTTCAAAACTAATTCAATAATTTTTTGTACAATAACTACGTTAGTTATTGGGATTCAATGTTTATTTTTTTATTATTATTATAATGCACCTGTAACCGTGATATCAGTCGTATCATATAAGGATGTTTTTACGATTTTCTTAGTACAGTAAAAAGTAAACTGCGTCATTTTTTAATCTAATCCCCTACTATGGTGGGGTGAACTTATATCCATGGACACTTTATTTTTTTATTGTTTTGAGAAAAACACGAAAAACTGATACACTAGAACAAATGTCTTGTTATTTATATAAAACAATATTGACAATTGGTGTGGAAAATTTTTTCAACTTAAACAGTTTTGAAACTCAATACAGTGACTTGACCACTTTGAAAACTAAATTAGTTGGTTGTTAAGTTGGTTAGCGAGTTTTTATCAAATATAAACGGACTTCACCATTTTTGAAACTGAATAGTTTATCATGACAAATTTTAAAACTGAATAATTAAAATTTTGCTTGAACATAGCCAACAACTAAATTTAAAATCGAATAATCTACAGTTATTTTACATGAGCTATTACATCAATTATCGGCCAACAGTGGGCTCACCATCTGGGATCTTTTTGAAACTTTCCTAATTTAAAGAGAAGGTTAAAAAATATGTCAAAAATTTTTTTTACCGTTATTATTTCCGCTATGATCCATCATTATATTTTTTTAATAAAATGTTTCAATCATGATTTGTTTTATTTTTCATGTTTTGTTGTTGCACTAAAAGAAAGAAAAGGCTCTAAAAAGTGATGTTAAAAACGAACATTTAATTTGTATGCCCTCTCCCCCATTTTTAAGTGTTTCCATATTTTTTTTTTTAAAAAGTCTAGAAAATTTTAGGCAGAGAGTATATATATATATATAGAAGTTTTACTTCGAAGTGCACTCAATGGACGTTGTATACGCGTCCGGAGAATATAGGAAAAGAAAATTGAAAAAATTCTGCTTTTGGCTGAGCGCACTGCTCAGCGTAGGTTATGACGCTGCCTTTACTTTTCCATATGTGCGAATGAAACATTATCGTACAATAATTTAAGTATTATGGAAAGCGTTTAAAAAAGCGAGGTAGAAATAGCTGACGCAAAATATTATCATTTTTTCTACTATCAGAGTTTCTATATCTACTTCTCTATCATAAGCGGGGTTCACATGATCCTACATGTTTTCGCGCCTGGTGTGATGGCCTTAAATTTGAAATTTTTAAATTTCAAGATATCATGTTGTCAGTGGGCTGCATCGAACGGTCAAATACGAGGCTTGTCCTACAATGCGTGACAACATGTAGGACCATGTGAACCCCGCTATAGTTGCCAAATTTGTGAGAAAAATACCTTTTGTAGTGTTTTATAATTGCAGTGGGAAAAGGGAAGTTCCACGGTATTTTTCAATGCAGCGGTGTATTTTTAATTAAAGGGATTTTTTCTGGTATTTTATGATGAAAGCATTTTATGTAATTTTGTGTGGGAATTTTTGTGGTATTTTTTAATTGCTATGGTATTTTTTAATTCAAAACATGCCGTGGGAATTTCTGTGGTAATTTTTAATTTTTGATGTGGGAAAAAGGTATTTTTTGTGGTAAAGTTTGTTGGCAGCTATGTACTCTATAGGTGGGCATGAAACTTGCATATGTGACAAAGGAAGCTAGGAATAGTTGTTTGTATGAACAGCTGTTATTGTATTTTTCCTATAAAGATGTCAATGCGAACGCAATGTTTACATTTTTATTATCTATATATTGTAGAATTTGGCTAGATATGAAATTAAGTCAATCAGGATTATCAAATATAATTATTTGAAAATTTAAAAGATTTGCATGTTTCAGATATTTTTATAATATGTGTTTTAGGTGAGCTATGAGCGCCACGTGGAATCTTTTTTAAAATGGATTTAAAATTGATTCCTGTCCAACGGTTCGAGATTGGACTTGTAGAAATCATATGACACGAAATCGATTGCACTGTGCAAAGCGCAAAATAAAACGACAGCGATGTTGTTTTTTCAAACGATGTAATTTCAATGTTTTAATGAGTGGCTTAGCAAAAGATGATTAGGTACAGAAGAACAGAAGAAAAATAATGTAAGTACAAAGTTAGAGTTATGTGTCAAAAAATAATATAACAGAATATCTCATATAGGGTGTAGCAAGTTAAATGGATTCTTGAAAGTTTACGATAAATTTTAAAAAATTCAAAATAATAAATACAAATGGTAAACATGGTAGGTATAAAAAATATATCTTTCGGATGAGTGCGAACATGCCGGCCTCCAAATTGAGATTCTTGTCTCAATTTACTGAAAGAAGAGCGAGATTGACTATGGGGCGCCGTAGTATTGTTGTGGGAGTTTTGACATCTGCAACCCGAGCATAACCATCAGCGCCGAGATAGATATTGACCACACGACCGACTGTCCATTTCATTGGATACAGATTATCTTCGTGTACCAGGACCATATCGTTAACTTGAAGATTACGTTGTGGTTTTTTCAACGAGAGTAGTAACGAAGACCGGTTATGTATTCCTTATGCCATCTGTAACGGAGGCGAAATTTTTGGAGTCAACATGGACGTTAAAATTCAAAAATGAATTTTAAATTTCAAAATTTTAACATTTTGGTTGTTGTGGAGCGGTGCTACCATCTCTGCGAGAGGGCGGCCCTTTGCATTTAGTTTGAGGGCGCCTTTTTACAGCGCCCCTGGTTCTCGATGACCAGTATTTATAAGGCCGCTCACTCACAGAGGTGGTACCATCGCCCCGGTCCAGTGACCCGCGGACACTAGGTTGGCCACGGCTGCACGTGCTAGTTAGCCATTGCTAGCAGTTCGGTGAGATGTGGGGTGGGGTCTTGTGGCCGTCCACGTGTACCCTTGCCGTACAAATGTCACGTGCATAAGTCATCGCACGTCGGTGATTCCAAACAAAGAATACAAAGAAAATTTTCTGAAACGAGAATTAAATATCAAGTAAAACAAATATAAAAAAAAATAAAGGAAACTGTTTGGGCACCCCTGGCCCAATCATCCAACACCTACTCGTTGAGCTCTGGTGGACGAGCTCGGCCCACACTTTTCCCACCCTTCCGTGAGGGTTCAGGGGCTAAATATATTGGAAACCCTCCCAAAAGTGTACTCTTTGGTTGGAATCACCGACGCGCTACCGAACATCACAAAAAAATTTACGGAGAGAGTCGATAATTACAAAATTTTTATCGGCCCCACGTTGGGCGCCAATTTGTAACGGTGGCGAAATTTGGAGTCAACATGGACGTTAAAATTCAAAAATGAATTTTAAATTTCAAAATTTTAACATTTTGGTTGTTGTGGAGCGGTGGTACCACCTCTGTGAGTGAGCGGCCTTATAAATACTGGTCATCGAGAACCAGGGGCGCTGTAAAAAGGCGCCCTCAAACTAAATGCAAAGGGCCGCCCTCTCGCAGAGATGGTAGCACCGCTCCACAACAACCAAAATGTTAAAATTTTGAAATTTAAAATTCATTTTTGAATTTTAACGTCCATGTTGACTCCAAATTTCGCCACCGTTACACATCTTTGCCCAAAATGAGTTTTAATGGCATGAATACTTAGCCACCGCTGAAGATGAGTGATGTCACATACAACCTTGACTTTTTTTGGTATAGATTTACGTGCGGCGCCAATGATGAAATGACCAGGAGTAATGGCCTCGAAATCATTTGGATTCGTAGACGATGGAGTGAGGGGACGTGAGTTCATTAATGCCTCAATTTCAACAAGAGCAGTTGTAAGCTCCTCGAACGTCAATCGGGCATTCGCCAGTGTGCGATACAGATGAGATTTTGCTGTTTTTACGGCAGCTTCCCACAAGCCGCCAAAGTGGGGTGCTCTTGGCGGAATAAATGAAAATTCAATGGAGTTTGTTGCACAGTAGGCAGTTACTTCAGTTACGTTTTCTTCACCACAGAAGTGATTTCGAAATTCTTTTAACTTCGGTGCGGCTCCAACAAAGTTTGTGCCGTTGTCAGAAACTATTTTTATCGGCAATCCACGTCGACCAATGAAACGCTTGAGAGCTGCAATGAAAGCGTCGCTAAATAAATCAGAAACTGCTTCTAAGTGCGTAGCCTTTGTCGTAAAGCACACAAGGACTGTAATGTAAAACTTGTAGGGTATTTTGCCTCGAATTTTTAAATACAGGGTTGCCCATATTCGACGGACCCATCTGGCAACGCCATAACTTTTGACAGAGATGTCAGATCGCTTAATGACATACCGCGTTTGAAGCGTCAGTCCAAGCAGATTTTTACCATGGAACAATACACGCCACACGAGCGCTCTGAAAGAGTCTTCGAAATGGCCAAAGATGACGAGGAATTTTGGAACAAAATTATCATGTCCGATGAAGCCCATTTCACATTGAATGGGACCGTAAATAAGCAAAATTGCCGTATTTACGCCACTGAAAATCCTCAGGAGATTCGAGAAGTGCCTCTTCATGACGAAAAAGTCACAGTTTGGTGCGGCGTTAGTGCGAAAACGGTCATTGGGCCGTTTTTCTTCCAAAATGAAAATGGCCATGCTGTTACCATCAACCAGGAGCGTTATCGCGACATGATGACCAATTTTGTGATGCCAATTATTCGTCGAAAGCGTATGAGGCAGTTCTGGTTTCAACAAGACGGCGCTCCACCGCACACAAGTCGCATAACAATCGATTTTCTGAAGAATTTGTTTCCGGGCCGTTTGATGTCGAAAAGTGGTGATTTGGACTGGCCACCGCGTTCGCCCGATTTGACGCCGCCTGACTTCTTCTTGTGGGGATATTTGAAGTCAAAGGTTTACGTTAACAAGCCAAGGACCGTAGAAGAGCTCAAGGACAACATTCGTGAAGAAATAGCCGCTATTCCGGCCGAAATGTTGGCGAAAACGATGGAAAATGCTGCAAAAAGGGCACAATACGCCATCAACGCCAGAGGCGGCCATTTGAGAGATATCATATTCAAAAATTGATGTAAACAAATCTACTTGGAACAAATTAAATGATTAAGATTGCCAACCACCAAATTTTTATTTTTTTCTTTGATTTTTTTAAAAAAAACATGGGTCCGTCGAATATGGGCAACCCTGTACGTTGGAATTGGACCGGCAAAATCTACTCCAACCACTTCAAAGGGCCTGCCAGCTGTGATGCGATCTTTAGGAAGATTGCCCATAATCTGAGTAAGTAGTTTTGGTTTGTAGCGCGTGCAGTGTATGAGGGTTTCGACAATATTGCGAGATAAGTTTCGGTAATTAACAATCCAAATCTGTTGCTGAATTAAAGCCACAAGCGCCCGAGGACCTGCATGGAAGTTTGATTTATGCAGATATGTGGCCATGTGGTGTACAAAGGGATCATCTTTTGGTAGCAGTAAAGGATATTTGGCCGACACCGGCAAGTCTGTATTTTCGAGGTGTCCTCCAACTCAGATTAATTGAACGCCATCGACGTCGTCCAGAAAAGCACGAAGAGATGCCAAATGCCCAATGAGAAGTTCATCTTTTTGTGGTTGTAAAATTTTCTTTGAAAAATAGTGATGTTGAATGACAAATATGATGTGAAAAAGCGCTATTTGAAGTTCACGTGCTGAGATAATGATGGTGTGTGAAAATTAAACGTTACGAAAACGAAGCGTATATGCAAAAATTCTAAGGCATTTTGTGTAATTGCTGATTTTGTGTATCCTTTCAAGAACGTAAGAGATTTGCCTACATCAGCTCTTGAACATCTGACACACGATTACCAATGAAAGTAGATAAGTTCGATGAGTGCGTGTGAATCCAATGCAAGCAAATTTGAGAATCAGACCAAAAATATGTTTGCGTGATCCGAAATTCGAAATGTTTTTGAATTTTGGTGCAAAATTTGCACAGTAGATGTGCTGCACATAGCTCCAAGCGAGGTAAGGTATGAGTTTTAGCCGGCGTCACACGTAATTTTGCTGCTAACAAGTTAACGACGAAATTTCCTTCCTTGTCTGTACAGCGAAAGTAAATGCAGCATCCGTAAGCTGGATGGACGCGTCACAGAAGCCGTGAACTTGTAGTTCGATTGTATTTGCGGGCTTAACGCAGCGAGGAATATTTATTTTATGCAATTCCTCAAAATCAAAAAGAATTTCATTCCAAGTAGCCTCAATTTCGAGCGGCACTGCCGAATCCCATTCACAGCCTTGGATCCATAGTTGCTGTAGTAAAATTTTTGCCTTTATGACAAGTGGGCTTACAAGACCAACTGGATCAAATAACGAAGACGTAAGTGACAGAATTTATCTTTTTGTCACGCTCGAAAATGTGTTTGATGGACGAAAAGATAAGCAGAAAATGTCAGCAGCTGGAGACCAAGATATACCGAGCGCACTAGTTATATCGTCATCAAATGGAATTTGTTTGGAGTCCTCTGCATTAAAAAACATATTCGGATGGCTGCAATGCCATTTAGACGACTAAAATTTTGAGTAATTTAAAATTTCAGATACTTCACGTTTTATAGTTTGCAATGTTTGCAAGTCGTCAGAGCCTGTTAGCATGTCATCCACATAGAAGTCGTTAGTGATGACAGATTTTCCCAACTTATGTAAAGAATGAAATCTTTCTGTTGCAAAATTTAAACTGCGAATGGCTAAGTAAGGCGCAGAAGCTGTGCCGTACGTGACGGTATTTAACTTATACTTGGATATTGGTTGCGATTTATTTTCACGCCACAGTATTAGTTGAAAATTTCTATCGTCTGGGTGTACCATGACTTGTCGATACATTTTCTTTACATCAGCGGTCAGTCCATATGCATGGCATCGGAAACGAAGAATTGATATAAGTAGCTCGGGTTGAATGGTAGGACCAACCATCAAAATCTCATTCAACGAAATTTGAGAAGCTGTGGGACAAGATGCGTCAAACACCATGGGTAATTTTGTAGATTCACTCGATGGCTTCAGTACACAATGGAGCGGAATAAAGTAGTGTGGGCGATTTAGATCAGGAGTTTTTGTAAGACTCATGTGACCGAGCGTTTCATAATCTGCCATGAACAGCAAATATTGAGCCTTAAGGATTTCGTTTTTAGCAAGTCTGCGTTCAAGAGATAAAAAACGACGCAAAGCAATATCATATGGGTTGCCAAGACAAGATTTATCGCCTCTAAAGGGAAGTTTTACGACGATTCGGTTATCGTCTTGGACTGCCACTGTGTTAACAAAATGTTGTTCACAGCTTTGTTGCTCTTTACTTAATAGTTGGCGCTTGGTCTCAACTTCTTCCAACTACCAGAATCGCTCTAAAGAATTATTGAGATCTATGTCATAAGTGGTGCAGGATAAGTTGCAAGAAGATTTTGAACGCTGTGAGACACACCTGCCAGAAACAATCCATCCAAATTAGGTGTTTTGAAGAGTAGGTAAATTCTGACCCAACTGAATTTGGTCTTCAGCCAAAATATTGAAGAAGGCTTCAGCGCCCAGAAGAATATCGATACTTCGTGAAATATTAAATTCAGGGTCGGCCAGGTCAATGTTTTCGGGTATGTTTAAATCACTGAGCGAAATATTCTCATCTGGATGAGAAATAAAAAATTCCATAGACAATTGAAACTCGGTAACACGAGATTGCTCTGTGGTTTGTGTTCTGAACGGCACGTTAAGTTGTGATGAACCAATCCCAAGAACATTTTCATAATTTCTTGCTTTCTTCAAACCCAGTTGGCTGGCAAGTGACTCGCTAATAAAATTAACTTGTGAGCATGAATCTAGTAAAGCTCTACCCATTTGAAAACCTCCAGAACCATCTCGAATTAAGATCACCGCTGTGGCCAAAATAATGCTTGAATTCTTCGACACAGTATTTTTCATTGTAGTTGTGGTATGGACTACAGCGTTTATATCTGCTGCAGATGTAACTGATGTGGATGGAGTCGAAGGTAGAGAAGTATTAAATTCGCCCTCTGTGAGCTTGTGCAGCAATGAATGACGCTGTTTGCAAAAACGACAAGAATATCTCGAAGTACATTGACTTTGACTATGTCCTTTGGATAGACAATTTACGCATAAGTTACGTTGTTTGACCTGATCTGAACGCTGCCCTAAAGGAAGAACAACGAGTTGTTGACAGGTAGAAATTTGATGACCTTTTTTATTGCAATGATTGCAAACTACATCAACAGGTGACATTTTCTTAATATGGAACGAATGAGCCTTTAATTGCGATTTCTGAGTGCTCTGAGCAACTTGCAATTGAGTTGCTTGACCCATTAATACCACGTTTCCCCTGTGCATCGAGTTGCTGACAACGTCTGTCAAGCAAGGAGCAGCATTCAGCCCATGATGGAAGATTAGTAAAATCTAAATGCTCATCCCATTTACGCTTAGAATCAGAATCTACTTTACTCATTGCCAAATCAATAAGAAAGGCATCACATATTTGTTGATGTGAACACAAACTCTTTAGAGAACTTTAAAGAGCAGATAAGGTGTCGACGACTTTGCGAAGCTCTTGTGGCACTGGTTTCGTGACCCTGTCAAGATCGAACATAGCCGTAACATTTTCTAAAAAAATGAGGGTGTTATTGTCATATCGCTCTTTTAATCGTTCAAGAGCTTTGGAATAATTCTCTTCAGTTACTTGAAATGCCATCACAGTAGAGAGTGCATCACCTCTTAAGCAGTTGCGCAAAGCGATTAAATTTTTCTATTACTGGAACGCTCGGATCGTTATAAACCAGATAGTAGAATGTGTTTATAAAGTTTTTGTAAATCCATATAGTTGCCATCGAATGTTGGTAACGTAAGATTTGGCAATCGATTGGTGTGCGCCGTAGGAAATGAAAATGATTGGTCATTCTGACATGGGCTTTTTCGCTCGTTTATAAGTGAACGAATTTTAGATTTTGTCAAAATGTAGAGCTCATCTAAATCTGCAAGTCCGCCATCAGTTGGTTGGATTCTTTCAATTTGATTTTGATAATATGCTGCTTGCTTATAATAGGAATCAATAATACCCAAACGGCACTCCAGTTCAGTGCACGAAAAATTTGAATTTGTTTCAATCATATTTTTTATGTGCGTAATGGTGCCTTTAGATGACGAACGAAGAGTTTTAAATTCTTCAAAAGAAGCAGCTGGGGGGGTACACTCTTCCTTATCCATGATTGCGTTAAATTAACGAATATGCAGTGGGTCAACAAAGTGAGAGTCAAGCTAAATGACCAAGTTTTTATGCTAATGAGAAGCCCACTACAATTATGTGAATTGCAGTTATGTAAAAACGACGATCACCTATGCGAACACGTAAGTATAAGAGAATGCGTCTTCTACTCCCACGAGAACTTAACAAAGACACGATGCTGGAGCGCGATTTATAAGAGACAGCGCGATGAGGTGCAAACACCGTGCAAGAAAACAATTCTATACCAACAAACTAGTTTTGAGCAATGTAACTGAATTGCAGCAAACGTCTAGCAACAATTAAAGAACCGGTTAGCAGATGGCCTGATGATCGATTTGTCCTTGAGAAAGTGTGTAAATTAACGGAATATCTCAATTGTAGCTGGAGTTCAATTTGAGTTTTGTATAATAATGGCATATATAAAATACATTCAAGATTGGCAAAATACCTGGAGGAGTTAAATAGCTTTAACTCCCTTTAAATCCCACAATGAAGTGAAATTTTCAGTTCCGAATGAAATTATTTTCGTGGTTAACCAATAAAACCACGACCCGACGAACGTTAATTTATGCCGCGATTATAATGAATTATTATTAAGAAAGCTTAATCATTTCACTGTTCTTTATTGCCTTAATTTTTAGGTATTTGCACACTGCCACTTAATTGCTGCTTTGGTTTTTGTTCTTTTTTTTTTTTGTTGTGAAGTTTATTTAAGTGGTTAATCATTTACAAATATTTGTTTTAAAACTACACCTCACTTTGTTGGTTTTTTCTTGTACAATACGGTCTTGCACGGTTTTTTTTTTACAACCAAAATACACAAAAGTTTTGACACTATGCCAGTGTCCTGTCGCGGTCGCCAATGTTTTAGGTGAGCTATGAGAGCCACCTGGAATCTTTTTTAAAATGGATTTAAAATTGATTCCTGTCCAACGGTTCGAGATTAGACTTGCAGAAATCGTATGAAACACGAAATCGATTGCACTGTGCAAAGCTCAAAATGAAACGAAAGCGATGTTGTTTTTTCGAACGAAGTAATTTCAGTGTTTTAATGAGTGGCTTAGCAAAAGATGATTAGGTACAGAAGAACAGAAGAAAAATAATGAAAGTACATAGTTAGAGTTATGTGTCAAAAAATAATATAACAGAATATCTCATATAGGGTGTAGCAAGTTAAATGGATTCATGAAAGTTTACGTTAAATTTCAAAAAAATTAAAAATAATAAATACAAATGGTAAACATGGTAGGTATAAAAATAAATCTTTCGGATGAGTCTGAACAATATGTTATTTTGTTTATATGGTATTTTGAATTTTTAAGGTTGTGTTTTTAAAATTTTGCATTGGCATTTCTGTTTACTTATGTAATATTAGGATATAATGTCAGTAATGTCAACTTATATATTTAAACATATCTATATATATAAAAAAATGTTGTCAAATCTGTTTGTGACGAGTGTTTGAGAGTTCGGCTGAGTAAAAAAAAAATCTGCCGATACCATTTTGTAGGGTACGTTCTCTAGATGGTTTTAAAAAAAAAATTGTTTGAAAATGTTTTGATTTGGTCGAGTTATATGTGTTTGAGTGAAGGGTTTTGGACCTATTGGATATTTTTTTTTTGCAAATTTGATTTTAATTGATATGAAAAGTAAATGTATGAATTTTATGCAGTTCAAATTGTGTACATACGCGCTATTTTTGTTGGAAATAGCAATCAAAATAGCACGCAACCAATAACAAAGGGAAAAAATGGTCATACGACAAATGAACGAAATTTAATTGATCTATATAAATAAAAATCAAATGTCGTTCGTTGGTAATTGCATCAGTTGAGAACGGCTGAACCGATTTGGATAATTTTTTTTTAAAATGTTCGTAATAGTCCAACTAAGGTTTTACGGAAAGAAAAATTGACCACGCCCAATTTGCGCCCACTTTTTTTGATTTATCTAAAATCGGAAAACGGCTGGACCTATTTGGATAATTTTTTTCAAATGTTCGTAGTAATCCAATTTAAGTGTTTACTGAAAGAAAAATTGACCACGCCCACTTTTGCGCCCACTTTTTTCAATTTATCTAAAATCGGAAAACGGCTGGACCTATTTGGATAATTTTTTTTCAAATGTTCGTAGTAATCCAATTTAAGTGTTTACTGAAAGAAAAATTGACCACGCCCACTTTTGCGCCCACTGTTTTGATATCTATATATATAAAATTAAGTGGCAAAACTTCCTGTTCGCATACTCCTCCTAGACGGCTTGCCCGATTTCAATGAAATTTTCAGGGGTGATTGGGGTCTGTGTGGAGGGTGCACATAAGAAATTGCATGTGTGTATCTTTGCAGGTTTTGTACCACACCCCCTTTTGTCGCCCACAAATCAATAAAAATGCTGTATTTAAGACGGTTTTGGTCGTATTTAATTAAAATTTGGTAAATAAGTTCGTATGATAACTATAATTAACTTTGAAAAAATGGGCGTGGTCACAATTCATCTACGCCTACTTTAAAGAAAATATCAGAATACTTCGAAACCATTGGTCCGATTGAGCTCAAATTTTGTAAGTACGCTTTGCTTTGAGTACGAGATGGTTTAAGAGGCAATGCCACACCCCCTTTTACCTCCCACATATAAATAAAAAATTGTTGTTATCGAATAGCTTTAGTTAGAGTTATGGGTCGCACAGCTTAGAAATTCGGTATTCGACCACAATTTAGACGTACCGTTTCTGTGATGAAATTTTATGGGAGTGGACAAGGGGGAGGGGCACCTCCGATACAACCCAAATTTGTGATATCGAATAGCTTTGAAGTTATAGGAATTCATCTTTGGAATTCAGTTTTTGACCTCAATTAACACATGCAGTTTCAATGGTTTTATTTTATGGGCGTTGGGCAGGGAGGCGTGACATCTCCCTTACAACCCAAATTTGCGATATCGTATTGCTTTGAAGTTATAGGTTGACAGCGTAAGAATTCGGTATTCGACCTAAATTTATACATGCATTTTCAATACTTACATTTTGTCGTCGTAGGGCAAAGGGGAGTGGCACTTCCCATACAACCCAACTTTGTGCTATCAAATAGTTTTAGAGTTATAAGTCGTACAACGCCGAAATTCAGTATTCGACCTCAATATACACATGCAGTTTCATTGATTCAATCTATGTTCATTGGTAAGAGGGGCGTGGCACCTCCCATTTAACGTAAATTGGCGAAATTCAGTTTTTGACCTCAATTTACACATGCAGTTTCAATGGTTTTATTTTAATGGGCGTGGACAGGGAGGCGTGACATCTCCCTTACAACCCAAATTTGCGATATCGTATTGCTTTGAAGTTATAGGTTGACAGCGTAAGAATTCGGTATTCGACCTAAATTTATACATGCATTTTCAATACTTACATTTTGTCGTCGTAGGGCAAAGGGGAGTGGCACTTCCCATACAACCCAACTTTGTGCTATCAAATAGTTTTAGAGTTATAAGTCGTACAACGCCGAAATTCAGTATTCAATATACACATGCAGTTTCATTGATTCAATCTATGTTCATTGGTAAGAGGGGCGTGGCACCTCCCATTTAACGTAAATTTGCGATATTGAATATCAGCGTCAGAATTCAGTATTCGGCCCCAATTTATACATGCAGTTTCATTAATTACATTTTATGGGCGTACGACAAGGGGGCGTGAAACCTCCTATTTAACCCAAATTAGAGATATCAAATAGCATTGGGGTTATAGGTCTCACAGCTTTGGAATTCAGTATTGGACCTCAATGTACACATGCAGTTTCATTGATTACATTTTATGAGCGTTGATCAAGGGGGAGTGGCACCTCCCATACAACGAAAATTTGTGATATCGAATAGCTTTGTAGTTCAAGGTCGCACAGCGTCGGAACTCAGTATTCGACCAAAATTTACGCTTGCAGATTTACTGATAAAATTTTTTAGAGTTTGTCGGGGGGGCGTGACACCTCCAATTTAACCCAAATTTGCGATATCGAATAGATTTGGAGTTATAGGTAACTCAGCCTCAAAATTCAGTATTCGACCTCAATGTACTCATGCAGTTTCATTGCTAAAATTTTATGGGCGTAGGGAAAAGGAGAGTGGCACCTCCCATACAATCAAAATTTGTGCTATCGAATAGTTTTGGAGTTATATGTCGCACAGTTTTGGAATTCGGTATTCGACCTCCATGTAGACATCCAGTTTAATTGATTACATTCTATTAGCGGTGATGAAGAGAGAGTGGCACTTCCTATACAACCCAAATTTGTTATATCGAATAGCTTTGTGGATATAGGTCGCACAGTCTCAGAATTCAGTATTTGACCTCAATTTAGACATGCTGTTTAACTGATAACATTTTATGGGCGTTTGAATAGGGAGAGTGGCAGCAACGCGGCGGGTTTCAGCTAGTTGCTATATATTAATAAACAATATATTGTATGCAATTTCAGAAATTTTTCAAAATTGCAAATTTTTGTCCCTCACAATTGTCATAGGAAAAAAATTTTACATGACAAAACTATTTTATTTTGTTTTTATGTTGCTATTACTAGAGGGCAGAATGCACTTATTTTACTTTTGCGGCTAACATTTTCGAGAAAAAAACACAATTTCTTTTTATGTTCAAATTTTATTTTAGAAAATATAGGAAAAATACATAGTCCTCGAAGACGACAGAAAAAAAATTCAGAATTATTTTTCAGAAAAGAATGCGCTATTAGTTTCAATGAAAGTTTTCAACTTTGGACTCGTTAGATTTCTTTATAATGTACAAAATTTCGTATTTACTGGTTTTTTTTATTTTTTCTCGCCAAATTTTTAATTCTTCAATTATTTTTGTCCAACATATGCTTTATGTAAATAATTATTGTGAATCGAATAAGGTTAGGGTAGTTAAAAAAGTTTTAACACGTTTAAGTCTAAAATCATGTACCCAAAAGCAGAAGATTTTAACTTAAAGTGGCAATTTTAAGTACATAGGGACCTCCTTACAATTTGTTAAAATCCTATGCGATTTTAAATAAATAAATAAATAAATATTTTTTTATGCTATAGATTTGGAATTCTGTACACGTAGTTTTACTCATAACTTTATTTAGCTTATAGTTCTTACATGTTAATATATTAGTATAAACAATATAATTAACTACATCAAACAAGAGATAAAGTTGCAATATGTTGTCGTATGTATGAATGTAATTAATATATTTATAACATTATGTATATTTTAATGGTTTATTTATTGATTTAATATATATTTTATTGCAGACAATTTTTGCCCAAGAATTACAGTGTGAAAAACGGGAACATGCTTCTTTCCCAAAAAACAACAATAAAAATCGTCATATTTTTCGTCAGCTATTCCTAGCTCGCTTTGTTGAGCGCTTTCAACAATCCATAAGTTAATGTGCGTATTTGTTTCATGCGCACCTAAAGAGAAGTATAAGCGAATTGAGTGAAATCGCAATCGAATTCGAACCGAGACCTCTATTTATCTATACTCTCTGTTTTATGTAGATTTCGTCCATTTCCAAGATGGGTTCTCTTAAGGGCTTGCAATTTTGGGTTGTTTTGGCGATCCCGTGATTTTCAATCCTGAGATTGCAACTGTATTGAAAAAATTTTCAATAATTTTTTTAATTGAAAGATCTTTTTTTGTTTTAAAATATACGTAAAAAAATCTGCAATAGATTTAAAATTAAATGTTATTGAAGCAACCGGACATAACAATTTTTGGAAATCGAAAACAGTGTTCTTCAAATTTTAATAGCAAGGAAACTTAATAAAATTTTTTTTAAATGTTTATTTTGCATAGAAGGCAATTCAAGCAAAAAATTTAAAAATATAAAAATTAACAGTGAAAAGAATAGTGAACGGAATAGTGAAATTCTAATGGTGTAATGTTTGATTGTTAAATTTTCTTTTGTATAAAAAACGAACAGACACACCAGTTTTTAATGTAAAACTTAAATTTGTAAGTTCTTTTTTCTTACAATTTTGTTAATCTAAAAATCAATTGTATTTATTGTTTTTATATTCTAACCACAATATCACTTTTCGTATTCGTTTTAAGATAAATGAAATTCTCTGAAGAAGCTGAAAAATAAGCAGTGAAACGTCGGAGGAGTAAAATTTAAGAAATTTTTTATTTGCATAAAAAACACAAAACATTTAGCCTGAGCACTGGTGCCAGGAATTATATAAATTCAAAAAGTTAGTCAAATACACTTATTCAAAAAGGAACAAGTCCAAATTTAGTCTTAATATTAACACAACAAAAAGGATTGTCTTCTCACAATTTTAAAAAAAGCATTTTAAAAATAATTATAAAAAAGATACTATTTCATTATATTATTAAAAATAACACCCCAGTGTGCCAAACGGATCTGTTACGAATCCGTAACGAACTCACTTCTTCGTACATTTTGTCCGAAACGAATTGCGTTTCGCATCCGGAACGGATCCTTTTTCGTATGAAATTCCTCTCTCCGTTACGGACTTCAGTTACGAATCCGTTTCGGACTTCAGGTACGAATCCGTTTCGGACTTCAGTTACGAATGCGTTTCGGACTTCAGATACGAATCCGTTTCGGACTTCAGATACGAATCCGTTTCGGACTTCAGATACGAATCTGTTTCGGGCTTCAGATACGAATCCGTTTCGGACTTCATATACAGTGTTGCGCAAAACAATAGCAACAAAATCAGTGCGCTGCAACAAAATCGTGCATCTTTTTTAATATTGGGTACACACAAAAATGATTATAGGAATCAAAGCATATAATCATACATCATATATAAAACAAATCAAATTCAAATTTGGTTTTGTTTTTTTTATTAAATTTAAAATTAATTAACTACATTCAATTTGTCTGTGAGCAAAACAAAAGCAACAAAACTTGAAAAATGTAAAAAGAGAACAGAAGTTCGAAGAATTATTGGTAAAAGTTCCGTTATTGTAAAGCACGTTTTGTTTGTAAGTCATAAACATTTAAGCTTAGTTTTGTTTTTGTGCTAGTTGTGACATTGACTGTTCCATTTATAATGGTACGTTTTAAATACTGTGAAGCTCTTAAATTACAAATTATTTCCGAATATAAAAACGAAAATTCGCAAATATCTAATGTGAAACAGTTTGGTATTAATCGGTCAATAGTTTGCAGATTAATAAAGAAATATACCATCACAAAAGTCGTAACAACGGTACATTAAAGAGGGCGACCGCGGAGGACATCGCTGCGTGATGACAGGAAAATTTGTGGTGTGTTCAAACGAAATGCATTTGCCACATCCAAAGAGGTTGTTCGGACACTTGATTTATATATCCTCCACAGCACTGTTTGAAGACGAGCCGTTGAGAACGATTAAAGAAGTTACAGACCGGCAGAGAAACCTTTGCTTACAGCTAAGCATAAAAAACAAGGTGAGGTGTTACAATTTAAACAATTCTGTCTGAAATTGTGACAACAAGTTGCAATTTATTGTTTTTTGGACTTAGTCTTGTAAAAGAGCACCTAAATTGGACCGTTCAAAAATCGAAAACCGTTTTTTTAGCGATGAATCAAAGTTTAACTTTATTAATTCAGATGAGATGTGCACGGTACGGCGCCACCCAGGTACACGACTTGAAGCCCGAAACAGCAAAATAAATTTTAAACACGGAGGCGATGGCATTATGGTCTGGACTTGTTTTTCCTATAATGAAGTTGAACCATTTCAAAAAATCGATGGAATTATGGATCGATTTGTATATAACGACATTTTAGAAAGCAAGATGCGACCACATTCAGAGAGGAATATGTCGCTTCAGTGAACGTTTCAGTGAACCGATCACGACCCGAAGCACACTTCAAAGCTCATCAAAGATTACATTAGAGGCAATGGGATTCAAGTCCTTGATTAGCCGGCACAGTCACAATGACTTGAATCCCATAGAATATTTTTTTGGTATTTTGAAGGTAAAAGTTTCTGGTCAAAGGTTTTCCTATAAGACTGCACTGTATGAAGCGTTGAAACTTAATTGGGAACATATACTAATACTAACATATATACTTTAATAGAGTCGATGCCGCTCAGATGTGCAGCGGTTATCAAGAATAATGGATCTTACACCAAATATTAATTATGTTGCTTTTGTTTTGCTCTCAGACAAACTGAATGCAGTCACATTAATTTTAAATTTAATAAAGAAAAACAAAACCAAATTTTAATATGATTTGCTTTTGATATGATGTATGAATATATGTTTTGGTTTCTATAATCATTTTTGTGTGTCCCTAATATTTAAAAAGATACACGATTTTTTAGCAGCGTACCGATTTTGTTGCTATTGTTTTGCGCAACACTGTACAAATCCGTTTCAGACTCTTTTGGCGGATTCGTAACGGGTTCGTAACGGGTCCGTCGAAACATAAGAATGCATAGTGCGTACTGACGGACTCGTAACGGGTTCGTAACGGATCCGCATCCGTTTTTGTGCACATTGGGACGTTACAAAAACTTTATTGTGTGATGGCAAAATAAGTTGAAATTAAGATTTGTGGCTACACGATCCCACATGTTTTCAAGCCTTATTAAGCTAAATGGACAGCACGTTTAGCGTTTTCGCAGCAGTGGTATATATAATAAATAATTTATTAGAAGATGAAGATAATTTTTAAAGTTAACTGTTCTATAAATATATAAACTATATTTTTATAAAGTTTTATTTTAAAATTTTTATAATTTTATTTAAATATATTTTTGTATGTTAAAATTTTACCAAATCCCGGGATCCCGAAAATTCCGGGATTTTAAATTTTTAATCCCAGGACTGTCATGACCGGAAAAACTCCGGGATCCCAAGCCCTAGTTCACTGGGATTGCAAGCCCTAGTTCTCTGTAAACACAGCCAGTATAAATAAAGGAATAAATAAAAGTCGATATTACTGTGATTTGTTTAAATTTTATGTTTTGGTGTTGTACTAAAACCAAAAAGTAATAATATGTTGTTGCATTTAAGTTCCTTCACACAGGACACAGTAGTTAAAAACCAAAAGTGGCATCGTGTTTGCCAAAATATTGCTTGTAAATTAATTGTGATCTATTATTTAAATTATTACATAAATTTAATAGTGAGCTTTAGATCAAGTAAGATTTTTAGAAGGCTACAACAACAACAACAACTCTGTATAGAGTCAATCACTTAGCTGACTACTAAGTAATTGACTTTTGTCTTATTGTCTTATTGTCTCTAAGTTATTGACTCTATACAGAGTTGTTGTTTTTGTTGTTGCCTTCTTAAAATCTTACTTGATCTAAAGCTCACAATTAAATTGAAAGATCTTCCAAGGTGTCACGACTAATTTTCTGCCATACTAGTAAGGCTAGTTCCCAAAGTTCATTCATATCCTTTAGAGGATTTTTTGGCTATTAAGTGATAGTCAGCTAAGTGATTGACTCTGTACAGTGTTGTTGTTGTTGTTGTTGTTGCCTTCTTACTTGCTCACAATTAAATGCATTCAAAATATTGTTAGTTAAAGTCTATATTTAGTTGTGCTTTTCTTACAAAAATCAAATCATTTTGAGATCGTGATTTTTTACTGTTTTTCTCAAAAAACAACTTTTTCCTTGCGGGAGAAATCCTTATTTTTTCCTAAAATTTTTTTGGGAGATCTTGACCACCCTATGCAACTTTTGAGACCTCTTAGAATACGATCTAAATTTTTCGATATGCCCTAGCCTACACTGTCTCCTGATTTGAACTAAATCTAACAACTTTGGGCCATCCTAAAAAGCAAAATATTCACAGAAAATGTCCTCCAAAGAATATGAATGAACTTTGGGAACGAGCCTTACTAGTATGACAGAAAATTAGTCCTGACACCTTGGAAAATTTTGTTAAAAGTTTGCCGAACAGAATACAAACCCTAAAGAAATCACGAATTGGTCAGACAAAATACCACACGATGGAAAATAAGAACTGCTAGAAGACGGACATAAGTGTGAAATACAGGTTTAATTTTTTTTTTTTTTGTTTTTTACTTGTTGCTGGATTAAGAACGGTTCTAATTGTGTTATCTTATCTGGAATTAATTTATGAGATAACAAAAGTTAAACTTTTCTGCGTATTTTTAGTAATTCGTGAATAGTTTTATCCGTCACTGTATATATCAATAGTTTTCAATGATTTTAAAATTCGCAATTGATTCATTTACAACAGGAATTTATTGAGCGAAAATTCATGAATTCATCAATATTCATCAGAAATTTAACTCTTTGTACGTTTTGAGTGGTTTTCGGCACTTTTGAAATTATGCCTGTTTGACTTTATCAGTTTTGAACCAAATTGGTTAAATTATGTTCTGTTTGTTCAAATCAAGAAAATAGTTTTTGAGTAAACCGAAAAATCGTACATAAAATACACCGAAAAGTGTTTCCCAAAAAATTTCTAATATCTATTTCTTTAGACTGGGCCATTTTGTAATCTATTCCATTGAATTATAATTATAAATTCATATTGAAATTTTTTTGACGTTAAAACATTTTCAACTTGTTTCAGCGTAATAAAACCGCTAAAATTCTTTGCAAGATCCCACGCTTAGGTACCGGCATGGAGCGAATGGTAATCAATGCTTCCGCAATAGTTTCTAGAAGTTTTTTTTAGTAATTTTCATTTTAACTATAGGTTGACAAATTTTTGACAAAAAATCTCAGCCAGAGGCCAGTCTTTACAGCTTATGGCTTCTATTCTTTGGACAAAGGAACTTTATTTAGGGTATGATCTCTATTGTTTTCAAAAAGTCATAGATATTTGAAAAATTATCCTTAGTTATTTACAGCCATTTCGACATATATGGTGATTTTAGTACAATTCAAAGAAAGTGAAAGTGAAACAAAGCTAAAGATTATTAATTCGAATTAGCTATGAATAATGTTATCAACTATATTTACTTTGTAAGTATCACTCTTTTTTTCAGCTTCATATACTTACTAAAATTCCATACTAATAGGTTTACTTACCTTTTAGAGTCAAACATACTTATTTATGCTTACTTTTCAGTTCCGATTGAACATTTGTTTGCAAAAGCAGAAAAAGTTTGCAAATTGAAGTCAACAGCGTTAAAAATACAGAACTCTGGAGCCAATTTTATTTGTAAAAAGGATATTGAATACAGCTGTATCGAACTATGATTTGACCATATTATGAACTGCAAATATATAAAATTAATATTTTTTTATGTGGAGACTTTTGGATTATAGATAGATTTCATAAACAAAACTACTATTTGAGAAGAAAAAAGGGCGTGACAATTAGTGTCCGACCGAATATTCGGTTTCGGTTACGGCCAGTTTCAGCCCTTTTTGGCAGTTTCGTCTAGTTTCGGTTATTCGGCCATATTGAGGCCGAATTGCCGAAACCAGTCGAAACTTTTGGTAAAAATGTCGGAACATTTCAAGAATCCAAATCTGAAAAAATTGCCGCTTGCAATTGGTTTAGAAGTTATAGGCCTCCAAAGCTGGAAAAAAACCTACAAATCTTGCTATTTTTCTAAAATTTTCAACGAAACTACACTCTATGGGTATCATAAGAAGGGTAATTTAAGTACCTATTCAACAAGGTACCAATTCAAATATGAAAATCCATGCATAGCTTTTAAAGATATAAACATTTTCAGTGTCGTACTTCCGTAAAAGCCAAACCACTAGTTTTCCAGACAAATTGTAAATATAAAAATAGGTATATCTTAAAAAGTTATAAATGGATTTTCATGTTTGATACCCTATTGAATAGGTACTCGTAATAACATTCTTTTGATACCTATAACGCGGAACACTAAAAAAAACAGAAAGATTTGTAGCCCATTTTGCAACTTTGGAGGCCTATAACTTCTAAACCAATTGCCAGCGGCCTGAAATTTGGATTTGGATTTAGGTGGCTAAAATCCGTATAATCCAACAAAAAAGAGTGTTTTCGCTATTCTTGAATTATACCAAAATTTTTTGCATCAGTCATTTAATTCAAATATATAAGTTTGGTTTATAAAAATATTTTCAACGCATTGTACAAAACAAAAATTATGAATTCGTATATAAGTTGATTTATCGTGTTAACGCAAAACATTTTGGTTAATTTGTTCGATACTATCATTTTCGATATTATCATCTCTATTGCAATTACAATTAAAGTTTTATAGGTACTTAAGCCAAAAATTGATAAATAAACTTCCGAACGAATTCTGTGTGTGTGGAATAAAGGAAAAGAAAACGAAATACATATTTCTATTTTTATGATACTAAACCTTTAAGGAAAACAGAAATACTTTGCTTTGTAGTTCTACAAAACGAAATCTACATTGTAGGTGCATACTATTTTGAGTGTGTACGGAAGTGTATAATAAAAAATAAAATAAAATGATTTCAATTATTATTATAGTAAACTTTAGTTAATTATTATAAACTTCAATATTCAAATAATTTTTGTTTTGTACTAGTAGTACTTTTGTTTTCTTTTAATAAAAACAATCATTTGTAAAAACTTAAATTTTCATATTAATAACCAGTTTCGGCCGAATATTATAAAATGGCCGAATATTTGGTTTCGGTTTCGGCCAAAAATCCGGTTTCGGTCGGACACTAGTGACAATACCTAAGGAATATTGTGGGTTATATTGATTTTTATATTAGTAAATAATATCAAGAAAATATTAAAATTTTTGACGTAGAATAACGACTTACAGAGCAGTTTGTGGGGGGGGGGGTCATTTCACAAAATTTTTCAAGCACATTTAAGGTTTTTAGTTGGCACTTTGGGGCTTACCTACCGCCTTTAGTACTTATCGTACAAAAAAAAAATATAAGCCGAAATATCAGTTCGAGTACGAATGAAACGAATATCTTACTTTAGGTATTGTCACTTCTTTAATAAAGTCACAAAAAAAGCAAAATCTAATAAGAAGAAATTCATATATTGTTATGAGAAAAAATACACACAAGCTTCTTTAGCAACTGCGTTGTTATTGTGGTGCTTTTGTTTTTGTTGTTGTTATTAATATGTATATAAAATGTACATCTTATATATATAAAAAGAAGTGTACATTTAGATGTAACCACTTACTGAAAAAACGATTTCGACCGATTTCAGGGTCCGATGGGTATGGTCCGTAGATAGTTTATGTGAAGTTTGCATGAAATCGGTATAGTAGTTCCGGAGATATGGCATTTTAAAAATTTTCCCATATACTTCCATACTAATCGTTCGTGCCGGTTGGTGCATTGAACTTTAGTATAAGATTAAGTTTTTAAAGTTTTCTATATGACCTTGTTATTTATTATATTGATTTTCTATGATTTAAATACAAATTCTAAATGTTTGATAGCTTAAATCATTCTTGATTTTAAATACAAATACTAGTTGTTTGATATTTTAAATTCCTTTATTGAGCTTTAGGTCAGGTTAGAACAATTAATTGCTCTAACGAATTTTTTCCAAAGAAACAACAACAACATTTTCAACATGAAAAGAAAAACATCACTAGCTGATTTTATTGCAATTTCGGCCCTGCTTAAGGCTTCATCAGAAGTCTTTGTGATGCCGGCGGAAATCGATCCCAGGTCGTGCTTGCCTCGTGCAAGCGCATCTTAGCGCAATACACCAACAGAGGCGATGAGATTTCAGTTTCAATTTCTCAGTTTTTCTCCCTTTTCTTGTTGTTTCTTTGGAAAAAATTCGTTAGAGCAATTAATTGCTCTAACCTGACCTCAGGCTCAATACACGATTTTAGACTATCAAACAACTAGAATTTGTATTTAAAATCAAAACTATCAAACATTTACAATTTGTATTTAAATCATAGAAAATCAACATAATAAATAACAAGGTCATATAGAAAACTTTAATCAAATGGTAGAGCACGGCCAAAAGATTGGTGAGAAAGAAACAGCCTGAAGATTGGTGTATTGCGCTAAGATGCGCTTGCACGAGGTAGGCATGGCCCGGGATCGATTTCCGCCGGCATCACAAAGATTTCTGATGAAGCCTTTAGCAGGGCCGAAATTGCAATAAAATCAGCTAGAGATGTGTTTTCCTTTTCATATTGAAAATGTTGTTGTTGTTGTTTTTTTGGAAAAAATTCATTAGAGCAATTAGTTGTTTTAACCTGTACTAAAGTTTTTTAATTCAGTTTGTATGGTTACTCTCCGCAACTCAACCAAAAATGGGCGTGGTTGAATTATAATTACGCCCACTTTTCAGAAATCATTATAATTGCTGAGTTGTGCATGTTTTTATAATGAAACTTGGTGCATATATGCAATGAGACCAAGTAGTGGTCACTATATAAATAAATGTTGCCACGCCTACTTTTACCGCCCCTTCTTTACACACAAAATCGTTTGTGCAGTGTCTTTTAAGATCTCAAGAACGGTAACACCTTAGGCCACCAAATTTACAACATCTGTTATCAAGGTTTATATCTCAAATAATAAAAACGAACATTTCCACATTCCCTATTAACGCCCAAAAATCAATTGAAATGCTTTATTTCAGACGAATTTTCCTGTAAGACTACAGTTTTGTAATTAAGCTCGTATGCTTACTCTCGGCAACTCAGCAAAAAATGGGCGTGGTCGAACTATAACTTTGCCTACTTTTCAGAAACGATTACAATTCCCGAGTTGTGCATTTATACTATTATATAAAAGCCTTTGTGACACGTACAGATGCTCCGCAATCGCTCGAGAACCACTGAACCGATTTATACAATAATGGTACAAAACGATTTTTTTATTTTAACTGAATCGTGCTAGGCTATGTAAGATTTGCCACGTCTACTTTTCACGCCCACTATATGCAAAAATTCCGTATTTAAGACGGTTTTATTCATATAAGATTTAAATTTAATAGGGGCGAGTGGGGAGTTTTGAAGCACGCATTGTTTGGGGTCAAAACTATAAAAAAAATAATTTTTTTTACATTTTTCGAATAGTCTCTAGAGCATCGACAATTTTGTTGTATTAGATTGTATAAGATTAGATTTATTATGTATTAGAGTTATGAAAAAGGAAAAAATTCAAATTCTATTGAAAAAAATGTGAAAAATGGCAAGTTGTTCAATCATTCCGATTTGCAAGGAACGCAATTATAACCGTCAACCAATTCACGAGAACACTTCATATGGACTGCTTGGTTGTGGTTTTCTCATTGTTTTCTTGTAGTTTTTCCTTGTAGTTTAAATTTTACTAATAGATTTTATAATTATCTTATATTTGGAATGTTTGTCAACTCGTCGAGTTGAAAAATAAATTTTTCGTAAGGGAAAACACAGAAAAATAACAAAATTTATTTTAAAAAAAACTTGGGATTGCACTAAACATTCAAATTTTTACAAATTACGCGTAATACGCAAGTAAAAGACGATTTCAGGTTGACATCTGTGCTTCACATCTCCCCACTTGATGTGCTTCATTTCTCCCCATTCGCTACTATTGTAAAATTGCCGCCGCGTCAGTAACACAACGAATTTTTTTGCATAAATCCTTTTAAATGTCGAAAGCATAATCATTGCTGATTTTTTGTGTGTACTCACTTTTTCGATTCACTTGAAAATGTTTATGAAAATGCAACAAACACAAATGCTCGAAAAACTTTTCGAACAAAATGTTGAACACACTCTCTGGATATATACGAAGAAGTGTGCTATCGAGACGAGCGCTAGTACAAAACTGAGATATTGTTGGCGAAAAAATGTTGACAGTTTGTTAAGGCTTGATTACCCAAGCGTAAGGTAACGTAGCGCGACGTTGCCAACTGTCAAGTTAAAATCTGTTTAATGATAAATGTGTACAGGTCATTATCGAAATCGTAACGTGGCGCGGCGCAGCGTAGAAGTCTGTAGAAAATAGACATCTGTGGAACAAACCAAAAATTTTGTTTAACTTCTCAAAATTGTAAATTGTAATACTATAAAAGAAAGGATACAGTCTTTTATTGAAGAGGAGAAGTTAATAAGAGTACTAGAAAAAAAAAAGACAGTTTCGATAGTATCGTAAGTATAGACGTAGAATTCCTTTTTATCTATATAAATAAAAATCAAATGTCGTTCGTTGGTAATTGCATCAGTTGAGAACGGCTGAACCGATTTGGATAATTTTCTTTTAAAATGTTCGTAATAGTCCAACTTAGGTTTTTACGGAAATAAAAATTGAACACGCCCACTTTGCGCCCACTTTTTTGATTTATCTAAAATCGGAAAACGGCTGGACCGATTTGAATAATTTTTTTTTAATGTTCATAGTAATCCAATTTAAGTTTTGTCGGAAAGAAAAATTGACTACGCCCACTTTTGCGCCCACTTTTTTCAATTTATCTAAAATCGGAAAACGGCTGGACCGATTTGGATAATTTTTTTTCAAATGTTCGTAGTAATCCAATTTAAATGTTTACTGAAACAAAAATTGACCACTCCCACTTTTGCGCCCACTGTTTTGATATCTATATAAATAAAAATCAAATGTCGTTCGTTGGTAATTGCATCAGTTGAGAACGGCTGGACCGATTTGGATATTTTTTAAAATGTTCGTAATAGTCCAACTTAGGTTTTTACGGAAAGAAAAATTGACCACGCCCACTTTTACGCCCACTTTTTTATTTATCTAAAATCGGAAAACGGCTACACCGATTTGGCTAATTTATTTTTTAAATGTTCGTAGTAATCCATTTTAAGTTTTTACTGAAGAAAAATTGACCACTCCCACTTTTACGCCCACTTTTTTATATATACCTAAAATCGAAGAACGCCTGCGCCAATTTGGCTAACTTTTTTAAAATGTTTGTAATAGTCTACAAACGTTTTTTACAGAAAGAAAAAATGGGCGTTGGACAAGGGGGCGTGGCACTCTCATACAACCCAAATTTGCGATATCGAATAGCTTTTTAGTTACAGACCGCACAGGCTCGGAATTTAATATTCGAACTCAATTTACACATTAAGTTTAACTGATAACATTTTATGGTGTTGGACAAGGGGGCGTGGCACCTCCCATACAACCCAAATTTGAGATATCGAATAGCTTTTGAGTTATAGTTCGCACAGCCATGGAATTGGGTTTTCGACCACAATTTACACGTGCCGTTTTACTGATAAAATTTTATGGGCGTTGGGAAAGGGAGCGTGGCACCTCCCTTAAAACCCACATTTAATATTTTGAATAGCTTTTGCGTTATAATTCACACAGCCCCGGAATTCAGTATTCGACGACAATTTACACGTGCTGTTTTTCTGATAACATTTTATGGGCGTTGTACAAGGGGCGTGGCTCCTCTCTTGCAACCAGAATTTGCGATATCGAATAGCTTTGGAGTTATAGACCTCCACAGCCTCGGTATTCGAGCACAATTTGCACATGTCGTTTTACTGATAACATTTTATGGACGTATGGTGTGGCAACCTCCCATAATTTGCGATATCGAATAGCTTTTCAGTTACAGCTCGCACAGCCTCGGAATTCGGAATTCTACCACAATTTACACACGCCATTCAGGGGGCGTGGCACCTCCCATACAACCCAAATATGCAATTTGCGATATCGAATAGCTTTGAAGTTATAGCCTAAGAATTCATTATTCTACCACGATTTACACATGCCGTTTCACTAATCAAATTTTATGGGAGTTAAACAAAGGGGCGTGGCACCTCTCATTCAACCCAAATTTAGATCAACCCAATGCAGGTTCACTGATAACATTTTATGGAAGTTTGGCAACGGGGGCGTGGCAGCAACGCGCCGGGTTCCAGCTAGTACAGTAATAAAGAAAAAATTCTGGTTTTTTCATTTATATTTTCCAAAACTATTTTAAAGCATTTCATCTTCTAAATCAAAATTATTCAAAAACAAATTTGTTGTTGTGTTGCACAATTAAATTCATGTAAAAATTTGATTTGCTTTATAAAAAGTTTTCGTTTGATTTATTATGGCTTTTCAAAAATAAATAGAGTTTTCAAAGTACAACGCATGCTTAGTAACGCATGCTCAAAGCTGCGTTTTCTCCATTGTATTTACCTTGCTGAACATAAACAAAATCAATAACAAACGACAAAAACGAAAGCATCTAATGTGTATTTATATATGTACATTTTACATATAAGTTAACGTATCCTCCCAGGATACACTAAAAAAAATTATTTTTTGTGGCCGCATTGGCTAGCCTAAGCGAAAACAACCGAGTACGTTTGACTTGTTTATTCCTCTTGAAAACTAAGACTAAACTAACATAATAATCAATTTAAAGTTATTGCCTTAAACCCTAGCTTAGCTTCTACCCTAAACTGCTGACATGGCGGCTCCCACGGTGGCCGACTCACCGCTGCACTCGCTGCTGCGCTGCCGGATGCGCGTGCACTGCTTCGGCACGTGGTGTAAGGTGATCCCTTATATTTGCAGGTGCTTGGTGGGAACGCCGCGTGATAACTCCTCCCCCTTTAAAGGTCTGCGTCCCGCAGATCAAAGTGCCAATGAAAGGATCGTGGTTGGTTTGGAGGTGGTCCTGCTGTGCTAAGTTGCTCTTCAAGTGACTTAATTGGTGGTATGCTAAGCTTCCTTGTCATGATATGCCAAAGTGCCATGAAGGCAGAGATTACCAGAACTATGATTATTATGTCTGAGATGACGTAGAGACCAAGTGTACCTTTTAGACTGCCAAGGCGCCTGATATTTTCAATGCTAAGTCCATGTAAGTATTCGACGTCTACCTTCAATCCTTGATCGATGATGTTTGCTAGGACAGGCGGGAGCGCCTGAAGGCGTGAGATACTTCTGCATGTAAACGTATGGTTTCGAATCGATTAAAGTGGTCGTATTTCCACTTACAATTTCTTCTTTAAAGTTGGCTAAAAATATTGTGCTTCCCGTAAGCATTTCTATACCCTTCTCCTTGTTCGTGTGGAATTTACACCTGGCCTGTCCTCCCTTCAGAATTCTGGGCAGGCAGCTGTCCTCTGGAATCCTTTGCAAATTCTTTTCTTCGCAAACAGTTGAATTGTTAATCACAAGGCATTCGCTTTTCAGACCATATGTCTCCGTCTGGCTCAGTAGCATTTGTGAAAACTTTAAATCGATTTGCTTGCCATTTATAATTGCAGCTCTGGTTAAAAGGAGGTGATACTTTGCCCTGCTCAACTTGGGCATCGCTAGGACGTACAGCAGGAGAAAACCATTTGTGTACACTGAAGGCTTTCCAAACTCTATCGCTTCGATGACATTTTGATAAGGCAGCGTCTCGATTTCCGCTAGGATTTGATTGATTTCTTCTTTGTTCAGCATATTCCCGATAACAATTCCAGTCTTGGCCATCTGGCAGGCTCGAACAATTTCACTGACTTCAGCCCTTACAACGAGTAACTTATTCAAGAGGTCACCCTCAATTTATACTTTATACCGCATACTTTCTGCAACGTATTGCGGGTGGATGTAAAGAGCTTTTCGTTGATTTTATACTGGTGATTGTTATTCTCAATTATGCTGTTTTCGCTTTGAAGTATTGCGTTCCAATCGACAGCTTCTGGAGAGCCTGTGATCCATTTCCAAGCGGAGCCTATCCAATCTATTGACCGTGTTCGTCTTGGACCTCGTGATGTTAATTCATTCAAACGATTGGTTGTCCACCTGAAGTGGTAATCGAATACCTGTCTCCTATCACCGTTTTGACTAAAAGAATTTGCCATGGACGAAATATTCAGCAACAATCCCCTGTAGGTTTCCAAATCTAATATATGCACAAGCTTGAAGCAGTCATTTACAATCCATCAGTCACCGTCGCGAACTGATATAATTGGTGATTGGTAGTAGATAATCTGGAAGCCATGTACAGCAGTTACAGCCAAAAATAGTCCTAAACTGTAATAAAATATTATTGTATTAATGAAATATTTCCCTTCCCCTCTTTTTTTTTTTTAGTTTGAGAGAAAAATTAAGAAAAGAAAGTTCAAAAATGAGAAAAATGAAAAATTTAAACTTAGTGTCTTAATTCTATGTTGATATTTGATAATGCAAGTGAATCTTATTAGCAATAATTATAATTATTACTCTTTTTCTTATATTCTATTACTCTTTTGAGTATAAGGCACATTTTTAATATGTTGCCAGCAAGTGTGATGATTTGTGGAACAATCCTTGTTTTTACAAGAAGGTATATTTTTTTAGGTTTGCTTAATATATGCGTTCTTACAGAATTTATGTCTAAAGTATGTCTAAATATAAGTGTGCATACCTAAATTAAAAAGTGCCATTAAATTTTCTAGCCGTACCCGACTGAAGCAGTTATCTTTCCTAATTTTTTATTTATTTATTGGCCAAACAAGGCAATGCAATTTACTTATTCTAACTTATTCTAACAGGTTTTGTTTACTTATTACTAAGTTTTTTGTTTTTCTTCTCCCCTTTCCTTGTTTTTATTTTATTTTTTATTTGGTGCTCTTAGTGGGCATACTCCGCCCACCGGATTGACATGATTTCAAAAACCATGTCAAAACTAAGAGAAGAGGAGGAAAACAAGAAAGACTATATACACACTTAAGATACGATGTATATATATTATTCTTAAAGACTATAAGGACAAAAGGATGTAAATGGGAGATTTGGAGAGGGATGTTAAAGAATTTTGATTTATTAAACTAAATGCTTATACATATAAATCCATACATGTATGTAGTTTATCTGAGGCCTGTGTTAATTCTGATTTCTGAGTGATTTATATAGGGTTTGCTTGAAAGAGGATTTGGACATAGAAGGTGAGTAGTATATAGAGATATTATTAAATTCTCTGCAACAACGATTGATGGGTTCATTATTTGCATATGTAGTTTGGTGCTGATATTCAGTTAACAATCGAGTATGCCTAGTGCGCCTAATTGGATCGTTAAAGGAAATCATATTAGAAATATATTCGCTGTGAATAGCACCATTAATTACATCAAATGTGAAGCATGAGCCCAATAACGATCTTCTTGTTGATAGTGGCATCAAATTTAAAAGGCTGAGTCTATGTTCATATGATGGAAGGCTACAATAATCATGGGGGTTGTACATATCTCTAAGCGCGTATAGTAAGAACTGCTTTTGAATAGACTCAATTCTTTCTCTATGGGAATCGAAAGATGGATTCCAAATTATGCATGCATATTCAAGTATTGGGCGCACTAATGCACGGTACAAGGATGTAGTGACCCATATATTCTTGAATTCATTTGCACGTCTTTTTATAAAACCGAGCTGTTTGCTGGCCCTGGACACAATTTTATCATAGTGCAGATTAAAGCGCATCTTGCAATCTAAGACAACTCCAAGATCCACTATATGGTTGACCCTTTTTAGTTCGATACTATTGAGGTGGTAGGTATGTAATGTTACGTTGTTTTTACGAGAAAAGCTAATAACATTGCATTTTACGTGAGTCTTATGAAATCTTTTCCCAGTGCTTGTTACCACAGTTACCTTGTTGTCTCTTGCCACTACCTTTTTCTTGAAAAGAGGCTTCTGCTTACCCTTGATCTGTTTGTCAGCGATATAAGTTTGGTCGCCCCTGTTAAATTTTTTGGGAATCTGTTTCTTGCTCTAATTTCTTAGCTCTTGATTCCTTTCTATTTGAGCTCTAACCTCTTCATGAACCTTATCTCGAAAGTCTGCTAAATTTTGATAATTAATTCTCTGGGTCCTGTCAAAAAAGATATCACTAGGCTTTTTATTTGTCACCATATGAATCGTGTTATTATACCGATCCACAGAAATATATATCAATTCTTTAGGCGTTAAATTACGCATTTCTGGCCTCAGGCAACGATAGATTTCAATGAGAGTGGAATGAAGCCCTTCCACTTGACCGTTCACCTCACTGCGCTGGATTGGCGTTTGATACAACTCTATTCCCAAAGATCTAATGTAATTGGAAACGGTCGGGCTCATAAAGCTCCTTTCAATATCAGTTACAATAATCTTGGGGGCTGTAAAATAGTGGAGAGCTTTGATTAGTTTCGTACGTAGATGAATTGCCGATTTATTTCTAATGTGGAAGAGTTTTGCAAATTTTGTGAATTTTTCGATGCAACTTAAAAATTTTTCATTTTGTAATTCAAATATGTCGATATGTAAAATTTCACATGGGTATGTGGGAACTGGGGTCAACTGCAATTGAGGTTTAGGTGGGTGTCGGTCGTATTTGCCTAATTTGCAAGTCTCGCAATTCGAGGTGTATCTTCTTATAAGTGCATTCATGCGCGGAAAATAATATTTCTCAATTATTTGAGCACCATTTTCACGCGGATTCCTGTGCGCACGTCTATGTTCGTCCTCAATTACCTGACAAACTCTTTCCTCATTGCTTATGTCTTCCACAATTCTTTGGGTAATTCTTATCCTGCACTTAGAAAAATGGTTTCAATATTCTTCTTGAAGCAGATGTAAAAAGGCTTCAGGTATTTTTATGCCATTAATCACAGCGGGATCTAAGAATTTTTTCAGACAAGAAATAAGATTTGCTCTATTGACTTCCATATTAATGTAATGACGCTTATAGCCAGGGTGAGGTGCTTCCCAGCAATGCAATTCATTTCCTTGCCTCACTATTATTTGATTCCTGAAGACATTAAGAGGGACCTCAACATGGGGAATAAGGTCAGAACCATCGATATCTGCACTATGCATTGTTCCTCCGGATGACTGACCCCCCTCGCTTGCCGTTTCTGTGGCCGAATCATTCACTGCCATACCTGAGCCTGAGTCAGGACCACCATCTTCGCTTACTGTGTCTGTAACAGAATCGCTTGAGCTAGTCAAGTGATTGAGTTCAGTTCTCAGCCTCGAGAGAGCATCGGCTACTAGGTTGGATTTACCAGGTTTGTAAACCAACTCGTAGTTGTACTCCTCAATTCTAGCTTTCCATCTTTTTAGTTTTGCATTGTAATTCCTATTTCCCAATGCAAAAGTTAATGGTTGATGGTCCGTGAAAATTTTAATTTTTTTTTTTGCACCATACACATAGTTTCGGAGATTATCTAAGGCCCAGACTATCGCCAACATTTCTTTTTCATTTGTGGCGTAGCTCTCCTTGGTCTTATTTAGAGATCGTGAAACATATGCGATGGGCTTATCCCTCCCTATCTCGCCTTGAGACAAGACAGCTCCAACCGCATAGTCGGAGGCATCTGTCGTTAGGTTAAATGGTCTTTCGAAATCAAGGAATGCTAAAATTTCGTATGAGGTTAGTAGTGATTTCAACTCTCGAAAAGCCTTAAGAGCCTGATCGTCTAAGACAATTGGAACTCTCCCAGATTTGTTGGCTTTGACCTGTTAGTGTTCGCCTCTTGTCAAGTTGGTCAATGGCTTAGCCACCTTGGCGTAGTTTTTTATGAATCTCCTGTAATAGGACGTCAATCCAAGGAAGCTCTTCAGGTCCTTCAAGTTCTCTGGCGGCAAAATCTGTTCGATGGCCTTGACCTTTTTCTCAGCAGGCTTGATACCATCACTGGTTGCGATATAGCCAAGAAACTCCACCTCTGTACTCATGAATCGAGTTTTTTCGAGGTTAACTCTCAGGTTTGCGTCAAGCAACCGCGAAAAAATCGTCTCAACATTTTCGAGATGGTCCTCTTCAGCCCTACCGAAAACGATGATGTCATCGATGTACACGTAACAGATCTTTCTAATGAACTCTTTTAACACATCGTCGATCATTCTCTGGAATATCGCCGGCGCGTTTTTTAGGCCAAAAGGCAACCTTAGAAATTCGTATTTACCATTCATGGTGGAGAATGCAGTTTTAGGTACGTCTGTTGATTTCATCGGAATCTGATGAAACCCGGACGTAAGGTCAAGTGTGGTATAATACCTCGCCTTTCCCAAACTGGCGAGTGTCGAATTTATGTCAGGTATGGGGTATGCGTCAGATACGGTAACGTTACTTAATCGCTTAAAATCAATTACCATTCTATACTGTTTCTCACCGGTAGGCTTAGGTTTTTTGGGGACCACCCAAATTGGAGAGTTATAAGGGCTTCTAGAGGAACGAATTATTCCCTCCGATAAAAGCTCATCGACTTGTCTTTGCACTTTTTCCCGCATTGGAACCGGGTATGGGTAACTTTTTGTGTAGATGGGCTCATCAGTTGTTGTCTTGATTTCTGCCCTTATCGAGGTCTTTACCATGCTGTTAACACTAATTGGACCAAAGAGTTGCTTAAACTTTTTTAGAAGATCTTTAATGTGCAGTCCGGCACTCGCTGATACATTACCTGAATTTACCCTTGCAATGCTTGATGCTTCGTCTTCTATAGTTGGAATAAAACTGATTTGCCTTGTCAACTTATTCTAATGCTATTTTAATGTTTGGCTCTATTGTCAATATATTTGAATTGCTATCAATTACTGCCCTCAGCATTTTCAGCGTAGCGTCGCCTATAATACCTTCAAATGCAACTAAGCCTGGCAAGACATAGAATGTTAAAACAGTACTATTACCCATTTTCTCAAAAAATTTCCCACTTATTTTTTTATAAATTTTTACGCTACCCCCGGCCGATTGGACACTGAATGGTTTTGACAAAGAAATAGTATTTTTACATACGGCTGGATTTATAAAGTTCTTGTTGGCACCAGTGTCGACAAGAAATTTGAGGCGTTTTCCGTCCCTCGTAACATACTCTAGGTATGGTACGCTGGACAGGCTCCCGTCATAAAATTCAGCTGCTCATCGATATGTTCGTCTGCAGCCTCAACCTCTTCTGAGTGTTGGCCATCGACAACCTCGGTATTATACAGTCGTTGTAGCTTATTTGGCTGATAATTTTTTGAACCAGTTTTCCTTTTGAATTGGTTGCTACCTTGTGGACGGTTCATATAGTTCACACGTCTGGTTTGGAATGAACCATCTACTTCCATTCTCTCGTGAGGGTTTGACACTGTCGGTCTTTGGTGCTGAAATGATGATTGGATGACCGTGTTCCCATGGTAACGGCATCGTGCACCTCATAGGGCGTACAAACATTTCGGAACACAATCACTGGATTAAGGGACGCACTATTGTTATGACTGTCCCCAGCAACAAGAAAAGAAGATTTCCTTCTTATTTCATTTTTCAAAGCCGCTAATCAAAATTTGTAATGCGGTTTTGCTTTGCTCGTCAGCGGCTCATTATCTTGTTGAAGGGGACACGATACCTTGCCCGTATCCCGCCAACAGTGCTCAAGGGTCCTGTAAGTTTTTATTTCTATTTTAACTCTTTTCTTTTACTAGTTACTATTATTATTTTTTATACTTTTTTACTTAAATCACTGCACAGGACCCTGCACTGAACCTTAAGAGTTTTTTTTACACATTCTCAACACATTTAGATTTCACAATTATTTCAATTTTCCATAATTGGTTTTAATTTAAGTCAATTATAACTCTTTTTTTCAACCGGATTTATTACCAGAGTCCTGTGGCATTATATTTGTAGCTGTGGCAGTTCAATAATAATCTTCACAGAAATTTTCAAAATATTTACTATTGGAAGCTCAAAGTTCGGAATTGCACATATTTAATTTTTTACTTGGTTATTATTTCACCCTTTTTTTATAACCAAGCAACTTCACACCGCCACAGGACTTTTTCTTTGAGGATACCCGCATTCTTTTAAGCGGGTCCCTGCTCGGGCGCCAGTTAACGTATCCTCCCAGGATACACTAAAAAAAATTATTTTTTGTGGCCGCATCAAAATGTGGCTAGCCAAAGCTAGCCAATGCCCACGGGCCAACCTTGAAAGAAAACAACCGAGTACGTTTGACTTGTTTATTCCTCTTCAAAACTAAGACTAAACTAACATAATAATCAACTTAAAGTTATTGCCTAAAACCCTAGCTTAGCTTCTACCCTTAACTGCTGATATGGCGGTTCCCACGGTGGCCGACTCACCGCTGCACTCGCTGCTGCGCTGCCGGATGCGCGTGCACTGCTTCGGCACGTAGTGTAAGGTGATCCCTTATATTTGCAGGTGCTTGGTGGGAACGCCGCGTGATAACTTATATATTAATAACAACAACAACACGAGCAGAACAACAACAAACGACACTATTGCGAACCAAACGAACAACAACAATAGCAAAAGCATAAGCAGCTGCTCAAGCAACTACTAAAGCAGCTTGTGTATTTCTTATACAAATATATGAATTTTTTCTTCTTAGATTTTGGTGTTTTATGACTTTATTAAAAAAGTGACAAAATCCACAGTTAAATATTCGTTTTATTCGTACTCTAGCTGATATTTTGGCATATATCTGTCGGCTACTGTCGGCAGCTATACTCAAAATGGGTTTCCACGCCCCCTTTTACCGCCCACATATCAATGAAAATGCTATATATCAGACAGTTTTTGTCGTATAAGACTAATTATTAAGTTCGTATGGTTACTTTCGTCAGCTGTGCTAAAAATGGGCGTGGTCACACTGTGTTTACGCCCTTTTTTAGGAGATAAGCATGGAGTGAAGCAAAGTGCACCAGGTTTAAACTAAATGAATCTGGAATTTTGGCAGTCCATTTTTTTTAGTACGAGAACTAGGAAAAAATTTTGCACACCCCCTTTTACTGCCCACAAATCAATGAAAATGCTATATTTCACACGATTTTTGTCGTATTAGATTAAAATTTCGAAATTAAGTTTGTATAGTAACTGTTGGCAACTATACTCAAAATGGGACTCCACGCCTTTTTTTAACGCCCACAAATGAATGACAATGGTATATTTCAGACAGTTTTGGCCGTAAAAGGCTAAACTTTAGTAATTAATTTCGTATAGTTACTTTCGGCAGCTGTTCTAAAAATGGGCGTAGTCTGACTATGTGTACGACGCTTTTTTATGGGATTAGCGTGCATTGAAGGAAAGTGCACCAGGTATAAACTTAATTAATCTGAATATTTGGCAATCGATTTGTTTCGAGGATGAGATGGTTTAGGTAGAAAAAATTTGCCACACCCCCTTTTACCACCCACAAATGAATAAAAATGCAGTAAAAATTTTTTACAAAATATCAAAAACTCCTAAACCGCTCCTATGATTAAAACAAATATTCGTATTTAGGGATTTCCAGGTACAATAAATATTTAAGTTCTATCTATTTTGATCTATCCTTAACGGCAGAGGGCACTGTAGTATAAATATAAACTTAATGCGAATCTTAACGGCTCGACGGCCTCTTACTCGCCTTAAATACGTTTTACTGTAAAAAAAATAGTGGCCAATTTAATTTTAAAAAATTGCTATTATTCTGACACTTTAAAACTTTCACATATTTTAAAAATTGGAGAAATTTTAATTGCAACTACTTTTTATAAAACATCGTTACCGAAGGATGAGAAAAAATTACATGAAAATCAAAGTTCGGTCTTTCGATGCAAATATCATCTCCTTTGTTCATAAATATATTTCATACAAATCATTTGTTCAAAAGCTCAATAAAAGTACTTTTCAAAAATAGTTTGAACTGTATTGTTAGATCAGTGTAAGGAACACAATTTTTGAGAATTCTATTCCTACATGTCTTACTAAGCATTCTCTGTTTTTAGTTTACAACTGGGTCAGGTACCCTTCGAAATGCAGACACCAAGGCCCCGTTGAAAAGACAGTTTCAGCCGCGCCATATCTGAACGAGGTAACCACTGAGGGACCTCGCCGGGCGCGCGTCTAGCGACTCAGTCACAACAGCAAATTATACTTAAATATAATAATATATAAATAAAATAAATATATATTATTATAGTTGGTATATATAAATAAAATAATAATATATATTATTATAAATGTATTGTACAAGAATATTGTTTAATTAATAAATAAGCAATAAACAAATGAACTAGAGAATAAGATGGATTCCGTTTTCAATAATATTAATAAGATTAAAAATATAAGTTTAGTTATAAATTTAGAAGTCTTGATGAATAATAAACATGAATTAATAAAATAAATTACCATAGAATTATTAATTAAGAAAGACCAGCTTGACGCCGCGGGTAAGGATAGTTACCACGGCCTAGCCAGGGTCGTCGCCAGGTCAGTTGTAGGCTAAGCCAGGCATCTCCTTACTCAGGTGATACCCCATACCCAGCCGCAAATGTATTGCCAACTGGGAAGACTACAATACTTATATATATATATTTTCTTCTCATTTCATGTACTCGCGAACATACACACATACTCTGTGGATAAGGCCGGCTGGTACCTGGTGCCAACGGCACAAACATCCGTTGATTATAAGGGAAAATGAACACGAGCACAAAGAAGAGGAAGCATGGCGTGGCATGCATGAGAGGTGATAAAAGACCAAACATCGACGAATCGAGAGCTTTTTGTTAGAACGCGTGCTAGCGACCAGACGTCTGGTGCAACCCAAAGTGATCGCGATCAAGTTAATATCAGAGACAGCGACTGCGGACGTCGACTGCAAAGGAACAGCACCCAAAGTAACGCCGACAGCGCAGTAGCAACAACGGCAGCAGCCAGCGACGACAGCGCATAGACGCAACCGCGACACAGCGGGCAAACTGAAGCGGAGGACAGACATCCTGACGTGGACGGCGTCGCAGCGCAGCAACGACAAGGCGACATCCGTAAATATAGTGTCAAGCAGCTCCCCTTATGGGAATTTATGATAAATTAGTTTGTTTAATTTCTAAAATTATTATTTTTTACGCTCTAGTAACGTAAGGTTACTGGAGTTCAACTAGGTTGTTTAAGGACATAGTATAGTATATTCTTTCACTCTTATCATTAAATTCATTGTGATAAATAAATGAAAATGCCAGTCAGCTAGATTCAAGTCGAACGTTGGGTTCCGTGGACCAGTGAAGTGGGTGAAGGTAAGCGGTAGGTATGACAGAAGCACAGGGATTTCCGGAATATTCAACAGGTATCAATGGACGATTGTTTGGTGAACTCGAGGCCCGGGATGGCCAGCCTCGTTTCTCACCAGACCACTGGGCTACACGCTCGGAATTCACAGACGCTAGGTCGAACGTATGAAGTGGACGACGGACGGACCACCCGGTTAGAGTAAGACAGGAGTAGGGTAGGGGCGACTGGGGAAACGGAGGCCAGGGATGGCCAGCCTCTGTTAATCCAGGGCGTCGAGAGGACGGACACGACAGACACGATGACGAGCAGGGATAGAGGGATACAGGTCAGCACTTGAGGTAAACGGAAGTAGCATCGCGTACAATAGGACACAGGTGGTGAGCTTGGAGGCCAGGGAAGGCCAGCCCCTTGATCAATCAAATAGAACCTTGCGTCACACACTGCCTCGTTTCGGTCTCAGTGGTGGGGGTGAGTGGAGGCCAGGGATGGCCAGCCCCTACTCACTACCGACCTAAGACCTGCCACGCCATGTGTCGTCGTGGGTTTCGTCCACCTAAAGTAAGTGGTTCAGTGAAAGCTTAGAGCCCGGGATGGCCAGCTCTTTGCCTCATCGAATTCCACAGATATCAAAACAATAACCTAGCCCCGACCAGAGGGTTCATACCCGAAGAAGCGGCCCTTACCCACGACCACGGAACCCAACCGACCCAAGTAAAGATCGGCAGGCATCACAATTGAAGCTTAATAATAAAATCAAAAATAAAAGGGAAAGAGTTAGGAAATTAAATGAAGAAAATAAATAAACGACACGAAGTATTTAAACATAGTTTAATTAAGTTAGTTATACGGTAAACCACCCTAATCAAGGTGATGTTAATTACAGAAACATAATAGCCATAGAAAGTAGAGAATAAGATATCGATGTTAATTTAAGAGTATAGTTTTAAGAACACACGAAAAGTTTTAAAGCATTTTAAATAAAAATATTGTAGATCAGAGACAAGTGGTTTTGATTCGGTGTTCGAGATAGAACAAAAGAAATAATTGTGCGGACCCTGGATCCGGCGAGCGCATCCTCGGCCGGATAGGTAGGTCCTTACATCAGTGTATATATTTTTTATGATTTTTCCAAAAAAGGTCCAAAATACTGACTTTTTACTCAAAAAATTACCCAAAATGTTGTTTTTATATTCTTTAAATAAACGTCAAGTCTCAAAAAGAATTTATGTAAAAAAATTACCCTAATATCTCTTTTCAATCAAAAATCTATTTTTTCATACCATTGACTATCTATAGTAATAAAAGTCATTTTCTGTTTGTTTGTTTGTTTGACCTTTATACAAATCTAAACGGCTTAACAAATTACGCTCAAACAAGGTATACATATCAAGTGCATTCTAGATTAAATTGTTTTTGTTGTAAAAATAAAATCAAGCTAAAATTGCACACCTGACTGCCTTTCATATGACATAGCATTTATTTGAAAAAATTCTTCCGTGGCAGCAAAGCGCCGGGTTTCAGCTAGTACATTTGTGCACATAAGTTGCTTTTGTCATTTTTTATTGGTTTTGCTTATTTTCAAAAGGATAAATACAATAGATAATACAGATGCTCCTACACAGGTTTGCGCATGCGTTACAAATGATACATTTTTTCTACCCTCTTGAAAAAAATAGTGACTTCTAAAATTGAATCGTCTTCTTTTATCGAAAATGTTGACCTCAAAAGAAGAAAAAAATCAGAATTCTCAAAGAGGGCAGAAAAAATGCAACATTTTGTGTTGTGCTTTGAAAAATCTATTTATTTTTAAAAAAACAATAAAATCGAATTATTTATATTATGCATAGTGTGGCCATCTCACTTTTGCAGCATCCGGGGACAACCGACCAGAAATTCGGGGACATTGAGCCAAACTTGGAGACATTTTTCGATAAAAACGTCGACAATTTAAAAAATCACAATTTTACGCAAAAAATAGTATTTTACTTTTTCTCTCACCGTGTAATGCAAAGGTTGTTTTCACCGCCTCGTGTAATGCCTCCAAAGTTGACATTAACATTATCAGCACCAAATCCAACAATTTTTTGGTTCAAATCAAATGTGGTCGCTGCAGTTGATATGACATCAGCTATAGAAATAGACTTTTCATTCGAGTCGGTGGTCAGGCATACACCTTTAACTTTCACACCTTCTATTGGCATAAAATACCGAACAAGAACAGGAAACATTTTCACATTAACATGATTTTATGCATCGGTTAATAGACTTACAAAATGGCTCTCGTTTATATTGGTTTGCACTTGCTTAAGTACATAAGAAGCAAATACATTAATTTCAATTGCTTCGCATTTAGTACGAGCACAGTTAAACTTATCCAATTTGAAAGCAGTTATACGTTAATTGTAAACATGAGCATTTTCACGACTGTATATCCCATCTGAATAGCATTCTTAAAAATATTAGTGATCGGGCACTCACTCAAAATGGTTTAAGCCTTAACCCTAATAAGTCCAAATGTCTAATGATTACGAAGAAATTTATTGACATTTCCACTGCAACTCCTCTTCTATTAAACGGTAGCAATATCGAATCCTAAAAAAATCTGCTAAAAATCTGGGGGTAGCCTTTAACAGAACGCTTACTTGGAATAGCCACATAAGTAACACAGTCGGTAAGGTCTACGGCATGCTTCGTGTTTTATGGACGACTCAGTATTTTACACCTCTGCATATACGAATGCTACTTGCCAAAACATATCTCATACCAAAAATGCTATATGAATGTGAAATTTTGCTAATTGTGATGGTTTAAGTAAAAACAAATTAAACGTTCTTTATAACAATATTGCTCAACAATATAACAATATCGCTATATATTTGAACTGAAAATAAGAGACCATGTTTGCCAGTACGCTAAAAGTATCTATGGCATAACCTTTGAAAACTTGCTATCGTACGCTTTTATTATTGCATAAGATTATTTGTAATGCAGAACACAGCTACTTGTTTTTGAGATTAAATTTTTCTCGAATCAGCCGAACTAATAAAATTAATTGTTTACGTTTTTCTTGTTTGACGTCTGAAAGGCAGTTTTTCATTCATTCTGTACGTCTTTGGAACGCGCTTCCCAATAGTTTAAGATAATGCAATAACGCTGTGCAATTCAAAAACAAATTAGCTATACACTTTTCTTCGCTGTAGATAATAGTTGAATATGTCATATAATTAAATTGTTAAAAATATGTTATTTAGTTAAAGCTCGCTTATGATTGTTTAATGCTATATCTTTATGAATATGCCTAACTTGTTGGTTACCAGATACCAAGTATTATGTTCTTGTATCATAACTTATGTAGTTTTGGGATCTGTTCCCTTCATTATTACATATTCAATTATTTGATGGTAGTATATTTTAGAATTTTTGTGTATATTTAAGCCCTATTTATAACTGGTGTTTATACTTATACGCTATCGGTTCTGTTATAAACGTTTTGTTGTGCCGGTTTTCAAAAAAAATAAATAATAACAATAATAATAATAATAATAATAATAATAATAATAATAATAATAATAATAATAATAATAATAATAATAATAATAATAATAATAATAATAATAATAATAATAATAATAATAATAATAATAATAATAATAATAATAATAATAATAATAATAATAATAATAATAATAATAATAATAATAATAATAATAATAATAATAATAATAATAATAATAATAATAATAATAATAATAATAATAATAATAATAATAATAATAATAATAATAATAATAATAATAATAATAATAATAATAATAATAATAATAATAATAATAATAATAATAATAATAATAATAATAATAATAATAATAATAATAATAATAATAATAATAATAATAATAATAATAATAATAATAATAATAATAATAATAATAATAATAATAATAATAATAATAATAATAATAATAATAATAATAATAATAATAATAATAATAATAATAATAATAATAATAATAATAATAATAATAATAATAATAATAATAATAATAATAATAATAATAATAATAATAATAATAATAATAATAATAATAATAATAATAATAATAATAATAATAATAATAATAATAATAATAATAATAATAATAATAATAATAATAATAATAATAATAATAATAATAATAATAATAATAATAATAATAATAATAATAATAATAATAATAATAATAATAATAATAATAATAATAATAATAATAATAATAATAATAATAATAATAATAATAATAATAATAATAATAATAATAATAATAATAATAATAATAATAATAATAATAATAATAATAATAATAATAATAATAATAATAATAATAATAATAATAATAATAATAATAATAATAATAATAATAATAATAATAATAATAATAATAATAATAATAATAATAATAATAATAATAATAATAATAATAATAATAATAATAATAATAATAATAATAATAATAATAATAATAATAATAATAATAATAATAATAATAATAATAATAATAATAATAATAATAATAATAATAATAATAATAATAATAATAATAATAATAATAATAATAATAATAATAATAATAATAATAATAATAATAATAATAATAATAATAATAATAATAATAATAATAATAATAATAATAATAATAATAATAATAATAATAATAATAATAATAATAATAATAATAATAATAATAATAATAATAATAATAATAATAATAATAATAATAATAATAATAATAATAATAATAATAATAATAATAATAATAATAATAATAATAATAATAATAATAATAATAATAATAATAATAATAATAATAATAATAATAATAATAATAATAATAATAATAATAATAATAATAATAATAATAATAATAATAATAATAATAATAATAATAATAATAATAATAATAATAATAATAATAATAATAATAATAATAATAATAATAATAATAATAATAATAATAATAATAATAATAATAATAATAATAATAATAATAATAATAATAATAATAATAATAATAATAATAATAATAATAATAATAATAATAATAATAATAATAATAATAATAATAATAATAATAATAATAATAATAATAATAATAATAATAATAATAATAATAATAATAATAATAATAATAATAATAATAATAATAATAATAATAATAATAATAATAATAATAATAATAATAATAATAATAATAATAATAATAATAATAATAATAATAATAATAATAATAATAATAATAATAATAATAATAATAATAATAATAATAATAATAATAATAATAATAATAATAATAATAATAATAATAATAATAATAATAATAATAATAATAATAATAATAATAATAATAATAATAATAATAATAATAATAATAATAATAATAATAATAATAATAATAATAATAATAATAATAATAATAATAATAATAATAATAATAATAATAATAATAATAATAATAATAATAATAATAATAATAATAATAATAATAATAATAATAATAATAATAATAATAATAATAATAATAATAATAATAATAATAATAATAATAATAATAATAATAATAATAATAATAATAATAATAATAATAATAATAATAATAATAATAATAATAATAATAATAATAATAATAATAATAATAATAATAATAATAATAATAATAATAATAATAATAATAATAATAATAATAATAATAATAATAATAATAATAATAATAATAATAATAATAATAATAATAATAATAATAATAATAATAATAATAATAATAATAATAATAATAATAATAATAATAATAATAATAATAATAATAATAATAATAATAATAATAATAATAATAATAATAATAATAATAATAATAATAATAATAATAATAATAATAATAATAATAATAATAATAATAATAATAATAATAATAATAATAATAATAATAATAATAATAATAATAATAATAATAATAATAATAATAATAATAATAATAATAATAATAATAATAATAATAATAATAATAATAATAATAATAATAATAATAATAATAATAATAATAATAATAATAATAATAATAATAATAATAATAATAATAATAATAATAATAATAATAATAATAATAATAATAATAATAATAATAATAATAATAATAATAATAATAATAATAATAATAATAATAATAATAATAATAATAATAATAATAATAATAATAATAATAATAATAATAATAATAATAATAATAATAATAATAATAATAATAATAATAATAATAATAATAATAATAATAATAATAATAATAATAATAATAATAATAATAATAATAATAATAATAATAATAATAATAATAATAATAATAATAATAATAATAATAATAATAATAATAATAATAATAATAATAATAATAATAATAATAATAATAATAATAATAATAATAATAATAATAATAATAATAATAATAATAATAATAATAATAATAATAATAATAATAATAATAATAATAATAATAATAATAATAATAATAATAATAATAATAATAATAATAATAATAATAATAATAATAATAATAATAATAATAATAATAATAATAATAATAATAATAATAATAATAATAATAATAATAATAATAATAATAATAATAATAATAATAATAATAATAATAATAATAATAATAATAATAATAATAATAATAATAATAATAATAATAATAATAATAATAATAATAATAATAATAATAATAATAATAATAATAATAATAATAATAATAATAATAATAATAATAATAATAATAATAATAATAATAATAATAATAATAATAATAATAATAATAATAATAATAATAATAATAATAATAATAATAATAATAATAATAATAATAATAATAATAATAATAATAATAATAATAATAATAATAATAATAATAATAATAATAATAATAATAATAATAATAATAATAATAATAATAATAATAATAATAATAATAATAATAATAATAATAATAATAATAATAATAATAATAATAATAATAATAATAATAATAATAATAATAATAATAATAATAATAATAATAATAATAATAATAATAATAATAATAATAATAATAATAATAATAATAATAATAATAATAATAATAATAATAATAATAATAATAATAATAATAATAATAATAATAATAATAATAATAATAATAATAATAATAATAATAATAATAATAATAATAATAATAATAATAATAATGATAATAATAATAATAATGATAATAATAATAATAATGATAATGTACATTAAAATAACGTTTGGACATTAGTCTTTGAAAATGATGACTCAAAGACTTAGAAAATGTCTGTTATTGATTAAATCTAATAATTTTTGGCTTACCTACAGCTCAAGTCCTTTTTAATTATATAGCAAGTTTTGCTGTAGTGTTTGAAGATTTTCTGGATACTTACAGAAATAAATATATGAAGGTTATTTTAGCTGCATGAGGAGTTTCGATGCTTATTGTCTATGGTTTCTATTCAGTATGGTTTGGCAATTCATCATGAATCTATTAACGCCAGAAAAACGCTTCCAAATTGTGGAAATTTACTTTTAAAAAATTAATCTGTTCGCGAAGTTCATGAGCATTTTTATCGAAGAATTGTGTTTTGTGATGAAGCTCATTTCTGGTTAAATGGCTTCGTCATTAAGCAAAATTGCCGTATATGGTGCGAAGACAATCCTCAAGACATTAAATAATCATAATTTCATCCATTAAAATTGACTTTTTGGTGTGGTTTACACGATGGCGGCATCATCGGTCTTTATTCCTTTCAAAATAAGGAAGGAGCTGTCGTTACGGTGAATGGCGAGCGCTATCGAACTGATTTTTTGTTTCCAAAAATTAATCAGCTAAACATCGACGACATTTTGTTCCAGCAAGACGGCGCAACTTGCCATACAGCGCGCTTAACCATCCATTTATTGCAAAATCAATTAGGTGACAAATTTATTTCCAGAAAAGGTCCTGTTAGTGCCTCTTAACGCCTCTCGATTACTTTTTTTTTTTTCTAAGTCAATGAATTACAATTTTTACTGACTGCGATATATTAAATGATATTTAATAAAATATATATAAAGTTTAAACAAGATTATTTAGCATAATTTTCTACTTATGATGTAGAATGAATTTACTAATAAATTCGCTTAAAGCTCTATTAACAGGTGAGTTTAATGCATAATTTGTGCGGCAAGTACCTTAATAAAAGAGTATCTAAGAGATCTGCTTGGTACAGTGAAGTTAATTAACATTAAAATATTTGGACAATCTACCATCCCCAATTACAACATCATAAATTAACAGTAGTGATAATAAAGTTATTCTTTTATGTAAAGGCCTCAAGTGTAATAGGCCACATCTAGCATACTAGGAAGAAATTGGCAATTCAAAATTTATAAAGCGGAAAGCTTTTAAAGATGTAAAAATAGACGTATGGATGCGTAAAGTTAAAACTTTTATGACGAATAAAAGACAACATTAGATAGGCTTTAGGAATAATTAGTTTAAATGATTAATAAATGTAAGTTTTGTGTCAAAAACTACACCAAGGTCTTTAACAATATTAACACGTTTAAGTGGCAAAGCATTTAGAAGATAAGACGTTAAAATAGGACAAACAGCTTTAGAATATGAGTTCACAGCACACTTATCAATATTTAAAAGCAAACCATTCATGACACACCAATCATAGACATTATTTAAGTCAGACTGCAAATTTGACATATCTGAAAAGTTTTCCACTTTAAGATAAATTTTTTAGTCATCTGCGAAAAAGAGACATTTAGATTGTTTAACAGAAGACAACATATCATTTATGAACAGTAAAAATAACAATGGACCAAGAATACTACCTTGTGGAACCCCAGATGTTGCAATAAATGAATTAGAACTAGTAGTATCAATTTTTACGTAGTCTATTCTATTCGATAGATACGAGCTAAACCATTTAGGCATAGCAGAATGAAAACCAAAATTTGCTAATTTCTTCATTAAAATGAAATAAGACAATTTGTCAAAAGCTTTAGAGAAATAAGTGTAGACAACATATATCTGAAATTCCTCTTTAAATGACGAAATACAGTACTCAGTAAACAAAGCTAAGTTAGTTACAGTAGATCGTTCTCTTATAAACCCATTCTGATTTGGTGAAATATAGCTTTTAACGGCAAAGAATATTTTTCCTTTAACAATATTTTCAAAAATTTTACTCACCGATTTAATGACTAGCTTTGTAATCGGTGAATAACTAGCAATTTTGTTCTTATTACCATATTTAAAAACAGGAGTAACAAAAGATATCTTCTAGTCATCAACGAAAACACTAGATAGCATAAATTTATTAAATATACGTTTTAAAGGATTTGCCAAAGATAGAACACCATTTTTAACAAAATAACGGACAGACCATCACAATCACATTTAGTACTCATTTTTAATGTTTTAATTGCATCAATAACATCACTTTCCGAGATGACAAGTGTACCGAAACTAATACCATGAGAGGTATGATCGATTTCATATTGCAAATTCTATCCTAATTCAAATTTAGATTCAAAAAACATTGCAAAAAGATTTGCAGTTTCCAATGCATTATAAGAAACTTCATCATTAAAAAGAATCGAAGATGGAAAATTTGAAAAAAAACTTTCCTAGAATTACGTACCGCCAAAACCCTTTAGGATTCATTTTAATTTAAGACTCACAGACTCCTTTGGCTATAGCAGTTTGGAAAGCACATTTGTCAGCTTGAGGTTTAGTAAAAAACGAACCAATATTTTTTGAAGAAGCAGGCTGGCATACACTTCTAGTGTTTTTCTGTTTTTAGGAGTGATTCGATCGAACTTTTCCAACTAGGCGGAAAATTAAAATCTTGATGGCAAAAATTACAATGAACGTGATCACTGTGTTCATCTTTATGTTTTCTTATAAAAGGATATTTATTTTGTAAATCTGCGGTAAAAAAGCATTACATTTTCTCATTTATAAGTTTTATTTTAACACTTGAAAAACGTGAACTATATAATTTAATTTTTGCAATCCCAATTAGGTTGTTCGGAATCGGATAGAAAAGTAACCTTTATTTGCGTCGCTTTCTTTCCTATCATTCTAAGCAATACCTGCAATTCTGTCAAAACAACGTCAAATAAAAGTACTTGAACTCACACCCAGAGTTGCCGAAAGAAATACTATTTTAGTAATACTTTGGTACAAGTAATCTAGTACTAATCTTAATATAAAAAAAAAGACACAGTTTCGATAGTATCGTAAGTACAGACGTAGAATTCCTTTTTCTACAGTAATAAAGAAAAATTCTGGTTTTTTTATTTATATTTTTCAAAACTTATTTAAAACATTTCATCTTCTAAATAAGAATTATTCAAAAACGAATTTGTTGTTGTTGTTGCCTTCTTCAAACTTACTTGATCTAAAAAGCTCACAATTAAACTCATGTTAAAATTTGTTTTGTTTTATAAAAAGTTTTCTTTTGATATATATATTATATATGTTTATGCTCTTTACTACAGGAAAAATAAATAATTCAAATTTTTCCGATATTTATTTCCATTTATTAAACATAACTTCGAATTACATTTACTTTTAACCAACATAAAAAATTAACAACAAATTCATCACAAAAAATATCAAACGAAAGCTTTTTATAAAAAAAAAAACAAATTTTTACATGAATTTAATAGGATCAAGTAAGTTTAAAGAAGAACAACAAATATGTTTTGAATAATTTTTATTTAGAAGATGAAATGTTTTAAAATAGTTTTGAAAAATAGAAATGAAAAAAAAACCGAATTTTTCTCTATTACTATATAAAAAGGAATTCTATGGCTATACTTACGATACTATCGAAACTATGTCTTTTTTTATAGATATTCTGGCATTTCTATATGACATTTTCTTCGTTGCCAATCTTTGATAGAATGCAGGAAAACATTTTTTTGCACAGAATAGATAACCACTTAATTCTGCACCTATTACCGTTTGTAACGTTTCATATATTTCAGAAAAAAGGTCGGAATAAGTACAATAAAAATATCGGTTTTTACGATAATTTGAGCTTAGTCGTTATTCCTTGTCGACACATATATATTTATATAAGTTGATATAATTTTTGTTAAAAATACTTCGATTGTCATATACTGACTGTAGCTACCCTATTGCTAGAGAGTAAGAATTAAGAACATATAAAAAAATTTCATAACTGAACCAAAAACAATTACCAAGCAAATCTAAAACAACGACGCACAGAGAAGAGCATGATCACAGCGGTTGAGCAGCGGTTGAACCGTTATCTTTATCATGGTAATTTTTGTTGTAAATAATTTATGTTAATATGAAAAAGTAACTTTTTGTCGGAATTTTTTAAAATTTTAACTGGCAACCTTGGCTTGTAGTAAAACATTTTTTTTGTAGCCACATACTGGCTCTCTAGATACATGCATCTGTATTCTCTATTGTATTGTAACCCAACAAGCCATGAATGTGACTGTTCAAGCTAAACGGTACTTAAAATGGCAGTTTCTGATTTGGTGGTATGAAAACGACATTTTTTTGTACCTTTAATCCGTTCTCTATATAATTGTAAAGTCCTTTTTTATATTTATCAAGATTCGAATTTAAATTTATGCCATATTCGATTGATGCGTGATTTGTTCTTGTCTTTTTTCCCCTCTCTTTTTCACCCGTTCGACAAAAAACTCTGAAATATGCATTGAATCAGTTGAGTTGCCGTTTATTCTTTAGCTTATTGTTGCAACTTAATAAAAACTATTTTAAGAAAAGGTTACAATTGTTTAACAATAAATAAAATTAATATACAACTTAAAGTTTTCTATATGACCTTGTTATTTATTATGTTGATTTTAATTGATTTAAATACAAATTCTAAATGTTTGATAGTTTAAATCATTCTTGATTTTTAATACAAATTCTAGTTGTTTGATAGTTTAAAATCGTTTATTGAGCTTTAGGTCAGGTAAGAACAATTAGCTGCTCTAACAATTTAGTCAAACAGATAACTAATTAATCAGCTAGTGATGTTTTCCTTCTCATATGTTGTTGTTGTTGTTTCTTTGGAAAAAATTCGTTAGAGCAATTAATTGTTCTAACCTGATCTAAAACTCAATTTTATTTGCAATTTCACTGATTTTAAAGTATCAAACAACTAGCATTTGTATCTAAAATCAAGAATGATTTAAACTATTCAACATTTAGAATTTGTATTAAATCATAGAAAATCAACATTAATATACAACTTAATATATGGTACGCTTATATGAAACACACATTGCATAGTTTGCCGACAATGAAACGGTCCGCTTCAGTGCTTTTAAAAGTGCACACCGTTTTCAACCGAGCCGATTGGCTATCTGGGTAACAAAAAAAATGAAAGCAACTGATGAGTATTTATATATGTATGTTTGTATATTAATAAAAAACAACAACAACAAAAAAGCAGCACAACAGCTAACGACGTGATTACGAACCAAAGAAGCAAACACAACAACAACAACAACAACATTAAAAACAACATAAGCAGCTACTGCAGCTAAGCAGCTTGTGTATTTCTCATACGAATGTATGAATTTTTTTATCTTCTTAGATTTTGCTATTTTATTAGATATTCGTTTTATTCCCACTAAAACTGATATTTTGGCATTTGTTTTTTCTTTGTACGATGAATATTAAAGGCTGTAGGTATACCCCAAAGTGTCAAATATCACTTTAAAAAATTCGTGAAAATGACCCCCTACAAACCGCGCTGTAAAACGTAATTCTACGTCAAAATTTAAGCATAATCGGAGTTCCCGTTCGGAGTACCTGTCATAGGATGGGCTTTTATAATAGAACTCTTACATTTTACACTATTATATAAAATCATAAATTTCTATAAGTTTTGTAAACGATAATACATGAAATAAAAGATGAAGAAATATTTGGTGCAATTAACCAATTTTTTTATATGGATAAAATATTTTTTTGTGTCAGAAATTCGGGACATTTGGTTCGATTTGGGGACAACAGAACTGATGGGCTGTCTAGTCTGCGGTGTGATTAACTTTTTACAAAGTTGTTGTTGCTGTTGCCTTCTTATCATACATTACTTTACCTAAAGCTTCAAATTTTAACCTTCTTAATATCTTATAGTTTATGGAGGCCTTTATAAAAATTAATTTCATAAAACGCATATGAACTTAAATAAAACTTACGTAATGTAACAAAATAAATTTATATAAGAATAGCACAAAACCAAAGTAGTATATAAGCGATTATAAGGCTTATATTATGTGGTGTTCAAGTTCGAATTTGAATGTGGTTTTGTTTCTAAATCCTTTGAGGTTAGAACGTTGAAAGTTCCAAAGTCGTGAAATAGGCGATACACATTCACTGCGACATGCGACAAACGCCAATTGTCAAAAGATAGAGCACATATTTTCTTATGTGGATGTTTTTTTTGAAGTGAAAACTTCTTTAGGCGCGTTGAACGATTTTGGTAGAGGGTAAATCTTTGGTTTTCGTCATTGTCATTTTCCGAGTAACTCTCGTCATCAATACAGACAGCAAAGATAACAAGATAGGAAACTTAGAAAACATAAGCAAGCAACCATCAATAAACTTCTCTGCTGACGCATCGTTCTTTCCCCTCCCTTTGCTCCGCTGCGAAACACTAGCAGCATTCCCGTGGCACTAGATCAGATCAAATCTCAGTAAAACAACATTAGTTCAACTTTATATCAATTTGTCATCAGAGTCTTGAAACAGATGTTTTAAGAACAATAACAAAAGAAAACAACAATACCAAAACGCCCATTGAGCGGTGAAACGTCAAAATAGGAAAATGAATAGTTATTTAGATTTGCCAACTATGTTCGTTTTGATAAAAAATGCTTAAAACTTGGCAGAATTTTAAGATCAGAAATAGAGCTAGAAATTGAGCTGGTTTTAATTTTTGTTTTGTGAATAAAATAGAGCCGCGCTCTAGATCAACGACCACGGGAATGCATCTATTAAATGTTACTGTTTTTTTCAATGTGTATGTAGAGCTATCTGTAGGCTAAAATAAAATAAATTTAAGATTGTTGATATTTGCTTTTTGTTTGACTGGCCGTGAAGTCTCTTTTAATGCTTCCACTTGAAATCTTGCTACCAGGCAAACAAAAAACATAGCAAGCAAAGTGCTATTTATTTTCCGCTGCCAATTCGGTTCAACCCCTCTAACGTTACGCAACTGATGTGATACAGCTCTTCACCGTTCATCGTTGTAGTAAATTTGCTTGGTAATTGTTGTTGTAAATGTATTTTAGTTCAGCTACAGATCTACATATACATTGACAGAAAAACAGTAAATATCCTTCATGATTTCTTTATAAAAGAACGATTTGTCAGCAGATAAACTTATTGATGGTTGCTTGCTGCCACAGTAGAATTAGACAAGGTAGTTTTAGGGCAGAATGTGTTGTTTTTCTAAGTGACCATAACTGTCCAACTCATCCATTTTGATATATTTGGCAATTCTTGTTTTCATATTGCATTCTCATTGGTTGCAGATTTTGTATGAAATGTCAACTTCGTTTTGACAGTTTCGGTCACCGGCGCTCCGCCCTAACACTACCTTGTTTAATTTTGCCATGCTTGCTGCATTTGCTGATTACCTGGTAGCCAATATCCAAGAGCGTGTATTTGAGTTTCATGACCAACATAAAAACATTTGTAGTTTTATAAATGTCGCCAGCATATTCTCTGACTGGGAGATGGGACATGGTATAATAAGTAATAGGTAGGAGTGACATTTCGTGTTGTGAACGTGTGTCACACACATTCGCTTCATTCAGAGGAGTCACCTGTTGTGAATGGATCATTTAATTGCAAAGGTTTCTCACTCAAATTAAAAAAAAAAACAGTTGCGTTGGCAACTGTCAATAGTTGTATTGACAATAGTTCACTAATAGTTGTATTGACTTCACTGAAAGCTGCCAATGTGTGTGAAACACGCACTTTATATTGTTTTCATTTGTTTGAAATTCGATGGTCGCCGCTAGTGAGAAAATATGTAGTTGTCAAGGCTACCTAATAATAATTTTATCATGAGTTTGCCTATAGTATCTTTTTAAAAATATAATTCAATGATTAATGACGATTAATAACAGTGAAAATAATGTAAACGAAATTCAATGAAATGTATGTAAACACAAATTTTATGTATGTGTGTATTATTATGTATTTTAAGTGTATATTAATTATTTCAATAAGTTTTACATTTTTATTTATATTTTTGTTTATGTTTTACTTTGTTTTTTATATTAAAACCCATAATTTAAAATATAATTAAGTGATAAAAGATAAAAATAATGTGCATTAATGATGAACCGGATGTACGGATAAACCGAATCGGGGGCTGAAAATAAACTACATTTTGCTTGCTATGTTTTCTGTTTTCCTTGTACCAAGATCTCAAATGTAGGCATTAAAAGAGCCTTCAAGACATATCAAACAAAATATCATATATATAAAAAAAAGTAAATTTATTTTATTTTAGCTACAGCTCTACACATACATGGAAAGAAAGAATTAAATATCCTTTTTGAGGATTATTTTTCATTCAATAGTGCTCCCTGTATTTTATTTTTATATCAACACTTTTCAATTTAAATGTAATAATATAGTTTAGTGTAATTATAAAATATGCTATCTGAATAAAAAATATTTTGAAAGAAATAATCAAAAGTTGAGGGGGTGAAAATATAAAATTATTTTCCGATTAGCATGAAAATTCTTATGTAGCAGTAAGGCGGTCCGTGGCAGGACAAAGTCTTCCAGGGAATACTAATATTTTACATATATGTTTTCGCTTCGGTCGGGAGTTCCCTCACTGCTATACTTTTATTTTTTCTCTTAATGGCTTTTAGTTTTGTTTAGGTTTTTTTTAGTTTGTTCTGTTTTGTTTAGTGATTTCTTTCCATTCTTTTGCATTAATTGCTTAAAATATCAAGCCTTTCATATTGCAAATCGCTTGCAATACGAATATTTTCAATAAACTACCGATATTTTTTTCGTAACGAAACGAGCAAGACAAAATCAATTATTTTTTTTTTGTGTTCAATACACTTTCCAACGACATTTACACATACATATGTTTAAATCATTTTTGGCTTTTGCAATAATTTTTCTTTTGCATATCTTTCATATTAGTCACTCATGAATATATTTTTTATATTTTTTTTCTCAAACTTTGTGGACTACATATCCTGCAAAGTATGTTGCTGCATTATTGTTTAATGGTATGTCTTGCATAGTTAAAGAGTTATGTAACTCAACCTCATCATCCTCATTTTCATCACCTTCTATTGGTATGTTTCGTTGAGATTCGATTTCATGAAGGTTTTGCTGGGATTTTTGCTGTGGTTGATCATCTTCATTGCTGCCAACAAACGCTTTCCAGTCAATTGCAACTAAATAGTAGGAATCCTCTTCACAGTACAATGTACAGTACCATGTACAAATTTTAAATCTTAAAATTAAAATATTTAGTTGTATTAAAACAAATTCAATATATAAAAATTATTGTGTTCGTTTTGTTTAGTTATGAAAAAATAGTATATTTATTAAGAAACTACTTTATTTAATTTGAATAACATATTTTAACGGTTATTGTTATGATGATATAAATTTACCTGACTTTCTTTTTTTACTTTTGAAACTGTACTGCATAAGAGCGTTATAAAAAAATTTCGGTAGTAAATATTTAAAATTTGTTATCAAAAATGTAATTTTTTACATATATTCTGAAAATAAATATATTATTCTTAAATTGTTGTAGTTAATAGGCCTTCTTTAGTTATTAATTGTAGTTATTGGGCTTCGGCCAAGCAACAATTCTTCTTAAATTTAAAAAAAAACCGATATAATGACATCAAACTCTTGGCGATATCTCAAAAACTATAGACTTTCTCAATGCATAACAATGCATTTTTGTATGGACAGTCGTTGATTAATAAAATGAATGGTAATTTTCTTTTCTTTTCGGAAATATTTTGTACGGATATTAGGTATGTTTTAAAAAAACCTGTTATTATGACATTAAAATTCTTGCGATATCTCAAAAAACTCATAAGCCTCAGAATGAGAAAAATCGATTGAAATTTCATGTTTTGACTTAGCAAGCAAACATTTCCGCAATTTACAAATCGGTTCTCATCCAATTTTCTTTGTTTGAAAGTTCAATTAAGTAAATTGGGAAAATTAGAAAAGGTTTACCGTTACCTCAACAATGCAATGTCTTAAGGCAGGATTACACAAGCGTAAGGTAACGTAGCGCGACGTTGCCAATTGTCAAGCTAAAATCTGTTTAATGATAAATGTCTACAAGTCGTTACCGAAATCGTAACGTGGCGTGAGGCAGCGTAGAAGTCTGTAGAAAATAGATTTCTACGCAGCGTTACGATTTTTGACAGTTCGACAGCTGTGTTACAAGAGAAAAAATTTGTTTAACTTCACGTTTTTGTAAATTTTAATACTATATAAGAAAGGATGCAATCTTTTGTTGACGAGGAGAAGTAAATAAGCCAACTAGAATAAAATGAGTGCCCTGCACTACGGCGCCTGCACTACGTTTGATTACGATTTCGGTAATCGCTTATCCTCGAGGTAACGTCGCACTACGCTACATCCCGCTGCGCCACATCACGTTACGCTTGGGTAATCAAGCCTTTATACTGTTTTCAAAAAACCTCTAAAATATCCAACTTGTACTAAACAATAGGCCAAGAGTTGCTTTTGTTGTACATATTTTTTTTAATTTTAATTTTTTTAAATTTTCATTTTCCTTATTCTTTTATATAACATAATTTACCTGCAAAAATTTTTCTATTTTGACACTAACAGTTTCTATCATTAAAAATCATGGGCCACCTACCCCTCCCCCCTATGATTTTTGATGAAAACTAATTTGCTTAAAATGTTGTTATATTTTTTGCAATGTGTTACAGCTTAAAAACTAATTCATGTGAAAAACATTTTCAAATATAGCTTAAAAAATAATTCTGAGAAAAATACTTCAAATATTTCAAACATTATATACATTTATATACATAAATCTATGTTTTAATCTATTTCCTTATCTATATATTCATAGTTAACGTTATAGTTATAGTAGAATTTGTCCTGATCCAATTCAATGAATTTTTTATGATCGTTTTGTGTATTTGTAAAAGTGTAAATTGACCTTCGAACAAAACACATGCTAGACGTTTCCGTTTGAAACATCAATGCATGACGATCAGAATTTTCTGATATATACAGCATTTTTATTGATGTATAGTATTGCCCGGCAGACGTTGTCCTGCCGCAGACCACCTTACTGCTATATACGAATTTTCATGCTGTTCGAAAAAAAAAATTTATATATTCGCCATTTTTAGTACAGTTGCCAAAAGTAGCCGTATGAACTAAATTAACAAATTTTAGTCTAATACAACCAAAACCGTTCGAACATTTTTGATTATTTGAGCTTAAACCTAGTGCGCTTTGCTTTACTCTAAGCTTATTCCCCGAAAAGTGGACTTAACTAAAGTGGGTCATGCCCATTTTTAGTAAAGTTAGCGAAAGTAATCATACAACGTAGATTTCCAAATTCTAGTCTCATACGACCAAAATCGTCTGAAATTTAGCATTTTTTGCAAAAAGTGGGCATGGAAAGTTGACGTGGCAAATCTAACAGCATATTACGATAAAGTTGGAATAACAAATCGTTTGATACCTATATCGTGTTAATCTGTTCAGTGGTTCTTGCGTGATTGTCAAACATCCGTGCAGTGTCACAACGCTTTTATATATTCGTATAGATAGACTAACACAATCTCATGTGGGGAAAAGCTGGCTGGCAAGGCTGCAAAACATAATTAATGCTGATAACTAAATCCTGGCAACTCCCCTCAAGACATTAACAAAGAAAATTAATCAACACTGTATGAAAGCAAGAATCTCCCTGAAAGTAAAGCTGGATTCACTGATCACCTTCAGAATGTTTTGAAAGTTTTTTCATATGAAGTTTTCGTTCAGAGAAAAAAATTTCTGTACGCTCTTAACTTGATTAACACTATTTTAAATCACACAAAAACATGCTGAAGGTTATCAGTGAATTCAGCTTAACTACACAACATGGCTGTCGTTACAGAAAACATTTTTCGAAAACCTTGGTAATCTATAACAATCTATATTATCATAGGAATCGAATAAAAAAAGAATTATCAAAATCGGTTCAGCGGTTACCGAGCTTATTCTGGATCAAATTCGTGAGTCTCCTTTTTTATAATAGTATAGATAATTTGGGAACTCATATACGAAAGGGTTTCGTTTTTTGTGTCGAATATGACCGAATAAGTTCTCAATACGATCTGGATAACATTTAATGGTTCACAAATACAACCAGTCATCGTAGTTAAAAAAATTAATCTGACGACATTACAAGGATTGCATATATTGTTTGAACAAGTCCGTTCAAGCAATATAAGATTTTTGTCTTGGTAACGATTACATTGTAGGGACGTCAAAAAGACACACGAAAATGCCGAGACACAATCTTATTTTTTGGTTGTAGAATTTAGTGGCATACTCAGTTTTCCCAATCAGATCAAAATCTCGAGATATTTGCGGTTGAAATTAAGTCACTTTTAGACCCATTTTTAGGTATAATTTCCTTATTTTTTTAGACCAAATATTTTGACCACCTTAAATTTTTTCAACTTTTTTGAATTTACAGCCCTATTCTGGCAAATTAACAAATTGTTTACCAGTATTTTTAATATTACTATGTGTTTGTTGTAATTTTTTTATTTCAAAACAAAATTTGAAGCTCAAAAATAAAAAATTTTGATAAAAATTGTCAATTGCTTTTCAGTTATTGACAATTTCATTAACAAATTTTGTTTTTTGAGCTTTAAATTTTGTATTGAAAGCAACAAACACATAGAAATATTCAAAATACTGGTTAACAATTTGCAAATTTGCCAGAAAAGGGCTGTTAATCCATTTTTGAAATAAAGACACTAATTTGAGAAAAAATTTTAAGATTTATTGAGTGAAAACTTCTTTAGGCGCGTTGAACGATTTTGGTAGAGGGTAAATCATTGGTTTGCATCATCGTATTTTTCCAAGGAAATCGTCCAGAATCGGCCGCAAGCTCACAAAGAAATCACTTGGAAACTCCTCAAATTAAGGCATATAATCTGTTTGTTAGTATAAATATACTTAAGTTAGGTTGCAGTAAGATGTTTGCAACCAAAACTTATTATTAGTTCGGTTTATATTGGTATATATAAGCCTTTAAAGTTTGGCAATTTCTTCAGTTGTATTTGTCAACATTTTTGAAAAATTTGCTTTTACTCAAACAGCTGCTATTCATGGTGAGATTTAAAAATGGATCCATCTTCTTCTTTTTCTTCTTTTTTCTGCTGGAACTTCCTTTGCAAACAAGAAAAATAATGTATGGATTGAGTGTTTTAACATTTTAATCTTTGAGTTGTGATAAAGGAATATGTTGAACATTCAAATAATTACATGCATGCTCTTATTTTATTACATATCGTCAAACAAAGTTTGACAATTTTCACACTTGTTGTATTTGTCAGTGGCTTTTTATTTTCACCACTGCGGCATTTTATAGGCCGCATTCAGCGTAGACAACCGTTGGCAACTGTTGTGTAAAAATTCGCTGAATGGTACAAATTTGGTAGCGCTAACTAAAACTGATAAAGTAGCGAACGCCTTTTAATCGAGCAAACAAATTCTATGCTACATGAACACAACTGTTTGCTTAACGGTCAGATGCTGTTACTGACGCTGTTAAATTAATAAACGCAGAAAGAACGCAGCAAATTTAAGTGAGAAACCTTTTCAATTGAATTAAATTTATATAAAAATTAAATTGAATCTAACTTCTGACGTGCAGAGTAGCAACACATTCAGAGAAAAACATCGTGGACTAAGGTAGCGCTATCATTACAGTTCACAACAGTTGTCTGCGCTGAATGCGGCCATATTCAGAGTTGTCAACTATGGCTGTGTGTCAATCAGTCGTGGTAGGATAGAAAATATCAAGTTGAATAAAATTTGTGTGTGTTGAAATAAATTTGTCTTTTTTGCTGTGTCAAATGGACGATGAAATTTTGACAATTACAAATTTTGACATTTCGTTCGTGTTTTAGCGCAAATATTTTATAACAAATAACATATTAAATAACAAATTAATGAAAAAAATGAACGAAAGTGCTTGAGTTTGTGTCTGCCTGTTTGTGGGCGAACGGTCTCCAACATCAGCAAGTGCAGCAAAGTTAAATAGGCTTTCTTTGCTGGCGAGCTTCCTCCAAGTGCCACCACCAGCAAGTGCAGTGCAAAATTTGTTGCTAGCCAACATCCTATAAGTGCCATCACCAGTAGCACAAGCAAGTGCTAAGTGCTTGCTAGCAGGCAAACAGAAAATATAGCATGCAAAGTGCTGTATATTTTACGCCGCCAATTCGGTTCATCCCCTCTAACTCTGCGCAACCGCTTTGATCTTGTAATTCTCTTTGCGTTGTTATTGTAAATTTGATAAGTAGTTATTGTTGTACAGTAAGCTTTATTTTTTTGTGGATGTTTATTTGTTGCTACAGTCAGCATATGGCATCGAACTAATTTAAAAAACAGTTGATACATATGAATTAAAGAATATATATTATATTGGTAAATCTATTTGTTTTTAGTAAAAGTGTTACCGGACATACATACATGTTATCTCAAGAATAACATATACGGTAGCACTATATATACGGTAACATTTTTGTATATAAACTTCTTGAGATATAGGCCTTTATAGCTTGAGTATATAATCGCTTATATCTCACCCATTTCTTATCCGATCTGGTTGAGATGAGTATCGTTGAGAAGACCTTTGAAAACGCTATAAATCTGTATATAAATATGTTAACTTTTATTAACTCATTGGGGCAAATTAAAAAAAAAAATTAACCTCACTTTTTTAATAAAAATCTGGTTTTCTCAAAATACAGCTTTAGTAAAAAAAAAAACAATTGAAGTGTAAAAAATAAGTGATTTCTTAAAAAAAAGTTGATTTCAAAACTTTGAACATAAATAATTGTCAGTCAGGAGGCCGAGTGTGTGAGTGTACTGTACCTTCACTGATAGTAAGTGCATTCTAATAAAAATTCTCAAGCTGGTGGGTGAGTTCTCGTGCCCAAACTGTCAAAAAACTACCTGGAAGCAAACATCTGCATTAAATTCACATAAAAACAACCCAAAATATAAAAAAAATACCTGGAAACACATTTTAGCTCTTGTCATAAAGATGAAATTGTGAACATATAAAATCAAAAAAACTGTATGCCAGAACCATGTGTTTGTCCAAGGGCTAGCACCGTTTAGGTAGCGCTTAGGTATCACGCGATCACGCACCGACCGCAGCAGCACAGGCAATGCAGTAAGCTCAGCACACGCAACAAGGAACGCAGCACACAATATAAAAGCGACACGACGCTCACATCGAGGCATTACACAGCGCGACGTCAACGAGAGCTCAGCGGTGAAAGTTATAAAGTGAAAGTAATAAAGTGAAAAAGCTACAGCATAATTCGCACACAACATTGGCAACTGACAATTTCAATATGCAGTGTGAAAATATTGATTTATTTTGCTACGTTTGCGGTCATCAAATCAGAAAAAAAAGTTCTACAACATTGCAAAAGGAAAAGAATCTTTTAACTAGTCAATTCAAGAAAGCATAAAAGTTGTTTTTCGACGAAGTAGACTTGACCGGTGAAAATTACATACATAATACAGTGTCTCGCCACTGTTATAACAATCTCATGGCATGGTTGAGTGGAGGCAAACATAGTATGAAGTATTGTAAGCTGGTAAACTGGATTAATCTCCCAGGTGATCATGATGAAACCAATTGCTATGCATGCGTAAATTACACATGTGGTCTCGATATGCTGAGAGGAACAAAAGTTATAAAGCAACTGTAAGAGCCACACTACCAGTGCTTGCACCTGAAAATTTTGTATCAGCAAGGCCGCCAATTCCAGATCGTAGTACAGAATGTACAGGAATGACTAGAGCAAGTGGTTTTACTTATGAAGATCCATTTGATACCGATTATGAGCCCCAAAAGGGAAGAGATGGACCACAACTAAAAACACAAATGAAAATGGATTTCATTGTAGCCATATTGGGACTATCGCAGCGACTTGCCATATTTTTGACAGCGTTTTTAAAGCAAAGAAAACTCACACATGGTAATGTGAACTCTATGTCGTACCGCAAACGGCAAGTTGAATTTCAGAGCCTCTACACTCTAAATAATGTCAATTCGTTCTCTTACTGCAACGATGTAAAAGCTTTGGTGGTAAAAATGGGAATGAACTACATCGCTAGTGAGTGGAGATTATTTGTTGATGGTTCTGTTTCAAGCTTGCAAGCAGTGTTGTTGCATGTGTCGAACCGAAAACCTCCCATTCCGCTAGCAATGGGTATTAACATGAAAGAAAGCTATGAAACATTGAAAAATATAATGGAAAAAAATCAAATATTACGAAAATAAATGGAAGATTTGCTGTGATTTGAAGGTCATCAACATTTTGCAAGAGATCATCGATAAGGGCGGCTTTCCAAAATTCTTTTGTTTTCTTTGTAAATGGGATTCGCGCTCACCTCTGAATCAATACCAATGTAATTCATGGAGACCAAGAGGAAGTGTGGAGGAACAAATGAAACAACATAAACTGAGGAATGCACCTTTAATAGACAATACTCGTCTACGATTCGGACGGCGAGTTGGATTCACAACTTAAGAGAGTGCGATTTGCAAGTCCAGGGCCATCAACATTATAAACATAATGCGAATATTTTGTTTTTATAATTTTTGTAATAGATATCATAGTATTGTAGTGCCATCCCCGCTGAGACTGCTAATCCCTACAACACTGAATCATTATTACTAAATACCTATGCTACTACTCTTTGTTACAATCCTAACTCTAAATGTCAACCCATACCACCTAAGAACTAAGATTAATAAAATCAGTAATAGTAAAACAATGAAACCTGCAACATGCCTTTTCACTTACGGGAGAAGCCTTTATATTATCTCAATGTTGAAGTAAAGAAAAAACAAATGAAATAAAAAAATTTTCGGGAAATTTTTCACTTTTGTGGCTACCTAAGCGCTACCTAAACGGTGTTAAGAATCATTTCTAGGAAGTTCATATGTTCTAAAAAGTTGTTTACTGAGATCTTAGGTTCATTTTTGTAGTTGATTATTTCCTTGAATTTTGAACGGTTTGCTACCTATGGACCTGAACAGGGGAAAAAGGTAAAAAAATTGAATTTTTTAAAGTTTTTTGCGATTTTGACCTTGAAGATGAAGTTTTTTAATTTTTATGTTCACAATTTTTGTTTTTTATTACAAGAGCTACAACTTTGCCTCAGAGAGTAAATCAAAATTACGAACGGTTTGCAAGATATGAGCTTGAGAAAATGATATTTTTTTTTTGCAAAAATGATACCGACATTAAATTAACAAATGCAATCAAGAAATTATCTTTATGGACCTCTGAAGCCACCAAAAATCGGTATATTTTCATTTTGCTAGAATTTTTGGTCTCAAGAAAATTTAATTCACATTGGTTGTTGTTGATTCATTACACATTTTCTAATTGCTTATTCTTATGGAGTTACTTTACGTTCAGGGGTCTAAATACGACACCAACAAATGCTCTTCACAAGGAAATCAAACCTTCTCATTTTTTATGAGTTCCCATTTTCTACTCAAATGTTTTATTTAAGTTGTTTTTCTTTAACAAAGAAATCGCAAGCCCTTTGGATATAAAAAATGGTTTCAACCTCCTAGGAGGTTATTAACCTATTTACCTATTAATCTAACTTGGTCGGCCGACTTGTTATTTGCTATTATTTACGAGTTATCGTAACAAAATTCAATATATAAGTTTTTTTATTTAAAAAAAGAGATCAAATTCGAAACCACGCCTACGGTTATAATCGGTAAAATCTTTTTAAATTCCATAAAAAACTAATTAGATGACTTCAAATTTTGAACGTAAGCTTTAATATAAACTGTATAAAAATAATACAACATTGACAACTTGGAATATACTAAAATACGGTATGTATGTGGTGTAATTATTTTATCAAGTCGAAGATAATTCAACAAAATCAAATTTTTTCTAATTCTTCTTTGTAGATTTTTTCGGGAGCTCGTAAATATATTTTCGCTTAACAATTATTTTCCCTAAAGAGCCTAAGGTCGGGAAAACTTACACTCTTATTAGAGGTAGCCGAATATTTTCATGTAAGGATGACATACTTAAAAATTATTTAAAAAAAATTTTAGTTTTTGGTACTTTATTTTTTAATATTTGTAAAGTAATATAATTACTCTTTCATAAAAGGACGCAATAAATGCGCGAAAATTAGCGGAAACACAACAAAAACACTTTTATATATTAAAAGTGAACAAAGAAAAGTACAAATTTTTAAGTACGGTACTTAAAAAAAAAACCGCTATTTGGGTCGGTTCATCAAAATAATCCTTAGTTTATGCAATGATGATTCCCAAAATATTTGGAGTATGGTATGGGTCGAGATAACATTTAAAAATGGTCTGTTTTAAAAAATATTGGCTGGTGTAATAGTTGTAAAACTGTCACAAATTATAGGCTCAAAAACTCGAACTGTCACAAAAACTCTTAACCTGCATCAAAAAATTGTAAATGTTTGCAATCGGAATACAGATAACGCTGTTTTCCATGCATATTTTTGATTTTTGTTTTTATTTTGGTTCCATACAAAAACTTTCAAAATTTAAATAACTGCATAATTGTTATTTTTTTTAGGTTCTTGTAATATTTTTTAAGTGTTTCTTATAACTTATATTTTAGTTTCAATATATATCAGTTTAAGCAATTCTGACTAGGAATCAATGCAAGCACTCAAAGCCTTTCCAACGACATCTTGAAAGTGAGGATTGCTTTAGAAATAAATACATTTCTTTGAATTTTAGTGAAAATAGTTTTAAAAAAATTCAACAAAATGCACGAAAAACAGCATTATCTTAAATCCGAATGCAAAAAATAAAAGATGTAGGTTAGAAGAAATTTTTCATTACTATTATTTCTGACCAATGTAACAAGAGATTACTTTTTAAGAATTGGACTTTTGGCCAGCTTTTTTGATCAACACTCGACTACGGACTTGATTAGTAAATTTGGCGCAACAATTGAGTGAGAAACAAAATAGTTGTATTTCTCTTCTAAAACCAAATAAAATTTATGAAATAAAGTGCCACAAGATCAAAAGAACATCAAACAAGTACAAAACCACCTTTGATTTGTTGTACAACAACCCAAATAGATTTTTATTCTCTCCTAGAACATAAAATAAAATGCTTACAAAGAAGTGCCACAACATCAAAAGAACTTCAGATAAGTACAAAACCGGTTTTGATTTGTTGTACAACAACCAGCAGTGAGCTAGTTATCATAACAAAAATTCTATATATAGAACTGCGCTACTTCCCAGTAGTTCGCGGCATCATTGACGAACTTTTCGTGATGATTTCTTGAAGGAAGTTTCTGCATGAGCTGCTGGACTTAAAAAAAATGCATATAAAATATAATGCAAAGTAGCGGTTGTCAGCGCCTACCTTTTTCCACTCTATTACAACAACTTGAAGATATTCATGATTGTTGTAATTCGCCGAATCGTTCAAAGGCTAAACTGCAACAATACAGAGTTTTCACTTCTTCAACGTTTCGGTATAACATTCCTTCACGAATTTTATTACACGTTTCGATTTTAATTCTTTGACTAATTTTCTTTGTATTACTGTCTACTTTGCGCTAACGAAATTTCCTCAATATTTCGATATTGGATTCGTGCATGATAAATCCCGACGTTACTGCATTGCGTCTTGCACGAATTTGGAACATTTATATGATATTTTCGTAAATGAAATATATGGCCAAATCAGCATGTTTCGTCAAGGATCAAGAAAAATCGTACATGATTCATTTGAGATTTTTTCAAGACTGGAACTACTGGGTTCTTGCATTTTAGAAAATGCTTGTGTATGTGTTACAATCGAGCTTTGAAAATAAAGCTCTTTTTCAAGCTTCAAGAAATTGCTGCCGATTTTTGGTGCCAAGATGAACATCTATGAGTGAAAATTCGTGAAACTAGCCACCTAAAACAGGAAGTCGTAATTTTTATATATAATGGATATTATTGATGTGTATATGAAAAAAATTATATTGCAATTTTTTTAAAGTTTTTTTTCAATGAGTTACAAAGAATTTAGTTTTAGGCCACTGTTTTAGTAAAATTAATTTTGCTAAGTAACGGCTTGATCAAATTTCTTGATTTTTGGGTCAAGTACTTCTAATATACGTTAAATTACAAAAATTATTTTTTTTTAATAAATAATTTGTTTTCTTAAAAATTAATAAGTTTTTTATAAAAAATTAAAAAAAAACGTTCTGGACCACGCAGAAAATTTTTAAAAAATGTTATATATATATACAAATTTAGAAATAATACAAAAAAAGAAAAATGATGTAGTCTCCATACACAAGTCTGTGCGAGCCATACAGGGAGCCATACAGGGAGGGCACTGTACAATGGAATGATTGGTACAAACTAGATGGAATAAATTATTTTTATGACGTTTTTAGTGATTTAGGGACAGAAAAGTAAAAAAAAGGGTTTTTAAAATATTTGGACAAGTGGTCGTGGCACCTCCCATACAAATGTATCTTATTTTTCGCCATACCTGAAAAACCAGTGAAGCCATGACAACATAAACTTAGTCAGTCTTCAACTGCATCATTTAAAGGAAATGTGTCAAAAGTAGGCGTGATTGAACAAGTGGGAGTGGCACCTCCCATACAAATGGATCACATTTTTCCCAATATCTAGAGAACCAGTAATGCTACAAAAACAAAAACTTATATAAACAGACACGTATAAAATTTAGGCATGATTGGTCAAGTGGGCGTGGTACCTCCCATACAACTGAAACACATTTTTCGCTATATCTAAAGAACCAGTAATGCCACAAAAAATCTTTGAACAATAATAAAGTACTGTATTTGAATGACACGTGCCAATACAAAAAAAGGACAATCGCTTACTTTTTCTCCAGATATTTCGAAAAATGTTTTTCAGTTATATGGTAGGCACCACGCCCACTTATCCAATCATGCCTAAATTTTATACGTGTCCTCCATATGACGCATTTTATGATTGCCTAAGTTTTTGTTTTTGTAGCATTACTGGTTGTTACGCTACAATTGCAATTTATTTTTTTTCATATACACTTCAATAATATCCATTATATAAGTTAATTATTTATGCAAACACTTATATTGTTGCTGGCAATATGTGCCAGTTATCAAAGTAAACTTTTGAAATGAAACAATAATTTTGTTGCTGGCACTATGTGCCAGTTATCAATTATTTATTATTGGCACTATGTGCCAGTTGTTCATTAACGAAAAAGATCTGCTTAAAGACTAACTTAAAATATGCTCGAAAAACCTTAGTAATGCCTAAGTTGACGCGGCCGCTGTTTGCTGACTCTGTGTTGTTATTATTGTTGTCTTTGCTGTTGCTATTGTTGTTGTTGGTTTTCTGGTTGCTAGTGTTGCGACGATCTTTTTGCTGACACTGCATTTTTGGTGTAAGAATTTTTAATGTTGCCGTTTGGAACTCCGAAATTGTCACGTACTATCTCGTGTTACCATTCACAGGCCAGAACGGATGCGCGTGTAGGCAATGTGTTAACTGCTCCCCTCTTTAGGATGAACCGTCCTCGGTTCTTTCTAATATTTGATCTAAATTTACATTTGCGAGATTGACTGCAGGAATATCATTTTTGTTTTTAAATTTTCCATTTTTAACTTTTTTTATTATTAACATTACTATGATAGAAACTATTGCTAAGGAAAAAATGATTGACCACCCAAAGTTATATTTTTTTACTTCCTGTTTCAGATGAGTGATATGATTTAAGTTCTTGAGGTTAACGTTATGAAGATACGGCAGAGAGAGTAGTGTTAGATGCTTAGTAAAATTAATATTATGAGCTACAGGAGGTTCTGGAAAAAGACGAGTAAATTTCCTATTATTTTTATATATTGTCTTATTAATATAAATATGTTCATCAAAGGTTAATAAAAAAGTTCCTTTAACTTTTAATTTTGAGTTTCCGATTTCTTCAATTTCAACATACTGGTCATTGACAATTACCAAACCATCATCAACTACCAATATGGGGGAAACCTGATGTGCTGATATTGTCTTGCATGAGGCTGTATAATTATTAAGAAGATTCTGAACACATATGCTTTGTTCATCAGTTTGACAAAATGTAACAGATATTGCTTTCTTACAATTTTTTAATGGCTTATACTTATTATGACAGTTCGCTACAGCGTCTGTTTCTAATAAAATCATTTTTTCCTCATGCACTACTGGAACAGTCATTGTTTTGTTACAGATTTGATTTACAATTGGAAACTTAATATAAAAAACTATTATGTCATTATTCTGTAAAATTTTAAGTTTTGAATTTGATACAATATCACTAATACTAACCACCGCATAGTGCTCAGCTTCTATTATTGCATCTATTTCTTTACTATTGAGAATAATTGGATTAATTACGTTGGTTTTCCCTAGCATGATTGAGTAGATAAGATTGTCGAGGTCTGTAATCAAAGCCCTATTTCGTGCCATTATTAAATCAAAAAGGTTTCCGGTATCCACGTTTTGTTTTTTTGTGTCCAGTACTTTATTTAGTCTGTCCGTTATTTCATTTATTTTTATCTGCATCTCTGTATTAATCAATATCTGCCTCTCATGGGCCTCAATCAAACTATCTTCTTTTGTTTTAACTTCGATAAAATCATCGAAATCTGGGGTCCCTGCTATATATTTCAGCGCTGTGCATAGTATGTTAATACCGCGAGCATGTCGGTGGTGAATTTTAAGCGTATCCAAAAGCTGCAGGACTTGATCGACGTCCGATTGTAAAATTTTTCTTACATGCGTTTGAGGGAAATATGTCAGAAGTTCGCGCGTCTCATAAGTCAGATTTTTATATTCCGAAAGGTTTGTCCTGTGTTGTAAGTAACCAAATTGCTCCGTAATTGCTACCTTACCATCAGCGATAGAAATGTAGTGGGATTGTGAGTAGTCCAGAATTTTGCAATTAACTAAGGCCAGGGAGAATAACCTGAAACGACGAAATTGCCTTGAGTAGCATCACCTTAAATTGTCTTTATGTACTATTCTATTGTCAATAAGCACAGCCGTTCCTAAATCTTTCTGAACGATTTTTTCTATAAAAAGCTTTGAAAATTTATTCCCTATACGCCTATTTGTCTTAACAAAGACTGTCTCCCCCTAAATCCGTTCCTAAATCTTTCTGAACGATTTTTTCTATAAAAAGCTTTGAAAATTTATTCCCTATACGCCTATTTGTCTTAACAAAGACTTTCTCCCCCTGACTGAAGTTACGCGTGTGTCTATTTTTGTTGTGATAGTTTAGCTCTTTTTCTTGTGCCTGAGCTATTTTCTCTCTTATAGCATTTCCCATCTCAAAAGGCATTGAATGAATGATATCTATTGGTTTTTGTCCAGTGGATGAATGAATAGATCGGTTGTATTTGTTCGTTGCAATCAGAATAAGTTCTTTGGGGTCTTCTATGTTCTGTTCTATTTTTAAACATCTAGCTACTTCCGTTAAGGTACTATGGAACCTTTCCACCTGTCCATTTGTTGTGCTGTGGAAGGGTGGTGTGGCAAATACGTCTATTCCGAAATGATTCTTAAGAAGGCATTTTATTGTTTCTGATTGAAACGATCTCTCATTATCGCATACAATTACCCTGGTATTCTTAAAAAAATTTAGAACATGCAACAATGGTTGTTTTATGTCAACTATGGCCCTTGTTTTGATAGGAGATACAATTGCAAACTTTGAGAATTTGTCGAGGCTCGTAAGGAAATGGGAGCCAGCAGTACTATAAATATTAATATGCAATATTTCACCTGGATATGATGGTATTGGTGACTTCCCTATTTCAGCTCTTAATGGGTGTCTTTTATACTTTGCTTCTCTGCAAACCCTGCAACTTACAATACAATTTCCTTGAGCCTATTTCTAATCTTTGGAAAATAATAGTCTTCTAAAATTTGCTTTGCATTCTCACGTGCTGAACGATGAGCTCTAATATGCTCCGAGGTGAGTATTTCTAATTGGTCATCTGAGTTAAATATGTCATTAACCATTTTACTTGTGTAGCGAAACTTAACAGAAGGAAATTGTTTGATTTGTTCATTTTGGATTTAGGCAAGCACGGGCAGGTCACAGAAAATCCCATTTATTACGTTTGGATTTACTACCTCCTTTAGCATCTTGAAAAGATCATGCGCTTCCTTAAAAATAATTGTGTGTCTTATTAATGATTTAAAGAAAATTTTCGTTTTTTTTCAGGTTCCTCGCCTTTGTATAAAATTATTTGATTTTTGAAGCAGTTTACCGGATTTTGAACCTTAAGAATTGTATCAGTAAGTGACTCTTCACTATGTCTCGTTTCAAAATCACAGTCAGTCAAAACATTTATGTGCTGTCTAGACAACGCATCAGCAACGAAATTCTCCTTGCCAGGTTTAAAAAAAAACTTGGGAGAGAATTCTTCAATAAAGGCCCGCCACCTCTTCATCTTCGTATTTGGATTTTTATCCGAAATGGCAAAGGTTAAAGGTTGGTGGTCAGTAAAGATGCGAAGATCTTTAACACCATACAAATAGTTCCTAAGTTTTTTTTGGGCCCAGACAATGGCGAGTAATTCACGCTCATTAGTCGCATAATTTTCTTCTGTAGAGGACAAAGTTCGTGAAATCATTGTGATGGGCTTGCCGTCTTGTGTGAGGACGGCCCCTAATGCATGCGACGAGGCGTCTGTTGTAAACTCAAACGGTTTTTTGTAATCGGGGTACAGAAGTAAAACGTCCTCGGAAGCGAGAATACTTTTAATCTTACTAAAGGCTTCCATTGCCTCCAAGTCCAATTCTATTTTGACAGCTTTTGATGTATTTGCTCCTATACCGTGGTGAGTTATAATTATATTGGTAACTTGGGTGTGTACGAGTTGGACGTTCGTGCCTATTCGCAAATGAAGATGCAAATGCATATCGTGCCTGATTCGATTCCAATTCTTGAGCCAGGACAAGTGCGGTTGGCAAATCTTGCGGTTTTGATGAAAACAGGATATCATTCATCGGGCTATTTAACCCCGATATGAACACCCTTAAGGCATCCTGACGATACTTTTGACTCAATGAAGCTACAAGAGCTGTATTTCTCTCATAAGACATTATCGTTTTAAGACATTATCGATAATTAGTGTTAATATCCGCTCTACCTCGTCATAGAATTCTGTTATTGAAAGTCTACCTTGTCTAAGCGTTGACATCTCCTGTTCTATTAAGTGGATTGGTTTTTTATCGGCGTAAGAAAAATCGAACCTAGCTATAATGGCATGAAAATTCAAAACTGTATTAAAGGACGAAAGGATAAGATTTGCGGGACCAGTGATTTTATTGCGCATGATCGCTACCGCCTGGTAGTGTTTTGAACTACCATCGTATGCTTCATATAGTTTATAGGCCGCGAAGGCGGCTTGAAGCCAAGAAACGTATTTTTCTTGTTCCCCACTAAACTCAGGTAAACTCTTGATGATGTCTAATGACTCCTCAAATTTCTTTGTCGGGTCGTTAGAGACAGGCTTATACTCTTCTATAGCCGTAGGAGTTTCTAGTACGCGAAGTCTGGAGGTGAGGTCAGCTATTGTTCGTTCAAATGACCGTCGAGATTGTTCTGTAGCCGTTTGAATTGCAGCGGTCATCACTGCCTGTAAGGTGTTTGTGTCTATATTAGCGTTCATCTTGACGAAACTTTAATAAAAGAAACTGAGCGCTTGCTTGCACTATTGATAATCTGCAATATTCTAGGGTAGTTAAAATAAAGTTCAATTATTCACAATTATAGCCAATTATAACAATTTAAACGATTTTAGTTAAATCTGAGTTAAGTTAAATATGAACAATAATTAATTCCTAACACTGAAGCTAAACAACCATTGATTTACAATAGTTTATAATAAGCTTACAAAAATTTGACAGCCTTCATTATGTTGTGTTTTATTATCCTTTGCTGCAGCGCACTTGTAGTTTTTTAAATAAAATTTTTTCTTATTTTTTTTGCAGTTTTATTAAGTGTTTAAGTTGTAGGTTTAGTTTGTAATAATTTTTTCTCTTAGTTCCACTTTATGAACCTTTTAAGGTTTGGTTTGTTTTTCCACAATAATAGTTTTTATATTTATTTTTTTCACTATGTGAAAATATTTTTGTAAAAGCCTGTTTTGTTTTTCCACAATAATATTTATTTTTTCACTATGTGAAAATATTTTTGTAAAAGTCTGTGTTTTTTCCACAATATTTTTTATATTTATTTTTTTCACTATGTGAAAACATTTTTGTCTGTTTTATTTTAATTATTTAGTTTTATTTCTTCTATGAAAAATTTTCCTGTACTTTATTAAATGATTCACTTTGTTGCTTCTATGAAGAATTTTCCTGTTCTTATTTTAATTATTTAGAGAATTTTCATGTCTTTTATAAAATTATTAACTTTATTCCTTCTATGAAGAATTTTTCTGTTCTTATTTTAATTATTTAGTTTTATTTCTTCTATGAAGAATTTTCCTGTTTTTTATTAAATTATTCACTTTGTTTCTTCTATGAAAAATTTTCCTGTTCTTATTTTAATCATTTACTTCATTTTTTTCTAAAATTTTTCTACCATTTTTATTTTCAATTTTATTTAACTTAATGTTTTTGTTCAAACTCATTTGTTTAACTTTAATTTGTCTTTTCCAAATTGTATTTTGGCACTTAGTTTATTAAAATAAATTTCCACACCTTTATTTTATACCTCTTTCCATGAAGACTTTAATTTTCTGTTTGTTTTTTTTTTTTTCTTAACTTTCTTATTTCTATGAAAGATTTTAATTTTCTGTCTTTTTAATTTATTCTTCTTTCTATGAAAGATTTATTAAAAAAATTTTAAAGTTTCCATCCTTGGTGAGTCCGAGCTCACTGCCACTTTGAACTTTTCTTTCTATGAAGAATTTTTCAGTGGCCCCACGTTGGGCGACAGTTAATTATTTATGCAAACACTTATATTGTTGCTGGCAATATGTGCCAGTTATCGAAGTAAACTTTTGAAATGAAACAATAATTTTGTTGCTGGCACTATGTGCCAGTTATCAATTATTTATTATTGGCACTATGTGCCAGTTGTTCATTAACGAAAAAGATCTGCTTAAAGACTAACTTAAAATATGCTCGAAAAACCTTAGTAATGCCTAAGTTGACGCGGCCGCTGTTTGCTGACTCTGTGTTGTTATTATTGTTGTCTTTGCTGTTGCTATTGTTGTTGTTGGTTTTCTGGTTGCTAGTGTTGCGACGATCTTTTTGCTGACACTGCATTTTTGGTGTAAGAATTTTTAATGTTGCCGTTTGGAACTCCGAAATTGTCACGTACTATCTCGTGTTACCATTCACAGGCCAGAACGGATGCGCGTGTAGGCAATGTGTTAACTTATATATAAAAATTACGACTTCCTGTTTAGGTGGCTAGTTTCACTAATTTTCACTCTATATGATAAGTTATCTGTGGTCTAACGTTTGTAGTAATTTTTCAAGTCTATTTTTATAATTTTTAGTGTTAATTTTACAAAAAAAAAAAAAATATATTATAATTCTTTAATGGTCTAGTTTCAGAATCAAGATTACTTAAAGTTACATTTTTATCATTTGTATTTAAAATTTTTAAATGAACATTGCCATTTGCTGGTATCAAGCTATTACCCAAAAATACTCCGTTTTCTATTTCTTTATTTAAAACAATACTGTCTTCCTCGACTTTAATATTAATCGGTATTATTGATCCTGATCTGGCAGGAATAATAATATTTATTCTATGAAATTCTTTAAAAATTATTGGTAAAATATATTCTTTTTCATTTATAATCAAAATAAGTGTATGTTTTAAAATCTATTTTTGACAAATATTTTTCTAAATTTTCGGTTGCGATTGGGAAATCATTTTCAACTATATGGAAATTATGATCAATTGTTTCTGTTTCTACAATTAAATTTAAATTTGTTGTGCCTATATATTTAATTGCTTCTTGCGTTATGCCCGTCAATTGTGAAATACATATTTCTAGTATTAATGTCACTTACAAATGGAGATATCAGCTCCAGTGTCTATAAGAAATGTTAAATATTTATTGTTATTTTTACATAGCAAAGTTATGTAATTTGTTAAGTTTTGTGTAATTTTGAAAATTAATTTTGGCCTCTGCGGGTAACAGTATCTGGTACCCGGCCATAGACGTTTCCCTGTGCGTTATTTCTATAGAAATTGTTATTGTTTTGAAGGCTATTATTTCTGTTTGAGAAGTTATTGTTCCGATTTGTATTATTATTTGCAAAATAAGTGTTACGATTTCTGTTATTATTTGTAAAATTATTCTTTCTGTTGGCATTTTAAAAAATTACTATTTCTATTGTGAATTTTCAAAAGTGTTATTATTTCTATAATTATTGTTTGAGACGTTATTATTTCGATAGTTGTGTGTATTATTTCTGTAATTATTTTGTGAATTATTGTTATATCTTAAGTTATTTGAATTTTCTGGAATTATTTGTTTTTTGAATTTGAAAAATTGTGATTCTGTCCGAAACTAAACTTTCTTCTGCTGTTAGACATCTTTAAACGGCTTTAGGAAATGTTTTTGGTGTATTTGCCAATAAAATGGTTTGAAATTCGGAATTTACGCCATGCTTTCGCTAACTTTATAGATTGCAGTTTTTGCTTCTTGAGTCGGATTAGTCAAAGTTTTTATTTCAAATGAACTTAATTATTCAGTGATTTCTAATTTTTTTTCTGAATTCAGATATGCTTTTATTATTTTGTTTGAGTGTACCAAGTTCGCTTAGTACTTGTTGCAAATTTTTTGGATTCGGATAAGCTTTTTCCAATGAATTTTTCAACTTTACAAATATCGTTGGCCTATTCGATCGTCCTAAAATACTTCGTACTTGTGCAGTTAACTTAAAATTGCAAACATATTTTATAAAAATTTTTTCATCTTCATTTTTTAACATATCATGTAATAATTCTGTTTGCACTATAAAATCTTCCAAATGCTTAAAACTTCCTTTAAAAATTTGTAGGATTTCACCTACTATATTAATATTAAAATTGGCCATATTTGACAAATTATTTTCTTTTAATACTTCTTTAATAATTTTTTCTTTTATTAGTAATGTTTCAATTGTTTTTAATAACTCGTCATGAAGATTATTAAATTTTTTCTTTACAATTTTAATTTTAATTTTCATCTTCTTTAATTGAAATATTATCAACTTCGATTTTTAAATTTTCAATATACTTCAATATCTTTATATTGTTCCGAGAATTCTGTTTTAACTTTTCTTTAAGTTTATTTTAAGTTTTTCAATCAATAATAGCTGCGTTTTTTCCAACATCCAAGTCTGGATTTGGATTTTGATTTGCTACTCATGAAAAGTTCTTGACAACTAGATGGCGTTGAATGCAAACATGAGAATGTCAGCATAAAACACATGTTCTCATAAATCTCATAAATTCAGAAAAAGTTTTGTTTCCAATTTGCTGCCAATTTAAAAATATTTTAAGAAAGCTTAAAATTAAAACACACAAAGAACACAAAAGCAACAAAATATGTAAGTATTAATTTATTAAAAACAATTACCTACAAGCTAACTAGATACAAGTTTTCCTAAATGCGGTTCACAAGGTGTAGTCCACAAGCAGTATGGAATTCCAATTGCATCTTGGTCAAAATGGCTGCACAGCATTTAGAAGCGCGGCGTAGTCTTTGGCTATGATGGGCGCTATAATAGCAAAAGATTTGCAGAGTTATCTGCTTGTATCTTCATTAATCGTGGCGTTTAAGTGTGGTTTAGAGTTGGGTCGTTCCGGACCTGCATAGTTCATGGAGTTATGTTCACTCTCGGACATAGTTCCAATCATTCCATCTGTACGATTTAAGCATGTCCAAACAGTTCCGATTGAAATTAAAATTTTTTTTTAATTGAGCAACATATGCCGGCATCGTTTTTGCACTTACATAACTTAACTGAATTGTTTGAGCGACAACAAGCAAGCCAATTATGCATGTGAAAGAGAGTGAAAGAAATAATAGAAAAAATTAAAAATGATGTATCGTCATTCCAGTTGTGTGCATTGCTTCAGCATTGTTATGTTTATTTTTGCTTTTAACATACGAAACAGAACAATCAAGAAATGACATTAAAAATGCTTTTGTTACTTTCATTCTTATAAAGAGAACTGCTGGAACTATATAGTTCCGCGGACATGCTTAAAGCTAATGAACTATAAGATGCAAATGAGTGTCGAGCTTATGAGGAACTGATTGGAAACTATTTTAAATATCTTTTCAGCAACTTTATAAATTTACTACATGAACTTTATTTACTAAATTAAATTATATACGAAATGATAAAAGTTCCTTTTTTATATAAAATAAAGAAATGTTTTCTTTTATTTAAAAATATTGAAATAAAAACAATAAAAAAGCAAAAAATTCTGTTCAATTTGATTTAAGACTAGTCAGAGCAATGTGTTGAAATTATACATGGTCCTTTACACATTTTCTCCGCAGTTCAACAAGCAAACTGTTCAAATAAATGCTTAAAATAGTTCTGCAGTTCAAATAAACAAAGGAACTAGATAGTTCCGAGGACATGCTTCAAATTCCCTCTGTAGTTCAACAAGCAAACAGTCCAAATAGTCTATACAGTTCAAATAAGCAAAGGAACTAGATAGTTCCGCGGATATGTTTCTGTGAACTAGTTCCTTTCTTCAAAAGAATCGTTCCATGTCCGTTCAGGAACTGTTAAGCACATGCCTAGTGTGGTTCTACAGCAAAATGGTTGCTACACCTTTCGTGCCTTTTGCCATCTCTCAGTAAAGTTGCTTAGCAGGCGTCACGGTGACTGCTTCACATAATCCCAAAGAGGACAATGGCTACAAAGTATACTGGGCTAATGGTGCTCAAACTATATCACCACACGACAAGGCTATACAAAAAGAGATATTGCAGAACCTCACACCACTGGAGAGCTCTTGTCAGATCGACAAGCTAGAAAACAGTGATTTGTTGGCAGACCCATATTCAGAAATGTTCAGTGCATACTTCCAAGCACTGTTTTATAATTTACCCAAAAAATTTAGGGAGACAAACGAAGCGAGCCCGTTGCGCGTTGTCAACACAGCAATGCATGGTGTTGGTTACACCTACGTGGAAGAAGCTTTTCGTATAGCCTGTTTGAAACCGCTCATAACTGATGCAGAGCAGCGTGGTCCAGATCCAGAATTTCCAACTGCAAAATTCCCAAACCAAATTAAAAAAGCCGCAGCTGAAGGTGTGACGATAATTCTTGCCAACGATCCGGATGCAGATCGTTTGGCATGTGCCGAAAAGGATCCAACAACCGGAACCTGGAAGGTAACGAAAATATTTCCTAATGACATGAAAACTTTAATGCGCATTTCATAGGTTTTCAACGGCAACGAACATTGGTTGGTGGTGTGTGCAAAACTATAAAGTTCTGCATCCTGGAGTTTAAATATCCGAATGTTACTTGCTTGCCAGCACAGTTATCTCAAAAATATTGCTCGCAATGGAGCAACAAGATGGCTATAACTTTATCAAAACCCTAACTGGTTTCAAATGGATGGGTTTCGTTGAACTAATAAAGTCAAGAAAAAAAGTACTATTTGCTTTTGAAGATGCCATTGGTTTCATGTTCTCCGATGCTGTTGTTGATAAAGATGGTGTAAGTGCAGCCTGTCATTTGGCAACAATGGCCTGTCATCTACAAGCAACTGAAGGCATTAACATAACAGAACAGTTGCGTAGAGGTTACGTCAAGTATGGCTATCATTGCACAAACGGTTCATATATATTCTGCTATGAAGCGCCAGTTATAAAGCGTATTTTTGAGCGCTTACGCAATTTTGAGAATGGCCACCCAAATACATATCCTACCTCAATACTGAATGGTGAATTTGAAATAAAATATGTGCGGGATTTGACCATTGGAGTGGATACATCACAGCCTAATGGCAAGGCTACACTCCCGATCAGCTCCAGTATGCAAATGATAACGTTCAGTTTTGAAAACGGTTTAGTTGTAACATTGCGTACCAGTGGTACAGAAAGATCATATACTATGCCGAACTGTGTGCAAAACCAGAAGAGAAGGATTTTTTAAATAATTTCTTTTAATTACCACGGTCAAATTAGCTTCAGTTTTTTAGCGCACGTTTTTTATACATCCCGATTCTTAATAATTTTTCCCGAGGAATCGGAAAATGTTGTTTTCATTTTTAAGATAGCAGATAAAGACATCAGCTTTTTTTGCATGCACTCATGAATATTGACGGTTGATGAACAAATTTGCACTAAAAATTTCCAAACTTTTCTTTAACTCTATCTTAAAAATTAAATCTCTTTTCCGATTTCCCGGGAAAAATTATTCAGAATCGGGCTGGTAGTGACCAGAGCATTTTTTTACAGTAGAAGGCCACCTCATTCATTTTTTGCATGACACTGTATTGATATGACAACATTTTTTTAATTTTTTGGAAAAAAGTATAATGATAGTTGGAGATAAAGCAGTAAGATTTTTTTTAGGCTACGTCCGAATATTTGTGCGAAATTACAATATGAATGATAATCTAAGAATGTAATATCGACTGTTGAATTAACTATATTTCCTGCAACCATACCAATAAAATCCATTGCCTTTGTTACTCAAAATGCAAATAATTGAAAGTATTGTATTTTTATTTTATTTTACAATGTTACAAACATACAATTTTACGAAAAACTACATAAACAAATTTTTAATTAGTTAGATTGGCAAATTACAATAATCGAAATAAAACGATAAGAAGGATGTAAAAATCATGAGGATAAAAGAGTATCTAAGAGAAAAATTAAAAAGATTGAAAACCTACCCAGAAAAAAAATTTGGATAGAAAATAAAAGAAGTAAATAAAGACATTCACTTGTTTTTTTTTAAATATCGACTAAAAATGCATTTTGGAGCCCAGCCATACGCACCCAATATGAACGCACCCAACGTTTCTTCCTCGTGCTTTCTCTTATCCCTCTTATAGTTGGGTTTCCATAATTCCGAATATTTTCCAAAAAACTCAAAGTTTGCATTATCCATATCTAAATCTTCTTCTTGCGAATTAGTTTGAAGTGGTTCTCTCGCTGGAATTGAGCGACAATACTGTTTAGAAATTTTCCTATGCAAAAAAGAATAAATAGCATTTATATATATTTGATAAAAGCATAAATAAAGTATAAAAGATATTGCCTACCTTTAAATGTTGTGGACTTTCAGTCGAAATGGCATTTACTGGAATATTGATGGGTTTTTGGCATTCAAAGCGATATTTCTTAATGTTTTCATCTACAGTGGTTGTCAGCTTATTTGATGCAAGTAATGAAAACAATAATAAAAGTCTGATAACTTAAAACTAAATGAGATAACGAAATAAAAAAAACTGTATTTTATTGAACAATATGTTTACTTTGCACTAGACCTTCCACTCATTTCATATCCTTTGTCATTCTACAAAAAAAGAACAAAAACAAAAATAAGTGAGATAAAAAATTGAGCAGCTTATTTGATGCAGTCAACTTCTAACAGGATATCTCCCGTTATTTTAAGAGTTCGTTCGCATATTTTTTTTTATGTCTCTTGTGCAGGTTCATTGTAGTAGATATTGCATAGTTTTTAGTCTGATCAGGCAAGTTAAGCGGTAGTGTCGAAATAATTTAAAAATGGGACAGCGCACAAGTATTGAACCACGAGAATTGGTCATTCATCACTTCAAAAATGGCCAATCACAACGTAAAATAGCTGAAATGGTTAATTTGGCAGCATCAACAGTCCAGCATATAAATAGATTTTTGCGAGAGAATAGGGTACAAAACAAGGACAGAAAAGCGCCAAATAAAATTTTTACACCGTGCGATGAACGATGGATTATCAGAAAAGTCCAGGAAAATCCAAAGTTATCAGCTCAACAATTGGCAAATGAGGTACAGAATTCTCTTGGCAAGACGTGTAGTGCGTCAACAATTCGACGTCTCTTGCGTTCCCATGATTTTCATGGTCGAGTTCCACTTCAAAAGCCCTTCATAAATAAAAAAAATCAGATAAGCCGGCTAAACTTCGCACAAAACCATATCTCAAAGGACTTGGACTTCTGGAAAACCGTAATTTTTTCAGATGAATCCAAATTTAATATATTTGGTTCGGATGGAAGGTCCTACGTGTGGCGAAAGCCCAATACACAGCTTCAGCTTAAGAATTTGCGTGCAACATTAAAACACGGTGGTGGAGGTGTCATGGTATGGGCTTGCATGGCAGCAACTGGTGTAGGAAATTTGGTGTTTATAGAAGGAAATATGGACAAAACTATGTACCTTAATGTCCTGAAAGAAAATTTGCTGCAAAGTGCAGAAAAACTGAACCTAAGGCGTAACTTCCGGTTTTATCAGGACAATGACCCCAAGCACAAGTCTGGTGTGGTTCAGACCTGGCTCATATGGAACTGCCCGCATGTGATGGAACCACCGGCGTAGTCACCCGACTTGAATGTCATCGAAAATTTATGGGCACTGTTGGAAACCAACATTAGAAAACACAACATTTCTAGTAAAGAAGGTCTCAAGAAATCTTTAATGTATGAGTGGAACAAAATAACGCCAGAAACCACACTAAAACTTGTTGAATCGATGCCAAAAAGATTGTCGGATGTTGTGGCTCAAAAGGGTTACCACACCAAATATTAAAATCTTACAAATAATTAGCTATTTTGTTATCTTTTAAATGTTTTTTATACTGCATCAAATAAGCTGCTCAATTTGAAAATACTACTATTTTGTTTTCTTTTTTGTTTTCCTTATAATTATACAATTAATTTAAATTTTAATTACATAATTAAAAACACATATTCTGAAATAAAAAAATGGCTTTTAACTTTTGTAAATATCTCATTTAGTTTAGCAGATAATTGAAGTATTAACTTTTTTTTTTCACTTGCATCAAATAAGCTGACAACCACTGTATCTGCAGTGGCTTCACTTTCTCAACCTTTTTTTGATAAAATGTGTTGGCTTCGGCAGCAGTAGCTGAATCTGTTGTTTTTGTTGGTGTTGCTGTGTGGGCATTTGTTACTGCATCATGATACTGCCTGCAAGCGTGATTCAACTGGCTTAGCTTCCTTGGGATTTTCGATGAAGGTAAAACGTTGTACTGTTGAAACTGAAATAAATCATTTTTTAAGTGTTTAATATTTTAAGTCGCACAATCTTTGCAGTAATACTTGCCGATTTTGGAGAAGCTAAAAATGTTCCCAATTGTTTTGAAAACTGCCAGTTAGTCAGTCAGTCAGCTGTCATTTGTTTAACTTTGCTTAAGTATTTTTTTATTTTTTCTTTGCACTTTTTCTGACCACACTATCACACGCCACCTGCCTGTGATGGTTCAAACTACAAGTTCACAAAATCTATATCCATAGCAGGATTTTGTTTGCATGGAAATCGGATTTGGATGTTGAAAAAAACGCAGCTAATATATTATTTTTTATCGTTTCCATTCATATATGAATGAATACTCGTTGTTTTCATTTTTTTTAATTTTAATATTTATGACACATCCTGTGCCAGTAGCAAATTTGCCATATGTCGTTAAAATTTTTTTGTTGTTGAACGTGCAGGTGGCGCAACAAGTGCTCGCATAGTAAAATTAGAGAAGATAGATGTATTTCGGAGAGACAGACTGCCGGAACTGTCAAAACGAAGTTGACAGCTCATACAAAATCTAAAAACGATGAGAATGCGATAAGAAAGCAAATATAGGCAAGAATAGCAAAATGCTTGAGTTTGACAATTCTGGATATGACAAAAAGAGAGCAGTCTGAAACGCATATACTTTCACTAGTTCTACCATGAGTGCTCGTCATTGCTTGCGAATAAGCTTGAAAGAAAACGTCAGAAAACAATAAACTAGTAAGAGTATAAAATGGCGGCTGCGTGTGTTTACGTTCTCTCAATGAGCCTGTTCTCACGCGCCTTACGTTAGGCGGAGCATCGGAATAATTTTGACGTAAACAGGTAAGGTGGGAAGTGGGAAGGTGACAAGTTACGTAAGGCAGTATTTTCAAAAATTTTAAAAATTTTGCGATTCATTTTGACGTCTGTTACTTTGAAGTTTTATTGTTTGTCATTTTCCTCTTGGAACTCTTATGTTTTAGCGTAAATAAATTTTGTTTTGCATTGGTTGGGTTTTAACTTTTACTTTTTTATAATTGTTTGCGTTCAAGGTATATTCAACATGGTAGTGTCGTCACAGAGAGGTACCGTAGCTGTCAAATATAAGAACAGAGTAAAACACAATAAATAAAAGCTTAGAAAAAACTGCCAAATGTGTATATTATGTGTATGTGAAATTTATATAGTTTTCATTTTTGTGCTTGCTTAAAGTTTTTTTTTTGTATTTTTCGTAGAGCTATCATTAAATAACTGTTGCGAAATATTTTAAGCTGTTCTCAAGTAATTTAATGACTTTTCTTTTCAACCCCATTTGCTTCATTTGCCGTGTGTCATAAAAAATCTATAAACATGAAAAACGACGCCAGATAGTCTGTTGATTTGTATTGCCCCAGAAAGTGTTATGAATCCAACAGAATCATTCTTGCCAAGGACCACGCTTCTGTGCAGTTGAGCTTCGTCGATGTTGATGCAGAAACCGGCGCCGCATGACCGTTGGTTCCAAGACCTATGCCATTTGCGGCGAAATCAGACGTATGGATGAATCCTATGATTGCATTGTGCGTTTAGCCAAGAAGGACGGATAAGCAAGAACTTCTAAAGTTGTTAACAATAAAAGTTTCTAAAATCCATTTAAATAAATCAATTTGAAACACAAACATTCACAACATAATTCTATTTATTGACAAGTTATTGACAACTTTTGTTATTTGCTTTGCTTTTGTTCGTAAACAACTGATTTTGACAGCTAAGTTACCCACAACAAGAGATCATTTTATCTACTAACACTTCCTTCTTATATATACCTTGTTAGCGTTGCTGTTTAATTGAAGACTTACAAAGTAATGAATTTTCCGAAATTGAACAGCACATTTTATTGACTGTTCTAGGAATTCAAAATAAGGCGGTCTTAAAAAAGTCGGTAGTAGGAATACCTGACAGATGCATAGTGTCAAAATAACTCCATTACTCTGCCTTTTTTAAGGCGAGTGAGAACAGGGTCAATGCCGTGAGTGATTTTGGTAGAAATAATTTTGTTTTATAAGTGTTATATAAAGGTATGGCAAATTTTGAAAATATATTTATATTAATAAGTTATTAGTATTGCATATTATTTCATACTAAAAGCTTCGTTCCGTGTCGAGGTTATTTTATTTTTTGCGAAAAGTTTTTTATGCGTGTCGAGTAGTATGTATGGGTGTGCGTGTGTTAAAGTGAAACAAAGATATAAATAGTGCATGGTACGTTCATGTACGTGCAACAGAAAAAGCAAAAAAAAAAGTTAAATACTGCAAATTTTATTGCTTCAAAAATTTGCAACAAGGAATATTATTAAAATATATAAAACAGAATGCATAAAAAATGGAATTTATAGCAAAATTGGAAAAAGTTAAATCTTCAAAATTTATTTTATATTTTTGATCTCAAAAATCATGGCACAACTACTGAAAAGGTAGTAGCGTAGACTGGCTTTTTTCTCACGAGCGGCGATGGGTAGTTGTGGGTAGATGGGTAAATAAAAGCACATAGCTAGTCAATAGCAGCAAACTACAACTTCCTTAGCTGTTTTTGAAAACTACCAATCGCCAAAAAACTGTCACGGCTACCTTGTCAAATAATTATACCATGCTCAAAAATATGAAATACCATGAAAATTGCGTGCGAGTGAGTAGAGCCTATTATAAAATGGTTTAGTGAAAGTATGTTTTGTGTGTTGTTTTTTTTTTAATTTTTAGTGATATATAAATTTATTTAATAATTTTTTTTCGAAAAAAGAAATACTGATGCAAAAATATCGATTGTAAAGAGAAGAAAAAAAGAAAATATAAAATTATTAAAGAGTAATGCAAATATTATTTGTTGCTGTTTTTTCTTCAGCGGCCTTCCATCTCTCGGTCTAGCTTATCGATCTGAATCCAGATTTCGCTGGCTATTCGCCAGTGCGGTGGAGGGTAGTGGTTGACAATTATTTTTAAACGCGCCAGTCGCCTTCTGTCTCGCACCAAACGTCATTCGCGTCAAGGTTTGGGCTTGTCGACCTCCGGGATTCTGGTCCTTTTTGCGTCTCTATGTTTTTGCTGGCGCCGTGCGTATTCCTCCAGTGTTATATTTTTTGGTCCAATTTTAGCCGGTTTATTGGTTGGCGCTTTGATGGTGCGCCTTCCGGTATGTATATGGGCACGCTTACGGTTACTGCTGGTACATTTATTTTGACGCGGTTTGGCAGGATCGCCATGTGGTGTACATGCATACACGAATTAAAAAAATGTAAGCTCGCGTTAGTAAATAAAAATTTTAGAACCTGCTTAATTTAATTTTGCCGGCCTATAATCGCCACTGGCAAGGATTTTAATTATAATTTTTTGCCACCACTAAAACTAGGTGCAATCAGGCTTTTTTTAAAGAATTAGTCGGCAGCTTATGGAAGCTCAAAGCTGATTAAATTTATTTTAATTTTGTTCGTCCTTATATAGTACGTAACTTATTTTAACGGTATTTTAACTTAAAGCTAGTTAACATTTGTTGTTGTTCTTAGATAAGTAAAATGTAAACATTAATTATATATCTAAGAGTAAAAAGTAGAAATATAATAATGCATGTTTATATTCAGTAATAGTAGTATAATATGTGTAAGTGAGTAGACGTAGGTTACTAAAACAAGTTAACATAATCATATGTTTTTATATTTGTTAGGAGTAAAATTAGAATATAATATCATATGTTTTGTAATCAGCAATGTTTAGTGATGTGTGTGAAAGAGATAGATGCTAGTACTCAGCATAAACATGTGTTTTAATTATTTGCATGTTATAATAGAAAGCAACGTAGTTCATACAGTGAAGGCTTTTATATTTTTACTTAGTTTAAATATGTGTTTATTGCTTGTTTTCTTATTGAACTGATTAATGTAATTTAAGTAATTAACATATATAATCTCATCTAAAAAATTTACCAAATTGAATAAAAAACTACCAATATAAAATAAATCTTTAATACTCTTTTCAGAATACTGTAAGGATTATAAATAAAAATATTCATTATAAACCAAAAAACTTATACATATTAATCTTATTTAAAAAAATTCAAATTCCTCAATGCTAGGTGTAGCAGATGCTTAGCAAACGCGTAAACTGGCTAAATAAATTGGTACGTTCAAGATGCATTTCAGTTGGATTGCTAGCTTCAATAAACTTTTCTCAAAACTGTAAAAGATACTATGTTATGTTGTTTAATATAAACTAATATACTACGTTTTTTCATTGTATAATCTTACCTGATCTCATAAACATTATTGAGCAGATCAGTTGGGTCTGTTCCGGTGAAGTGATATTCACCCAAGAGCGCTGGCCTTTCGCTGCCAATCTTGGTAAGTCGAGCTATTTGCATATAACTTTCGGGCAATTTGTGCTCGGGTTTATATGCAAACGGAGAAAAACAAAAAAAGAACAAAACACCAGTGATTAGTTAGCTTAGGTTATATGTACAATATTTATTTCTTACGTTTTGTTTGTTAGGCTTCAATAGGTGAAAATTACAATGGCTGCTTCTTACTGCATGAAGTACATACACAGAAGCGTTAAAGAAAACTATATTTATGTTGAGGGCAATCAATAAGTGATTGCTTGCTGATAATCAATAAGTGATTATTTAATTAAAATTAGTGGCAATATTTAATTTAATATTTAATTCAACGCGGGTTTACAAAATGAAGTTTTTCTACTTTCCGAAATCAATTTGTGACGACAAGTTAAAAAAGCAAAACTCCCTCGTCGGATAAGCCGATCGAGCGACTCGTTCGTGTATCGAGAATCGATACTGGAACGAGTCGATAAAGTGTAAGTTAATCTATTACTTTCTTTAACCTTTAGGGTTGCGGCCTAAACAATTATATTTACTTAATTCTTGGCTTTTTTCAATTAATTTCTTGTTGACATTTATTTTTATTAAGGCGTTCATAAAAAAATTGACCCTTCTTGGCATTTATTTTGTTTAAGGCGATCATAAGAAAAACCCAGGAAAATGCAACATATGTCATTCCTAATGCAATTTTAACAAGAATACAAATCCATGCGTTATTTTTATGATTTTCTTTTTCTGAACTTAGAACATTCACAATTGGAAAAAGAAATGTATAAGAAAAAGAACGTGTGTAAATATTATTATTATTAAGAAAAATTGGGTGTAAATACAAAAATAATTCTGTATACTTACGTTTTGTTTATTTCGTAAAAAGGTGAACCGTCAAGTGTGCATAATATGTAAAATGTTAAATCTTCAAAAGTAATGCATGGTTTTTTATGGTTGATCACTAGTTGAATAGGCAACAGCATAACCTTTCTTTTGATACCCATAATACTTAGAAAGAAAATTTTTAAAAATCACAAGTTTTTTTAGAATGTCCACATAATCAATAAAAAATTGCATTTTCGAATTGCCGGTTTTCTTCAATTAAACTAACTTATAAACTAAATAGAGTTTTAAGAGTTTAAGAGTTAAAAAAACTTTAAATCGGTCATCCCATTTTTGAGATTTGCTTAGACAAACATTCTTCAAAGAAGCTGTTCCATGAGACCTTCCGTCGCTCGCTATAATTAAATAAAAATTATTTCTATAAAATAACATCATAGTCTTGAAGTCATTTGACTAGAAAAACAAAAATTAATGAAGCTATAAAAAGTTTTGGGGAACATAAAGAAAAAGATGCAATTCCGTATAATATTAAAAACTTTACAAATCGATTTAAGCTGACCAAAAGTAGTGAACATCAGTATTATTTTTGAAAAGTTCTTTAGCCAGCATTTAATAATTAATTATGCTGTGCTCTTACTTGTTCCTTTATTTATTTTGTTTTTATAAATATCAATTCAGAAAACTTTATTTCTGCTGCTGTAGAATTATGGGGTAGTGACGCGAAAAATGACGGGCAAAAGAACTACATTTTAAAGCGTTCAAAAAGATGATACATACTTAGGAAGGGTTACAAAATGTTCATTACTTTAACAGGGTGAAAGTGTCTTTAACAGGACAGACATCACTTCCAGGTTGGCCATAGAATGTCTTACAAAACTCAATAGGTGCGCCCAGACGAATGAGCTCACACATATGTGGGTGTGAGGACACTCTGGCATAGAACAGAATGAAGAAGCTGATTCTTTACCAAGAGCAGGATCAGCAGAAGAATTCTGTGGACCAGAACCACGTATCGCCATAGGCGACAATATGGTGGCAGGCCTTATTAAACAATCGACGGACTCGGAACACAGTAAAAGGTGGGAAGAAGCTGTTAATTGCAGGCAATCAAAGGCGGCCGTGAAGTGGTCTCGTAGTGAGGCAGCAAAAGTTATCCGATACAATCGAAGGACTTTAAGCTGGCTTAATGCACTGGTCACAGGACACGGTCCCTTCATGTACCATCTCGGGAAGATGACTCTGACCGAGGCCGATGCGTGTAGGTTATGCCTAGAGGAGCCGGAAACAGCAGCACACATTCTGTGCCAGTGTCCTGCGCTGGCAAGCATAAGATTGACCACTCTGGGACGCCCATTTATTGGCGAAGCCGAGATTGGTCAACTAACCTATGTATAAGGATATGCTTGAGGTGACAAAGGATGCTTACACAAGGAGCATGCTCACGTACGAGTACTCCGAGCAGTAGTACCCTTTGTCAAATGGGGGACGAAAAGGGACCCACTGTGGTCTGCTTCGGCAAATTTCCAACTTATTATATTAACAGGGTGAACCAAACGTTATGATTTCCATTTTTATTTTATTTCAAAGAGTTTTATTTGGAAACCATTTTTAATATCTAAAAAAGTAAAAAAATCTACCAAATTGAAAAAAAATTTACCAAATAACCAAAAGCCGATTTGAAGAAAAAACTACCACCTTTGGTTGAATTCAACCAAAGTGGCAACGCTGATAGCAATGCATACAGTACTCGATTTAGGCCCGAGCCTAGGGTGGCAACATTTTAGGGGCGGCAAAATTTTTGAGGTCTAAAAAATTTTGAGTAAGACGAAAAGTTAGAAACGGAATCCATTTGGTTGCAGCAGAATTGTCAGGGCGGCAAAATATTTTCGTAGCTAATTTATAAAAAAAATTCTATATAAATCAATAAATTATTTTGACAAGAGCCGGAAATTTTTGGAAAACTCGTGCAATCCAACAGGGTTACAGAAAGTACTACTTTAACATGGGCATGTTATTAGCTGTAGCTTTAAAAAATCAATGAATAACGTAATGCAATTAATACAGTTTTGGTGTTTCTGAATTAATAATAAGGTATTATTGAACTAAAAAATTAATAAAATATATCCTATTTGCAAAATAAAGGTTAATGAATTGCAAAATTTTTAAAATATTTTGTTGAGTATTTACAGGGTGGAATCATTTTGATGGCCGAAAAATCTAAAGGAAGATAGAACAATATAGTAGCTTTTTTAAAAAGGAACTTTAAGTTTCGTGTTCGAAAAATTTTGTTAATAAAAAAAGTTTTCCTGTAATATTGTTGCAAGAAGAGAAACCAAATATAAGTTCTGCATTAAAATGAAATATTTTTCATTTACGTGATCCTTGCAATGTATATCTTAATGTAAAAATATCATTGTGAATTTATTTAAGCATTCCTGTTACAACTTTTGAAGAAAACCGCATGCAGTCATGTCTACAGAGGAACCCTTTCAGAATTGGCGTTTCCACAAGAATACTGATAACAACAGACTTCGCATCAAGGCAAGAAATCGCTGTAATGCGATTTTAAAAGGCGAAAAGTTTCTGCACGAAACTTGCATTCGAAAAATATTCTCCTCTGCCCCAAAGTGATAAAAAATTGTTGGACAGTAAAGAATCAGACATTGTCGTCGATTCAGCTCTTTTAAAAGATGACCACATCTTTACTAACTCGGCTGATAAAGCGAACCTATTGGCTGGATTATTTGCACAAAATTCCACTCTCTCGGATAGCAATAAGAGCAATCAGTCACTGCCCTTTGTTGAGGGCATAGCATAACTAGACAAGGTAGTGTTAGGGCTGAATGTGCTCTCTTTCTTAGTGACCACAATTGCCAAACCCAGCCATTTTGGTATTTTTGCCAATTTTTGCTTTCATATTGCATTCTCACTGGTTGCAGATTTTGTATGAAATCGTCATCGTTTTGACAGTTTCGGTTACCGGCTCTCCGCCCTAACACTACCTTGTCTAATTTTGCCAAAGTTGAGGGTAGATCTTCTGTAATGCAAAAAATTTACTTTCGAACAAGAGCAGTTAAAATGCTCCTTACAAATCTTAGCATAAACAAAGCTTCTATTCCTCATGAAAACCGCGCAATTTTGCTTAAAATATGTTCTTCTTCGCTGGCTCGGCCTTTGCGAAACCTTTTCAACATCTCATCCAGCCAGTACTTAAAAATGGCGATGCCACGAATACTACAAACAGTGCGTTCACTTTTTCGGAGAGAACAAGGTTGTTGCTCTGGATATTTTAAAGGCGTTTGACCCAGTGTGGCATACAGCGATCGTGTCAAATCTAATTCCGTATAGTGTTGGTGGTCTGCTCGATGGACCACGTGTTTCCTTAAGGACAACGATTCGTGCAGTAGTTGACAGTATTTCGTCCGAGGAGCACGCCATCAACACAGGAGTACCGCAGGATTCAGTTCTTCTGTCAACCTTGTTTCTAGTTTATATAAACAACTTTCTTTCGTCGATATAAAACCCAATACATTCGTTTCCGGCGATATTTTTTACTCATGCTCATTAAAAAAACTCCCAAGTTCTATGAAGATTGAAAGAAAGAGGAAAAAAACTGTTCAGGGAAACGTACGTATTTTCTACATTTACCCTAATCCTACTGCGTCGATTTTACTACGATGTGACTTTGAATCACACATGTAAAAAAAAATAAAAAATAATGGTTAATGCCCCGAAATTGATGTTAATCTTTAGAACGGTAATTTGAAGAAAATTAATTTATTTGAGAAAAAATATTCCTATTTAATAATTAAAATCAATTGTGATCCAAAGTCACACCGCAGTAGGCTTATGGTAAAAACGAATTAAAAACTATTAACGGACATTTATGAATGAGGAGCTCTCTAATGCGCTGTCCTTATAAAATATTGAAGCAGATCTAGAACAAAAACTAAGTTATGATGACGATATAAATGATTTCACAAGAGCACATAACGAAACATTGTTCTCATTATTTTGTTTAAATTACAAAATTTTGTGTGCACAAAATGAAAAAGTCAATTTTGATCTTATATGATTTAAATACAAATTCTAAATGTTTGATAGTTTAAATCATACTTGATTTTAAATACAAATTCTAGTTGTTTGATAGTTTAAAATCGTTTATTGAGCTTAAGGTCAAAGTTAGAATAATTAATTGTACTAACGAATCTTTTTAAAGAAACAACAACAACAACAACAAAAACAACAACAACAACGTATTTTCAACATGAAAAGGAAAAAATCACTAGTTGATTTTATTGCAATTTCGGCAGTGCTAAAGGCTTCATCAGAAATCTTTGTGATACCCGTGCAAGCGCGCACTAGCGCACTGCACCACACAGGCGAGATTTGAAGTGTCAATTTCTCAGTTTTTCTCCCATTTCACATGCTCACATTTGTTGCTGTATTTTTGCTTTACTTTAGGCTTTATGCTTATGTTATTATATAGAGTCCAACAGTCTGCTGGAAGTCTTCCAACAACAAAGCATGGTTGCTGAAGTTGTTTTTAGATTTTTGCTGATATATTTTCGGCTTGTTTCTGTTTGGTCGTGCTCTACCATTTGATTGAAGTTTTTTCTAAATGACCTTGTTATTTATTATGTTGATCTTATATGATTTAAATACAAATTCTAAATGTTTGATAGTTTAAATCATACCTGGTCTTAAATACAAATTCTAGTTGTTTGATAGTTTAAAATCGTTTATTGAGCTTAAGGTCAAAGTTAAAACAAATAATTGTACTAACGAATCTTTCCAAAGAAACAACAACAACAAAGTTTTTTTCAATATGAAAAGGAATAAATCACTAGCTGATTTTATTGCAATTTCGGCCGTGCTAATCATATAAGATCAACATAATACATAACCAGGTCATTTAGAAAAATCTTTAGTAAGAAAAAATTTAGTATGTTAGAGGCGGCGCTAATGTCGGGCCTAGGGCGGTAGAATGACTAAATTCGCCACTGAATGCGTAAAGTAATGCCTCTCCATAAAAAAGCCATAATTTATCACCATCGACCTTCAACGACTGCAAGTTTCGACGTTGCACACTGCAAGCGTATATGAGAGAGTGAGCGAGCTTTTGTTTGCAGTGAGGGAAAAATTTCGCAAAATAAAAATCATACAATTTTTCACAGTTCGGATTACAAAGTAAAAGCTTAGTAAAGAAAAGTATCTGAAGATACTGTAATTTTCTAAAAATATTTTGTATACTCAATATAACTCATTTAGTTAGCTCATTTTTGCTCAATACTTAAAATTTTTTGAGGTTGTAGAAGGATAGAGGTATATGCAGCGCTGACTGTGCTCTCTTTCCATACTGCCATGTTTGTCAAATTTAGCTGTGTGGCGAATGGAAACAAAAGAAAATAAAGCAAAAGTTTTGCTTTGTTTTGACAATTCCGGCAGTATGCTCTCATCAAGTGCATATACCAGTATTCTTCTACCATGGGTTGTCTCTCTTTGTTGGATTTGCCTCCAGCGGTGCCATATTCACAGTTTTAACTGTAAATTACAGTTTTTTGAACAGCTTTACAGTTTTTTTGATTGACTCGTAGTGCAAATTAGTTTTTTTTTAAAAATTTCAGATGTGAAATAATAAAAAAAAAAATTTTTGGTTTTTATTTTTATTTTTATAAATATGCAAATTTGTATACTTGATAATTAAAAATTTTATAAAGAAATGCCCTGTGATAACATTGTAGCCCTGTAATTATATTCCATCATTGCAACTATACCATCCTTGTAATAATATGAAAGGATTCAAGAATTTGCTTCGATATGTCAATTTGGCTATCATTGATTTTTTTACATGTGGTTTTTTAAAAAACTGGAAGATGAGTTTGTTAATGTAACTGAATTTAAAAGAATTAATATTAACAATATTGGCAATACTAAGCCTCTGAAAGATATTTATTTAGGTAGTGAAATATCTATAGCAATGATGTTAACTCATAAATTACTACCATCAGAGGAAATCGATTTCAGAGAACATTGCGTAAAATTTTAGGTTATGTAGTAAACTATTAATGAAATTTGAAAATGAGTTTTTAAAGAATGTGGAGCTTCTGTCTCCAAGTAAAGTTTTAAATACCTATCGAAACCATCTATATCGAAATTGAGTCGACATTTGACAAATGTTAAGCATTGACGAATTTCAAGAAGTTGATGATAAATAAATGGAGCGATTTACGTCAAAGTGATTTAAGCGATTTAAATTTTAATGATGACAGTAATATATAAGTTTTTTGGGAATCTACTTCAAAAATAAAAAAAGTGATGGTAGTGAAGCATTTCTTCTTCTGGGAAAAATGGTTTATGCTGTTTTATGCATTCCAATAGCCACTGCAAATCCTGAAAGAATATTTTCAGTAATTAATATTAATAGAACAAAACTTAGAAATAGGTTACGGAATCGAGCACTTTGTGAAATTCTAAGAATAAAAGATCTCTTAAAAAAGAATATATCTGTATTTAGTTTGATAAATTAAACCCAATGTACAAAAAAAATTGACAAGTCAATTTCCGAAAAATAATGAAATCTAATTTCAAAAACAAAATGTGATCTATTCAAATGCTATTAAAAGTTTTTTAACTGCTTACGTTATTGTTTATGTTTTTGCAAATGAATTGTTTTTATTATTTTCATTTTAATAAATACCAACAAAATTAAACTTGCTGTTTGTTTAGGGTTACAGTTTTTTTCGTTGAAACTACAGTTTTTTTTAGGGTAACAGTTTTTTCGTTGAAAATACAGGTTTTTTTTTGGAACTTACAGTTTTTTTAAAAAAACGTCTGGCAACGCTGGTTGCCTCTACAATTCCTCCAAAGCTTTCGCTCTGTTGTCATCGCATTTATGCATTAATTTTTATAAGCAATTTCTTCGCTTGTTGATTCTTTTGTGTTTAGGCATGTTTTAACTAGACAATTTAGTGTTAAGTGAATGTGCTATTTTTCTTAGTGACCATAACCAGGGTTACATCGTAAGAAAATAAAAAATGTACTCTCAAAATAATAAAAGTTGTATGAAAAATAAAAAAAGGTCGAAACATATAATGAAAATGTGGGGATTTTCTAAACACAGAGACAAGTTTGACAAGCAGAAAAAAATGTCGCAACAAAATATATAAAACATACTTGTATAGTACGTCGAAGTATCCTTCTTATAATTTCCTAATCTTCCTTCCTATATAACATTCATCCTGACTTAACGTAGAATAGAAAATACCAATAAAAAATTCATATTAATATCAAATTTTTTATCTTGATATTTTTCCATCTGTTTCTCTGACTTTTTAAACTTTTTATGTAAAGATTTTAATTTGTGCTATATATAATCTCTTAAATGTGTTAAAGACAACAAATTTGTTATTCTTTCATGCCTTGACGAAGGCCCACAAAGTGAGCCGAAATATCGAAAAATAGGATAATAAAAAAGCAAAAAATTAATAAAAAACAGTTTATCTTTTTATACGGCCACAGTTCAATTTATAATAGCAACAAACGACAGAAGTACAGAAGCAACAACATTTTTCATTGTTATATAGATACATATAACAAAAAATTAATTCTGTCACTGCATGCCACATGATAACAAAAAATAAGTGAACTTTTCCATTCATTAAAACGTTAACCATTTCCATCATAAATTTTTATAAATAGATTTACGGTTTTTTCGTCATTTTGCTTGTGTAAGTGCAAATTAAAAAAAAGATTTCAAAATACGTTCCGTATCAGTTTCGTATAACAACTAGACCTGAATCCAAATATAAAAGTAAGTGTTTAAAAAGGCGTTAGCAAAGCATCGATAACATTTTTAAAATTATTTTAGCTGTCAATCTTTTATTTTGTTTTCTTTAGTTTGCTTTTATCTGAATTTTATCTGAATATTTCACTATTTCACATTTTCTTAAAATTTTAATAAACAAACTTATGAAATTTTAATTGGTTAATTATAATTGCAGTCTATACTAACTGTTGCTTTTTATTTGCCCTAGGAAGTATCTTTTGAATGTCAAAATCAGAAAATTGGCTCTTCTTTTGCTGGCTGACGTGAAACCCCTCTTATATTCAGTCCAGAATTAATTTGAAAAGAAGAAAAACAGAACTTAAAGTATCTTATAGAACATGGTGATTGTTTTCCCATAATTTAAGTGCCAACCATTTGCAACTTCAAATGTCTATTAATACATAATATTCATTTCAGATTAAATTTGATAAGAAGAAAGGCAGTATTTAAAATACTTAATAAATTTCAATACGCTTAAAGAAATTTTATATTGTGGTATACTTTACCAGAGAAGTAAATAGCAACACATTATTCAAACCTCAAACCCAATTAGAGAGCATCCCTTTTTATTCCGCCCTAGTTGATTAAGAACATTAAAGGTCTCTGCCCACTTACGGCGCGTAACGAAACGACTGTAAACCGGCTTCGAAAAGGCAACGTAATGTTCAATGCACACTTAACGAAACGGCAACAAAAATTTTAATTAAACAAAACAATAAGCGCAGAATTCTCTAGTACACAATTAGCTTAAATAGCTTTGCTATTAGATGACGATGTAGAAAACTGATAAAATCATAGATTTAAGATTGATTTTATGCTTTAAAAACGACCTATCGATGTCGAATTTTTACTTTGCACAATAAACTGTTGGAATCCATTGTAATTTTTGTAAACAAAGAGAACGACAAGCCGGTCAGAATTCTTTGAAACGATCTCCACCGGCTTTTTCGTCGGCGTCAACAGTCGTTGCCGTTTCATTGTCGCTTAGTGAGCATGTATACATAAGAACACATGGTAGTTATATTTTGTAGTTTCGTGTCGTTTCGTTACGTGCCGCAAGTGGGCAGAGACCTTAATATAACATAACGACATGGCAACATTGTTTTTTCATATATCTGCCACTCTTGGCAACTTTTGTTTTTGTCGAATTATTTGTAAACAAACTGAAAAGTAAAGCCATGGCAAACTGTGAAGAATACCAAGATAAAGCAAAAGCACCCACGTGCTTAGTACCCTCTGATTTATATAAAAATTTCACACAAGCTGATAGGTTTTTTGTTTATTTGCACTTCATATGTAAACAAACATCCAAATGCTAGAAGTGCTGCCAAATAGCTATAATGCGAACCAATACGAACCGAGTTTGACCACACCAAGAGAAAAATACATAGAAAAGCGATGAAAATAAAATTGTACTAGTACGGAAAATGTGATACCTCATACTTGAAGAATAAGAACGTCTCCAAAATGGTACGAAAATACGTACTTGTGCAACATTGACCATAACTGTCAAAACCAGCCATTTTTACATTTTGCGTTCTCTTGGCACTCTCATCGGCTGCAAATTTTGTATGAGCTGTCTACTTTGTTTTGATAGTTTTGGTCACCGGCTCTCCGCCATAACACTACCTTGTCTAGTTATACCATGTGTTTACGTATTATCTCTTTATTTGTGTGAATTTTTATTTGGTTTCGTTTCAATAATTTTTGTTTCATTTTAAATTCGTTCGCATTTCGGGGCTAGCCAGAAGATTTGTTCGCGTTGCACTCGCTATTTAGTAAACATTTACAATCACACCGGTTCGGTTCAGTTTGAATGGCTTTATATTTGTTGAAGCTTAAAAGTTTCCGAGGTTAATTGTTTTTCCTTTGTGTTTATTTTATTTTTTCATATCGTTTTGAAGGTGATAAAAATGTTTTAAAAGCGAAAGTATTTAAGTTAAAAAAAATTAAAATAAATATTATCAAGTTAAGAAGTTTTTTAAATTAAAATGATTTTTTGAGATTTTAATTTTGTTGGAATTTTAATTAAGTTGATCTTTTGTTTTTGAAAAATTTGCTGTTCGCAAGACGTTTGTTTCAGCATATGGCCACACTTTGTCGGCCATCATACATACGCATACACACACACGCTTGATGTAATGAGCTAATTACATGCCTCAAACAACGTTGTACTTCCTTTTATTTGAATATTTTCGGACTATAGTATGTTTTCCGGTGAGTTGAAAATACTTAAAAAAAAATAACTGCTGAATTATTTAACATTTCTGTATACAGACACATTTTTTGCTAAGAAATAAGTCACTAAAATGTTGTGTTTTTTATACATTGTCAAAGTTCGAGTAAAGTGATTAGTAATGGAATTCCCAATCGCGTTAACGACGATTTTGGATATCGCAAGCTAGCGAAAACTGTCATTTTCTATGACGCGAAATGACCGATAACGACAACAATAATTATTATCGTTAAATTTTGGGAATTCCAGTGCGGATGCATAAATATACAAGAAATATACAAAAAGTTTGAAATTGCGATTTACGCAATAAGCTGCAAGGTTCAACAAGCAAATAAAATTTTGTAAAATCTTCTTAAATATAAATTTGATTTCAAATTAAGAGGCATTTTGTTTAGAACCTTGCAAAAATTTGATTTTTTGTATATTGTCATATGAAATCAAAAAAGCCGTAAGTTACCAAAAATTCAAAATCGACTTCTTGCTTGACTATGATGCAGCGTATCAAAATACACGTTCTTGCCAAATTCTACACTGCTACAACTAAAAACGACGTTTTTATTAACAAAATTCTAAAAGTCCTCAGTGCAAGCGCTTCAGAAATGTAGAGATATTTTTGCCTCTCCTGAAAAATTTTTTAAATGTAACTTGCGCCATTTTTTCTTTCATTTAAGATAGAGGTGAAAAGTTTATTAAACAGTCTTTTGTTTATTATAAATATTTGTTTGTAGGTAAACAAATTTTGTACTTTTTTACCTACACATGATATACTAAGCAGTTTTTATTTATCAAAAATAATAATTAATTTAAAAAATAAAGGTACTTATGTTATTAAAATTATGGAGATAATTTGTTCTTAATAAGGGTTCTCATCTAAGCATGTAGCTGACCCGTAAACATTGTAAGCCTTGTGAACTTACATGCGCGTAAACTATCTGTCAAAATTTGTATGGGCGTGAGTTTACATCATTTCCGAGCCTATTTTGTAGTGTAAACTAGCATGTAAATCTACGTGTGAGAATGAGGGTTGTCTTTGGCCCTAATCATTACATATTTAAAGTAGTTGAAGTAAATATGAACACGTTTTATTTTTCTATGTTAATGAAGGTTTTTAAAAGGTTTAAAATTTAAAAAAGTCATAATGTTGTCGCAGCCGCAGCCGTCATTTTGTCGACATTTACGCTATTTACACTCTGTCGCTCATCAAAAGTTTAAATGCTATACATGTTTACATTCTTAGATGAAAACCCTTAATGAGTTGTTTTAAAATAATACCTTAAAAATAAAATACAAATTAAGTGTTTAGCTTTTAGGTGGTTTTTGGCTTTATTTTTTATAAAAAAAGAGACTGAAAAAACACGTTCACTTATAGCAGGGACATATTGTTCACAATGCGTTAAACAAATTATCTAATTTTTCAGTTCTTTTTTAAATTTTTTGAAAAGCTTAAAGTCTTCAATTAAGGAATTTGGGTTATTTCCTTTCAAAAATTTCTTGGGAGCTTGAATGGTATATTTTTTGAAAAAGAATGCATTATTAAATAAAAATCATGTTTAACTTACATTAAATACGTCAGCCACTTGTAAATTCAGTTTTAACAAAATAAAATAAAACCAGAGATAAGAAATGGTAGCAACGTTGGTGAAATGTCAAAACGCAAGTAAAAAATAAACAACACAAAAGTATATTGTCGCTCAAATACAATAAAAAAGTGGTTTAAAGACAATTTTATACAGTAGTTTTGACTTAACTGACACTCTTTTAGCTGCCAATTTGAGATGCCTGCCAAAAACCACAAAATTTCACTCATTTCTTCAATTTCGTATGAAATGTACTTGTTTAAGTACCAATTTTATACGTACCAATTTAAGTTAGCTGCCACAAATATTTGGAATTATTCCATATTCATTGATAATTTTTCATTTAACAGCCACAAAATTTTTTTTGCAACTGTTGCTAACGAAAACTATGTATGTATGTAGTTTGTTTTTGTTAGAATGCTCGCAGCCTTTCTATAATTCTCTCATTCTCTTTATAACTCTCTCTTGGTTTAAAAAAAAAACAAAACAAAAAAACAGTGTGTATGTATGTGAGTTCCTAGTATAAATCAAAACAGGAAAACGAATCAGATAACTGCCAATTTTTGGCAGTTAAAAAATTTAACTTTAGTGCCATTTTGACTTACCTGCCACAAAATGCGTGTAAAACACGGTGTGGCAGTTAAGTCAAAACTACTGTATTGCCAAAAAAGCCGGATTTCGAATTATTCGAAATTCGCGTTTTTTTAAAAAGCCAGATTGGTTTAAAAAAAAACCAAAATGTCGAATAATTCGAACCGGTTTTGCATACCCTAATTGTAAACAAAAACAAATAATCATACAAAAAAATTTAAAGTTATCTGGCAATTCACAATGAAACCATTAACAAAGAATGTCAAGGGCTTGCTGGTTCAGAACCGAAAGAATAACGCCGGATATAAGGAACTGGATGTAAAATATAAATTTCTTATATTTGGAGCAAGAAAAATTATCGAAAAGCAGAGAATTTTGGGAACTACTGAAAGTTTAAAGAAATAGTTTAGTAGAAAAAGGAAGACTTCTGTGCAGGATGACAGGCAAATATTTAGCCTTGCTAAGAATCTTTAAATTTAATTATTTCGTTTCGTACAGTGAGTGCAAAGAAGGTTAAACGAAAAACAAATTAATAGTTTCTATGCGTAGAAAAAGCCACTTTTGGGCGTCGTAAACATTAAAAAAGAAACTTGAATTTGGGAAAAATTATTTGAATATGTCCGAAAGGTTCTGGAATCGCACTATTTTGTCAGATTAGTCCAAATTTGAATTCACACTAAGGCGTAAGCCAGTTTGGTGTGAACCCTCCCAGAGACTCAATCTGAAAAACATATCATACACTGCCAAACATGGAGGAGGCTCACTTAAGTTATAGGGTTGTTATTCTTCAGTTGGAGTAAGCGAGCTCGTAAAAATAGATACAAAAATGACTGGCGAGAATTATGGTCATATTCTGAAAGATAATCTTGTCAAATCGGCCGAAAAAATTAACTAAGGTTTTTTAATCTTTCAACAAGATAATGATCCCAGACACACGAGTAAGACTGCAACGAAGTATTTTCTTCAAAATAATATCGAAAAATTGGAATAGCCTCCTATATCTCCGGATTTGAATCTGATTAAGAATTTGTAATTTTAGATGCTCAAATATCATTTGACTCACGAAAAAATATTAAATCGTTTTGAGATAATATGCAGCAAGTATAAGACGCAAGGAAATTTTGAATAACTTAGTCGCCATTATGTCAAACAGATAAGCAGCTGTAATAGAAAACAAAGGAGGACATACAATGTACTAACCAATTCTTAAAGCATTTTTTTGAAGCGAAGCTTTTTACGCCTCGTTTTGTGATTTGCTTGAGTGAAATCTGAAAAACGACACTTTTTTCCATACACCTTTTTCTTAGAATTGTTGTTGTTTTTTTACTTGCGTCTATTACAATAAGAGGATATAAAATTAAAAATATTTCTTTGCAGGAGTGAGGATCGAACTCGCGCTATTCCAATTTAGAGTTCTACACATTAACCTTTTTTCCAAACCAACCTTTTGATATTACGTGATTCATTCAATATTAACTGAAGCTATGTTGCAGTAGATGACAGTAATTTATCAAAGGGATTGTTCATAAGCTGTCCTACATATTCTATTGTGAACGCGTGAAGCTAAAATGAAGCAGATCACACTTATCGATCAAATACTACGTTTCCATGGCGAGTTAAGTCAAGGTGTGACTCGGGATTAAGTTCCCATGGAAACGCGAGTTGAGTTGAATTTTGTTAAATTCACGAAACTTGTTAGATTTAACTGAGTTATATTGGATGCGTTCAGGATATGAAACAGTTGCTCAACTGTTGAACGAGGTTTTATTGATTATTTGTTATTTTATTTTATTTCTGCCATTGTGCTGACAAAATGTACCAAACCGTTCAGCAGGCACACAAAGTAGCGGAAACTAATGGTGATCAAAGACTCAACACGTTTAGTAAATTTTGCACCTTCTGAACGCACACATTTATACTAAGAAAAAATAGCAGAATGGCCGAAGTCCAACTCGACTCAATGTTGTGCATGGAAACACTTTCGAGCTAGAAACGCCATTATGTCAACTTGAAGAAAACCCAACCTAGGATCAACTCGCCATGGAAAAGTAGTAAAAAGCATTAGCATTAGCTATCCAAACAACAAAAGTAGGAAGGTTCTATTGAACGGGTGGATTTTAATTGAGAATTCAGACATGAATGTCCATAGGCACTTAAGGCAAGGTGGTCTAGCACTCAAAAATGTAAGGTATTTTTAGAATTTTTTTAAAAAGTTAAAATATTGAACAACGATATTTGAACTTCTAAGTTGTATGGTAACTCTATTTATTGTTCTATTTATTTGAAAAATAAAAACCTAGAATATTATTAATCACTATGGGTGCAGCTATGGCTGGCACTAGAAAAAAAGATATGAAAAATTGACGGAATGACGCGCTTTTGAAAATTAAGTTCTTAAACCAGCTTGTTTTCTACCGGTTGTTAATTGTAAAATATACGATGTTTTTTAAATAAAACTTTGATTCTAGTTCCAGCGATAGCCACCGTTGTTATGAATAGCAATTTTAAATTTCAGATGATTCGGCTAAATAGTTTTTGTTTTTTCTACAACACCATGCCGAAAAAAGTAGTTTCGAGATAAATGAGTATAAAGAGAATGAATGTAGACGAAACACTGTGGCTCGACACCTAAACTAAAACGGCTGTAAAAGTGAAAATACAATGTTCAGTTGCTTTTTGGCAAGACGTAATGTAAAGTAACGTAGAAATCTAAAATCCACGGATCTATACGTCCCGTCACGTTACGTTACGTTTATTAAAACTACTTGTATAAGAAAGCATTGTTTCAAACAATAAGTGAAAGAACGCACTGCTCAACTGACATTAGATCCCATTACGTTACTTCTATTATAATTGGACATTCAGTCAGAAAGACTATACTTTTGAGATATAAAAAAAATTAGTTTCATAAAAGTTCTAAGCCTTAAACAATTCTGTTTTGATAAATATAATTTGCGAATGACAAGCGATCTAAATATTTGCACAACAAGATTAGGACAACTGTTTATGCAATATTTACTAGAAATATCGATGACATTACATCTATATATGTTTGATATTTTAGAAATTAAAACCCAATAATTTCATTAACATTTACAAAAATAATTCAAAATTAATGTAAAATAATACTGTAAGGTTATAAAATTTACTGGTGGGAAATTATTTTTTAGTTAACATTAGGTATTTAAAATTTTTCAATTTAAAAATTTTTTTATTAAAAAAATCAGTAAATTATGAAACGTATAAAACTGCGAAAAAGCTTCGCTTCTCTCGTGTGTCCAGCGACGCATCTATTTTTTTTGTGTAGTTTTTTGCTAACTGCTTGATTCAGAATGTGTTTTTGCAGTTTATTTTGTCCAATGTATTTTGATTGCAACTGAATATATTGATTTTTTTTAACTATTTTAAGAGCTGAAACCTATTTTTTATTTCTTAATATTAATTTATTTATTTATTTCTTAATCTTGTTGTATTAAAATAGTTTGCATCTTTGTAAAAAATAAACACTAAAAAACCATGTTAGTTTTACTGATTGGATATGTTTTTTATTTCTTTGCTCTTTATTTTGTCCGACAGTGTATTTTCCACTACTTGAAAATTCCTTTATTTTAAATCGGCTTACAATAAATTAATTAAAATCTGGCTAATTTTGCACTATTCTATACTATTATATAAAAATTAAACTTTTAAAAAGTTAGCATGTTTGTGGCTGCCGGTAGACTCAAGAACTGCTGAACGGATTTACGTGAAATTTTCACTATTCGAATCAGAATTGATCGTAGATGGTTCATGTATGCCCGAAATTTTGATTTATATAACAGTGAACAAGTAATTGACTGAGAAACTGGCTTTAATCTCAATTTTTGGTAAAATTTGGCACATTTTCCCATTTCCTGCCTTACCAGTAAAATATATCTGAAAATGACTAATAAAGATATGAAATATATTCCCGATTCCAACAAAAAAGTCTAAGGTTAAACCACATTGTGCGATATTTAAGTGGAATCAGAGGACTGCTTTTGATGATAGTTTTTTTGAAAAATTCTATATTTGAATTTTTGTATTTATGATAATTATTTGGAAAAATTCAATATATGAATTTTTGTATGTCTCTTCAAAATAAAGAATGGAAAGAAATGGACATGTTTGAAAATGGGAGGAATTTATTCAAAAAACTTTTGAGATAGAAAGAAAGCATAATTTGCTGAAATTTTGTCAGTATTTATATGCAACCTACTGGGTTACAATGGAAATGTTGAGAGAGTTTTTTCTTAGGGCGCTTTTATAGTGGCCACTTGTTGCTGGGAGCCGAACCAAGAAGGAAAGCTGGAAAACGCTGCACATACATCATATGAAACAAGCTCAAAGTGCGTATAGTGACAGCCGAGCTGGCAACTTCAAGTGACTTTTGCGCTGGTTTCCATCTTTTCGAATGTTGCTTTCTCTCTCGCTCGCACGGTTTGCATGTGTTTTGATTCATTTTACACGTTGCTTGCTTATTACTTTCGTTAAATAACATGAAATGGAAAAAGAAACAAAGAAAGGAATTTGCAACCGTGAGCGTCGCGATCGATTCTGTATGTCCTTGAATTCATTCATTCAAGGAAACAAGGAACACATGATAGCAACAAAGAAGACCAACAAGAAAAGTAATAAGCACACAAGAACACGAAATTGCGCATAGTTGTTAGGCTGTATTTTCTTGCCCGCAAAAAATACGTACAGAAACAGCATTATAAAGAAGCAACGAAGATAAATTTCTATCAACTGTTGCACGCAGAAAACAAAAAGAGAAATAGTGAAAAAGCTTAACCAGCCGGTGAAGCAATTCGTCGATTAGCGGCTGCAAGTGCGTTTCATCTAAAACAGAGAATCGAAGATTATCAAATTTTCTTATGTGCGCATTCCTTTCCATTTGAATTTGTGCACAAAAGTAAACAAACAAAAAAAGCAGCAATAAGATAACAACTTTGCTTAGATTGGCTTCATGCGGCTTGAAGTGCGTTTTAGCTGAGTCATAGCATCAAAAAATCTTGGGCTAGCAGCTGATGTACGTTCTTTTAATGTGCGTTCTTTCTACGATCTTCTTTTTTGTCTAAAAAAAAAATTGAAATAAAAACACAACAAGAAGGCAACAAAAACCAGCAGAAAACACTTGCTAAAAACACTTGTCGAAACAAGCTGGTATCTCAAGTGACTTGAAACGACTTTCAGTTGCAGGAAGTGAGTTTCAGCAGTGTTTTTCGCATTTTCGTCTCTGCACTTGTTGTTCGCTGGTTTGAGGAAAGCAAAATGAATGAACGAAATCATGTGGCTTTTTTGTTGCAAAAATACACAAAAAAAACTAATATATACAAACAAACAAACAAACCCAAAAACCAGCTGAAACAAGTCACCAACGACAAGCGCGCACTATACGCACTTCCAGCTGCTTTTAGCAGGACGCGTTCCAGCTCGGTCCGGCCCAGCAACCAGCTGACACTATAAACGCGCCCTTATGTCCGCACAGTGAACTTAAAACAGAAATCATTTCAATGTCGTAACTGCTGAAAGCATTATAATTATCAATAATATTTTTATTAACATCCCAATTTTAGGTATGAACATAAGTTACTAAAATGCAAATATATATATATATTTACTTTTTAAGAAGAAGTAAAAAGTTATTAGAAAACACCCAAACTGAAAATCAGCTAGTCACTTCAGTTTTTTCAGTGAGTTTTACTGTTTTTCAGTACACCAGTTGTAGTGCGCCTGAGTAAATTCAGTAAATTTTCCTGTTTTGCATTCAATAAGTATATAATGCATACTTTTTTATTTTAAACATACATTTTACTTTTAATTAATAAAAATTACTTAAAAATTAGTTAATTAAGTTTAATTAATTACTTAATTAATTAATTAAGTAAAAATTACAATTACTTTTTAATTATGAAAAGCAAAATTTCATGTGGAACTCTGTAAAACATAATAAAAACCGTAAAATTTGTGAACGAAACGTACAATTATTGGCGATAATTATTTTACTTTACTGAAAATCAATGAAAAGATTTGGAAAATTTACTGAAATTATTAGAAAATTTCACGGTTTTAGCTTTTTCCGTTTGGAAGTTGGTAGGAATCGACCATTTTTGATAGTAGCTCAAATTCTCCCAAAATACTTGGTCCGAAAAAAAACCCGTAAAATTTTAGTAAAATTTATACTTTTTCCGCTGTAATTGCTCGAAGCTTATGATTTAATTGTGAAATGGATTAAAAAAATTTTATATTATTTTACAGATTTTTTTATTGTTAACAAATGTTTAATATAGGTTTTTTTTGCTAATATAAAATCTTAAATAAGCACTTAATGTCTGTATTCGGGATTCCTAATGCAATAAAGTTTGATAAAAAAATCATAACATTTGTGTATTAATGTAGGTTTTTTTGTTTGAGTGTCCTGGTTTCGATCCGACTATTTATGGCAGCCCTAAATTAGGCAGTTACCGTTGCTAGTAATGTTTGTTTCATGACGCAAACAAAGAAACACATTTTTAGTGTCTTGTGTCAAAAAACTTTTTGAAATTCTAACATCAGATCACACTGGTGTAATACATTTGCTGCAGTATCCATTTCTTAAAACTTATATGCCTATTGTGTATGGCAACTTTACTCTCAGTTGAGTTGCGGTTGCCAAATTCTTATTATTGATGGCAACACTCAGAACAATTGATCAACTCGCTGCTTTTACAGTTGCTTGTCAAGTTTTTGTGTTATTATCGATAGCCACTGTTATTTGGTTTGGTTGCGGAACCTGTCAAAAGTCAGCAACTGCTAATTACTTGTTGCAAGCTGGTGGCGTTGTGCAAAAGCGAGAAATGGATGCAGCGTAAGTTTTGGAAATTTGTGTTATGTGGATTATTCATAGATTATTTATTTTCATAGAAACATAAAAATTACAAACAAGCAACAGTCCGAGCGATTGGCAGAGCTTATGCTGGAAAGCGGTGTTTAAAATATTTTATTTCGTCCAGTACATAACAAAACGCTTCTTTGCTTAAACTAACTAAGAAACCTGTAAAATTTATTCAAATAAGCAAATTTTTATTCAATGTTTGTATTTACAGTATTATATTACTTTGAGTTTGAGAGTTCCAAAGGATTGGATTTGTCTCCGATTTTCCTTCTTATAGGCAACACTTCAACATCACTGCATCCGTTTCCGTCATCAAAATATAAATCATTACTTATATCCATATTTATTTGTTTTCTTTCTATAAATGGCTTTTTCCAATTTTAAACTTATTGAATATATAAAATTTTTAACATGAGCTGTTTTCTTTTTGACAGCTCGTTATTGTTTTCTTTGGCAACTCGCTGAAAATAGCAACTTGAAATTGGTTGTGATACGAAATACCAAATGACAGTTCGGTTGCTTTAAAGTTGGGTTGCTTATTTGGCTACGCAACTCTGTTTGGTTGCCCTACGCAATAGGCCTATTAATTGCAATAGAGATTTTCTCACCAATGACACCAATTACAGCGCTGCTACAAAATCGTGTCTCTTTATGAGGATCATTTTCACAAATTTTTTTAAGCACATTTAAGGATATAGGTTGACACTTGGAGTATATCTACAACCTGTAATAGTCATCGTACAAAGAAAAAATATATTCCAAAATATCAGTTAGAGTACGAATGAAATGAATATCTAATTTTGGGAATCGTGTCCAATAACGCCCACTTACTTGACCGTAATTTGTTATAATTGTGCCTACCCCTGCACTAATAAATTTACACAGTGGTTTTAATAATACAGAGTTTTTCTAATGTTGCCACGCACCTTTGTAAAAAACCACCCACTTTCTTGACCGTAATTTGCAATAATTGTGCCCACTTCTGAACTAAATTTCAGTACTCTTGTTTCAATCTTATGCGAGATAAAGTGGATTTATAATATTGACAAGCCCCTTTGTCAAAAAATGACCACTTTCTTGACCATTATTTGTAATAATTCTGCCTACCCCTGTACTAAATATCAGTACTGTAGTGTCAATATTATTCGAGATACTTTTTTTTTATAATTTTGACACGCCCTTTTGTATGATAACGCCTAAATTTTTAACTTTATTTTATCATAATTGTGACTAGCCCTGTACTTAATGGCAGTACCCTAGTATCAATATTAATCAAGATTTAGTGGATTTCTAATATTGCTACGCCCTTTTATCGAATAACGCCCACTTTATTGACCGTGATTTGTCAAAATTGTGACCTTTGTTCTCAATTTCAGTGCCCTTGTGTCAGTATTATTCGATATACTGTGTTTTTATAACTTTTGCACGCCCTTTTGTATGATAACGCCTACTTTTTTACCGTATTTCTTCATAATTATGCTTGCACCTGCACTAAATTTCAGTACCCCAGTGTCTATATTATTCGAGATAAAGTGGTTTTCTAATTTTGCCACGCTTCTTTGTCGAATAACGCCCACTTTATTGACCGTGATTTGTCATAATTGTGCCTACCTTTCATAATTTCAGTACAAAAAAACGGCAATTATTAAATGTACATTCTGGTTAAACAGGACGAAAGATATGCAATTTTCATTAATCTTTTTTAGAAAAATTAAATAATATAGGTACTCTAAACTTATAGGTATATTTACAGTACTTTGAAGAAGAATGTATAAAATTTCAGATTATAATCAATAATATTTAATTATTATACTGCAGCAAGCCACGGGACGACGTGAACCAGTGCTTAAAATACGAACTGAGTAAGCGGCCTTCCACAGGTCGCAAAATTCATCTAACACAAAAGTCAAAATATTTTCCTGTTAATTATGAATGTTATTATGGAATAATTTTTGTAATTTTTACTGAAAATTTTCTTTACATTTTTGTTGATAGAAATTCGAAAATGAAGTTTATCAATGAGATAATGGTCCATTGACAATTTAAAAATTCGTATTTAAGAAAAAACAACATAAAGATTCGTTAAAAATTGACTGAGTTATGAAAGTCGCAAACTTGAATACGCAGTTTTAAAGAAAACGAGTTTAAAGTTTTAAACATAGTGCGACTCCTGCTTTGACGAGGTCAGCTTCTGCCGAATACCGAAGCCGAATATTCGGTCGGACACTACAAATTGAACTACCCGCAAGCTGCGTAAAGAAACTTCGTTCCAAAAATTAGATTAAAGTCAGTGCAAGTAGCAATATTGACAAATCTACTGGCATATTGTTTGCTTTGCTTTGATATTCTATTTTTAAAGTGAAACTTCTTGGGTGGCTATTTGATACTGAAAATTTTCGTCATGAAAAATATTTCGAGTCTCGTCACGTTCTTATGTACATGAGCAATGATATTTTCTATTTTCTGTTGTTTTTATGGGGACCGCCAGAAGGGTAGCAGATAGAGTGTAGGTGTGCTAAGAAGAAATGTTAAGGAAGAAAAAGCAATAGGACCAGCTCATACATTTGATCCCCCTAGGGGTCATAGATTTTTTGATATGAACTGTAATAGAAATTTTTTTGGCAGTGTCAATATTAAATAAGCAGAATATTTTTATGCAAATTTTGTATTGTATTTCTTTCATGATGCTCTCTCTCTCTTTCTCTCGGTCTCTTTCACAAAGATCTCTCATATCCTTAATTTTAAGAAGTTTCACTTCTGTATATACTGTATTATTTTATTACTCTTTTTGTTTTTTTTTTAAACTAGAACTTATAGATAGAATATCGTTGTTATAATTGTGTTTGAGCTTGCTTAACCCTAATTCTACTACCTTGGCTCACATTTGATTTTAAAAAGATTTTAATTATTAAGTAAGTACTTTTTTGCGTTGAAGTGTATTTGTATTCTCAAATGAATTCATTTTCTTCAAATTCAGAGTAACTTAAATTTCGTGGCATCAACCGCTATTTTTTCATTTTTTTACATGTGTGACTCAAATTCACATCGCAGTGGGATACGTTTGTAAAATGATGTAGTAGGATTAAGGTTAAAAAAACTTACTAGCTAACTTTTCCCTTAGAATTGGTCGAAATCTGTGGATAATTGATTGTTTTCCTGTTTTAGATTGTACACGTTTGGGTAGAGGGAGGGGGAAGAGGTGGTTAGTTGGTGGGTCGGGGATGGTGGTCATTTGCGTCTCAATGTACATCATGTTCGAAAATTGTATTAATAAGCCAAAAATACAATTTTGTACAAAATTTCATTGAAATCTTTTGATGTTTGAATTTATTCAGTTTCAGGTTGTACGGGAAGGAAAGGGGGAGGGGTGTTAGTGAATGTACACTTCGTACACTTTGTTAGCGATGTACACTTTGTTTAAAGACTGTGTTAATAAGCCCAAAAGACACGATGTCGTCGCCCGATTAAATTTCATTAATATATATCGACATATCCTGTTTCCCAGTTTGGGTTTGTACGGGAGGGAAGGGTTGTATTGGTCTGATATGCACCATTTTTTGGAAATATTTTAATACGACTAAAAAACGACCGTATACCAAATATTATAAAAAGGGTCAATGTTTACTATTTTTGGCACAAGAATGTATGAAATCAAAACACTGTGCGTCGCTGTTTTGCTATTTGTTTCTATTTCGTGTATCTGACTTCATTGAACAACGAATCGCTTCTGATTTGTTTATTGTTATTAATTGTTGACATGTATTTGTATTTTTATAGTTATGGTATTTGTTGTTGTAGTTGGTGTTTTTAAGCTTATTTCTTTGAAGTGCTGGTTTGTTAGGAAAAAAATACATATTTTGAAAACCTGCTGGCTGCTGGCAGAGGAAACCATACGGAAAAAATATTTCAGCGCGCATTTGTCAGATACAATTATGCTCAAGTTTAAAGCACAACAATATTAAATTAACAACATTTTATGTAGCTGTGTGTTTGAGTGGGAGTTAACTTCGTAACTTTCAGTGAGTTGTCTAATATTGGCAAGTTTAACAAAATTCCTAAAATATAGGTACTTAAGCAATTTAATTTAAAATTTATATGGAATCTCTTATCATCATATTTAAATCTTTAAATAATGTCAATGAGTGGTTTTCAGTTTAATTTGATTCAAAAAATATAAAGAAAACAGAGAAAATGTTCTGAAAAATAAAAGCACTCATTTCATAGTACCGTATTTATCGATAAAAATGTGTGCACACAAAGTTTACCATATTAATCTTAAACTAGAGGTGAAGAATATTAAAATTGTGTTCTCATTTCTTCAGTAGTCTTGAGTAAACTTTTTATTTTCGAAATTTTTTCATATCTGAGTCTTAAAAACATCTTGAAAATTGTAGTCATTTTTATATTTGATTTTTTTTTAAATTTAGCTTCAAAAAATGAACTTTATATTTACTTTTTACTGTTCTTTTACTTTAATGGAACAAAAGTGGTTTTGTTGTTTATAAAAAAAATAAATTTCAAAATCGTCAAGCTTTAAAAATAATTCATGTGCGAAATTACCCCAGTATTTTTTTCCACTCAAAAGTTATGGCTAAAAAAACTATTTTCAGCTTATGCATATCTATATTCATTAAACTCATTTTCTGTATTAAAACGTGCCCACCCGCACTTCTTTTCAAATGTTACTTAGAATTGCAGTTTTATTTTTCTTATATGGATTCATATCGATCAATTGGTTATGTCGATAATACTGTGATAACGATTGCTTTATAAATATATTAGCATATATAAAGTGCGTCTTATTTCTTAACGTATCAAACACCTTTTTATTTATTTACTCAATGAACAACAGCATTAACGTTTGCATAAAAAAGAATAGTTGAACAGTTTTAAAGAATAAAGTAATTGAATCAAGTAAATCTCTCCCACTTTAAAAAAGGTTAAACACAATTTGTAAAAAATAATTTCCCAATTAACACCGTTTATATTAACTAGTAATTATAAACTATATTATAGATTAAAAGCATTGGTTGAAATAATACTTTTGAAATTAACTATTTTATTTTTGCTTACAAATCATCGCTCAAGACCAAAACAAAAAAAGCAAAAAGTCGAAAAAATTCTGTTCTGATTTTGAAAAAATTTTGTTTTAACATTTTTATACTTTAAAAACGATATGGGGCATTGCATTGTGACTACTGGGACATTTGACTCCAGCATTTGACCAACTATGAGTTATAACAATGTCATCATAACGTATTTAACAATGAAATATATTTTAAAACAGAGATAAATATAATGGGACACTGAAAAAGTCCCACTTATCTACCTTTGAGCACTCAGAGAATAATTTTTGGCAAAACATTGAAATATTCAAGTCAGCTTCTTCTGTGTTGTACATCATATACTTAACGCTTCCATTTTAATAAAGAATTAGTATGCCAACCTTTGTCGAACAAGTAGACAAAATATTACAAATTGTCTATACTGGGAAAGGTCTTTTTGACTTGCGGGACAAGTAAAAAAATATGTGTTAGTAATAAGTTATTTTAGCCAGTTGTATTATTGTTTTAAGCCCAATTTACGTAGTTATTTATAAATTTTCTGTAAAACATACAAAATAAATCAGAAGCTACGACAAAAAAAAATTACCTCTTACTCTATAATTTAAAGAAAATGTTGTATTTTACCCAAATTGGTAAATTTTACCTTTCAACAGTTTTATAATAGGACACAAGCATGTGTTATCCCTTTTTTTCAGTCAAATCAAGTTAATAAGCAATCCTCTCCACAAGCTTTCCTACCACCACCAACTGCACCTTTTTTCATAAATTAATGTGTTTTTGATTAAAGCGTAGAACCATGGCCCTACCAAGATTCGAACGCGAGACCCCTGAGTAAGGCCGCGTTCATAGTAAACGCTTTTAGCTTAGCCGAGAGGTTTAGCTGAAAAACGCTTTGTGTATAATCATATGAAAAAAGCTCAAAGCGTTCATAGTGCTAGCATAAAGCTAGCATAAAGCTTAATTTCAAATGCTTTTCAGCGCTTATCTTTCCATCTCGCTTGCTCACACAGAAAAATAATTTTGTTTTTTATGCTTTGTTGTAGAGCATTTTTAAAATGCAATTCGGCACATGTTTATCTATTTTGCCTGTTAACAATATTTTCGTTGATTTTTTTGTGCTGAAGTTTTAACCGTTGTTGTGTTGTTGTTGCGCTTGTGTATTCTATCTCGTTTGTTTACATAGTTTTCGTTGTTCTTGCTTTCTTCTTGGGTACTTTTTGTGCTGAACTTTCCACCATTGTTATGCTTTGTGCTTTCAAGTTCCTTTGAACTTTTGTTTGTTATTGGTTTGATCTTTCATTGGTGATCATCGCGAATCTACATACTCATTAAACAAAAAATCTTTCATTTACTTTGCAAAACGCAATTGAGGGCATTATTTTCCAAAGAGACAAATGAAAACAAAGCATATCAGCTATAAGCATAAAGCGCGCACTATGAACACCAATAAGCTCAATAAGCTACTTTATGCAGCGTTGAATAAGCGTTCACTATGATCAAAAAAAGCTTGACAAAGCAGCTTTATGCATCAGCTTCAGCCAAAGCGTCCACTATGAACGCGGCCTAACAGTCAGAGCATGATTAATACATATATCTCCTTAGTCTTTAAAATAGTGGTGTCTCTGTAAGTGTTGATTTTTGCAGCCATTTAAAACTCAAGTAAGACAAAGAAGCTTTAACTATTTCATTTTGGGTAAGAAAATTAAATTGAGCTATACACAACGGCATTGAAAGAAAATCAGTCTGTTCACCGTGGCTTCTGGGACACACTTAAAAACAGTCTCAAAAGCATAATATGATCACCATAACTATTAAGAAGTTTAAATAGTACACCACATGTTTATTATTACTTTTAGGAATTATTGAATTTATAAAGTCGTATTTCAGGCTAGGAAAACCACTTTTATATATTTTTGCGTGACTACTGGGACATGCGACTTGCATCTGTTCAAAGAAGATAAACAAAAACGAACATACCTTTTCGCTTTATTTCTATAAAAAAAAATTATTTTTTCCAAGCTTTCCACGCGTGTCTTCGCCAGTTTTCTACAGTTCAGAGAATGGCCGAAAACCGTGTTGCAAACATAATCAACATTTTACTCCCTACTAACTCTATATGAAACAAAAGCTGCCATATGTATCTTTTCAAATCTTTTTTCACAGATTAATGAAGTAAAGGCATTAAGAATTTTATCAAATTAAAAATAATTAATGGAAAACCAAAATTTATCTCATTTTCCTCTTTTACATGGAATGCTCCATACAAATTTTCCATACAAATGCTTCATACAAATAAAAAATTCTCATAGCACATATACACCAAGTTTCATTATAAAATCATGCAAAACTCGGTTATTATAATGCTTTCTGAAAAGTGCGCATAGTAATAGTTCGTCCACGCCCATTTTTAGCTGAGTCGCCGAGAGTAACCATACGAACTAAATTACAAAATAAAGCTTTTTTATTAAGTTTGTGGGCGGTAAAAAAGGTTGTGACAACTTGCGTTTTTTTATTATTTGAGATATTAACCTTGATAACTTTTTCGTGTAGATTGCCCTTGGGATGGTGATGGTTCTAACTATATTAAAAGTATATATATATTTGTATCTTATATTCCACCTTGCTCTTCAAGTGAAGTTTATTCTATGCACTTTATTAATATGTTGAACGTAATTGATAGGCTCAAAGATAATGAATACCCGATTGTACAATATTGGGTGATTTCAACTTAAGTAGTGTAAATTGGACTTATTCTAAGGATCTTTTAAGTATGATTCCGAACTCGATGTGCAACAATTTGGAAATCGATTTTTTAGACTCTATATATTCCTTGGGTCTGATTCAAATAAACTCTGTCACAAATAGCTTGAACAAAATCTTAGATCTTATTTTTATTGATAATGAGCTAAATGCCTATTGTGTTGAATCGGATTTACTTCTTTCAAATAATAGTTTTCATCATAAAGCACTTTTAATACAATTAGAAATTCTTATTAATGATACATCTGCCATAGAAGAAGATACTTTTGTTTTTGCATTTAAAAAAGCTGATTACACAGCGATATCTACATTTTTATCGAGTGTGGATTGGCGTCTGGGTTTTGGTGATATCTTGTCAGATAATTATGACTTTTTTATCGAAATTATAAATCAAGGATTTACTCGCTTTGTTCCTATTAAAAAGATAAGGAAAAGTTCTAAGCCGGAGTGGTTCAATAAAAGTCTTTCAAAATTAAAAAAACCGTATGAACAAATTGTTCAAAAAAAGTAAAATAAATATATCTTTTCGTCAAAATTATTTACAGGCGCGTAGTGAATACGCATCTCTTAAAGAATCGCTCTACAAATCTCACCTTAATAAGCTGGAGTCTGATATTAGAGAAAATCCGAAGAACTTTTGGAATTTCTTAAATAAAAAAAGGAACACGAAGGGTTTCCCTAAAAATATGTTTTTTATCGAAAAAACTGCAAGTAGCACTTCAGACGTCACAAATCTTTTTGCTGATTATTTTCAATCGAATTTTTTATTAGACGACGGAGATGACGTGAACTGCCCTTTTTATTATAATGACAACCCTATTATTGATATGGGTTCATTAGTTCTTTCTGATGATGATGTCTTACAAGATTTGCTCACTCTAGACATTAATAAAGAACTGGTCCTGATAATATTCCCCCAATATTTCTGAAAAACTGCGCAGCTGTGCTAGCCCAGCCATTAGCGCTTTTATTTAATTTATCTTTAAAGACAGGGCAGCTTTTGAATATTTGGAAAGAATCCATTATAGTCCCTATCCATAAGTCTGGCTCTAGGCAAAATATAGCGAACTATCGACCGATATCAAAATTGCCCTTGATCCCTAAATTATTTGAGTCAATTGTCAAAAAACACATTTATGCTAGAATTAAAAACTCTATCTCTGAATTCCAACACGGTTTTGTTAGTGGTAAATCTACTTCTACAAACCTAACACTGTTCTCTCACTTCATTAAAACTGAAATGGAAAAAGGCAATCAAATTGACGTAATTTTTACTGATTTCGCCAAAGCCTTTGATAGAGTTCAGCACTCTATTATGGTTAAAAAACTTTCCCTAATGGGGCTTCATTCCTCTTTGTTATCCTGGCTGAGGAATTACCTTTCTGATAGGTATCAAGTTGTTCGTATTGGTAACTGCTACTCAAAATCTATTACTAACCATTCTGGTGTGCCCCAAGGAAGCCACCTTGGACCTCTTTTGTTTGTCTTGTTCATCAACGATCTCCCAAACTTTTTACAGCATACTAACTGTTTGATGTATGCTGATGATGTTAAACTGTTTAATTCGGTTTCTTCAACTTCCGACCATCGACTTCTTCAAATTGATTTAAACAATATGATTAAATGGTGTTCAGTTAATAGACTTTATTTAAATGTTGCCAAATGCAACATTATGTCTTTTTATATGAAAAAAGAACCAAATTTTTTTAATTACTCAATCACAAATAGTAGTCTTTCACGTGTCGAGTCTACATCTGATCTGGGAATTCTATTTGATAGAAAAATTTCTTTTTCCAACCATTACGATTGCATAATTACTAAGGCTAATCCAATGATGGGTTTTTTGAGGCGTAATTCGAAGGAATTTAAGGATCCATATACCCTTAGAACGTTATTTTTATCTTTAGTAAGGTCTACCTTGGAATATGGATGTGTGATCTGGGATCCATATTACGAGGTAGATTCTTTGCGATTGGAAAAAATACAAAAACGTTTCACTCGTTACATAATGTTTAAATTAAATTGGAATTTTATGCCAACTTACGTATCTAGGTGTGCTCTTCTGGGTCTTAATACCTTAGCCTCCAGACGTAAATTTTTTTCTTGTTATTTTTGTTCGCGATATAATTATGTCACATATAGACTGCGCGCCACTCCTCGCTCTTTTAAGAATATATGCGCCTGAGAGATATTTTAGGCAAAGAGATTTTTTTAACATTCCGTATCATAGGACAAACTATGGCCGTGCTCGATTCCATAAGTGCTCAAATAGATCTCACTCTGAATAGACAAACTTTTAAACAAAATTTATTAAGAATTGTTTGAAATGAATTTATAAAAGTGTAATATTCTTTAAAATAATTATGTTTACATTTTATTAGTTTTATATCATATTTTTTTTATAATTTATATGTTATTACTCAAACTGTTAAACGATTGTTGATAGTTAAAATAGAAATAAATAAATAAATAAATAAATAAATAAATAAATAAATAAATAAATAAATAAATAAATAAATAAATAAATAAATAAATAAATAAATAAATAAATAAATAAATAAATAAATAAATAAATAAATAAATAAATAAATAAATAAATAAATAAATAAATAAATAAATAAATAAATAAATAAATAAATAAATAAATAAATAAATAAATAAATAAATAAATAAATAAATAAATAAATAAATAAATAAATAAATAAATAAATAAATAAATAAATAAATAAATAAATAAATAAATAAATAAATAAATAAATAAATAAATAAATAAATAAATAAATAAATAAATAAATAAATAAATAAATAAATAAATAAATAAATAAATAAATAAATAAATAAATAAATAAATAAATAAATAAATAAATAAATAAATAAATAAATAAATAAATAAATAAATAAATAAATAAATAAATAAATAAATAAATAAATAAATATATATGGAAGTCCTAGGTGTTACCCTTCCTGAGATCTTAAGAGACACAGCACGAACGATTTTGTATGCATATAAGGGGGCGGTAAAAGTAGGCGTGGCAATATTTATATACATATATAGTGATCACCACTTATGAATATGCCGGGGTTATTCAATTCGAATTCCGGGATTGTTGAAAACAATTTTTTTAATAGCCAATAAAATTTTTTAAACTACTATCACAAATATCCCCCTTTCAACGATCAACGATCGAACTAACAAGCGTTGAGGCGGAGCTGTGCTTCTACTCTGCAGGTCTTATATGCAATAAATTAGGGTCTAAGTTGGGGGATAACACCATTAATGCTTTAATTTCTTAAAGAACGTATTTTGATTAAAAGAAGGAATAATTTTGCTGAGCTCTTAATAAAAAGGATGTTGTATTTCTTTTTTACTTAAATGTATTGACTTTTTTATTTTAATTTAAATGTACTATAGCATATAATAAATGGGAAGTTTTAGGCAAAAACGGTAAAATTAAGGCATATTTTAGAAGATGTTTTCTAAAAAATTTTATTATTTACACAAAAAATGTAATTTGCATGTTTATTGTACATCATCAGTGTCACCAGATCGCATGAAAATAAAATGCTTACGAAAAAAACTCTTGAACGCACATCTTTTACCAAAATGGAAAACTAAGAAAATTACGAAGCGTGGAAAAAAGTGGAAAAAATTGACATTATTTTTAACCATATTGTTGCGTGTAAAACCTAGACAAATTTTCCAAAGACGCTCATTTTGGTAAAAGATGTGTAGAATTACAATAGAGACAGATTAAAAAAATTGAATTGGTCGATTAGTTTGTTTGCAGAAGTGTAGCCAGTTTTGAAAAAGTATGGTTCGAGAAAAACGTGTTTAAAGTTACTCTGCTTTGTTAAATTTACTCTGGCGCATCGGGTATTAAGCGCTGTAGAATCTGTATAATAAGCGGAATTGATTTATTGAAGGATAATTGAACAATAATCAATCTAAAATAAAATAAATTTGCAAAAATTTGTTGTGTAAGTAGTGATTTAAAATAGTTTTATATAGGCAGTTACTGCTAAACCAAATATATGTATCTGTACATGTATTACAAAAAGTATGTTATAAATAACTAAGGATATATGATGGTCAAATTTTATGTTGTTTTTTTTTAAAAAAAGGGGTAAAAAGTTAATTTGAAAATTAACCAAATCGGCTGACTAACACTCCCACCTCCCATATAACCGAAATTAATAATCTGGTATAATTATTCAAAAAATAATCCCAGATCATTAAAATTTTCTACACATTGTTCTTTTGTAATTATAAGTAGCTGGTGTGAAAATGAATCAAATCAGCCGACTAACACGCCCAACTTCCATATAACTGAGTTCAGTAATCTGGTAAAGTACCCCAAAAAATTATCCTACATCTGCAAAATTTTACATCTGTAAAGTCTGTTAAATATTAGGGCTATGTAAAGGAAGTGTTTTATTTTAAAGTTTTATTAACAACAAATTATTTTTTTGTTATTTGAAAGCTTGTGGAAATTGGCTTTTTCATATAAAATCGTTTATTTTCGCCAAAACATGCTCCACGAAAGTGGGCGTAATGTCGTTATAATTGAGTTTCCACATAGCAAATTTTGGAAAAATGTTGGGAAATTATTGATAATAGATATATTCAAATATAAAAAAGATGCTGTTTTTCCTTTTTTGTGTATTGAACTTTGTGAAAATTTTGTTAGTTTTTCATATAAAATTGCTAATTTTAGTCAAAACATGCTCCACAAAAGTGGGCTTAAAAACGTTATTTTTGAGTTTCGGCAAAACAAATTTCGGGAATATGTTGAGAAAGACTTGTCATAAGACATATTGAAAGTAAAAAACTCGTTTCATTTCTATGGTGCATTTCGACAAACTGTTGAACACCAATGAATATTGAAATAAATAAAGAAGCAACTAGAACAGATGGCAACCTTGGTAGAGTTGATGGCGGTGATCTATAAATAGCCTACTGCTTTAAAATGTAATATGATTAGTAGCCATATAATTCAAATGAATGAATTCCTAAATGTGTGAAGTCATATACACATTTGAACAGTGAGTTGATCACAGCCTAATCACTCAAAGACTACTGAAAAGGAAAATGTAGCCATTTCCGAAACAGAATGTCTAGTCAGAGTTGTCATTGTTGTTGTTGCCTTCTTAAAAACTTACTTGATCTAAAGCTCGCAATTTAATTCAAGTAATTAAAAAAAAATAGATTTCTAAGACCTATCATCACTTGTACAAAATTTTTTGTATGTTTGCTTTTAATTAATTTTTTTCACTAAAACATATAAATAAATGTAAGTTGTTTTTGTGCATACTTTTATTACTAAAATTTACATCTTATTAAAAAATATACAGTGTCAAACTGTAAAAACAAAAAATTTATCATATTTTCAATTGAACTTTGGAAGATTGATATTCTCGTAGCTGAAAAGATATCGCAAAGTCCTTTTACACTCGAAATATTAATAATCTAAACTATGATTCTGCATGTTTACTTTAACTAATTAATGACTTTTATCCTTAAGTTATTTTTGGCCGCACTCGTTACACTGCGCGATCCCGGTATCGAAAAACTCAAAAAAATTATCCCTTATATACCAAGTCCCATTATAAAACATGCTTAACTCAAGAACTATAATGGTTTCTGAAAAGTGGACGTAGTTATAGTTCGAACACGCCCATTTTTGCTGAATTTCCGAGAATAACCACTAAATTACAAAATTTTAGTGTAATACAGCTAAATTCGTCTGAAACATAGCATTATTTCAATTGCTTGTTGGCGGTAATAGGGGTTTGTGGTAACTTTCGTTTTTTATTATTTGAAATAGTAAATTTGGTAACATATGCTGTGGCCTTAAGTGTTACCGTTCCTGCGATCTTAAAATACGCTGCACAAACGGGCGAGAAGGGGCGTTTAAAGAAGACGTTGTAACATTTATTTATATAGTGACCACCACTTTGTCTCATAGCATATATACACCAAGTTTTCTCAATTTTCAGAATTATAATGATTTCTAAAAAGTGGGCTTCGTTATAGTTAGGCCACGCCCATTTTAGGTTGGGTTGCCAAGAGTAACCATACGAACTAAATTACTAAATTTTAATCCAATACAACCAAAATCGTCTGATATATATCGTTTTTATTGATTTGTGGGCGGTAAAAAGGGGTTTGGCATTTTTGACGAAGAATTACGTCTTACAGTGCGGTTTGTATGAGGGGTCATTTTCAAAAATTGTTTCAAGCCCATTTAGGAAGTTAAGTTGACACTTAGGGCCATTTTGTTCACAGAGAGATAAATTTATCCCCGAGTTAATTCCATGATTTTTCCAGTTTTTCATTTGTTCACAGCGAGTTAAGCATTTAACTCTTCAAACTGGAGATAAAAATGGTGGCGAGATAGCTTAACCCCAGAAATATTTAACTCGTGAAAATTGGTGAGATAAGATTTTTAATTCGCTCTCATCACTCTCATTTTAATATTTTTTATTTACTTGGTGTCAAAATATTGAAAATACAGACTTTTAAGCATATGGAAACAGTATTGGGGGTTACTGATTTCGAATCTGATGTCAGAATTTTAAAATTTGGATAAGGTTGCCACCTTAATTTTTATTTTTACGAATTCGGGGCTGGCGCGAACTAAAGGGTAAAAATGGGTCGCTGAATCCGAATCCGTTGTCAGTATTTCAAAATTCGAAAATTTTTCTACACATAGGGTTGCCACCTAAAAATGTTTTATTTTTAGAATTTTAAACATGAGGGAACAATATTGGGAGGTTACTGATTTCGAATCTGAACTCAAAATTTTTTAATTCATGATGGTGGATAGGGTTGCCAGCTTAATATTTTAAATTTTTACGAATTCGGGGCTGCCAAAAAAAAATGGTATACCAAAAATGGGTCGCTGAATTCGAATCCGTGGCCAGAATTTCAAAATGATAAAGTTTTGAAATAATAGGGTTGCCACCTAATAATATGTATTTTTTAGAATTTTAAACATCATTTAACAGTATTAGGGAGTCACTGATTTCGAATCTGAAGTCAGAATTTTAAAATTCAAGATGGTGGATAGGGTTGCCACCTTAATTTTTTGTATTTTTATGAATTCGGGGCTGGCAAAAAAAAAATGGTACGCCAAAAATGGGTCGCTGAATACAAATTCATGGTCAGAATTTCAAAATGATAAAGTTTTGAAAATATAGGATTGCCACCTAATAATATGTATTTTTTAGAATTTTAAACATCATTTAACAGTATTAGGGAGTCACTGATTTCGAATCTGAAGTCAGAATTTTAAAATTCAAGATGGTGGATAGGGTTGCCACCTTAATTTTTTGTATTTTTATGAATTCGGGGCTGGCAAAAAAAAATGGTACATCAAAAATGGGTCGCTGAATCCGAATCCGCGGTCAGAATATTAAAATTATAAAATTTTGAAATAATAGGGTTGCTTTTACTTTTGAAAATACATATTATTAGGTGGCAGCCCTGTTATTATAAAATTTTATCATTTTGAAATTCTGACCACGGATTCGGACTCAGCGACCCATTTTTGCGTACCATTTTTTTGCCAGCCCCGAATTCATGAAAATACAAAAAATTAAGGTGGCAACCCTATCTTTATGAATTGTTCAGTGCGCACAAGCAACTGTGTTTCATGAGAAGAAAAACAACATCCTGAAAGGTCTTTTTTAATAATATTTCATACAATTTAGTATTTTCACTTATTTTCTTTATTTTTCACAATTAAACGAAAACAACAAAGATTTCAGTAAATTAACAGTTTACGCGTTGTCAGTTTGACAAATATATCGGACAAAAATTGAAAAGCAGTCGCTCACTTCAACTCGTAAATTTGCGATTTCGGAAAATTACGAAGTGAGGTGTATACCCTAAATAAATTTGTTTTTCAATAATTTTTCTTTAGAAGAGAAATGCTTTAGAATAGTTTTGAAAAACATAAATAAAAAACCCTTAATTTTTCTTTGTATACTTACGATACTATCGAGAATGTATCTTCCTTTTTTTATTAGGTGAGATATGGGCCTTGGCAATAAATATTGTTAATTTGATGCCGTTAGGTGTTACTGTTCCTAAGAACTTAACGGACACCAACCCACACTAACGATTTATATGGGAGTATAAGGAAAAATCTTTAAAAAGCCAT